>JAGQAX010000009.1:3287252-4024752 GCA_019142605.1 Cephalopholis sonnerati | reverse complement strand
GTGCAGTCAATACACTGAAAGCCCTTCCCTGTCAATACCGGTCATGATCACCACCAGACCATTTTCCAGAAAGACCTCTGGAGCTCGTTCTAGTTATCTTAGACCGATACAGCTACACAGACTAAATCCACCTCAGGACAGAACTCTGAGCATGGCTCTTTTAAATGTCAGATCCCTTTCAAACAAAACATTTATTATTAATGACCTGATCTCCGATAATAAGATTGACTGCATGTTCTTAACGGAGACTTGGCTTAGCACAGATGGACCAGCGACACTCCTGGAAGCCTCGCCAACCAATTACAATTTCTCATTTTCATCCAGGTCTGGTAAGAGAGGAGGAGGCACAGCAACCATCCTCTCAGCAGCCTTTAGTTTTAAAAATATCACATTTGAGGAATATGCATCTTTTGAATACCACTGCCTTCTTTTTAACAGTCCTCCAGTTCTATGTTTGACTGTTTACAGGCCACCCAAAAGATGTTCAAATTTTATTTCAGACTTCTCAGAGCTGCTTTCGATTATTCACACCAACTTTAACAGAGCAATTATTTTAGGTGATTTTAATTTACATATTGATAATCAATCAGACTCACTTGCTTAAGAATTTTTAAGTATGTTAAATTGTATGAATTTTAACCAACATGTAACTCAACCTACACACAACAGGGGCCACACTTTAGATTTAATTATAACTCATGGCCTCTCTGCCAAAATTTCCTCTGTTGTGGATACAGGTATTTCCGATCATTATTGTGTTTTTTTTAATGTCTGTGGTTTCAACCAGGAAAATGTTTTAGAAAGGACTGCAAGGAAGCGCTATCTTACTCCTGAAGTGACTGCAAATTTTATTAATATCTTACATGACACTCCCCCCAATTTTTTACCCTCTTCCTGTGATTCTATTGTTGACTGTTTTAACAGTAAACTTGAGTCAACACTTGAAAAAGTTGCCCCACTAAAATTAAAAAAGATCAAATCAAAACCAAACCCTCCCTGGAAAGATGAAACTATCAAACACCCAAAGAGAGAATGTCGTGTAGCAGAACGGAAATGGAGAAAAACTAAGTTAACCATTCATTTCCAAATTTTCCATGAACAGCTAATTAACTATAACAAGGCAATTAAACACGCAAGACAGTCTTATTTCTCTAATTTGATCAATGACAACAGAAACAACCCCAAGATACTATTCTCAACCATTGACCGTCTTATCAATCCCGTTTCTGACAACATACATATTTTATCATCCAGTGAGAGGTGTGAGGAATTTGCAGTTCACTTCAGAGACAAAATCGACAACATCAGATTGGCTCTAGTTCAACAACGGTCAGCAAACTTTACCCAGAACGCGGACTTAGAGCCTGTCTCTGCATGTGGGGAGACACTAGAAAGTTTTGTCCTGGTTAATGCTGAAATCCTTGGTAAAGTTGTCTCACAACTAAAACCTTCAACCTGCATTTTAGATCCCATCCCCATCTCCTTTTTTAAGACTGTTTATAGCTTTTTAGATGAGGATTTATTGACTATTGTAAACTACTCCCTTCAGATGGGTGTCTTTCCTACTGCTTTTAAGACTGCACTGGTTAAGCCCCTTCTGAAGAGGAATGGTCTAGATTCTCTGGACCCCAATAGTTACAGACCAATATCCAATCTGCCATTTTTAAGTAAGATTTTAGAGAAACTTGTTTTTAATCAGTTGAATGTTTTTATTATGTCGAAAGGCATCCATGAGAAACTCCAGTCTGGTTTTAGAGCCACCCATAGTACTGAGACTGCACTAGTTAAAGTTGTGAATGACCTTAGATGTAACCTGGACATGAGAAAACTGTCAGTCCTGGTTTTATTGGATTTAAGTGCAGCTTTTCACACGGTGGACCATGGAATACTTTTAAATCGTCTTTACAGCTTAATTGGCATATCTGGCACTGTTTTTAACTGGTTTAAATCCTATCTTAGCGACAGAGAACTTTTCGTGAGTTATAATGAATGTTCATCTAGGAGCTATAAACTGAATTGTGGTGTCCCTCAAGGGTCAATTTTAGGTCCACTCCTTTTTAATCTCTACATGCTGCCACTTGGCGATGTCATCAGGAGACACAGCATAAATTTCCACAGTTACGCGGATGATACACAGCTTTACATTGCTGTGTCTCCTGATGACACAGGGCCAATCGATACCCTTTTTAATTGTATTTTAGACATTAAGTCATGGATGTCAGAAAATTTTTTGCAGCTTAACCAGGACAAGACAGAGGTACTGGTTATCGGTCCTGAAGCTATGAGAGAAAAATTGAATTTTAAGCTAGAGGCATTGGCACTTAAGCCATCAGACAATGTTAAGAACCTGGGTGTGGTCTTTGACTCAAACTTAACCTTTGAACACCACATCAAACATATTACAAAAAACGGTTTTTATCATCTCAAAAATATTGCCAAAGTGCGCCCATTTCTCTCACAAGCCAACACAGAGACACTAATCCATGCTTTTATTACTTGCAGAATTGATTATTGCAATGCTCTTCTTTCTGGTCTCCCTAAAAAGAATATTGTACCTTTACAAATACTGCAAAACTCTGCTGCTCGCGTACTAACGAAGACCAGAAAGAGAGCTCACATTACACCAATTTTAAAGTCCCTGCATTGGCTACCTGTGTGCTTCAGGATTGATTTTAAGATTCTTTTATTGGTTTTTAAGGCTCTTAATGGTCTTAGCCCTTCGTATCTGTCAGATCTGCTTTTATCTTATGAGCCAACTAGAACTCTCAGGTCTTCAGATAGAGGCCTTTTATTAATACCTAAAGTCAGAACGAAAACTCATGGCGAGGCTGCCTTTTGTTGTTACGGTCCACGTCTATGGAACAGCCTTCCTGAAGACCTGAGAACCGCTGAGAGTGTGGACATTTTTAAGAACAAACTTAAGACACACCTTTTTAGCCTGGCTTTTGATTAGATCTTACTATTTATTATTTTTAATGTTTTTTATTTATATATGTATGTATGTGTGTGTGTATGTGTGTATGTATGTATGTATGTATGTATATGTGTGTATGTATGTATGTATATATGTATGTATATGTATATACATATATATATGCATATATATTTCAATTTAACTTGATCTCTAGTGTTTCCTCATTATGTAGAAATAGCGCTTCCACAGTTCCTCAGTCCTTCAGTCCCTTGTCTCCTGTTTAAAGGATTTTTATTTATTTATTTATTTTTTTTGTTTGTTTATTTATTTATTTATTTTTTTTTTTACATCTGTTAATTACTTATGTAATCTTTGTTGTTGTTGCTGTTAAATTTCTGTTGTGTATGACATTTTATGTTCATGTAAAGCACTTTGTGATGCAATTTATTGTATGAAAAGTGCTATACAAATAAAGTTTGATTGATTGATTGATTGATTAATGCTTAACAGTGGTAACATGGGTATCTAGCTTCCCCTTCTACTGTAATAAATCAAAAACAAATGAGGCTATTTATGCTGTACTCACTTCTTGGTTTAGTAGCAGCACCTTTGGCTCCTCCCCAAGGTACTTGACCAGGCCCCGGAGAAGGTTCAATGGGTCTGCGGTAACTCCCGTGATTCCCTTGCTGACAAGAAACTCAGAGATGGTCTTGCCCTTCTCCTCAATTTGGTTCAGCAGTTTCGTCTGGACAGGAAATCCGATCAGCTTCTCTGTGTGGTCGAGTAGATGGGTGGCTTCAAACAAGTACGGCCATTCTTCCATGACTTTGATTACGTTGTCTTGGTTATTTAGAGTGATGCGTTGGCCGCTGTATGTCTCTGACATTACTCTCTTGATGTCACTCTCAGATAGAAGATTTTCTTTGTAGGAATCTTGCAGCATTTTCTTTTTTTCTTCATCTGAGCCATTTGGTGGCACGGGTTGCCAGTTAATACAACCATAATAGTCAGATGACTTGCGTTTTTTCTTAGGTCTTCCTTCAGGGCTTGTGCTGACACCATACTGCCTTCTGACATTCTCAACTCACTCTCCATTTGTACCACGGGGGATGCAAAACCTTGACCCACTACATTTGTGCCACACTGATCCAATAAGGAATCCGGGTATCTCTCAACCAGCTCTTGTGCAACCTGTTTCAACTTGCTTCTGCCTGGCCTGATGTCAGAAGCCATCATGTCTTCCATGATGATCCTAATCATGTGTCTTCTATCTTTTGGTTGTGGTCTCCTCTTCTCCTTCAGTGCAGTCATCATTGTAACTGGGAACTTATGCCATGGGATTTGAAACTTCTCTGTGTGTGTCATCGCTGATGTTCCCCTGTGTGTAGTAGCTGGTGCCTCGGTTGGTGTCCCCATCGGATGCTCGGTAGCAGTGGAAACATTTGGAGCACAGAAACCAACTGGAGAAGAATGGAAGAAAAAAGAGTGAGTGCAAGTGTGTGTGTATGTGTGTGTGCGTGTGTGTGTGTGAGAGTGAGAGAGAGAGAGTGTGAGTGAGTGTGTGAGAGAGAGTGTGTGTGTGAGTGTGTGAGTGTGTGAGTGAGTGAGAGAGAGATAGAGAGAGAAAGACATACAGACAGACAGTTCAATATCTGATCAAGCTGATTACATACCTGAGCAGAATGCATTGATCAGCCGCCTGGACTGTATTGGTGGCAAAATCCCGTCCAAGTCTTCTGCTTTTAAAAACATTAAGTCCTCAAGATTTGTGACTCCAAGGTCCGTCAACTTTGTCATAACAATGTCCACTTGCTCTTCTTCCAGTGAAAGCAGTGTTCCTCTGATCTTGTGCCTTACATGCTCCATTGTGGACTGTGTTTAAGTGCAAACAGCTGCCTCCCACCTCTATGGTGATGTCTGATTGGAAAGTAATCAAGAAGCTCATCAACTCTTTTGCAAATAAAAGAACCCCCCACACTTTCTACTTCAAAAACACCACGATCAGGATCAAGGCTAGCATTTTTCTGTCTAAGCACAAGAAGCACTGACTTTTCTTCTTTCACCACAATGCATGCAATCAGCCCTACAGTTAATAAATTTCCAAGTTCACAGCTCAAAATGACAAGCATATCCTTTGCATAGCATGTGCCTCGCACAGTAATTCTATCTGTCACTACTGCATTTGAATGTGAGACATTAAACTCTGTCAATGCACCCTTAACCTGACTATCATACAACTCTGGGTAAAACCTTGTGCAGTCAGACACAATCAACTCAGGACAAAACACATTGCCCCTGCTTTCGTAGGCCTGCAGCAGCTGATGCCTCTCTGAGAGGGATTTTGAGATGTTCATGAAGTTTTTACTTGCTCGAATACACCTCTTAAAATAGCTGTGCTTGCTCTCGAATCTCATTGTCCATGTGCGAATTAAAGGTCCAAACTGTAGCGTGAGATCTGCGTAATGTAAGAGATAATGGTGTTTGGGTCTCAGCCGTGTAAGTGGGAAGAGGATATGTCTCGTTTCCAGGTACTCCTCAATGAGCACCTTCATGTATGCAACCTGTGACTCTGACAGTATGGGAGCACACACGAGCTCAACCACCTGTCTCAGTAGCAGTATGAGTTGCCAGACTTCATCCTTGGGGTCTCTGACTCTGTCATCTAACAGTACTGGTAAATGCCTAAGCAGCCACCAGTTTTGGGCAGCATGCCCGCCAAGTTTTGTCCCACTGGTAGGTATAACATTGGCCTTGTTCTGACTCTCTCCTTTGAAGGTCACAATCCTGTTGTTAAGTACATTATAACTGAACCATTTCCTTGTTTTTACTAGGAACTGCAAGTACATTGCCAAATCATAGTCAACTATGCCCTCAAATAAATCGTGGGCCAGGCAGGGTGGGAGTCCTGGTGCACAAACATGGAAATGTGTGAGCTTGTTAAGAACACTGTTTGACTTGATACCTTGATGCATTTTCAGATCTGGGTTATTTTGCAACTCCTGCAATGATTCACTGTAACTAGCTGGTGTTCTCTCAGTGGCTGTAGAAAGAGGATTTCTTTGAAAGTCCTCTTTTCTAACATGACAGCTCCTACAAAAATATTCTGCACTGCTGAAGTTTTCAGTGAATCCTCCAAGATAGTGGGATCCAAGATTGTCTCCTATGACACAGGCAATACTGCCTCTGAAGGTTTTCCCTTCAACACAAATGCCTGTTGACTCCAGGTCACCCAAGTCTGACATCAAAGTGTCAAAAACTGTGTCAGGTCCAAACCATTTACAGTTTTTCTCCAAACAAAGTAATACAAGCTGGATATTATCAACAGTGGATCTGTTATGGGCATAGACATTAGCTAGACTGTAGTACACTGCAAGAACTTTATGTTTTTGCCTTGCAGACCCCAAGGGGTTAGCAACTTCAAAAGCGTCTTGAAACAACATGATCTGAAGAGCGTGCGGATCAGATGAAAACAAAGGGTTTGATTTAATGACATGCCCATCTCCAATATCACATAGTCTTCTGCCCTCAGCTAAGAGCTTTAGCCTATGCAGCGAGCTAAACACGTGGCCTCAGTAACCACACGTGAAGCATTCTTCAGTTTACTGATCCATTTTACTTGTAAAACTGTGATAACAGAAACAGAATAAACGTTCAGTTCCCGTGTAAAAATGTACATTCACACTTATTTCTGTGTGTAGAATAACCAACCTGAGGTCTTAACATTAGCAACACATAGTATTTTGAATAGCAAGCACAATGCTAAATGCTAACAACAGCTATACCGAGTGAAAGGCGTAACGCCTTCAATAACACGAAACACAAAATGAAAGCACTCTCAAACGCTCCTAAATAAGCATGTTTGGTTTAACTCACAGATTATGCCTTTGACAAGCGCAGAAGTTAAGGAAGTAGACAGACACGAACCAGGAGCGACATGTTTTTGGACTCTGCTGCACTTTCTAGCTCCTGCTTGACACACTCCCTGCTTCCAACATACGCCACTAGATGGCAGTGTAGGATTAAAAACAAACTCAAAATCACTAGCTTCTCTTAAAGGCGCAGTAACCAGACTAGCTGCAGACTGAAACATCACAAAAAAATGTAATTTACCAGTATTAACACAAAAATTGCATGCAATGCCTCAGGCGTTTTTTGTACAATATTTACAAAACAATGTAACTCCTTACATGTGGCTCACTTAAAAACTGTTTAATTTGCCTTGCTTGGTGTCATTCTTTTCAGCACAACCTCCTATGTGTGAATTAACACTTATTTTTCATTTTTGACATACTATATACTATATCAGAGCTGATGCGTAGCTGTGCTGCCCGAGCCAGCGGAGATCTGGACTGTCAGTCATGCTGCGCCGTGCCGCCCCCAGGGCGGAGCTACGTCTCCGCACACACGCCGGAGCCTCCTCTTCCTCTCTCTCCTCCTCCAAATCAAATGAGGGATCGTTTGTTTCGCTGTCAGAGTCCTCCTCACTCTCCAGCTCACTCTCCAGCTCAGACTCGGGCTCCGCCACGTCTCCCTCATCTCCGCCCCCCGCGCAAAAAAGATCCAACGCCTGCTCCACGTTCAGCAGTCGCCTCATTGTTTTGTTACAAAAAACAAAAAACGACCGCACAACAAACTAAATGCACAACACTACACACTACACTACACCACCACACACTAACTATGCACTCAAAATACACTAAATGTCACTAATCACTCAAATCTCAAAACTCACTATCGCTATCTCTGTCTTTCAATATCGCCGCCAAACTCCCACAACTTTCCTTTTTCCCCAGCAACCAATGCCGTGGTTTGACATATGATTTGTGATTGGTTGATGTAGTGCATTTATCCACCAATGGGAGAGGGTGTGTGTGTGTGTGTGTGTGTGTGTCGAGCACTTTCTGCTCGCCAGCACTTTCCTCTCGGTGTCTTTCTGCACCAAACGCGCATCGAACGCGATGAAAAATATTCAGGAAAAAATATTGCGTAAATAATTTATCATTAATCTGGTTTTATTTGGCCTAGAAACACAATTTAAAAACCAATATGTAGTTTGAGGTCCGCACTTTCGACACAAATTGAATTAAATCTGTTAGAAACTAAACCTCCACACAAGGAGCAAAACAATAATACAAAACTGAGAGACAGAATACTCCCCGTCTGACATCAGGAGATGTCATACTAACCCACACCCACTGTTTTTTCAAAGGATATGAGGAGTCTTTCAGTTGTGGTTCCTAGGAACCAGCAGGATGACCTCACTGATGGGTCTCAAGTACAGTCTCTGTTCGCCATTGCGGGTTATCTTGACCTGGATCTTCCTTACCCTTTCATCTGGGCTAGGAAAGGTCTTTGTAACAACACCAAGAGGCCAGTCGTTCCTGTGCTCTTGTCCATCTTTTAGCAGGACGGCATCTCCTTGGCCAGATACTGTACACGTCTCCATTGCGCTCTGAACAGGTCACGGTCATCAAAGTGGCCTGGGATGACTGGGGGCGTAGCTGCCTTTTGTGTGAGCAGCATGGCAGGAGTGAGAATCTCAGGATGCTCTGGGTCAGTGGAAACTGCTGTAAGCGGCCTTGCATTAACAATAGCAGTCACTTCCGACATGAACGTCACCAGCACTTCATGCGTGAGCTTGGCCTTTCCGTGCTGCAGCAGCATTGCGTCTAGAATCCGCCGACTGACGCCGATCATGCGCTCCCACGATCCAGCCATGTGGGAGGCGTGTGGGGGATTGAAATGCCACTCACAGCCACTGTTTCCAAGGTAGGTGTTGATTTTGTCATTGTGACAGCCCTTTTTGTCAATGTGAAGTTCTCTGCAAGCGCTCACAAAATTTGTGCCACAGTCTGATCTGAGCAGCTTGGCAGCGCCTCTGATGGCGAAGAAACGTCGCAGTGCATTAATGAATGATGAAGTGTCCATTGACTCTATTACTTCAATGTGGATGGCACGAGTACTCATGCAGGTGAAGATTACCGCCCATCTCTTAGCTTCTGCCTGACCTGCTCGTGTTTTCCTGACTGTGACGGGCCAAGGACCAAAAACATCTAAGCCGACACATGTAAAAGGAGGGTCTGTGCACATTCTGTCTTCTGGCAGGTCTGACATGATCTGTTCTTGTTGTTTGCCTCTCAATCTGCGACATGTAACACAATTAAAGATGACACTGCTGACTGCTCTTTTCCCGCCCACTATCCAGAAACCCACAGCTCTGATAGCACCTTCAGAAAAGTGTCTGCCCTGGTGGCATATTTGTGAATGAAAGTGTCTGATTATGAGCTGAGTGACATGGTGTTTGCCGGGCAGGAGTATGGGGTGTGTTTCGTCTGCTGTGAGTTGACCCTTTGTCAGCCGACCTCCAACTCGGAGGACCCTGTTAGTGTCCATGACTGAATTCAGTTTGCTAAGTGGGCTTCGCTTGGGAACAGACTCACCACGTTCCACGTGCCTGATGTCATCTGCATACACCTCACTTTGCACTGCACGGATAATGATGGCTTTGGCCTGCTGGAGCTGTTCTTCAGTGACGTTCTTGTCACACTTGTGCCATCCATGGCATCTGCTCTCAGTGGCAGCCTTGAAGCATGTGACGATGTGGAGCAGCCTGGCGATGGTCCTTAACAGACGACTCCAGCTGGAGAATCTTTCAAACCTTGGAGCTCCGAGCGTGCCTGTTGACAGGGAGGTAGCACAGGATACAACCTCTGGACGCAGTTCAGTGTCATGTTCAGGGTTAATGAGGTCAAAGGGCACTTCCTGTGTTTGACCTCGGCTTGAGTCAGTAAGGAAGGGTGGCCCGCTCAGCCATGTAGAGTGGGCAAGATGCTCAGCAGGCAGTCCACGTGTGGCGTGGTCAGCTGGGTTTAAATGCGTGGGCACATAATGCCATTGGTGGGCCTGAGTGGAGCGCCTGATGCGTTCTACACGATTATGTACATACACATAAAAGCGTCTCTTATCATTGAAAATGTAGCCCAGTACCACTTTAGAATCTGTGTAGAAGTGTACTTCATCAAATGTAAAGTCAAGCTCTTCTTGGACCATGTCTGCTACTTCGACAGCTAGCACCGCGGCACACAGCTCTAGCCTGGGAATGGTGATGTCTGGTTTTGGAGCTAGCCTGGCTTTGCCGAGGAGAAAGCCCCCGTCACTGTGTCCATCGGCAGCGGTGAGTTTCAGGTAGGCGACAGCCCCAACTGCTTTTGTGGATGCATCACAAAACACATGCATTTCTTTTCTCTGTGTTTTGGACAGTGAGATGGATGTATGCATACGGGAGATCTTGAGCTGTCCCAGGTGCTTTAGAGAGTCTTTCCATTTCTGCCACTTGTCCTGTTGCTCCTTAGGCAGTGGAGTATCCCATTCACTGATGTCTTTGGAAATCTCTCTCAAGATGGAGCGTCCTTCAATGCTGACTGGCACGGCGAACCCAAGCGGGTCGTACAAACTGTTGACGACTGATAAAACGCCGCGCTTGGTGAAGGGCTCATCATGGATCTCCACTCGAAACGAGAACTGATCTGTGGACAAGTCCCAGCCCAGTCCGAGGCTGTGTTGCATGGGCGGGGCATGCTGTCCGAGCTCAAGTCCCTGCAGACCTGTGGCGAGATCCTCACCGGGGAAGGCACTGGTGACTACAGGACTGTTGGACGATATCTTGTAGAGACGGATATTGGACTGAGCTAGCATTTTTTGTGCTCTGATGAGGACGTCGATTGCTTCGTCCTCAGAGGCGAATGACTTTAGCCCGTCATCTACATAAAAATGGTGCTCAATGAATTTCCTCACATCACTGCCGTACTCACTCTCTCCCTCCACGGCGGTTCTCTTGAGTCCATAAATGGCGACTGAGGGAGATGGACAGTTTCCAAACACGTGCACTGTCATTCGAAACTCTTGCACTTCTCCATCCAGGTCGTGATCTTGGAACCAGAGAAAGCGCAGGTAATCACGATGGTCCTCACTGACCATAAAGTTGTGAAACATCTGCTCCACATCAGCCATCACAGCGTATGGTTCGCCTCTGAAACGGAGAAGCACACCTACAAGATTGTTGTTAAGATCTGGGCCTTTAAGCAGCACTTGATTAAGAGACACATTTCCACACTGAGCACTTGAATCAAAAACAATTCTGATTTTGCCCGGCTTTTGTGGGTGGTAAATGCCAAAGCTTGGGAGATACCAACATTCTTGGTGTGGTTCAAGAGGAGGGGCCTTTTCTGCGTGTCCTTTGCTGAATGTCTTTTTCATAAACTCCACGAAATGCTCTTTCATTTCCGGCTTTCTCTTTAGTGTTTTGCGTAGAGACATGAGGCGGGTGAGTGCCTGCTCCTTATTGTTAGGCAAGCGGAGTCGGGGATGACGAAGAGGGAGGGGGGCCACCCAGTTATTTGCCTCATCTTTAACAAACCCATGGTGCATAACGTTCAGGAACGCCTCATGTTCTGCAGAGAGTGCCAGTTTGTCATCATCTGCTGTTTGTTTAAAAATGTGTTTGCTCAGCTCGTCTTTGGGTTGCATGCTCTCAAAAAGGGGATTGTCTTCTGTGAACTTTACCTTTGTGTAGATTCTGTTTTCACAGGGAGAGAGGAAACTTGGGCGGCCGTTATCAAGTATGTTTGTCTTGTAGGAGTTCACTATGGGTCTGTGGGCTCCTGAGAGGCAGACGTCTCCAATAATGACCCACCCGAGATCAAGCTGTTGGGCGTAAGGAGCTTCGTTTGGGCCGTTTATCTGTCGGCGGACCTTGTGAGCCTGAATCACATCTCTGCCCAGCAGGAGAAGAATGTCAGCTGATGGATCAAGTAGCGGTATTTGTGTGGCTACGTGAGAGAGGTGAGGATGTGCGGCTGCAGCTTCAGGGGTGGGTATCTCACTTCTGTTGTCTGGGATCTGGTTACATTCAGTGAGTATGGGTAGTGTTATTGACACATTTCTGTTTATGCCCTCGATGGCAAAACCATGAGCTCTGCGCCCTTGTGTGTTTACTGTTCCTGAGCATGTTTTCATTGTGTATGGGACGGCCTCACCATGCAGGTTGAACATGTCAAAAAAGGGGGACCGAGCTAATGACACATTACTCTGATCATCTAAGATCGCATACATTTTCCTTTTCTCGTTGGGGGCTGAGCAGGGGTACACATTCACCAGGCAAATTTTAGAACATGACTTCCCCCGTAGTCCCTGTCCACATACCTCAGTGCAGCTAGATGTGGTCACTGTGGGGCTTGGGGTATCTGGCTCCCCGCCATGGGCCAATGGCAGGGTGTTAGGGCCCGTATCTGTCCATGGGGGTGGCCCAGCATGCATGGCGGAAGTGTGTGAATCACTGCTGCACTCCACACAGTGAATAACAGCTTTACAGTTTTTAGCCTTGTGTTCTGTTGATGAGAGACACTTGTAGCAGATTGACAGCTCCTTAAGCAGACCTCTCCTCTCATCCAATGTCTTCATTCTGAATCCTCTACACTTGGTGAGAGAATGTGGTTTCTTGTGTACTGGACACTGTTTATCGGGGTCGAGAGGGGGAGCTTTAGATTCATTGTTAGCTGCACCGACTTGTGTTTTGTTCGTTGTGACAGGAACTTTGAACCGTGTTTGTCTCACTAGTGTCATTTCTGCTTTTGTGTGTGCAGGGCCGCAGTTTTGCAGGATGAAGCTGGGGTCTGTTCTCATTTCAGCGTGGTTGTTGACAAACTGGACGAAATAGGAGAAAGGTGGGTAGTGAGCCTTGTGATCTCTTTTATATCTTGACCCCTCTTTGACCCACGCTTCCTGCAGGCCACCAGGGAGCTTTCCCACAATCGGGTTTATTCCTCTTGAAGTGTCGAGGAAGCTGAGGCCTGGTAGATACCCTTCATTTTTCGCCGCCTCGAGCTCTTGGAGAAGGTCTGCAAGCTCCTGCAGGAGGTGACTGTCTTTGTGGCCAACTTTGGGAAAACTTTCCAAGCGACTGAACAGCGAAGCCTCGATGGCTTCTGGTGAGCCATAATTTCTGTCGAGCCTTTGCCATAAACGTTCAAGACCTGCTTCGGGGTTGCTAACGTGGACAGCTCTGATCCTCAGAGCATGCTGGAGGGACTCACCGCTCAGCCATTTGGTAAGTAGATCAAGCTCTTCGCAGCATTTCAAGTTCAAATCTCCAGTGGCGTTGTGAAACATAGATTTCCATGCTACATAGGTCTCTGGCCTGTTATCAAACACTGTGAGTCCTGCTGTCAGGAGATCACGACGTGAGAGGAGCACAGCGAGGTCTGATGCATCAGTTTGTTGGCACAAAGATGGAGATGGGACATTACATGCTCCAATGTAGCTGGGGGAATGGAATGGCGGTGGCTTGAGTTGTCTGATGGGGGTGCGTTCACATGCATGTGTCATAGCTGTTGGCCCACTTGGCTCGACTTCGATGGTGTTGTTTATGTCCCGCTTTTGTTCTTTATCAGGCTTTGTCTCACCTTCCATATTAGCATCGTTATGAAAGTGAGTGTTTACATATTCTTGAGTGCGGCTGGCAGCCATGGCTATTGCAGCAGGAACCTCTGGTGGCTCTTCCAACTCTGTTTGGTCCAAAACTGCAGCCTCAAGGACCCTTGCTGCTGCGAGCGCTGCTTTTGCCTCTCCCTCTTGTTTCAGGGCGTTCATAGTAGCTACCAGCCGAGTCTTTTCCATCTCGATGTGTGCCTTTTCGACCTCTATGTCTATTTGGCGCTTGGCGTACTCTGCTCTGGTGCTGGCGGCTTCAGCGTCGGCTCGTGCTTTTGCTACAGCAAGGCAGGCTGATGACTATGGAGTTAGATTAGTCTCAATATTAATAAATGCACACAGAAGGATTCACAAATGCATGTTAAGATTTATATATAAATGACTCTCTCCACACAAATATTTTCAATGCACACACATATATTTGGCATTTTATATAAATGTAAAAAAAATCCACAAATAACCAAAAAAGCTTCACAAATGTATTTCTGATGCACACACAAATATTTATTGTTTTAAATATATGCAGTTTTCATCAAAACATTTGTGGATGTTGATACATTCATATACAGATGCTTTTATTTTGTGAACCTCAGCGCATTCGTGTGTGAATCTTTTTGAGACTCCCCTGACGTCACCCGATCCACAAATGCATTTTTTCTACCAAGGGGATATAGGTAGCCAATCAGATGTCTCCTTCCTCTTCAGCCAATCACATGAGCGTCTCGCTACCACCCCCACGTGGGATATGTTTTAACGTCGTAGTGTCAGAGGGTGGCAGTAATGCACAACTACATTGTTTGCTGACCGCCACATTAATAAGGACGAGAAGAAGAAGCAGCAGCAGACAGCGGTCAATGCAGAGCCCCGGGTCAATGGTCCGTTATCCGGTAATTACCGGACTTTGACCGGTAAAATCTGCCGAAGTCTGACATTTTTTAACACCGCCGGTCCAAATGTCCGGTGAAAATATTCCCTCCAAGCACAATTTGAATTAAACATGTCAAAGGATTTTTTCATTTTGTTTATCTAGAGTTTTTATTGCATATATATTTCAATAGCGAACTGACTTTTTTATTTCAAGTTGGCAGCACGCCGCGTTATTAACACTAGGACCGCCAACATTCTAGCAGCGGTCAGCCAGACCGTCATACACAATTCGATTGTTTTTGCTCAGAAGCACATCAAGAAGTTGTTGGGTTTTTTTTTAAATAAACATACCAGCAATTAAATTTAATGAACAAAATGTCACAGTCAAGAGGATCAGCAAACCTTTCAACGCCTCATGTCAATATACAAGTCAGCTTTTTAAAATGTATTTAATTTTTTTACCGTGCGCATTTTTTTCGCTGCTTCACGTCTCCATTGATAATGACAATTAGCACTCTTAGTACACTCTTAAAAAACAAATAGTATATAACTTTTAGTCTGCTATATTGTTGACTATATAGTGAATTTTTATAAAATATTGCAGAAGAAAAGACATAAAGACCGAAATAATGAGAGGATTTTTAAAATTATTTTTATGCTGCTGCTCCCCTCCTCTCTGCAACTCGGGAAATTCGTTTCACTGAGAAACACACACACACACACACACACACACACGGACATATACGAATGGATGAATGGATGACGGATGTACAGCTTGAGGTTATTGCTACAATACAGATTAATACACAAAGCAAAAACACTTAAACCAGACAGGCTAGCTATGGGCACGAACAAATGCAAAAATAACTGCAGAAAATAACATGAAAAGAGGACCCAACAAACAAATGAACAAGGGCACGATCAACACGTCGGAAAGCCGATCACGTTGTCCGGTGCCAATTTTTTCTAGGGGAAACCCTGCTCTTGATCATTGACCCGGGGCTCTGCATTGACCGCTGTCTGCTGCTGCTTCTTCTTCTTCTCGTCCTTATTAATTTGGCGGTCAGCAAACAATGTAGTTGTGCATTACTGCCACCCTCTGACACTATGACGTTAAAACATATCCCACGTGGGGGTGGTAGCGGGACGCTCATGTGATTGGCTGAAGAGGAAGGAGACATCTGATTGGCTACCTATATCCCCTTGGTAGAAAAAATGCATTTGTGCATCGGGTCACGTCAGGGGAGTCTCAAAAAGATTCACACACGAATGCGCTGAGGTTCACAAAATAAAAGCATCTGTATATGAATGTATCAACATCCACAAATGTTTTGATGAAAACTGCATATATTTAAAACAATAAATATTTGTGTGTGCATCAGAAATACATTTGTGAAACTTTTTTGGTTATTTGTGGATTTTTTTTACATTTATATAAAATGCCAAATATATGTGTGTGCATTGAAAATATTTGTGTGGAGAGAGTCATTTATATATAAATCTTAACATGCATTTGTGAATCCTTCTGTGTGCATTTATTAATATTGAGACTAATCTAACTCCATAGATGACCGGTGTGATGACGCTGAGCTGCACTTTGATCTGACTTCTAGCTGGGAGAGCGGTGGGGTGTCTCCGTGGTTAGACATGTCTGCTTTCACTGGCGTGGAGAGTCTCACGACCCCGACGATGCACTTGATGCGTAGAGAATCTTTTTACTCTTCTGCCCTCAGCTAAGAGCTTTAGCCTATGCAGCGAGCTAAACACGTGGCCTCAGTAACCACACGTGAAGCATTCTTCAGTTTACTGATCCATTTTACTTGTAAAACTGTGATAACAGAAACAGAATAAACAACGTTCAGTTCCCGTGTAAAAATGTACATTCACACTTATTTCTGTGTGTAGAATAACCAACCTGAGGTCTTAACATTAGCAACACATAGTATTTTGAATAGCAAGCACAATGCTAAATGCTAACAACAGCTATACCGAGTGAAAGGCGTAACGCCTTCAATAACACGAAACACAAAATGAAAGCACTCTCAAACGCTCCTAAATAAGCATGTTTGGTTTAACTCACAGATTATGCCTTTGACAAGCGCAGAAGTTAAGGAAGTAGACAGACACGAACCAGGAGCGACATGTTTTTGGACTCTGCTGCACTTTCTAGCTCCTGCTTGACACACTCCCTGCTTCCAACATACGCCACTAGATGGCAGTGTAGGATTAAAAACAAACTCAAAATCACTAGCTTCTCTTAAAGGCGCAGCAACCAGACTAGCTGCAGACTGAAACATCTTAAATCTGTTAGAAACTAAACCTCCACACAAGGAGCAAAACAATAATACAAAACTGAGAGACAGAATACATAGCATGTTCTAATTAGCAGGTATGGGATGTAGAACTTGATGCCGTACGACTTCATTTGACAAGAGAGCTTTTAAACTTTGTAATATGGGCACGTAATGAAAATGTTGTTGCTTGCCTGTGTCATCATGGCCTAGATTTATCTGTACAGGTTCAATTAAGTTGAACTCCTTCCTGTAATACTGAAGTCTTCTGTGGTGTGTGGTTAAGCTGCCATTATTTGTATGTAGTGTGTTCTGCATTGGGCTTTGTTCATATACACGTTGTCCTAGATTTTGTAAAGCCTCATCAGGTACACCATATTCTTTGAGACCTCTTGAAAACAAATCCATAGTAAACTCATGCTGGATGTCCTGAAGCACTCTCGTTTCACTTGCAATCTTTGAGACTAGACGCCGGGACAAGATACTTGGCTTGTAAGCCAAGAAAAAAAAAAAGCCATGTTTTCAGTGTATCTATCCTTGGCTGACCCTGGGTCAGTGTCTCTATCTTGCTGCCCTGCTGCACTCTCTCCATCATCTTGCTGGATTTCACCATTAATGTGTGACCCTGGCCCATTATCAGAATCAGCATGTAAACACTCTGTCTCACTGATATGACCTTGACAAATATGTGTAACATCATACTGCATGTGGCATCTGGACAAATGAGATGTAAAAGTAGATACGATTTTGAAAGTCTTTCCACATCCACTGTAAGGACACGTCACTTCAAGACCCTCTTTCATATGACACTTAAGATGAGCAACAAGACCTTTTATGCTTCCACACTCTTTGCCACAAAATTCCCAAGAACACTTCAACTGTACGCATATGTTACGATTAAAAGCCTGTTTCCTCCCCTCATGGTGATTTCTGGTCAAGTGCACATTAAAGGAATTGTAAGAGGTAAAGTTTCTTCCACAATCTGGAAAACCACAAGGAAAAACTGCTTGACTAATGTTTCTATGGGCCCTGCAATGTTTTATGTAGGCAGACACTGAGGCACTTGTGAACTCACAGATACCACAATGAAGTGTCATAGTGACAGCAAGTAAAAAAAAAAAAAGTAATGCATGGCAATCCCTTAAAACAAGTAAGCTTTGAAGAGCAATGGCTACTAAGGCTCATCAACTGTAGTGTCCAAGCTAGTGTCAACTGTAGAGTCCAATAAGCTCACTCCATTATTCGAAAAGAAAAAAAAATAATAATGTGGAAAAATCATCGTTCCATATGGTACCTGCACTGAGGTATAATGGATTGGCAGCACCGCCACCGCTCCAAGGCTCTCTGTACCTGCACAGCACAGCCTGCGGTGTAGTGAGGAGAGCAGCGGAGGGGGGAGGGGGGGGGACGCTTCACAGCAGCATTGGAGTGCTGTAAAAGCTTGAAATCAACTTTGACTTGCAGCGCGTCGCCCGTCGCATAGCAACAAATGTCTCGGCCACACACACACACACACACACACACACACACACACACACACACACACACACACGTTGCCGCCGCCGCTGAAAAAAATCATGGCAGAAACACTTAACGTTAGGCTAATGTTAGCCCGACGTTAGCCTAACTGTTTCTTTCCCTCTCTTTTTTCCAGTATGGGATAGAGAACTTTAATCCCTGCGGATAATATTTGTGTAATATTTTACCAAGAAAATAGTAACCTCTTTCAAATACGTGGCTTACCTCGACATGGAGAGTGAACTGGGTTAGGCTAACGTTAGCCTAACTGTTTTTTCCCTCTCTTTTTTCCAACTGATGGAAATCCGTCGTAGGGACGGAGAACTTTAATCCCTGCGGATAATATTTGTTTAACATTTTACCAAGAAAATAGTAACCTCTTTCAAATACGTGGCTTACCTTCACATGGAGAGTGAACTGGGCCCAAGGGACAGAGAGAGACCTGCATCAACAGACACACTGGCACAGAGTGAAGAGGGGGTTGAGTTATGACGTGTCATGCCGGTGGACAGGAAATACTGTCAATTATACTGTAAATTTAAATGACCCAACTGACAAGTGATCATTATCACGACAGACAGGCTCTCATACAAAGCGGCTTTTTCTAATCTTGCAAACAATTAATTCAGCTCTCAGTTACTAAATTTAAAATAATCAAACCAAGTGTTTTAATCTACAGTAGCGTAGTAACTCCAACGTAACGTTGCGAGTTACCGTTAGCTAGCTAGCTAACAAAGTAACGAAATATCTGAGCCGTATTTTACTCATCATAACTATCCCATAATATTACTTTTCGAACTCCTTTTACTGTTAATAAAACAGTTGCTTTATCATTGATTTATTTTTTACTGTATTGTTATTACCATAGCCTAATTCATTAATTTTTTACTTACCACAAATGAAATGCTGACGCTGCACACAATGGCCGCCAAGAGAAGTTGTTGGAGATCAAAATCCCATAATGCAATTCGTGATGTAAATTTACGGAAATAAACCTGTGAATCTCATATATGGACAATATCCGTTAAAATGTACAGTCATTCAACTGTTAATACACAGATTTTTCTTACAGTGCACGCAAACTGAACACAAACTGCACTGCCACTCCTAGCTGTGCCGGTCCAATTTGCATGCATGTAAATTAGGGAATATTCATAAATTCAGCGCAAAATTGCATCCTTCCTATGCAAATGTCATCGCAAATACCACCTAATCCACAAAGACCAGCGCTAATTGCCACAGGCAGTAAAGCTGTGCTATTTAACGCCAGTGAGAGCCGTGTATTAATTGCGCGCAATCCGTTTCTCCCCCTCTCTCTCTCACTCTCCAGGCCAAAACGCACTGCCGACTTCATTGCGCGTCTGTAGAAGCGCATCAAATAAAGCGGACTGCAGGCGTCAGATTTAACATTCCATCACCATAAAACCAGCAGTATTTTAAGAAAAGGTCGCTATTTATATGGATCTTTAGTATTATTATTGTTAATAATAGTTTATTTCTTTCATAAAATATTGTCCTCTGAGGGGAAAATCGTCACCTTTTTATATAATATAATATATAAACGTGCGCGAAATTCATGTTCTTGTATTAATACAGCAGGATAATTTACATCGGTGTCACTGACAGTTTACATCAATGAGGATGTTTTAGTCCACAGCAGCCAGCAAACTCAACACCGACACACACCGAGGAGATGAAGAGGGAGACACAGCGTCTGTCAGTTTGTTACTGAGACAGATATTTTAGACACAGAACTGTTCAGTAACATCAGGATTTATCATCAAAAACGTTTTATATCAGTCGGCACTTCACACACGCTCCCCCTCCCTCCTCCCTGCTGTCTCTCTCTCTCTCCTCCTTTATGATTGATCGGCGGGGAGTAATTAAGTAACGTTATTTAAATATGCTCAAATCGGACTTGGAGCAAAAAACGCACCATAGAAGTGTGCGGTAATATAATGGTTCATGATCATAAATAGTTTTTATACTGTATTAACGACAGGTCTGCCCATATTCACTGACTCTGCCATTGTGCTCTTGGAACAAAACCACCTATATGCCACGCAGCGTATTGCAATCAGAGGCGCAAATTGCGGTCAGCTGCCAAACTTTGTGGGCGTGTTAGCGCCGGCATATGATTAGAGCAAATTCTTTTGAGGATGAGGCGCTAAAACAGGGCAGATTGCGTGAGCTAATTCTGCGCAAATAATGGCGCTATTAGCAGGAGCAATCCATTCTTTGTGGATCTGGCCCAATGTATTTTATTTTAAATAAGGTCTCTTACCATTGTAATTCTTTCAATAATGTTTCAGACACTAACAAGAACAATCTGAGCCTGTCAGTAACAAAAACAAACACAAAAAAACAGGCAAACAAACAAGCATCAGCTGCCATGTGCGCTCCGCGCGTGCATCTTGATGAAATGTCTGACAGCGTGTCACGCTGCTCAGCATTCTATCTATCTATCACTCTTCTCTGCTTTCATCTCAGTTAGTTTTGTGGCTTGTAGTGATTTAGAGACTCGGTTTGTAAAGTTTACAGCCTGTCATGTTGTTACATTGCTCTGTATACAATGATGCAGATAAAAAAACAAGAGCTGAAACTTGTTTTCCAACCACTTGTGTATCTTGTCTCTTCAGTCAACCAACAACATATGTCGTCCCGAGGATATTTTTTGTACACCAGCTAATATAACATATATTTGATTCCCTTTGATTCCTCATTGAAATGTTCTCCCTGTACATGTTTGTGGCTTCTATCTGTTTTGTCCTGTAAGAAAAAACTAATGTGTTGCTAGAAGAACCTCAGTCAACTATGGGGACTCTGAGTAACGATTGAAACATGGACTGTCAGGGGGCAGCCCTAACATTTACTAATTAAGTATTATACTACTGCAGTAATGCAAAAGTGATAGAAAAGAGGTGAGTAATTACATTTCCTTAAACAACCATTAAGCGTTTTTTAAATTGAAATTAAAAGGTTGCTGAAAACGTCATAGACAAAGTTAACAACCATGTTGTCAATATAACGAATAACATAGCATTAAATAAAAGATATAGATAAAAGGAGCTGGTGAGAGCCATAATGAATCCAGGCTAATCTTGTCTTAGTCAGCTGGATACATAAGTAGGATATTATTTGCACAGAGCAACCAATCTATGGTGGTGGATGTGCATTTGCTAATTTTTGCAATGTTTTCTATGAATCAATCTTAATTTTACATGTAATTGCAGTAAAGTTATGGGTACATATTAACTGTACTACATAATAAATTGATCAAATTAAAACACTTCTTTTTTTTTTTTTTTTCTAATATCATGTATAACTATGATGCTGTCAAAACAATTTAGAGAGTAATGTCTTATGTTCACATTGTGCTACATGCCAGACTTACATTCAGCATCCTGAAGATAGTCTTGCCAGAAAGCCAGGGTCCGGCACTCCTCTTGGAATGCATTACTCCCTCTTTCGGAGTGAATGATGTGGAACAGATTCTCCAGATCAGACGCTGTTAGACTCTTTTCAGTCTTCACGAAAAGGGTCTTCATCTGCAGAGGGTATCTCTGGAGGGCCTCCAGGACACCTAGAGACTTCAAGCCATCTCTGAACCTTGTAAAAAGAAAATGGAATTATAATGTGTAGTTCATGTGATTTTAATTCACTGAGGTCCCACAATTAATTCTAGACAAAATAAATGATACATTCCTTTACACTGATGCGCTATAAAATGGAATTCGACATTCATCAAGAATTATTTTCTATACTGTGGCAACATAGTATGATTGCTGATTTTACCATCAGGAAAAAAGTGTTCATATCCAAGTATTCATGATACTGAATATTTGGAATGCTTTTAATACTCATTTTAACAGTACTGATACTGTGGTACCTGCTGCATTTATTTGCTCTTTCCTCTCACTGACAGCGTGTTGACACACACATCACTGCCGTAGTCCTACCTCTTCTTACTTAACCACAGTGTTGTCTTCATTTCATCATTTCTAATTTTCTATCGAGTATTGATATTTTTCGAAGTCAGGACTGAATATCAATATTTTTCAAAGTATTGTATCAAAATTAGAAATCCCAGTATTGTCACACTACGATGAAATTAGCCTTTAATTATCTGCTAAGGTATGATTTTAGTATGTTCATACCTTACAACATACAACATACCTTTCAAAAGGGGCACGGGTCCGCTGGAAGACATACCAGTGAGCCAAGTCCAAAGCACTCTCTGTCTTGTTTTCCAGTGTTATGTGTACACTGTGACCAGCAAGACTGATCAAGCTGGCTGCATGTGCAACTGCATCTTGCAGTTGTGATTCAGTCTCAGCTTGTAAGATCTAAAAATAACAAGCTAACATTAGGATAGGAAGGTCATAAATATTTATTGATTCTGTTATTTCAAAAGAAGATGTATAGCTGTTAGTTTAGTAGTTAAACTTGTTGGTTCATGAGAGCATGCACAATTAATAATTAGTGTCTAAGTATGATTGAATCAAATGAAAATATGCTCACCGACTGCACCTGTGATCTTGTTTCTTCATCAGCAATATTTTCTAGTTCGACCTTTACATTGTCTGGACCCTTCTGAAGACACTCATACATGAGTTCAGACAAAACATGGACTCTGTCCTCCATGGGCAATCGACATTGCCATGATCTGGCCAGCATAGAAGTATCCGTTGTCCTTCATCGCTGTTATCAAATGAAATGAAACATCACATGTCCAATGATCAAATCAAAATAATATTTGTCACATTGCCACCTATCTGTGAGATTAGAGAACTCATGTTAATTATAACCACAATATAAACTGCTAAATTTCTTCTATCTAAAAATTTTATAAAAAGAAAAAGAAAAACAAAAATTTTTACATTTCTTCACAAACAATTTCAAGTACAAAGTTTTGGTTCAAAATAAATGCAACGGTGGCCTCTTACAAAAATGAATACATTTAATCATAAGTACCTTTGGAGTTGCATGTGAGGACTTTAGCATTAGGTGAGCCCTCGAAGATGCCAATTTTGTCTTTGATTTCATGTAGACAGAGCCGGAAATATTCCCGAGAAGGTCCTCCATTGTCCACGGCACCCTCAGACAATCCATAGTCATCGGTGAACTTGACAGCTACCTTCTTCTCGGGTGAAAAGTTGGATCTGCCCATGGCTCTGGATGCTCCATCCCACACCATTTCTTCTTATGATACTGAAGCGTACAGTGCTGTCATCATTTACTCTAGAAGTGATCTGCTCCATTATTTTCTCTGAGCAGTTTTTCTTTTTTCTTACTTTTTCAGAATTTCTTAAGGCTGGGGTGGGCAGTATATGGTGGGAGTCACTGGGCAAAAGTTCCATAATTACCTTTTAAGGGATAGGTCAGATTATTTGAAGTGGACCTGTATAAGGTACTCATTGCAAAATTCTGCAAATTCTGCAAACTTTACTTTAACTATACTTCTACTAAACTACATCCCAGAAGAAAATACTGTAATTTTTAAACAAGTACAGTCAAAAAGCTGAAAACAGGCTGTTTTTCTGACTTTTTAGAGCAATATGGTTCTCACAAGACTGATGCTACAGACATATGATGATCTTATAGAATAAGATGCATTGCTGTCAATTAGATTATCTAGCAGTGTATAAACTCGTTAAAATTAGCTCTGCCTTAACCACTTACAGCAGTAAAATGTGGCATTAAAGCGATATTCCATTTTCCCAGATTAATCCAATCAGTACGTACTCACCCCTATGCTGATGTGATGATAGGTGAAGATCTTCAGTTCACAAAACAATCGTGGAGTTTTAGGAGAAAGAGGGTAGCAGCCTCTCGCGAGACTTCCGCATGTGCGTCCATTAAGAGACATACGAAGTCAAACATGGTGTAAATGGCATCTTTTGCGGTTAATTTTTAATGCGCGGCTCGCGGACACTTGGATTACACCACAGAGAGCAGGATGGAGACATTAAGTGTTTGTTTTGTGTTCTTTTTTTAACGTTTTATCTGTGGTCACCATTCACTGCCATTGTACTGGATGAGGCTGCTACCCTCTTTCTCCTAAAACTCCAGGATTGTTTTGTGAACTGAAGATCTTCACCCATCATCACATCAGCATAGAGGTGAGGACATATTTAGTGGCTTAATCTGGGAAAATGGAATATCGCTTTAATGTAGCAACGCCTGCGAGCTACTTCAGGCAGTCAACTCGAGCTGCACCATAATCAGATGTGACTTGCCTCACACTCTGTAGTACAAACCAAATTCACCCTTCCAATCTAGCAGTCTATTTAAACCACTTAAACCTCCCATAGCTCCCTCTCTCTGTCAAGGCCACTGCTGCTTTGCATCAACGTCACTGCCTCTTCATTCAGCCCCACCACCACCCAGGCATTCACCTGCAGGCTCCAACAGGTCGTCCAAGATATTTGTACATTTATTTAGTGATTTCATCACTCCTCAATATCTGTATGTAAACATAATCTGTGAGGAGAGATGAGGTCAGAGCCTGGACGCCAAACTCTGTGTTCTACTGCAATACTGACGATGGTCAAGGACTGAAACATTTACAGCTGTTTTTAATCACTGTATTTTTTTGCACTCAGAGCACTTTTTGTTTGAACACTCATAACTTAATTAAACAGACTATTTTTGCATTCTCAGACGTTTTTGAGGCTTTCGAGCCTAGCCATTACATCTGCTTTAAGTAAACTTTGATAACACTGATATACCTTTACTTAAGAATGATCTTGAGTAGAGGGTTTCTACTTGGAGTAGAGTATTATAACCATGTGGTATTCGAACTTGTACTTAGCATAAGTAAAGAATATGAATACTTTTTACACTCCTGGCTGTAACTAACACTCGATTGAAAAAAAGATAATCACAGACTTGTTTCGACATTATGTACACCCATGAGGTGTAATACCATGCCCCTATCATGTGGACAGAGGCAGACACAGATGTTGCTGCTGGAAAATGTCACTTTGTTTTTGTGCATGCACATATGACCGCAAGTTAACGTTTCCAAGCTGCAGTTTATAAACACTGTTGCATGTTGGTGTTTATCCTGATAAATAGTTAATTTTCACAGTCACATTTGTTGGGCACTAAGTCACTCAACCACCCTGGATGCGGCTGCAAAACAGAGACAGACAAACTGTCTGTCTTTCAATTCAATCAATTGATTGATTCATTGAAACTGCCTGGCACACCTAATATTAGACAGACAGGCAGAGATATATCATGCGCTAAAACTGCACATCAATTTAACGCTACAGTTAATTGCTGATAAAGAAACAAAAACCAGTTAGTCTGGTTGTTCCTATTCTGTTTTTATCTGTCTTTGTCACCAGAAGGATAGTATGTTTTATTTTCTCATCAAACTTGAAAACAAATTGACACCCGCTTTGATACGAGGGGGAGGTGGGACCCTATGCAACTTATGTAGTGTGTGTATAGGCTTAAGATCTATAGTCAGAGACGGTCAGGTGTGGAGCTGGTACCCAGTGTGGAGAATCAGAGGAGACCAGCAGCATGAAAGCTATGCCCTTTACTATTGTGGACATGATTAACAGCAAAATATATTAAAGGTCCTCCTGAAAAAAGTCAGTTTAAGTGTACACTATATTTATAATATATTTTATTATTATTATTATTATTATTATTATTATTATTATTATTATTATCATCATCTATATGTTATTATATATTATATTTTCATATTTTCATTATTTTGCCATCAGACAGCCCTTTCTGAAACCACTGTTATATAGGCCAAATATCGCTCTCTCTAAATCAACCAAACTCCATTTACAAATCAGTAATTTTACCTCAAAGAACACAGGGACTGTTGACAAACTGTTGACTGAATTTACTAGTTTCTTTGTACTATTGTTTGACTTTGGTGAATCAAAACCAACCTATTACAACATTGAAGTCACACAATAACACAACCAAACTTGCAGTGAAATTGGCCTATGGAGTCTGGTTCCTGTGGAGAGAATGATATTGGGTTTATATTACAGTGGCTTTCTGTCATAAACGGCGGTCTGATGGTAAGGTAAGGAGGTGAAAATATTCTAAATATAGTGTACACACAAACTGATGTAGAGTTTTTGGGGTGTCTGGTAGACATTTGCTGCTGACCATGTCTACAGCAGTTCATTGCTTAGCTTCCATACTGGTACTAGGGCCATGCTGACCAGCATCTGTTGTATGCAATACACTGACTATAGATAAGTATCTCATACATACCCACATCAAATAATCTCAACTATCCTATTAAGGATATTGTGATTCAAGTTGTCTGAGAGACAACTAATTACTTCTCCTCCTCTTGACTGTGTTTTCAGGTTTTAGAAAATCTAGAATGTGACCAGCAATGGGACTTAACTAAAACTATCTTTATTTGGAATCGCTCACCTCACCTTTAACCTCCTGATCTATCTAAAGTGCAAAGAACAGAAACATTTTCAACTGCACTTATCTCCATCCAAAGAGACATTGGCAAACAACAAAATCACAAACATACATTCACATAAAATGTAATGCATGCCATAGCATGGGTTATGTTTACACTGTGAAATGTTTTCATCATGACTCTGAAAAATATTTTGTTGACGAAGTGACTACAGAAATGATTGAATATCAGATAGGGAACAAATTATTTTGGTCACAGCTTGCTTTTTCATTTTTCTGCTATTCTAGACAACACACGTTATTGGTTACATTAAGGTTTTTAATATTTAGATTTTATATAATATCTCCCCCTGACCTCTCACTTGTGCCGGGTTCCAAAGACCTTGAAATGGCCTCCTGAAGATCAGGGTCATCAGAGAGGTATTCTTCCTCAAACAGGTCAAGGTATGTACTACAAAATAAAATAATATAGTTTATATTAAGTTAACACAGACACTCGCATTACCACAGGACAAAGAACTTTCTTTCATGGTTTAATAACTGAGATGGTCCCAAATAAAACAGCACATAGACGGGTTTCTTGTTTACAAAGATTACAGGGAGTGTGCACATTCAGGGGGCTAAACAGCTCTAGTAGCTGGTCAAAAGAATGTAGTCAACAGTTGTGATCAACATTAATTTTGCATGTTTTGTAAATCCTTTTTTATTCAATCATGAAATACCATGTCAGAGTTGCATCTGTTTTTTGTCTTTTAAATCATATTAATATATTATATATATCGCCCCACTAAGTTTGCTACTCAAATAAATGTTTAGCTAAAAAGGAGCCAAATCACAGCAACTTTATGGGTTGCTGACACGTCTGTCCTCCTGCCTGACAGTGGCCCAGGGAAATGATTGAAAGAGATAGACCCCTGTGTTGTTTGCAGAATGAGCCACTAACTTGTTGCAAATTGCTTTTTAGAAGTGAAGTCACTAAAAAGGTCTGAAAAGTTATTAAATCTGTTGACAACACTGGTTGTGTTATGTGGACAAGTCTGCTCTCTGCCCCCTCATTGTGCACACATCTCTGTGATTATGTTGCACTGAAACCTGTCTATTAGTAAGTGTGTAAAAAATAGGGAATTAACTCAATCAATTCTTACATAAAAATGCACTGTAAATAAGGCCTGCTGTTGTAAAGCCCAGACCATGGAAATACTGTATGAAAAGAGACAAAGAAAGCGCAAAAGATAAACCTGTAGGATGTGGTGGATGGACTGTTTCCAGATGCAGTAGGTTGGGTGGGACCACGTGACACTGCAGAGGTGCAACTGGCAGCGAAACCACGTGTATCACCACTGGCGCTGACACTGGGATCAATCACCAACCCATGGGTGTTGGTACTGGAGATGGGTCTATTGGACATGCTTGGAATATCATCACTTGTGATGACAGCAGCACTGGTGGGCATGGTGAGGGTGTCACCTGAGGTGGAAGGAGCATCTGCGTAAATATCTGGGCTGGCAACACACCAGATAACATGATCCGCAGTGGAGGTTGAAGGAACTGCACTGGAGAGGGTGTGGACCTCAACAGTGGAGATGGCTGAGTCTGTCGAAGTGGCACACTCACTACCAAAGACTGTAACAACATGGAAGAACAGGAAATTAACATTTAACTGCTTAGCAACATTTAAATTATATGTAAGTGAGCATCAGAACACATTTTGGACTTGTACAATGCATGTATTATGAGTTAGATTATGTATTTTATTCCACACAGTATTACTTAAAAAAAAATTAAACACAGAACAAACATCATTTTAATTTTCTTTGTAAAGTAGATGCATGTAAATAAAAATATTTACCATAGTTGTCCAATATTTCACTGGTGTTTGTATTGCAACTGTCTCCATCAGAATATGACTGTTGATACAAGCAGACAAATACAACATACTTCACTGATACAATACACTATACTGACAATAAAACAACATAATTTTTGTTTTAGGTAAGAGCATACTACAAGTTTTCCCCTGGCCTGTAGTGCTGTTATCCATCCAAGTCATTTTTGTGAGAGTTGCAGAATTTTGGAGATATCAGCTGTAGAGATGTCTGCCTTTTCTCCGACTGGATGACACTCAGCTTGTGAAGCTCAAACAGCAAAAAAATGCATCTGATAAACTCAAAGCCAGTGTCTCAAGAACTAATGACTTGGTTACTCAAGATAACTAACTAACCTTGTTGTGAGCAGTTTCATGTAGGAACTACTGTATTTTCTTTTGATAGTACAGGCTACTGGAACTCCTTTCCTTCTGTAGTAGAATCTTTGTCTAATAGAAAGAAAGTAGTTCCCACATGAAACTGCTAACAACAAGGTATGTGGATTATTTTGAGTAACCGGGTCATGATTTTTGGAAAGACTCTGCTGTTGATTTTTTCAAATGTATTTTTAGTGCTTTGAGCACCACAAGCCAAGTGCTATTTAGTCCAATTATACTGGAGAAAAGTCAGACATCTCCACAGCTGGTATCTGCAAAACTCTGCAACTCACACAAAAAAAATCTACATGGATATATAGCACTACAGGTTAGAGGAAAAACAGGTATTTTTTTATTTTGGAGTGAACTGTCCCTGTAAAGACATCTAGTGTACAATTCAATATTGCCATTGTGACTGTCATAAACATTTATTAAATTCTTTATCACTACTTACAGATTCTTTCTCCTCACTTAAAATGACCCTGTCAGGCCTGACATAAATGGACTTTTGATGAAATAGCTTTTTCAAAAGGTCTCCACTACAGGGTCTGTTTTGAGGTCAGGGATGGCTCTACCAATTTGTTGTGACACGGCAACAAAATTTGCAACCTGAGGGAATGAAAAGCACACAATGAAACTTATGTTAAACATAAAAGACTACACAAAAAAATATGGAAAGATTTTAGTTTCAATACGTTTGTGTGCACTATTGGATGCTATTATAGAATTGCAACTGATGATATAATATCTTATTACATGATTAATACAAACATTATTTGGATGGCCATTATAAATGTTAACTATTAAACAGGGTATTATAACCATCAGTTGCAACTTTATAATAACAAAGTGAAGGGACTGCTGGCAAGCTGCTGCCGCACCTCCTCCGTTGTTTTGTTTGTTTGGCCCTAAGCCACTGAACCCTCTATGTTGTCTGTCCCGTCACACTGTGCTTCATCTGTCAGTTACTATTGTGACACACAGTATGAGGTTCTTTAGATACCAGCAACTAAAAATAGTTTCCACTGTTAATGACAACGTGCTGTATACAGTTTAAATAATTTATTAAAACAGTTAAACACCAGAATAAAATACCTTTTAAAATGCTATTAAAATAGCACAATAAAATGGTGAAAACTGGGTTTAAGAGTCCATAATTAAAAAAGGTATAAAAGTCCAAGGCTCGAAGGGGGTAGTCAAAGTAAAACAAGTTCAAAGGGTGAGCTACTCAAGTTTAAAAGGGGAAAGGGGGTCATGTGTCCATCCAGTCCCTTGCTCCAGCCCTGCAGCTTCGCGCTGGCTCCTTCTCGGACGGCCGCTGTGGTGGTGAGCATGCACTCAATGGCTGACACTGGAAAGCGACAGAGCACACACACACCAACAATGGCAGGGTAATGCTTGGTTCACGTTCCTTTACTTATCGTTTTGTAAGCGTTGAACCAAGTCTTTTCCGGCTCCCTGCTCGTCCTCCCACGCTCGTCCGGTCTCTCGTCGCGACCTCGCTGTGTTGGCCTGCACAACGTCCCAGTTTTCCTCCAGTGTGGTGAGAACTGCCGTCCAAACTCGCGTCTCCTACTCCCCTCGTGTCTGCTCGCTCCTGTGCCTCTCGTCTCTCTGTCGGCGTCCCTGCTCACCTGTCCACAATCAATCAATCCCGTACGCCAATCGCGCACTATGGGTGTGTCACAAATCAGTCTGCAGGTGTTTCTCATCAGTTCACTTGATCCAGTCCATTAAAATATAAAACCAGTAAAACCACTATAAAACACAGTCCATGCAATAATTTAAAACCAGTAAAACCTGCAATTATAAAATCAAAATAAGATAAATATACAGCAAAGATAAAACCACACAATATGTAAAACCAGGATCAAGTGACTATAAAACTGATATGCCTCACTGTGACTTGCTATGCTATATTGTGAGAGCATTAAAGTTACTGCTGTTACAGTACCCAATCACTCCTCTTTTGAATGCTTAGCAGTAAAGCTCACAAGTCCCAAACCCATCATTATTGCTGCCATGTACCGACCACCAAAGCCCCTCTGTTTTTCTCACTGAATTCTCCTCACTATTAACATCTGTATTTCATGTCCCCTACTGTCATTCTCCTGGGTGACTTTAATATTCACATTGATGACCCATCCAAACAGACTGGCTTTGCAGTTACGTTTCCATGGTCAAGCCGGCCGGCACTCAATTTGGAGTGTGCACATATTCTAATGCTTACAGTAAATAAGATAAGATAAGATGAGATGAGATAAGATAAGATCAACTTTATTGATCCCACACTGGGGAAATTCACATGTCACAGCAGCTCAAAATACAGACAGAAAGTCAAGAGTGGACAGTGTATTATAAGAAATTAAATAAAGACTAAAATAGAAAATATGTATGTTAAAAATATACAAAAAATATATTTTAAAAAGTAAGGCACTTTTGAGAATGAATATTAACAGAATTTACCGTTCATATACATATATACAAAAATATTTAGATGAGGAATATTGCACAGAATGTGTAGGTAAACAGAGTTTAAGCAGTCATGCAGCAGACATGACAGTGCTACATTTGGTGTTGTCACATGTTGCTGTTGAAGAGTCTGACAGCTGACGGGATGAACGACCTGCGGTAGCGCTCCTTCTTGCACTGTGGGTGCAGCAGTCTACTGCTGAATGAGCTGCTCAGTGCACAGAGAGTCTCATGCAGGGGGTGAGAGGTGTTGTCCATGATGGATATCAGCTTTGCTAACATCCTCCTCTCACCCACCTGCTCGATGGTCTCCAGGGGACAGTCAATGACCGAGCTGGCCCTCCTGACCAGCTTGTTTAGTCTTTTTCTGTCCCTCTCCGTGCTTACACTGCTCCAGCAGACCACTGCATAGAGGATGGCAGACGCTACCAAAGTGTCATAAAAGGTCCTAAGCAGTGTCCTGCACACTCCGAAGGACCTCAGTCGCCGCAGCAGGTGGAGACGGCTCTGGCCCTTCTTGTACAGGACGTTGATGTTTGTGGACCAGTCCAGTTTATTGTTTAGGTGAACACCCAGGTACTCCTCCACGACCTCAATGTCCAAACCCTGGATGTTCACTGGGGTTGTCTGGGGCGCTTTCCTACGGAAGTAGATCACTAACTCCTTTGTCTTGCTGGCGTTGATGTGAAGGTGGTTTATCTCATACCAGTTGACAAAGTCCGTGATGACCCCCCTGTACTCCAGATCATTCCCCTCTGACACACATCCAACAATGGCTGTGTCATCAGAGAACTTCTGGAGGTGGCAGCTGTCCGTGTTGTGTCTGAAGTCTGATGTGTACAGGGTGAAGATGAATGGGGCAAGGACTGTCCCCTGTGGAGCCCCCGTGCTGCAGACTACCACATCAGACACACAGTCACCAAGCCTCACATACTGTGGTCTGCTGGTGAGGTAGTCGATGGTCCATGCAGCCAGGTGACGGTCGACTCCAGCTCCTTCCAGCGTCATCCACCCCAATGCCTGCCTGATATGCAAACTGCAGGAAGTCCAGTCCTGTTCTCACCAGGGGTCGGAGGTGGTTAAGTATGATCCTCTCCATGGTCTTCATCAGGTGGGAGGTCAGGGCTACAGGTCTGAATCTGAAGTGGTTGGGCTCCCTGGGGTGTGCAGTCTTTGGTACAGGAACCACGCAGGAAGTCTTCCACAGGACAGGAACCTTCTCCAGACTGAGGCTGAGGTTGAAGATGTGCAGAACCACCTGGCAGAGCTGCACAGTCCCTCAGCAGTCTGGAGCTGATGCCATCCGGACCAGTAGCCTTTCTCGCCTTGATCTTTGTGAGCTCCCTCCTCACCTGGTCAGCTGTTATGGAGAGGCTGCAGCGGGGGGTGGGGGGTGACTGAGTAGAGGAGGGAGGTGTGAATTGGAGGGGGATTAAAAGGTGTGGGGAGGGTGCAGCTGATGTCCTGAAGGAGGGGGAGGAGGTGTGCCGGGGAGGGTGAGAGAGCCCTGGGTTTGCGCTCTGGTGGGTGGGAGAGGGAGAGGGAGCAGAATCAAACCTGTTGAAAAACAGGTTCAGTTCATTCACCCACCCCCGGTCTCCAGACTCTGGGCCCCTCCTGCTGTTGTTGTTGTGGCCAGAGATTGTATTCAGGCCTCTCCACACCTCCCGTATGTTGTTTTGTTGAAGGTGCTCCTCCAACTTCCTCCTGTAGCTGTCCTTGCCCCTCCTTATTTCTCTCTTAAGGTCCTTCTTGACCCTCCTCATCTCATCTTTGTCCCATGATTTAAAAGTCCTCTTCTTCTCATTCAGTAGTGCTTTCAGATCAGGGGTCACCCACGGCTTGTTGTTGGAGAAGCACCGTACCTTCCTGGTTGGTACAGTGTTCTCCACGCAGAAGTTTATATAGTCCGTGATGCAGTTGGTCAAGCTATCTGTGTCCTCTCCATGTGGACTGCACAGAACTTCCCAGTCAGTTACACCAAAACAGTCCCTCAGTGCCATGCTGGTCTCCTCAGACCATTGTCTCACATACCTAGTGGTGGGGGGTTGTCTGCTCACCACAGGTTTGTAAGCAGGGGACAGATGAACCAGGTTGTGATCCGAATGCATTAATATGACGCTGTAAGCTGACAGGGGGAGCCTCTCGTAGAATGAATGTAATAAGGAAATAAAAAACTTTAGTCCGACTTTGATCTTTCATAAAAAAAATCATATTTTCAATTAGTAGTCCAAGGCACTGAGTGCCGGCTAGCTTGACCACAGAAACGTTACTGCTGGCTGGCTTGACTGCAGTTTTGTACTGCACCTCCATCTGCACTTTACCTCCAACAGGTGAATATCACTGCTTTTACATGCCGTGCTGTGTGGTGAAAAACACTAACATCGGTTTATGTTCTTTGACTCAAAGGCTTTTGTGTAGAATAACAGTGTTTCCCACACGTTCATTTATTCGTGGCGGCCCGCCACGAATAAATTTTGGCCGCCAGGAATACATTTTTCGGCTTTTGACTCGACCTGCCTCCGAACTGTTTGCTTTGTGGATGTCGCGTGTCGTTACAATTCTGGAGCATTGGGTAGCGGTATGCATTGTAACGCCGCCTGTAAATTAATAAGACGCAGAAGAAGAAGTCGTGGTGGAAGAGGCGTGGAACAACAAAGGTAAGACGTGCCGGTACAAAGTGGTCAAATAAGCCCAAAAGTGGTCCGAACAACTCTAACTCATCATGTTATATCAGCCTGTGTCTGTGTCAAACCTGGAAGCTCAAAATGTGCAGAGACATTAACTGTTACTGTACGTTAGCCGACAGGCACCCGTTGAGCTGCTGCCGCTAGCCCCGTAATGTTAGCCTATATAAATCGGCTCTGCTCATTAGTAATTAACTTGGATGTTCACTCCTTTACACAGATGAGTACAGAAAAATATTTTCTGAAGAAAGAAAAGACCTCGTCTTGAAGAGGAGGTAGGTTCCGGACCTCACGGGGTATTATCAAAACGGTATAAGACGCTTAAGAAACGCATGGAATAGTGACAAGACTTCCATCAGTGTGAAATGTATTTGCTTTCAATATTTCCAGGCTTCAACTAGCGCCGCAGCTGTGGCAGCAGATGCATCTGCGGCAGAGAGAGAGAGAGAGATGCGGCAGTAAGAGAGAGAGAGGAGGAGGAGGAAGGGATAGTTGTGGGGGGTAACGTTACGTCAGATAACGTCAGATAAAGAGTGCAAACTTTGCAAGCAGTAGAGATATAAATGTCTCTATATCTAAATATACTTGTATATCTAGTAAAAAATAAATACAAGCTATTATTCATATCTTTTATTACTATGTATATCTATTAATCTATAAAAACTAAAAGAGTAAATGTAGGCTATTATTTATATCTTTTTATTAAAATGTATATATATCAGTGGCGGCTGCTGGTCTTTCAAACAGGGGAAGCTCACTTTAAATTTACATAATAAAATTTGTCATATTTTAGCGAGGCAGTAACTTATAAAAGGAAGCCGTTTTTCAACCACACTCATGCCACAGAACCATACCTGTCAAGTTTTGGTTTTAAAAATAAGGGAAATTTTCCGGTGCTCGCTGCGAGCCGTCCCACCACCCCAACCAAGCTCCAGTATCCCTTACATTTTAAGACAGGTGTACAAGATATCTAAAAACAACTTGTCAACCGCTTACTAACTACAATTAGGTGATCAGAATCTGATAGGCCAACCTTTGTTGACACTGAAATGCTGTGAACATTCCTACGTTATAATACAGCCTAAATGAAAACACAAAGGGTATATGAAGCACATTTATTTATGGTTTATAAAACGGGTGCTGTTATGTGATTGGCTGAGCCGCGTTCAGGGCCGTTGTAAAATCAGTGTAACCCACTGGTAGACCGCAGCGTCTGTGTTGCTTGGCAACCATTCTGTCCACTCGATCTTGCTTGGTGGAAGAATGAATAGTTCTCAGTTTTATTGTTGCATTATTACCAATAAATTGTTGATTCTTTGTCGTGTGTGTTTATTTTATGGGCTATATGTATGGTAACCGTTTTATAAAAGCAATAAGCCCCGAGAAGCCGTGAGTTACAGTGATTTTACAACGGCGGAGGGGCCCTGAACGCCACTCAGCTGAACGAACTCGTGGAGATGAACGTGTTCTAACGCATTTGTAGTCAATGAAATGTTAACACAACCGTACATATTTGACCATTTAATTTTTGACATTTTAGGGGAAGCTGAGCTTCCCTTGCAGTCTTAGAGAAATCGCCTCTGATATCTATATATGTAGATCTTAAGTAAAAATTTACTGAATGCAGGCTATTTTCATCAATACTTGTACATAATTCATCTATTGTTCTATTCTGTAAATATTTCTATTCAAGTACATTTGTATAGCAATTATATATGTATGTATGTATATAGTGTTTACAATCGCACCTTTGCATATTCATGTGTGTATATAGTGTTCACAATTACAGTTTTGCAGTTCCATTCAAAATGTGGGTTTTGACCCCCCCCACCGACCACACCACCACAAATAGATCCTTGATCTGTGGGAAACACTGATGAGGATGAGTCGAACTTTATCCATCCCAAAGGGAAATTCAATTAGTCATTGATTTATCAAAGAATTATACATTCTAATGGCTGTGGGTAAGAAAGATCTTCTATATCTTTCTGTCCTGCAACAAAAAGAGAGGAGCCGTCAATAGGTAATAAAAACCATAAACCTAAGTAGTCTTTCTTCAAATTGTTCACAATAAAATTCCTGATGTTGGTGTTTTTCACCACACAGCACGGCATGTAAAAGCATTGATATTCACCTGTTGAAGGTAAAGTGTAGATGGAGGTGCACAAAGCCGGTTTGTTTGCAGCATATAACACCCCACTGTGGCTGTTTCTGCTCACACTTTAACCTCCTGTAGTATTTATAACTGATACATGAACAAATTAGCGCTAAATATCTCCACGTCTTTACCTGACTACCTGACCACGAGATTTTGCGCTAATGACCGCATATCACTTCCTATAAACTTTTCACAATAAAAGCCTCCTGTTACTTTGTTATTTTAAACCTTTCAATGTGAAGCAGCGAAAGCAGGGGGTGTGTTTTGTTTTAGCACCATCTGAGGCAAGGATCTCAAACTCAACTTACCTGGGGGCCGCTGGAGGTAGAGTCTGGGTGAGGCTGGGCCGCATCAAGTATTCCACAAAAAAAGGGTTTCAAATATTCCAAAAAAAAGTACAACTGATCCAATCTTCTCAATCTTTACTAATAACAAGTCAGAACCAGAGATGGGAAAAGTACTTACATTCTGTACTCAGTAAAAGTACAAGTACTTGTGAAAAAAAATGACTTTGGTAAAAGTAAAAGTACTCATTGACATAATTACTCAAGTAAAAAGTAAAAAGTGCAGGCTATGAAATGTACTTTTAGAGTAAAAGTACAAAGTTGTTTAACCAGTCGTTTCTGTGTAAAGCCAACTGTAACCTCTTAATCTCACATCATATAATGGGTAATTTGAAGGCTATTAACCCGTTAGGGCCTGATCTGTGTCACTTTAGATTTTAAACACTTATACCATTACACTTTCATAAATAATAGATCTACAAGCTCATGGCGCAGCGAGTGCAGCACTATGAGCTTGTAGATCTGCCATTTTTGGAGAAAAGAAATTGTGCAAATCTTTGAATATATATTCAAACAGGTTTGTGCTGATATAGAAACCTAGTTGTTGTTTTTTTCATTAGACTGTTAGGATTTAGAGGACATTTATGTGATCAAACATTTAATCAGGTCCTCAGGTCTTAATGTTAAACTCCAAACACACGTCTTAGTTAAAACTGGCCATTGGCCAAGTATTGGTTTCCACACTGATGTAAAGTATTGAAATCAAGTTTATATTTTTAATCAGACAGCAGCACAGTCAGGTACATGTGTACAGTAAGTAAGTGTTTCAGCCATGTGTACAGAATGCATTGAACTTAAGTTAAGAGCAAAAAAACAAAAAGAAAAGTGCTTTGTAAACATAAACCCATCACCTTCCTCTTTTCTAACCATCTCTTTCCTCCCCAGTTACACTGGCAGGCAGCAGCCAAATCCAGCCACCAGCCTGAATCAGATCTGTGCCACAAACAGACTGAATTCAGATTAGTTTTAATGGTCACGTGATGTTAATACCAATCAGAGTTCAGTCTGAATATGGTACAGATCTGATTCAGGCTGGATGTAGCCGTCAGTGTAAATGAGGTCTTTAGAGTAACAAAAAAACCAAAGTGCTTTTTAAACAAACCCATCACCTTCCTCCATCTTGTCATCCCCAATTTCTGTCCACCTCCCTTTTATTGTGCCCATCTTCCCCTCTGCTTAACATTTTTCACCTTCAGGTTCAGCAAAACTTCATACAGACTGACTCTGAAATTTTAATGGGCATAAACCCAGAAACACACACACACGGCTTTCTCAGCTCACAGGCTGCAGGTAGTGTTGTTTTCACATTAACCAACTTCAGTAACTTCAACGAGAGATCCATTGATGTGAGGACTGCGGAACCGAACCAGGCAGCAACACTAATCACAACAAACTCTTAGGCCCCAAATCCAGCCTGAGTCAGATCTGTGCCACAAACAGATTGAATTCAGACTGGTTTTAATGGTCACGTGATGTTAATACCAATCAGAGTTCAATCTGAAAATGGTACAGATCTGATTCAGGCTGGATTTATTAAGTTTGTGTAAATGGGGTCTCAGAGAGATGTTAAATTGAGTTTGAGTCCATCTGAGAACTACAGTATAACACGCTACAGGACTACTGTAGACCCATGGTAGCTGCTCAATGAAGTGAAATTTAGGCATTTTCTGAATCAACTGAACTGAGGTACTCAGACCATGAACATTCTGATAAAACACTGTCTCTCACAATACCACCCCAAACACATTTTCTCAACTCTACAGGACTACCAAAAAGGTTTGTTTAGCTTCAGCAGAAGCTGGTTCTCAAAGTTCTTTGACCCAATGCGTGCCCTTTTGGGGCGGAGAATCAGTCCTGCAGTGCTAAAAAGCCTCTCGCAGGCAGCTGAGGCAGGTAGTGGTGTGTTCAGCATGAGAGACAGGTGGCACACTGCTGGGTAAGATTTAAGGACATCCATGTCATCATCTGGGTTGGCCAGGTAGGACTCGAGCTGTTTGGTGTTTTCATGTGCTTTACCCTTCTTGATGGTGGAAAAGAAGTCCTCCTCATCTGAAGACTGGGGAGTGTTACCTGAATGCACCGTGGGTTGATCCTTCAGATGGCTTTTGATGTAGTTAAGGCCTATGGAATTACAAAATCAAAGGTTTTAAAGCACTTCCCCCATTACCACTGCTGTAGACCCTAGATTAAAAAAATAAAATCATGGAAATTAGACATTAATATATTTAGCAAAATTATTTTATACACTTGAAAAGGATTGTAATTTAGTTTTCACAAACATTGCATATTACAAGAAATAATTATGGATACTGCAAATCTGACAAAAATACCTTATCATCAATAAACTAAAAAGCATTAGCAACAGTACAGTAGTCACTTACCACTTTTTAGGATCTCTTCATTACATGTCCAGGTCGTCCTGAACTTGGGGACCAGAATGGCTGCTGCGATTAGCTCTGGATCACCAAGCATCTGTCCAAAACGCTTTTCAAGTCCTGCTTGTAGTGCGTCCACCAATGGACTGCAGTACTTGGAGGAGATGTGGAGCTGTTCGAGCTTAGCCTTGATTGATCGATAGAATGTTTTATTAGACAGAAATACAAAAACACAGTAAAAAAAATCCAGTTTCATTGAGGTCCTATATATCAACATAGCATTTTTTTAATAAATAAGACCAAAAGAAAATATCATACGGTAAATAAGAAACACTACATGTACAGAATAGAAAAGGGGGAGTGACACACACCTTGAGCAGTGTTATTGTAGGCACAAGCCATCCCATCTGCACGTTGGCCTCTCCCTGTAGGATATTGACGGCCTTCGCAACTGGTTTCATGGTCTTGGCGTATTCTCTCAGAAACGCAATCTCCGCTGGAGTCAACCTGCCAAAACAAACATAAATGGTTACAAAAAGTCAAACTACTAGCGAAAATAACATATTTCCAAAAGGATGAGCATATGTGACTACTATTCCTTAGTCTAGAAAGTAGGAATGTGTGGAGTTAGTGGAAACATGTTAACCACATGAAGGGAGTGTTGACCTTAATTGGTAAATATGAATTGATGAATATTATTACCTCATGCAGTCAATCAGTTTTAAAAACAGTAGTACTCACATGGGGATTTTTAGTGCACTGCAAACAGATGCAATGGCTTCTTCTCCTTGTTCGTTTATGATTTGTACGAGCCTCTCCACAGCGAAGAAGAGAGAATTCCATCTCGTTTCGACTGGCCTCACGAGTTGCAGTTTGCATTTTTTTCCGATGATCTCTGCAGCCTGGGTGGATCTACTGGTCTTGTTCCATAGACTGTGGCACTTTGCAAATGTTGAGCGAGAGAGCCTCTTATAGACTGGATCAACATCTGCTGCAGAGAGATCAACTGTTGCAACCAGGTTGAGAAGGTGGCAGGCACAGCGATGATGCTTTGGCAGCTGATACTCCAGGCCATCATCTTCATCCAATATACCTCCAGCGTCAACAGTCTCAACAGGTTCACCTTCTTCCTCGTCACTGCTCTCTTCTCTGGTTTGACTTGCCCCCTGGAGTGGTCCTCCTGTGTTGTTGTTTTCATCATGCCCATACACTTTGAATGCTTTTATGAAATTGGAGCCATTGTCAGTGGTTGTGCACACTACCTTCGCCCGGATGTTGTATTCCGTGTGTATGTTATTCAGGGCACCAGCGAGTACTGCAAAGGTATGAGACCCTTCTAACTGACAGCACGCGAGAGCAGCGGAGCATCATCTCATCGTCAGAGGGTCCAACCAATGGGCCGTGACACCTAGGAATCCTCTTCTGTGTGCTGTCCAGCAGTCTGTTGTCGTAGCGATGAACTCTACCTCGGACATTGCAGCCTTCAGATTCTTCTTCATGTCTTGGGTAGCTTTAACCACTCTGTTTTTGACGGTACCACGGCAGATGACACTGACCCCTGGCTGCAGGTGCTGTACAAGACTTTTGAAGCCTGGTTGTTCCACGACACTCAGAGGTTGCAGGCCTTGGATGACAAAGGTGATGATGGCATCATCCACGCTCTTCTGTGACACTTTCTTGGTTTCCCAGAGTTTAACCTGTGGTGGGGAAAACAATTATAGTGCAATTATAGTACTGGCTATATTTACAGTCAATTCCCAATGGCATGCCACTCTCAAAAAGGTTGGGAACAGCACCTACTAGAAGCTAAGCAGAGTCATGTGAACTGATAACAGCTGTGTCTCACCAATACATATGCAAAATATCCCACACTATATCTTCCACTAAAGTGTCTACAGTATGCTCTTATAAGGGCTGGCCATCTGTTACTTCTGTATGTCTACTGTATAAAAAGACCTGTGTGACACTGAATGGGAGGCTGGAGGGGGCATGTTGCCTCTCTAGGGCAGGCTCTGTAACCTGATGACTACAAATAAAGAATAGGTTGATCCCTGACATAGGTGTGCTGAGAGCATCTTCTGATCTCTGAATCTTAATAAGTAACATAAAAAACTTCCATTACATACCTGCTTGGCAGGGGGACCTTTACCTTCCTCTGGCTCGGAGGATTTCCTTTTGATGGAAGTTAATTTCAAGTATTTGTCCATGTGGTTGTTGTGCTTTCTCTAGAAGTGAGAAAAAAGTAAAACTAAATAAATAAACAAATAAATAAGTTATAGAGCCTTAACTAAAGAGTTAAATTGCTGTCAAACATCTGCATTACTTAATTTACGTTAAGTCTACACTTGTTATTTTGATCAACATGTGCCTGAACTAACAAATACATTCTTTTAGCTCAAGATTTGGGTCTAAGAGGCCAAGTTTCATGAAATGAAAGGTGGTCTTGTGGCTCAAATGCTGAAAAATTATCGACCCATATGAAAAAGTTTTAAACTACCGAACTACAACATTAGGCCTAACTGGTACGTCGCTGATACATCATGATGGTCATGCTAAGCTTAGCTAACCTAGCATAATGTCACGTTAACACTTTGCTTTTTGCTTTGCTTACTTCTATGTGCTTTTTCAAATTTGACGGTGAATTCTTGTAAGCGAGAAGCTCTCTGACTTTGGGTCTGCACAGGACACAGTTCATTCGCTATGAATCCTTTTTTGAGCCGACGAACGTGAACATTTCCTTCAAGTAAGGCCATGGGTGGTAATTCTGGGCCTGTTCGTCCCGTTCATCTGGCTCGTCCTCCGACGTGGAATCGTCAGGGTTTACCGCTGCCACTTCACTGTCCTGCTCCTCAGTATCGGACATGTTGCTGCCTGGTTCGGTTCCATAGTCCTCACATTAACGAATCTCTCGTTCAAGTTGCTGAAGTGAATTAGCGTGGAAAAAACAACCACGCTACCAAAAGCCTGTGGGCAGAGAAAGCATGTGCGTGGTGGTAGTCTCTGTAGCCAATGAAAAGAACGATCATGGACAGCAAGCCAATCACAAGCTGGGATGTATGGAACCATGAGTAATGTTTCATACGATTGGCGGAGCCTGCGGTGATGTTTTTCTTCTGGTCTAAAGAACATTTCAATGATTTAATCGTTGTCGTGCATTAAAAGTAACGAGCCTGATTTGAAAATGTACGGGGTAAAAAGTACAGATACTTGTGTTAAAATGTAACTGATAAAAGTAAAAAGTTCTCAGAAAAATAAATACTCAGTAAAGTACAGAAACCAAAAAATGTACTTCATTACAGTACTTCGTTACTTGTACGTCGTTACTTCCCATCTCTGGTCAGAACATGCAGAACATAAACGGTTCTTCAGAACATAGGCTTCTCTTACTTCCTCCTACATTTTGCTGCCAGAGACTTGGCAACGCTTCCTCTCACACATCTGAGCCACATTTGGCTTGAGGGAGGAAGCAACTGAGACCCTCGGTATGGCTTTAAGATGCTCATCTTTAAGTTTGGACCTGAACTAAAGTTCATTGTGGAGAAGAGCTTTTCACACAGATAGGTGCTGCCAAAAAGGCACATGATCCGCTTGAACATCCTGGAAAGCTCAGGGAAAGTGGGGGGCAATTCTCTCAAAAATTGTCCAAGCTTGTCTGTTTTTCCACTCACCTCCCTGAACTTGGCTTTGAGTTCAGAATTGCACTGCAGGTCAATTAGCTCCATCTGAAGCACGGGGGGGCATCTTCCACATCGAAGGAGAAGGGGTCAGCAAAAATGTGAAAAGTGGCTCTGTGTGTCTTGAAGTCTGCAAACCTGTGATCAAATTCTTCCTGTAGCTTTCCACTGCTATCAGCATACTTCTCAACTTTCAACTTCAGGGAGGACAACCCCCACTCCATGTGGAAAGGCATACAGAACATAACTGACTACAAACAATGCCACAACACCCCCTCCTCCATTGACACTTCTCTCCCAGACCAGCTTAACACCTTTTTCTCCCGCTTTGAAGAGGACAACAGACAGGCAGAGGACACACAGCTGACATTATCAGAGCATGACCAGCCCCCCACTATCCAACAACATCAGGTGCTGCGAGTCCTACGTGGCATCGACACCAGGAAAGCACCAGGACCGGATGGAGTACCTGGGGAGGGTGCTGAAATCATGTGCTCACCAGCTTGCTGCAGTATTCACTAACATCTTCAACCGTTCACTGCAGCAAGCCACAGTCCCCACTTGCCTGAAAACTGCCACCATAATCCCTGTGCCCAAATCCTCTGCCATCACAGGGTTGAATGATTACCAGCCTGTGGCCCTGACACCGGTGATCATGAAATATATGGAGAGACTGCACCAACAGACTGAAACACAGCTTCTTCCCCATGGCTGTGAAGAGACTGCTGTAAGAACCATGAATCCCCCCCCCCCCCCCCCCAGTGATTGCAGTGACAATAAAGCTTCTTCTTCAGCACTGACAAGCTGGCCCTGGCCTTGTAACTTCTTGTTCAGTACATTCAGCTCCTGTGTGATGTCAACAAGAAAAGCTAAGTCCATTAGCCATTTGGGATCACTTAGTACAGGAACAGTCATCCCATCCTTCTCCATGAAGGCTTTCACTTCTGCTCTCAACTCAAAAAACCTTTTCAAGACCTTCCTCCTGCTAAGCCAACGTACCTCGGTGAAGTAGAGCACGTCCTCATATGCTGACTCTATTTCCTCCAAAAAAGCGCGGAACTGCCGGTGCTTTAAACCCCTGGATCTGATACGGTTGATGAATTTCACAACGTCAGACATCACATTGTCAAACTTCAGGCATTTGCTGCAAAGGGCCTGCTGGTGGATAATGCAGTGCAGAGCAATGGCCTCTTCCACACCTTCATCTTCCAGTTTTCTTTGAACAAGTGCCACCAGTCCATTTTTCCTCCCTGTCATTGATGGTGCTCCGTCGGTTGTTATTCCAGCAAAACGCTTCCATAGTAAGCCGGCATCCACAATGGAATCACACAGTTGGCGGAATATCTCCTGACCGGTGGTCTGGCCATGTTTTGGAATCATTGTGAGCAACTCCTCCATCACTTCAAAATTGTCATCAACACCATGGACATATATTGAGAGCTGTGCAGTGTCAGTGACGTCTGTGCTCTCATCAAGAGTGAGTGAGTATGAATGGAAATGTTTAGCTTTCTCACGCAGTTGATCGTAAATGTTACCTGACATGTCAGAAATTTGCTCTGCCACTGTGTTGGCTGAAATGCTGATGTTGCTAAACTGACCCTTTTTTCCGGGCAGATTATACTTGCAGCCTGTAACATGCACTGTTTGATGAACTCACCATCTTTGAATGGCTTTCCTGCCTTAGCAATCATCTCACTCACCAAGTAGCTAGCTTTGACAGCCGCATCACTCTCTTTGCTTGCTTTCTTGAAAAAATCTTGCTGCCTCAGTAGACATGTTTTAAGTTTGGCGACCCGGTCCTCTCGCTCATCTCCCAGGTATTTTGCATACTCCTCAGCATGTCTAGTTGAGTAATGACGTCTGATGTTATACTCTTTGTGCACCACAACTTTATCCGTGCATATTAGACACGTTGGGATGCCCCTGTGCTCAACGCAAAAATATTCCGTCTCCCACTTCTCCTGAAATTGTCTGTGCTCATCGCCAACTTTTCTCTTCACGGCAGGTTTTGAAAAAGACATGACTGGGGCTGGGTGACAAAAACCGTATAGCACTGGGGGACAGGATATATTTTCTCTCCACTCGGTGACAGTCCTGAAACATGTTACAAGTGACCAATTGCTAATTCGCGTTGTTGTCACGAGCCTGAGCTATGGTAGCCTACAAGTGTTAAAAAATATAAAACGCCCAGATGCATGTGAGAAAAAATGCGCGGGCCACACTAACACCAAGCTTTGATTTCAGGCAGGGAGCCACAAAATATCGTTCGACCCCCAGGCCGCGAGTCTGAGACCCCTGATCTGAGGAGTTGTGTTCAGTTACTGCAGATAAATGTGTGTGGACTGAGGTCGTCTTCACTTCAAAATCCCATCTTCAGACCAAGACGTATCAAGTTATTAACATTATATGTGGCAATAGTTGAATCTTTGTTGGCGGCCTTAGATTGAATCAACAGCACCACCTGCTGTTGTGGAGTGCAAATTACAGGACATTTCTTAGAAAGTTCATTGGCATTCGTGTGTGGATCAGAAGCCGTTTGTGTGTGGATCTGCAAGGCGGAAAATTAGTGCCAAAAGTCATGTGACAGTGGTAAGCTTGTGCCAAAAGTCATGTGACAGTGGTAAGATCGTGCCAAAAGTCATGTGACTTTTGGCAGTAATGTTCTGCCTTGCAGATCCACACACAAATGGCTTCTGATCCACACACAAATGGCTTTCAGTTTTTCATAGTTGTAGAATTGTTTTTTTGTACTTGAAGGAGTTTTTTGTAGTTGAAAGATTTTAGTCTGTACTTGAAGGATATTTTTTTGTACTTGAAGAAATGTTTCTTTGTGTGTGTAAAGCATGCTGTATTTGTTTCTGAAGCATGATGTATTTGTTTGATAGGTATGTTTCTTATTTGCAAAACAAAATGCATTAGTTTGTGAATGATGTTTTGTATTTGCAAACCACACTGAGTTTGTTTGTGGATCGTTGGGCGTGAGTAAAACATGTTATGTGTGTTTGTGAGGTTTTGGCGAGAGCGGACAGGAAGGAGGCGACGGCGTGTAGTGTAAAATTGTTAATGGGTATGCTGAAAAGTGCTAAATACTACCAAAGTGCTAATATTACCCCGTTTGTTCATTCAATTCATGTACTCATTCCATTTATTCATGTACTTATTCATTGATAGGAGTAGTAGTTGTAGTAGCTGTGGCAGGAGACACACATACACACACACACATACACAGCACTCATACATAGACACGCCACACACACACACACATAGGCACACACACATCCCTGTAGAATACAGCAGAGATTGTGGCGAGTTCTTAAACATAGACACCCACACACCAATAGAATACGCACACACTTGCTACAGGAGTTGACCCCAGAAGCGCGCACAAGCACATACGCACACACTCACACACATGCGCGCACTCATGCCACAGAGATTGTGTTAGTGTGGCCGCTCTGACAGCGGCCTTGACCGAACACCTGCAACTAGCGTCTATTTGGCTAAGAGTGTGTGATGGTGCTTAGATGTGTTATGCGAGGGATGTTTGGGGATTTCTAACCCATGGTATGTCTTATAACAGTTGCAGGTGGTGTCCAGTTATATTCACTGTGGCTTGCACAGAGTTAGCTGAGTCATTGTTTGAAGCCAGTTACACGTAGTAAGGGTTTGCTGGCTTACTGTTTTCACTCATAACTGGAAGAGCAGATTATAACACTGCTGTATCTAATCAATACCTATTATTCAATCAATACTTATTAACAGTTGTTTTGCAGTTATCTTATACTTTGATTGACTAATTTACCTTATATCTTAAAAGTGATAGATAAGTTTGCTGTGAGGAATTGTGTTTCTTATTGTATTTCACACACACACAATGAGTACATATATGCATGCCACACTCACTCACTCTTTAAGTGATAACATGTACTGGAATAGGAATAACACTGGATTTTAATCAATTATCACTCCTGAATCATGTGTGACACATATGCCTTTAATTATTGATATGATTAAAAGTGATTAGCGTGATTAAAGCAATATTTTTAAAAAATAGAGCAAGGTCAGGCCCGAACATAATGGAAGCACACACACCAAGCTCGAGTTGCAGAGCCAGGCCTGAATATAATGGAAGCACGGCCATCAGACTAGGTTTGTCCACTAGGGCATTACACGGGTATGTTTGGACGAGGTTTATGCCCTAACATGGCAATATTTTCCACCAATATGTTTGATATCAGGTGGGCAGGATTAAAGGTAAAGGGTAAAGGGTGGGACCAGAGTCCCACAGTATATAAGGGAGAACAACTGAAAGTGTATTCAGTCTTGCTCCGGGGCATGGCTCACGAGTTTGTTTGTGTTATAACCTATGGCACAATAAAACTCTTTTGCATCTGATCCAAGCGTCTCCAGTGACTGTTTTTGTGTGCTGCTGATTGACTACAATTCACCGAACCTGAGGACAAGATTTTTTGAAGTACTTTGACACTTCAATTGGCGACCATGAAGGGACAAGAGAGAGAGCTGAGCCTGGACTCGGGTAGGCTGTCGGACGGCACAAACAGACGGACGGTGGCCACCTAAATAAAGGTAAGCAGAGCCTTTTTCTGCATTATACGTGACGTCTGAGTGTGCTGTTCGAGGTCCGCCCAGGTCTGTCAACGTATTTGATGCTCTCCTCTTGTCACGAATATCTCATCATTGGATACCAGAAGATGTTTAATGTCGCATATATTGATGCTTGATTAATGTCACTGGCGGCGCTGGATTAATGCAAATGTGTGATCTTGGTGCGGAAAGAGTGAGTGTGTGTGTGTGTGGTTTAGTGAAAGAAGCTTCTAAAAGTGTAAATAGTAGAGCTAGGAACATCTACACCCGGGCCACTCTTCTGTAGATATCGCTGTGGGGGTTTGTGGTGTCGCAGCCAATTGCTGCGGGGTCCCAAATCAACGCAGTGCTGCACGGGAGGGCACTGGTAGAGTCTTCCGTGGTGTGGTCGCCGCCGTTAGACTTTTGACGTCCTAATAGAGGATTCTGGGGACGTCAGCAACAAAGTAGTAGCGGGCTGCGCGGACGGAGGACTAGTCGCTAAGGGGCCCGTTCGGGACGGCGACAGATCGCTAAGGGGCCCGTATGGGACGGCGGTCGTAGAATAGGGTTAGGAACATCTTTACTCAGGGATCTCTTTTGTAGTTATCGGTATTGAGGTTTGTGGTGTCGCAGCCGTCTGCTGCGGGGTCCCAAACCAAAACGGTGCCGCTCGGGAGGACCTGGAAGAGTCTTCCGTGGCTGTCGCCGTTAGACCTTTGACGTCCTAATAGAGGATTCTGAGGAGGACAATAATAAGGTGTGACGAGTCAATGCGAACGGGAGACTAGTCGCTAAGGGGCCCATTCGGGACGGCGACCAATCGCTAAGGGGCCCCTTGTAGAAAAATAAAATTGCAGAAAATAAAGATTAAAGGCAAGGTACCGGTCACTAAGGGGCCCATTGGGACGGTGACCACGATCGATCGAAATTGTATATAACCTGTAAATACGCTTGTGCTAGTATGATCGGATGTTGTTGAGAGGTGAGAAAGAGTGTAAATATTGAATATAAACTTGTGTAGTTAATTTGGAACGGCGCCAGCTGCTCTCTATGTTGTTCGTGTTGTGCAATTGCATTAAGATCCGTAAAATTTGGCTTTTGTGACTAAAGTGTGATTTTTATATGCGCACAGATAAAATAGGATATTAAAGGGGAAGTACCAAAATTCATAAAAATTGAGAACCTGCAACAACTAAATAAGGGGAAAGGATTGTGGGTGGTTTGCCGATTGTCAGCTACATTTACGGGGTGAGAGAGTGGTGTAGAGTCTAGTAGAGGTGACTCGAATTCCTGCTCTCTCAGCGCCCGAGCGGCAGTCGTGCTCTGTGGGGAATAAGGGGAGGAAGCTGTGCATTTTCGACTTAAGATCAACGCCATTTGTCGCCGGGCCATAGGCACCCCGCACCACTCCAGGAAGTTGGTGTAGAAGCTTGGGTGTGCCGGCTTACATTGGCGAAGCTTGAGCATCGAAAACACAGTAAATTAAAACGAGGTAGATAAAACTTCTCTTAAAGAAGTGAATGTGGGGAGGTTTGGCGTAAACTAAGGCATTTTTGACGCTACGTAAAGGTGTAGTAGGATCAAGTAGAGAGATCCAAATTCTCACCGATACGCAAGCGGCCTAGTTTCGCAGGGTCTGTCATTGAGGGAACTGTGTAATTTGCACTCGATTGAGATTGGAGGCCGCCGTCAGGCCATAGGCGTCCCGCACTCAGTCCAGTGACGGAGTGTAGAAGCTTGGACGTGCTGACTAGTGGCTTCAATCCAACGAGAGAGCAATTCACAGGGGATCAAGAGTAAGCCCTGCAGTTTTACTGTAGGCCAGTAATTTTGAACACGCAAATACTTTTTGATAATAAAAGGGGAGTAAACAGAGGGATACGGGAAGAAAAATACCACAGTAAGAGAAAGATTGAACACTGGCTAAACATTCAAATATAAGGGCCTACACATAAAGTAATAAGGTTAAGAGGAAGAAGCAATATATATATAGATATATATATCCCCTATTACAGTTAATGGAAATAGTGAATAGTAGTGACGAGGAGATCTGGACAGAGGAGCATTGTGCAACAGACGGCTCGAGAGAAACCCAAGGAGTAAGAACACATTTTTGGCTAGAACGAACTTATATAGACGAGGAGGGCACGGAGCAGTGGCAAGACGAGCAACTGATTCAGCAGAAACTTTGGCAACTCACCAAATTCACGAATTTAAAACAAGTACGAGAGGAGCTTCCCGGAGTGGCTTGGGAGACGATTTTACGCAGAGTGTGGAGACCTTATGTGTTGGATCCGATATTGCAATATCTGTGTGAACACTATAAACTCGCACCAACAGCTTCTCTTCCTCTGGATCAAGTGATATCCTTGGTAAATCCAGCGGGAGGACCACCAATAGTCCCACGGCTGCGCATTATCGTCGAGCCCAGAAAAGTGCAGTGGGAAACAGGAAAATTTGGCTGTTTAACCAAGATCCATCAGAAAGACGGATCAGATAAATTTGAATATAATCCCTTTAAAGAAAAGAAATACAAAACAGCTATCACAGTAGGGAAAATCATTGTGTTGATACGTACAACAGAAATCGATCAACAGGCACAAATCCCCAGAAAAGAGCAAGTAAAACAAGGCTTCATGGGAGCAGGACAAGGGAAGGTGGGACGGGGGAAACCCACCCCGCAGGAGCTAGTGACGCGTTTACACCCAGACCGAAAGAAAAGAATTCGACGCTGTGTGACAAAATGGCATAAGAGAACAGCGGGAAAGAACCGCTGGCCTAAAGATGGCTCCTTCAGTTTGGCATGCTGCGACGAGGTGGAAAGAGAGATAAGATATGTGGAAACGAAAGACACAAAAGACAGTTACAAGAAAAGAAATGAGAGAACTAAAGAGAGAGAGGTGTTGGATTGGTTTAGACAGATAGGGAACAGAAAGCAGATGGTGCAGTTGGGTGGTATAACTCCAGTGGAGCAGCAAAAGAAGAAAGACGTGGGGCCCACTGCACCACCACCCCCCTATGCCCCCATTACAACAGCGTCTGCCAGTCAATATCCACTAAGAGGGAAGAAGGTGGTGGAAATGGAGGGTCAATTGGATGGGAAATTTACAGTGACGTTGGCCAAAGGGACCGAGACAACCCCTCGATTCAAGAAAAAACCTAGAGTGTCAAGAGCATGTCGCAAGGCACTAACTGATAGTACAAAAGTCCCAGACACTGAAGAAGAGATGACATCCAGTGAGGATTCCACTGATGGGGATGAGAGCCTCCGGGCGACCAGGTCTCAACCATCTAGGGCGGGGCAGCAGCTGGTGCAGCCGCTAATGAAAGATCAGAGCGGCGAGGACCACAGTCAGACGGAGGAAGCCCCCCAGAGCAGCAGCGGCCCATCCACAGTGAAGGAGAAGCTATGCCTCAAAAAACGACAGCAGAGACATAGGAGCGAGCTCCCTCTACCGTATAGAGGAACCAGCACGCCGAGAGGTGGAGCATGGGGACATTGTGAACATCACCTGAGAGAGCTGGAAGAAAACAGGCGCGACATGCGAAAGTCACTGAGTGATCTTGAACACATGATCACAGAACAGCTTGACGATATAAGCGCTTGGGCGCGTCGACCCCCACCCAGTGACCGTGGCACTGCAGCCGCCGACAGCGGTCTTCCAGACATCAGTTTCCGAGGGGCCTCAATGACAGACGACGTGAGGCACGGCTGGGGGCGGCGCCCAAGAAGCCTGAGCCCCGAGGGACGGGAGCAAAGAGACAGCCAGGAGGAACAGCAAGAGAACAGCGACACTAGACGAGAACGGCTGGCGCTCGCCCTGGACCGCGTGCAGTTGGGCCAGATTGAGCAGAGCTTGGCACAAATACAAGAACAACTGAACAGATCCAGTGCGCAAGCCGCCCAAGCCGCCGAAGGAGGGCACGGGACAGCCACTACAGCGCTCACAATACAGCTACAGGGCATAGTAGAGACCAACAAGGGTGCAGATGGGGATGCGGCCGGCAATGCCAGGGCTTCAGGAGCACCGCCAGATGACAGTGATGGGGCAATGAGACTGAGATCTGGAAAAATGCTCCAAGCCTACCCGCGCCGTCAACCGACCAACCCTTTCCCCTATGACACTGAAAGCGACCACCCTGACGTGGCAAGTATGTTCCCCATTGTCACAGGAGCCACAGGTCGAACTAAATACGAACCATGGCCATTTATGGACATGATCGGCCTGGCAGAACGGCTGCCGATGCTCACTGAAGGAGCGGATAAATGGATAATGGCGTTGGAGGAAATCACGGCGGGAATACAGCTGGCGTTGGGAGACGTCAAAGCTCTCCTCACATACGTGGCAGGAAAACAAGTCACTCGTGAGATATTCCAAGAAGCTCGAATGCCAACTGTGGTGGTTGACAACACGTATGACGGCATGGATTTCGGACCGCATCGCACTAGAGTGTAGGAGCAGCTGAGAAAGCAATACCCAGCTAAGAGAGACCCTGCCAAGCTGGAGAGTGAGAGGTTGGGAGATGAAGAGTGCCCCTTAAAATTCATGCATGCTTTCCAGCGACGTTGGAAGGAGGAAACAGGTGAGGCCTGGAACGCCAATAAAACCACCCAGAGCCTGTTCAAAATGATGGTGAAAAAGGCCATGCCTGAGGAGGTGCAGCGGCGCCTGGAGGGTGTAGTGGGGTTGATGAAGATGGACTGGCCTATGTTCGCAGAACACATCGTCCATCATGTGGAGCAACATAGAAAGGAGAAAAAGAAACAGAAAGACGTCAATGAACAACTGATAAACAAACTGACACAGCTCCAAGTGGGAGAGCTCAGTAAGCTGGCAAAGAAAGAAAAGAAAGTCCAGGCTCCGGTCGAGATCCAAGCACCGATTGAGATCCAAGCTCCAGTCGTCATGGCCAGCCCAGCCGCTCCACAGCCCACACAGGTCCAGGGTCCGCCGGCCGGTGGAATCTCTAACCTTGCACCACAGGCCAGTGCTGTAGTCCCAGCACAGCCACACACCACCACCATCAATCACTACTACCAGCCCCGGGCCGAAGGCCAGTTTCCTCCTAGAGGACGAGGACGAGGCATGCCCAGAGGAGGTGGACGTGGAGGTTGGACCTCGAGGTTCTCATTCCAACCAGGGCCGCAGCCACCTCAGCAACAGCCTCAGCAGCACCCACCTCAGAATCATCAGAATGCAGGTTTCAATACTCAAGGGCAAGGGCCAGTGATGCTCGACGATACAAACGCGTGTTGGGGATGTGGACAACTAGGACATCGACGCCGGGAGTGTCCTGTAAATCCCTGGGAGGCACCAGTCCAAGAATGGCCTAACCCCCCGATGAACCAATGGTAGGGGTGCCCAGAGAAGCCAGAGGGGGAATTGATGTCACCAGTGATGTCTTCACGGCCACAAGAGGAACCAACTATACCTGTCGTCATAGAAGGCCGTGAACACACCTTCATGGTAGATACTGGGGCTACCTATTCATGCATTGGGAAGGAAGGCTCCAGGCTCCCCCTCTCTGGTTCATCAATAAAAACAGTAGGCTTCTCTGGGAAATCACAAGTCATACCTTTAACAGAACCCGTCCCAATGCTCATTGCTGGAAAAGTAATACTCGCACCCATACTTTATTCAGCTCACACGCCAGTGAATCTGCTGGGAAGAGATGTTTTGTGTCCACTCAAAGCAAAAATTATGTGTACACAGGATGGATTGTATCTGGACTTTCCTGATGACCCATCGCAGACCATGATGCCACAGCTACTTCAGAAGGCAGTCACAACGCCTCAAGCATCAGTATACTGGCTCCAGTTGACACCACACGAATCCCATCTCAGGCAAACTTGGACTAACTGGGAGCCGTGGATCAGATCACAGTTTGACACCTCACACATACCCACCCTGCCTCTGCATTGCACACTCATGTACGACTCAGATCAGACTCATGTAGATTATCAAGAGAGTTGGGATGTAGAAATCAATAAAAAACCGTGGTTGATAACAAGTGAAGATATCTACATTGGACCTCAGGGTGCTGCGGCTGCAGTTCACCTTCCAAAAGAGCTGGCTGAATGGTTCCAGGTACCAAATTCAACACCACATGCTACCTTGTTAGTAGCCGAAGGTTATGAGTCACATCATCTGGGTCCTATGGTGAGGAGCGCGCAGCAGGTACAGGAGTGGTTGCCCACCATGAACAAATACATACACACATCCAAGGATAGGCAGTACATCAGAATCTCTGTTAAAGTAGGTGATGAGACTATGGCAGACAGGATACTGGTAGATGTTAGCACACCAACACATATGCCAGTGACAACGGAACAAGATGCTTTGTTAGACCAAGTACCATCGTGTCTATGGACAAAACACAAGACGGATGTTGGGTTGATCAAATCAGCTCAACCCGTCCGCATCAAGCTCAAGCCCAATGCTAATTTACCTTATCAAAGGCAATATCCCCTCAAGCAGCAAGCCATTGAAGGCATCCGTTCAACAATTGAAGGATTGGTAGCAGCCGGAGTGCTGGTCAAAACTAAGAGTCCCTGCAACATGCCCATCTTCCCCATTTCCAAGCCTAACAAGACAGATTATCGGCTAGTACATGACCTAAGGGCAGTAAATGCCGTGCTGGATTCTGAAACACCACAGGTGCCGGATCCACACACTTTGCTGACCAACATACCACCCGAATCCCAATGGTACACAGTCATTGATCTATGCTCAGCCTTCTTTAGTGTACCATTGCACCCCGATTCTCAGTATCTCTTTGCTTTCAGTTTCGAGGGGACACAATATATGTACACCAGAATCCCCCAAGGATTAAGAGACGCGCCCTCTATTTTTAATCGCGTACTGACCCAAGATCTGTCTCATCTCGATGTGCCGAGTACTGTCTTACAATATGCGGACGATCTGCTCATCTGCAGTCCAACGAAAGAGCAATGTCAGAAGGATTCCATCGCAGTACTCACTGCGTTGGCAGAAGGAGGACATAAAGTGAGCAAAGATAAATTGCAGTTCTGCCAACAGTCTGTAGAGTACTTGGGAAGACGGCTAACAGGTAGTGAGAGACGCATAGCGCCGTCCCAGTTGGAGGCAGTACGCAAGGCCCCTCAGCCGCAAACGGTGGGCCAAATGTTGTCTTTTCTGGGCATGACGGGATACAGCAGGCCATGGATTTGTGATTATGCCATAAAAACAGCTCCACTTCGAGCTATGATACGTGCTGCAGGCCAAACAAACAATGCTGCACAGTTGACTTGGACAGAGGAAGCGGAAGGTGCGTTTCAAGCATTGAAAGCAGATATGCAATCAGCCCCTGCCCTAGGGACTCCTGACTATACTAAACCATTTCACCTCTATGTTGCAGAGAAGGCGGGATATGCCTGTGCTGTGTTGATGCAAGCCACGCCCGCTGGAAAACAGCCATTGGCTTACTACAGCACCAAGTTAGACAACATAGAAGCGGGGTTGCCGCCCTGCTATCAGGGACTTGCTGCGGCAGTTTTCGCCTTCCAGAAAGCTTCATCCATAACCATGGGCCACCCCGTTACAATGTACACGTCACACCAGCTACATGCTCTGCTGACAAGCCCCAGATTTGTTTTAACTCAGGCTAGGCGTACAGGTTATGAGGTTGTGTTGTCAGCACCTGAACTGAATGTGCAGCGATGCACTATCGTCAATCCGGCGACCAGAATGGTGTTGCCGATGGAAGGGACACCACACGACTGTCTTGAAGACACAGATAAGTTCATGCGTGCTCGTGAGGACCTGCATAATCAACCTATTTCAGCAGACTTGACATTGTTTGTAGACGGTTCGTGTTTTCGTGATGCAACCGGTACACATGCTGGGTATGGTATTGTTCAGCTAGACTCCACAACTAGCGCCTTCACTACGATCCAATCTCAAAAGCTCGTCCAGCCATGCTCCGCCCAACTCGCAGAGATAAAGGCTCTAACAGCCGCCTGTAAACTGGCAAAAGACAGAACTCTAAATGTGTATACTGACTCAGCCTATGCCTATGGAGTATGTCATGTCCATGCTAACATTTGGCAACAACGAGGGTTTCTCAGGGCCGATGGCACCCCAGTAACTCACGGGGAGGCCATAATGGACCTTTTGGAGGCTATGCTCCTCCCGACTGCCGTAGCCATCATTAAGTGTCCAGCACACCAAAAGACTGATTCTCTTATTGCCAGAGGTAACAATCTAGCTGATGAAGCTGCAAAACAGGCAGCAGTGGGGACAGTGTCTGCTCCAGTGTTGACTATAGAGGACTGTGCTCCATTGACTACCTTATCATCGTTAATTGTAGCACAAAACAGGGTGAGTGCTGCAGAGCAACGTTTGTGGATTCAGAGAGGAGCTATCAAAACACAGTCTCAAGGGCCGGCTAATAACCTGTGGCGCAGTGCCCTAGGTCATTTTGTGTTGCCTACTTCGTTGCTTAGACACGCCATCATTCATGCACACGGGAGTGATCATTGCGCGAGGGGAGAGATCTTGAGAAAGCTACAGGCGGTATGGTGGGCTCCGTTTATGGCCGCCACGGTGGACAGAGTACTGAACAAGTGTGATCATTGTGCGCGGTTCAACATTCGCAAGGTATTTACTGCTCCTATAGCTCACATCCCGCCACCAGATGGACCCTTTAGGCATCTTATGATAGACTACATCGACATGGGGGCGCAGTCTAGAGTAACAGCTATGAGATACAGATATATCCTAACAGTAATCTGTAGGTTCAGTCGATGGGTGGAGGCAGTGCCATCAAGGAATCAAGATCATAAAACCGTGGCCAAATTTCTTTGCAAAGAAGTGTTTCCGCGATTTGGCATGCCAGACACCATCTCGTCAGACAATGGTGCCCATTTTGTTGCACAGGTAATACAGGAAACACTAAAGATGCTAGGGATTATACAAAAGTTTGGCTGTGTTTATCATCCCCAGTCACAGGGAGCAGTGGAAAGAGCCAATGGCATCCTAAAGATGAAGATAGCCAAAATAGTGGCAGATAGTGGGAACAGGTTGAACTGGGTTGAAGCTTTGCTGCTTGCACTAATGTCAATGCACTCACAAGCTAGCAGAGTCACGCATCTAACACCGCATGAAATGCTTACGGGTCGACCCATGCCTATACCGTATTTGAGGGGTCCCACCGAGGGACCCCCCTTGGAGCAGCTGCAAACTGAGATGTATGACTATTTACGAAGTTTGACTCGTATCCACAGGGTGATATTCCAGCAGGTGAAGGGTGCCACAGAAGACAGACGGGTCGACATCCCTGACGACCTACAGAGAATCCTGCCCGGAGAGTGGGTATACGTAAGAGTGTTCAAAAGAAAGTGGGATCAGCCACGACGTGAGGGTCCCTACAAGGTCATCTTAGCGACACCAACAGCCCTAAAAGTTGAAGGTAAGGACGTTTGGTTCCATCTAAACCACTGCAGCAGGGCAAACACACCAGACAGACCTGTGCCACGACCACAAGTTGGACGGAGGCCACAAGGGGCAGGCGAAGCCGCCCCAGCCGCAGCAACACATTCTGAAGGGGAAGGCGATGCCTCCCCACAGACACTCAGGCGGTCTCGACGTTTGGCTAGAAGGTCCCAGGAAGATACCCAGACCAGTAGCAGCAGTGGGTCCCTACCAGAGAGAGAGGCGGGGGATACCACCACCGATGCCACCCCTGGTTCGAATGCATCCGCCGACACCACACCCACATCCGATCCTCATCGCGCTGAATCGCCGCCTCACTCACGTGGAGAGGACAATGTGGATGAGGAGGCAGAAGGAGCAGGAGGAGCAGAGGAGGCAGAAGAAGAGGATGAAGGAGATGACACAAGCTCAGAGAGTCAGTCAGATGAGGGACAGTCACCCGAGAGAGAGAGTGATCACTAGAGATGTAGGATGCCAGACAGAGAAGGTGATCGCTAGAAATGTGGGGTGCCAGACGGAGACTAGGAGAGGGGGAAAATTGGGGATGATAGCAGTGACCTTCCTGGCACTGTCGCTCCTACTAGCTGGAGTGACCCAAATTGAGGCAGAGACACAAATAGGAGAACATGTAGGAGGCGAATTAGAGTATTTAGCTCAGACAGTAACCAATGATTCATGTATAACTTGCCCCATAGTCAAGCCGCTTCCCGGAATAGGAGAATGTGACAGCTCACGCCCCTGTTTTGCTCAGTGTGTCATGTGGAAGGCGGCGGGAAAAACGAATTATACTGATGATGAAGACAAATGCCCCGCAAGTCTAAATGAAGCTTCGGCTCTCGCTGAGACTGAGCGTATTCCGCCCAAGGTGCGTTTAGATAAGAGTACAATATTTCCCTTTTGTCTTGCGCGAGGTCCGGTAGCAGATTTGATAAGTGATAAAGTACCTATTAATAACACACAGGAGGCTGAAATGCGGATTCAGTGTAGGATGGATGCTTTTGAGATTAAGGTAATATCCCGTGCGTGGGGCAAAAAGATCTGTAACACCAATCTGAGGCAAAGATCCAATGTCGTCATGTAGTAAGTGGCGTAGAAACCTACACGAAAGCCATGACACTCAAACTGTCTCGCTCAACCACATGGACTTGGGTTTATAATCTTTCCAACAGTACTCCAGCCGCATGGATCTATATTTACAATCTCTCCGACGGCACTAAGCCATTAGCCGACATTTTCTGGATGTGTGAGGAAGATCTTCAGGTAAAAGTAGTGCTGCCTCGCAGTTGGACAGGTATTTGTGTCCCACTAGTGTTGACAAAACCCGTCGCTGCGATCGACCCATTGGCTGAGCTGCCAGGATTACTTGCTTTAACAGTGCTAGTGATCATATGGTGTGTCCTTCCCCTGGTGGGAATTATGATCAAAAAAACGGCACAGACTGGGACAGGGCGAGCAGTAGTGTTGAGGGGTCGTGCAAATCTCACCACATTGAGCATCCAGACCATCGCAACATCCTCCTACGAAAGCGACCTTAGAAGTGACGGAAATCCATACCAAAATATGCAACCCATAGACCCGGAGGGCGTATATGAGATATTTGTGTAGGTACTATGACTGTGCATAGGATCTGTTGTCATCATGTCGATGTAAAATCTTGAGAATGGTCAAGACTACTGGATGTTCTTCTCCCTCCACAGATAGAGCAGACCCATGGCAGAAAACTGGATGACCCCTTTTCCATACCCGATCAACGACGGCTTCCAGCCACCATGGGAGCACCCCAATCCCTTCCACCCTACTGCCCTGGCGGTCAACGGTCCACCGATTCAGCCCATTCCACCTTGTCCTCCGCCTCCATATGCACCACAGCTGCCATACGGTCCGCCAGGCCCGAGCGGAACCCTTCATCCACCACTGTCCAATCCATTTCCGCCACCCAACGTCTTCACCAGAGTCGTCACTACCTATGGTCCACTGATAGGCCCCTCAGGGGGTGAGCCCTCGCAGACCGGTAATCCCCCGTCTATGTCATTTCCCATCGATCCCTGTGGTTCAGCACAGCCGGGGCCTAGCCAAGGTAACACGCCCTGGAGTGTGACAACAGGCGTGACCTCTATGCCTCCTCATGCCACCTCATTCATCGCACCAGAACGATCCAGGTCTAAGCCAATTGACGAAGCAGGCAGTAGGGCGGCCTGCCCAATCTGACGCCTCCCAACAGACAGAGCGTCCACCGACCCCAGGATCCGGATTGCCCCAGCAACCTGCATGGTTGCCTCGTCAGTCACCCATATCACCTTTAAACAGTTCCCCAGCTGAACTAGCTGTGGATGAAGATGAAGATCTCGAGCCACGGCCCACCACACCTGACATTGACAGCGCTGACGAGAGGGGGCCCTGGTCACTACCCGCTAGAATAAGGGTCCAAACGGAGCTACAGACGGGCCTGTCGATGGAGGACTTGATGGCCTCCCTTCGTCACCTCCCCATTGGCGGATACGCCCCTTGAGATGACAGAGCCACTGTGAAGGAGCTGAGGGGGAAGGTTAAGCGAATCCCCGTAGGGGTGTATCGCACCCTGGTAGCCCACCTCCCTCCAGACATCCGGCCAAAACTGCAAATAATGAGGGCTAGAGCCCATGCACGGAGATATAGAGACGGCCTCGCCGCACGACGACGTGTGACCCAGCGACTGCATGATGTGACGTGTGAGAAGGCTGTAGCCCTGGAGCATGCCAATCACAACCTGCAGTTTCTCAATCACAGCCTGCAGCTTGCCAACACCAACCTGAGAGGGGAGGTCGAGTCTTATCGTGAGCTGGAAAGCGAGATCCAAAGGCTGCGTGACTTGGTGTCATCTTATCGTCGCCTCCGTGGGACCGGGGGTATTTCTGTGGAACCTGATTCAACATCTTCTTAAGTGTTACACACAACAGCGAGGTTCGCAGCCTACGACAGTGACTCTTTATACTCTTGACTTTCTATGTTATTCATTTCTTTACACTTATACATTGACTATTCATATACACTGGAATTAATGATTTGTTATTCCGTCTGGCCACTGGAATTGCATGTTTCAATAAGTTTGTTGTATTTGATGGGACCTTACGGTCCCAAAGGAGGGAATGATCATTTTCACTACACTGTGTGGGACCTCACAGTCCCAAAGGAGGGATATGTAGTGTAAAATTGTTAATGGGTATGCTGAAAAGTGCTAAATACTACCAAAGTGCTAATATTACCCCGTTTGTTCATTCAATTCATGTACTCATTCCATTTATTCATGTACTTATTCATTGATAGGAGTAGTAGTTGTAGTAGCTGTGGCAGGAGACACACATACACACACATACACAGCACTCATACATAGACACGCCACACACACACACATAGGCACACACACATCCCTGTAGAATACAGCGGAGATTGTGGCGAGTTCTTAAACATAGACACCCACACACCAATAGAATACGCACACACTTGCTACAGGAGTTGACCCCAGAAGCGCGCACAAGCACATACGCACACACTCACACACATGCGCGCACTCATGCCACAGAGATTGTGTTAGTGTGGCCGCTCTGACAGCGGCCTTGACCGAACACCTGCAACTAGCGTCTATTTGGCTAAGAGTGTGTGATGGTGCTTAGATGTGTTATGCGAGGGCTGTTTGGGGATTTCTAACCCATGGTATGTCTTATAACAGTTGCAGGTGGTGTCCAGTTATATTCACTGTGGCTTGCACAGAGTTAGCTGAGTCATTGTTTGAAGCCAGTTACACGTAGTAAGGGTTTGCTGGCTTACTGTTTTCACTCATAACTGGAAGAGCAGATTATAACACTGCTGTATCTAATCAATACCTATTATTCAATCAATACTTATTAACAGTTGTTTTGCAGTTATCTTATACTTTGATTGACTAATTTACCTTATATCTTAAAAGTGATAGATAAGTTTGCTGTGAGGAATTGTGTTTCTTATTGTATTTCACACACACACAATGAGTACATATATGCATGCCACACTCACTCACTCTTTAAGTGATAACATGTACTGGAATAGGAATAACACTGGATTTTAATCAATTATCACTCCTGAATCATGTGTGACACATATGCCTTTAATTATTGATATGATTAAAAGTGATTAGCGTGATTAAAGCAATATTTTTAAAAAATAGAGCAAGGTCAGGCCCGAACATAATGGAAGCACACACACCAAGCTCGAGTTGCAGAGCCAGGCCTGAATATAATGGAAGCACGGCCATCAGACTAGGTTTGTCCACTAGGGCATTACACGGGTATGTTTGGACGAGGTTTATGCCCTAACATGGCAATATTTTCCACCAATATGTTTGATATCAGGTGGGCAGGATTAAAGGTAAAGGGTGGGACCAGAGTCCCACAGTATATAAGGGAGAACAACTGAAAGTGTATTCAGTCTTGCTCCGGGGCATGGCTCACAAGTTTGTTTGTGTTATAACCTATGGCACAATAAAACTCTTTTGCATCTGATCCAAGCGTCTCCAGTGACTGTTTTTGTGTGCTGCTGATTGACTACAATTCACCGAACCTGAGGACAAGATTTTTTGAAGTACTTTGACACTTCAGGCGGCGCTGCGAAAGACACCAGAAACGAGGTAAACGAGCCGGCATCAGAGCTAGGCTAACTGCCGCTCCGCACAAACCAGCGGTTCCAAGCGTCTTTCTAGCCAACGTCCGCCCCCTGGTTAACAAGATGGACGAGATGACACTACGGGATGTTAACAACCGGATAGACAGCTGTATCATGGTGATACCAGAGACCTGGCTGCATGAAAACATCCCGGACCTGGCCGTGGAGCTAGCAGGACGTACGATCTTCCGGGCGGATCGCACATCGGACTCCGGTAAGAGGAGGGGAGGAGGTTTGTGCGTCTATATTGCACAGTTGGTGCACGGACACTGCCGTCATTGAGAGACACTGCTGTCCAGACCTGGAGTTTCTAATGTTGAAGTGCAGACCTTTTTATTTGCGAGGAAATAAGAGGAAATAACCCAAGTGTTTGTAACTGCCGTGTATATCCACCCGCGAGCTAATGCTAACGTAGCTACGAGCAGGCTGTATGATAGCATCACCAGGCAACAAAACAAACACCCAGAGGGCTTCTTCATCGTAGCTGGAGACTTTAATCACACCAACTTAAAGGCTGTGCTCCCCAGATTTCACAAGAATGTTGACATTCAAACAAGGAAGGGCAGAACACTAGACCAGGTCTACACCAACATCTCTGGAGCCTACAGAGCCTGCCACTCCCCCCACCTTGGACACTCAGACCATCTTTCCCTGTTCCTGACACCAGCTTACAAGCCCCTCATCTGCAGGTCTAAGCCACAGTACAAGTCAGTGCAGTGCTGGACTGAGGAGGCCACACTATCCTTGCAGGACTGTTTTGAGGACACCATATGGGAGCTCTTTGAAGACCCAGACATTGAACTCCACACCTCCTCTGTACTATCATACATCAGTCTCTGCATGGATAATGTAACATCAAGGAAACAGGTGAAAACATTTCCCAACCAAAAACCCTGGTTTAACGCCAGTATCAGAGCACTACTCCAGGCCAGGGATTCAGCATTGAGGTCAAGGGACAGGGAAGCCTACAGGAGGGCTAGAGCGGACCTGAACAGAGGTATCAAGTCTGCTAAAACAAAGTACAGAGAGCAGATAGAGGCCAACTTCAGGGAGAACAACCCCCGCTCCATGTGGAAAGGCATACAGAATATAACTGACTACAAACAATGCCACAACACCCTCCTCTCCACCGACACTTCTCTCCCAGACCAGCTTAACGCCTTTTTCTCCCGCTTTGAAGAGGACAACAGACAGGCAGAGGACACACAGCTGACATTATCAGAGCACAACCAGTCCCCCACCATCCAACAACATCAGGTGCTGCGAGTCCTGCGTGGCATCGACACCAAGAAAGCACCAGGACCGGATGGAGTACCAGGGAGAGTGCTGAAATCATGTGCTCACATGCTTGCTGCAGTATTCACTAACATCTTCAACCGTTCACTGCAGCAAGCCACAGTCCCCACCTGCCTGAAAACTGCCACCATAATCCCTGTGCCCAAATCCTCTGCCACAGGGTTGAATGATTACCGGCCTGTGGCCCTGACACCGGTGATCATGAAATGTATGGAGAGACTGGTGTTACAGCATGTCAAGGCCCACATCCCACCTGGCTTTGATCAACATCAGTTCACCTACAGGTCCAACAGATCCACAGACGACGCCATCTCCATCGCCCTCCACACCGCTCTCAGCCACATTGAAAGCCCCGACACATATATCAGGATGCTGTTTGTTGACTTCAGCTCGGCATTTAACTCCATCAGCCCCAGCAGACTCATCAACAAACTGCAGACACTACAACTTGGAACCAACAACTTGGAGATCTATTCCAGCCGTCTCCTCCGACGGGCCACAAAGATTCGGAATGACCCCGCCCACCCAGGACACTCTCTATTCACCAGCCTTCCCTCTGGCAGACTCAGAGTCATGAGAGCCCGCACCAACAGACTGAAATACAGCTTCTTCCCCATGGCTGTGAAGAGACTGCTACAGGAACCATGACCCCCCCCCCCAGTTTATTTTATGACACGGACATTGTAGCTGCTATAAGAGAGCACCATACGAAATTTCACTGTATTTATTACAGTGACAATAAAGCTTCTTCTTCTTCTTCTGTCAAAAAAAAAAAAATTAACTTTACATTACCTGGTTTTGTTAAGGGGGCGAAGGTCTGAGTAGGGTGGGTGGGAAAGTTGGTGACTTTAACCTGTGAGGCTGGTGTTTGCTTCCCGTAAGATTGTTAGGCCAAACCTTGTTCTTTTTTCCTAAACCATACCATTTGCTTTTGTTGCCTAAACCCAACCACGAGTGTATGTTGCCTAAACATAACCATATGCGTTTGTTGTTGAAGTCAATTTGCGGTGTTGTAACACTGTGCGTTAAAACCCACACCCGTCCTCCTGTAATGCTTGATGATAGTGATTTAGATGTTAAACTATTACACATATACTGCACATCTTTTTCATTTGTTTTATTCTGAAAAATAAAAAAATATACAGTATTTAGTTCTAACATGTAGTCTATTGTTATTGTTATATTGTGATTTTATACATACATACATACATACATACACACACATCTCACTTCACTCCTGATCCTGATTTTGCCGAGAGGTTGTTATCCTGAGTACAACATTTTGTATGACAGCCCTGGGACAACAGCTGCCTCAGCCAATCAACATTTGTGATGTCATCAAAGAGAGCCCTGCTGCCGGTGTCCTGCAAAACACATACAAAACATTTGTGCAAAGAGGCAAAAGTTACAAGATGAGACCCAACCCAAAAGTTTTATTTTAGTTTACACTAGTTTGCAACTACAGACATTTAAATATATATTTGCTTTTAAGATTAATTGTTAGTATTTTGCCATCAGCCCAGCTAGCGGAGCCCCTTCACTGGCTCTTCAACAGGAGTCTTCAAACAGGCAAAGTACTGGTGCAGTGGAAAACATCTTGTCTTGTACCGGTGCCCAAAGTGGGCTACCGACCGGTGGCCTTAACATCACACATTATGAAGACCCTGGAGTGCCTGGTCCTACATTTCCTGAAGTCAGAGGTCACTGATGCTGTGGATCCCCTCCAGTTCGCCTATCAGGAGCACATGAGAGTGAAAGATGCTATTCTTTACATGCTGCATCACATCTACACCTACTTGGAGGAGCCAGGTGTTGTGTGAGGATCTTTTCCTTGACTTCTCAAGTGCATTTAATATTCAACCCCCCATACTAAGAGACCAGTTGGAGGGGATGGGAGAAGATCGCTCCCTGACCTCCTGGACTACCTGACAGAGCAGCCTCAGTATGTCAGGCTTGGAAGCTGTGTCTCTGGGATGGTCAGGAGCAGCACTGATGCTCCACAGGGAACTGTTTCAGCACTGTTCCTGTTCACACTCTACACAGCGGACTTTATATACAACTCAGAGTCCTGCCACATACAAAAATACTCTGATGATACAGCTATTGTAGCTTGTATCAGGAGCAATCAGGAATGAGAGTACAGGGACCTTGTGGATGCCTTCAGGGACTGTGTCCACCTGAACACAGCCAAAACCAAGGAGATGGTGGTGGATTTCAGAAGAAAGAGGTCACCCCATGAACCAGTCTCCATACAGGGGGAGGACACTGAGATGGTGCACACCTACAAATATCTGGGGGTCCTCCTGGATGACAAGCTGGACTGGTCCTCTAACACTGAGGCCCTCTGCAGGAAGAGGCAGAGCCACCTGTTCTTCCTGCGGACACTGAGGTCCTTTGATGTGTGTGTGGAGATGTTGACCATGTTCTATCACACAGTGGTGGCCAGTGTACTTTTCTACGTTGCAATGTGTTGGGGAAGCAGCTTGACGGACAAAAACACGAAGTGTTTGGAGAAGCTGTCAAAAAAAAAGCTGGCTCAGTGCTTGGCAGGAGACTGGACCCAGTAAGAACTGTGGTGGAGAGGGACGCATTGAACAAACTGAAAGCTACAATGGACAATAGCAGACACCCTCTCCACAGCCACCCGGAGCAACAGAGAAGCTGCAGTAGCAGTCAGCTCATCTCATTGTGTTGCAGAACAGAGTGATTCAGGAGATCCTTTATCCCCACAGCAATAAAACTGTTTAACACCTCCTGAATACAGTCACACACATTTACACACATCACATTAACCACAACTGGCTGGACTGTGAAACAGTTTTATTCTATTGTTAACTTAATCTCTATTTGTGCACTTATTTTAATGTATTTTATCTTGATTTTTTGTCTTTCATGAGCTGCTGGACAGCTAAATTTCCTCGGGGATAAGTAAAGTTCTTTCTATTCTATTCTGTTCTATTCTATTCTATTCTATTCTATTCTGTCATGGAAATAAGCTCACATTAGTTTGCAAAGGTGAACTTACAGTTAGCCAGCTAGAGCGCAGGACAGCGACCACTTGGCAAAATCAGGACGTGATATACATATACAAATTTTACCCATTAAACAGCTTTTTGGTTCAGGATTCTGATGCAGGGTACCTTGCACGTCAGATCTCGACGTTGAAAGTCCATGACCAAACATTGGTTGTGTGAAGGTTGGAGAGAGAATATGTTGTTGAGCCTTTCTATCTTCTCCTTGTTTGATAATATCAAGAGCATGGCTGTAACATTAGTATCACTAAGGTAACAAAGTGAAGATAAAAATGTTTATGCTCCATTGTTTCCTTCTGTTCTAAGCAAAGGGATGTGATCCCTCGGAATATCAAATGTTTTCCATCCATCCTTTCTGCGGTTGGTGCACAGAACAACTGCTTGACTATTTCGAATGCTAGAAATGCCATGATGAAGGCTGCTTTCTGCCCTCTAGTTGCATGCACATTTTTGGGATGACATTGAAAAGAAACTGTCTATGGGTCACTGTTGATTTAGCATGTGTTTATGCTGGAGAAGAAGGAGCAAATAAGACAGGCTGCTTGTTTGGTTGCCCATCAAGTTGCCCCAGAAGTTAAGTGCTGTAAATTGTGCTAATATCATTATTCATTATATACATTCCTATCCATGAGGATGCTTATTTTCAAAATATAAACTGACCTTTTATTCTTGTAAACCCTTATTTGTAAACTTAAACACTAAATTGAGGTCTCTTTGTAGTGTATGTGTGACTTGAAGTGCAGTTTTGTGTGTTTCAAAAATCAAGGCAGCTGACAACACAACCCTGATGGAGTGCACAGACTGGATCTTGGCATGTGGATACACAGAAGCAGTGTCCATGCAAAGGAAGCAAGACATCCTGCGGTAGGACATTTCCTTTAAATTAATGTGGGTTCACCCTTTAGAATTTGAATTTTTTTTAAAATTTAATTTATTTTACTTTTTGTTATATATATATAATATGCTCTGGAATGAAGCTGACTTCCTCAGCTTGGTCCAGCAAGATATATAACCAATATATAACCGATATGAGTACAGGTACAATGGAATTCTTGGTCTCATTTGTTATTACAATGACTTATTAGTTCTAATCAGTTCATTTGTTTAGTTCTTAGGTTCACAACTATACAATCTAAAGTTCAATAATCTGACAGTTTACTAAACTATTGGTGTTAGGGAAACAAAAACAGTTTGACAATCAAGTAGTACACAATAAGGTAATCTCTACCAGTCTATCATTTTGACAGTGTAACAGTCTCTTAATTTGGAGTCTAACATTCTAGAAGTGCTATGTGACACAAATGTATTCCATTGAACATGGAAAATGGACATTAAAGAATCTGCAAGAGGAAATATTTAAAAAAAAAAAAAGACTTTCTTCCTTTTTCCAAACTTAAGGTGAATGCTGAATTTCTCGTGAGGTCATTTTCACCTGTCTTCAGTTAGAATGGTACAATGAGGCATCAGAGAGAGTCCAGAGTGGTCAACTTTCTGCAGGACTTTTTACAGGACATGGAGGATGGAGGTGAAGACGGTGCTGATGACACCGAGATCCACATATCTTGCCTCAATGTTTAAATGATTTATGAACATGTACTGCTTAGGGGATTCAATTCTTTCAACTCTTTTGTCATCAGTTGGCATTTATAGCCTCACAAACCTGATTCCATAAAGATACATTGGAATAATAAAAATTATGAGAATGAGGCTGAATATCAGGTTCCAGGTTATGAAGGTTCCCTGATCAGTGCCAAAGACCGCGAACATAAACTGGGCAATCTCCATGTTTTTCTCTTCCTGGTGCTCTCACAGTAATTATAAGCAAACAAATGCTTTTACCCATTGTAATGGCCATCCAAGTCATCTAAGTCTCTTAGTCACAACTGAAGATGAAGGGTGAGACAAAACGTTCCCACAACTAATTTTACATGTGTCTGTATGTACTCCAGAGTATGGAGCAATGGTCAAAAATATGTTACTTTGTCTCCTCGGTTTTCATTAACTATTATAGGATACAACTCAATGCTGTTATCCTGGCAAAGGGAGGGTGCACATCAGAGTACATGTAGAGTTGTTAATATTTGAAAAATGATTTTCAATAAAATAACTATTTCATGATGACACAAGTAAATGTCAGATTTCTCTGGTAGACTTTTTGAGATTTGATCAAGCAGATATAGAAGATATAGAAAAAAAACACCTAATATCACCCCATGCTTATTGTACTGTCCTCAGTATTTGAAACACATTTCTAGATTTTCAACTTGAAGTATTGCATCCATATCATGATATCATGAAATAGGTGAGGTAAACATGGTTAAAGACAAAATAATGAAATTATTGCTAATGAAATATTACATGAAATAACTGTTAATATTAAACATAATTTAATCAATAAAGGATATTTTATTTTGTGGGAATGCATCTCAGTTAAAGAATTGGTAATGCAGATTTGGTAATCCTTAAAAGACTGTACCTGGTGGTCAGTGATCCTATCCAGTTCTTTTTGGAACAACCGGGACAAAAGTGAGCTGGATTATGTGATCCATGGAAGAAAAGAAATGTATTACCTTACACCTTTAGATTTTACCTAATCACTTTATCCTGTTTTCCTTTAAACAACAAATTTCAGGATTTGATTTTATCTGACTGGATTATTTCTGATGGATTACTTTTGAACAACCAGGCCCTGGGGATTATAAACATGTTTACCAAATCTCATGGATATCTGCCCAAGAGATCATGAGACAGCAAATCTGGCATATTGGCCTGAGGGTGGCGCTACAGTAAATGTGAGGGTGACATTTCCTTCAAATATCAATCTGAATATTGGTGGAAATACAGAAAATATTGGACTTTTCTCAGGGCTTTAATTTTGAAAGCCTACATCAGACTTCCCTTATACTTTGTGAGTGACATTCTGAGGTGGTGTACTACCATTCTGAATCAAAACTGGTCTGTGAAAACAGAGTTTCCCTTTAATATCAATCTGAATTTAGGTGGAAATACTGAATATTGGAAATTTCTCAGAGCTTTAATTTTGAAGGTCTACATCAGACTTCCCTGAAATTGTCTGAGGGACACTCTGAGGTGGTGTACTGTCATTCTGAATCAAAACTGGTCTGTGAAAACAGGGAGTTTCCTTTAAATATCAATCTGGATATTGGTGGAAATACTGAAAATATTGGACTTTTCTCAGGGCTTTAATTTTCAAAGTCTACATCAGACCTCCCTGATACTGTCTGAGTGACACCCTGAGGTGGTGTACTGTCATTCTGAACCATAACTAATCTGTGAAAACAGGGGGTTTTCCTTTGAATATCAATCTGAATATTGGTGGAAATAATAAAAATATTGGACTTTTCTCAGGGCTTTAAATCAGAATCAGAATCAGAATCAGAAATACTTTATTGATCCCCAAGGGGAAATTGTTTTCATTACAGGTGCTCCTTACAAGTGTAAAAAGAAGAAGATATAGTGCAAACAAGTGTAGAAAGAAGATATAGTGCACAAAGAAGTAAAAATATAACAACTATAAGAAAATAATTTACAAAATATATATGTAGAGACCACACAACATAATTTACAATATATACAGGAACCTTATATACAGACTGAACAATACAGTCAGTTATTGAACGGATTATTTAGGAATAAATATGTAATAATTTATTATGAATTGGTGACAGTGGTGAAACAGTCCAAAGGCAACTCAGAGGGAGGAGTTGTACAGTTTGATGGCCTGTGGCGCTCAGTGGTGCATTTTGGTGGTATGTACTGAAAGTACTCTTGTGCCCAACCAGCACATGGTGGAGTGGGTGTGAGACATTGTCCAAGATGGTTCTCAGCTTAGACAGCATCCTCCTCTCTGACACCACTACCAGAGAGTCACACGCCATTCCCACAACGTCACTGGCTTTGCGGATCAGTTTGTTAAGTCTGTTGGCGTCCGCCACCCTCAGCCTGCTGCCCCAGCACACAACAGCATAGAGGATAGCACTGGCCGCCACAGACTCATAAAAAATCCTAAGCATCGTCCGGCAGATGTTGAAGGACCTCAGTCGCCTCAGAAAATAGAGAGGGCTCTGGCCCTTCCTGTAGAGAGCATCAGTGTTCTTAGACCAGTCCAGTTTATTGTCAATGTGGACCCCCAGGTACTTATAGTCCTCCACAATGTCCACACTGACCCCATGGATGGAAATCGGGGTCACCGGTGTCTTGGTCCTCTTCAAATCCACCACCAGTTCCTTTGTCTTTGCCACATTGAGCTGCAGATGGTTCTGCTCACACCATGTGACAAAGTTATCCACAGCAGCCCTGTACTCATCCTCATCACCCTTGCTGATACGTCCAACTATGGCAGAGTCATCAGAAAACTTCTGAAGATGGCAGGTCTCAGTGCAATAGCTGAAGTCCGTGGTATAGAGGGTGAAGAGGAAGGGAGAGAGGACAGTCCCCTGCGGGGCCCCAGTATTGCTGACCACTCTGTCTGACACACAGTGTTGCAAGCGCACGTACTGTGGTCTGCCAGTCAAGAAGTCCACAATCCAGGACACCAGAGAGGCATCCACCTGCATAGCTGTCAGCTTGTCACCCAGTAGAGCTGGACGGATGGTGTTGAATGCACTGGAGAAGTCAAAAAACATGACTCTCACAGTGCTCGCCGGCTTATCCAGTTGGGCATAGACGCGGTTGAGCAGGTAGATGATGGCATCCTCCACTCCAAGTCGGGGCTGGTAGGCGAACTGGAGGGGGTCCAAGAGGGCTTGACCATGGGCCAGAGCTGCTCCAGAACAAGTCTCTCCAGGGTCTTCATGATGTGGGAGGTCAATGCCACGGGTCTGCAGTCCTTGGAGCCACTGGGACGCGACGTCTTTGGCACAGGAACGAGGCAGGATGTCTTCCACAGCATGGGGACCCTCCAGAGACTCAGGCTCATGTTGAAGACATGCTGAAGTACTCCACATAGCTGGGGGGCACAGACTTTGAGCACCCTGGGGCTGACACCATCAGGGCCTGCAGCCTTGCTTGAGTGGAGTCTCATCAGCTGTCTCCTCACATGATCGGTGGTGAAGCACATTGTGGAGGTGTCAGGCGGAGGAGGGGTGTAGTCCTCTTGATGAAGAGTGTGGTCAGTCTGGCTACTGGGGGAGGAGGTGTGAAGGGGGCTCACACTGGAGGGTAGGGGGGTGTAAGCAGGAGGGGTGGGAGAAAGTGGAATGGCTGTTGGTTGCACAAGACAGACAGCAGAAGAGTCAGTGGGGGGGTGGGCGGGACCAGCAGTGTCAAATCTGTTAAAAAACAGATTCAGTTCGTTGGCCCTGTCCACGCTGCCTCCAACTCCTCTGTTATTGTCGGTCCTGAAGCCAGTGATGGTCCTCATTCCACTCCAGACCTCCCTCATATTGTTCTGCTGGAGTTTCCACTCCAGCTTTCTCCTGTACCTCTCCTTAGCCTCTCTGATCTTCACCTTCAGTTCCCCCTGTATTGTTCTCACCTCCTCCCTGTCACCAGCTGTGAAGGCCCTCTTCTTGGCATTGAGGATGGCTTTGATGTCCTTTGTTACCCATGGTTTGTTATTTGGGTAACAATGGACGGTCCTGGCTGGGACAGTGGTGTCCACACAGAAGGTGATGTAGTCCGTGATGCACTCTGTGAGCCCATCAATGTCCTCCCCATGTGGCTCACAGAGTGCCTGCCAGTCTGTCACCTCAAAACAGCCTTGCAGTGTCTCATAAGCCTCCTCTGACCATCTCCTCACTGTCCTCATGGTCGCAGGCTGGCTCCTTACTAGAGGCACATAGCAGGGGTTGAGGTGCACCAGGTTGTGGTCTGATCTACCCAGAGGGGGGAGGGGGGCAGCTGTATGCGTCCTTGGCGTTTGCATACAGCAAGTCCAGGGTTCTCCCTTCTCTAGTAGGACAGCTCACATACTGTGTAAAGTTGGATAGTGTTGTTGCCATGGTGACGTGGTTGAAGTCACCCGAGATAGCTATGAAAGCACTCGGGTGATTTTGAAAAACTACATCAGACTTGAGACCTGAGGTGGTGTACTGTCATTCAGAACCATAACTGGTCTGTGAAAACAGGGAGTTTCCTTTTAATATCAATCTGAATATTGGTGGAAATACTGAAAATATTGGAAATTTCTCAGAGCTTTAATTTTGAAAGTCTACATCAGACTTCCCTGATACTGTGTGAGTGATACTTTGAGGTGGTGTACTGTCATTCTGAATCAAATTGGTCTGTGAAAACAGGGAGTTTCCTTTTAATATCAATCTGAATTTGGATGGAAATACTGAAAATACTTTTATCATCATTGTACATATTGTTTCCCTTCCTATTATTTCATTTAAATAATTAATGGATGAATTGATTAATTGATTTATTCATTGATTCACAAACACACCATGAGACAGGCTGACTGAATCAATGTGAGATCACATCCAAAAGAAGGTTACTTTTATTTTGAAAGTAGTCCTTCTGCACCCGTACCACAATGCCTAGTATATGTACGCACCACAAAACAAGTGGGGGCTAGCTTGACCATGTTTCAGAAGTGGAGGCTGGCTTGACCGCAGTATGAGGTGCTGCCATGCAGTGTGTGGACAGTGCGCGGTGAAAATGCACAGTGTGTGTGCCGATTGTGAGTAGTGTGTGTGTGTGTGTGTGTGTGTGTGTACGTGCATGCGTGCGTGTGTGAGTAGGCTACCACTGCATGAAAAGTGGGATTTTTGTCCTCGTAAACGCCCAGAAGTCTCACTAATTTTCGGCAGTTGACAATTTACAGCCTGTGTATGTCGCGTGCCACAAATTGTCCGAAACGAACCATGATGTATGCGGAGAGCTCCCGGGAGGTGCTAATGGGTCTAATTAGCATATGAATAGCAGCGAAACCGCATCTGGCTTGAACTTCCTCACTCCAGTATTGGATGAAACCACTACTTTTAAACAAGAAAAATCACTCGTGATTGGTTGGCAGATCTGTCGCTATTGGTCACCCTGGGTCATTATAAATGTTAACCCCTCCCTTACAATAATAAAATAAAATTATTATTATTATTATGTTATGCTGTCATGTTGTTTATTCATGTTATCGTTATCCTATGGGCTACACTATTATTACCATCAAGGACATGAATGAATTTATTGAGGAAAGGAAAATTTGCTAGGAACATGTTTATTCAAAGAAAGAGCTTTATTGACAGACGCAAATACACAACTATGTACAAAAAAGTAGGAGCTGCCAACAACAAATCAAAATCCTACAGCGCCGTCAAGTGTCTATTTGCCGCCTCGGAGCTATAGGCATCTGACTGCATTCTATCCGAATGTGGTCCATTTTGCAGACGTCTGTGGTGCGCTGCCCTGTACTTCGGGTTCACCTCCAATCTCGACTGCAGCGCGGCACAGAGTTCAGTCAGCTCCTGGCTGTGGAACGCCTGAGGTCACACAATCCACCCAGACACCCCGGCAAGTATGCTGTCTTCCTCTTCAGAAATCATGTCTACAGTGGCGCTCTTCCAAAGGTCCACCTCATCCTCTGCCAGGACACTCTGTCTCACTTCCAGCAGCTGTAAAAACAATCAGTAAAGACAATAAGTACTGCGCAATGCACTGCATATTGACACAACACATCTATTAATGCACCTGAAAAAACAATTGTTTTCCAAGCTGGAAAACAATTAAATGAGAGTGGTATTAAATTAAAAAAAATGTAAAAGTCACAGTAAAAAGTAAAAAAGGAAAACAGTAAAAGTAAAACTTACACACAATGGTGTCATTATCCGCATCAAGTAAATCTGGACTTGCAGACAGAGCTCTAAGTAAATAGCAGGTCATGGCCTTGTTATGAGGCGAGGTCAGTCTGTGAAAAACAAAATGTATGGTTAAGATCGGTCAAGAACGTGTCTCGAACGTTTCCTCATACAGCAGAATGAAAGCATATTCTTTAAACCTTACTCTTGCCCCGGTTCGTAGTGCATACAATTTGTCTCCGAGTTGTGGAGACGGCGTACTGCTTCCTGTAAATTACAAGACCAAAATTAAAGCTGCAAGCAGCATTGAACGGGCCCTCGCACCTTCACGCAACTCGAGTGCGCTGGCAGGACGCCGGCGCATGCGGACATTCATTCCTGTCGAAGGCAGACCCCTCACTCAGGATTTACACGTCATATCCCTCAAATCATACGAATATATGTAATATTGCCAGTAGGTGGCGCCGTACTAATAACCACATATTGGTGTATAGATGTATTCAGGGCAGGATTGTCATCAATCCTGTGAAGTTTGGGGAATATTGGAACAAGTATGGTGAAGTTGCAAACCAGTTATAAGCAAAATCAAAATGGCGGACTTCCTGTTGGGTTTGGCACATGCCTCCAAGAGGCTTTTTATACGTCTTTCAGTGATGCACGTGCGTACCAAGTTTCATAGATGTAGGTCGAACCAGCATCAGGGGGTGCTTCGTAGAAAATTTGTAGGGGGCGCTGTTGAGCCATGTTGGCACACCAGAGCAGAAAAATCCCATCAGACAACACAAAACGGATACTGTCATATGTATGCCAAGTTTCATGACTTCAAAAGCATCCCTTACCCCTCAAAATCTACTTCGTCTTTTATGGCGAATAAGGCATGGCCATGGTGACCAAACATCACTGAGCTTGATGGCTGGTCTCAGGAGTGACTCCACATCACGCTCGCCAACTTTCGTGCGAATCAATCAATTTTCATGTCACCTGATTTATCTCTGTTCATAGCGCCCCCTGTTGGCCAAAATCCGCCAAATTTGGCACAGACCCTGTGGTTGACCTTTGAAACAAGTGATTCGAGTTTGACATTGATATCTTTTACTTTGACAAAAATATGCAAAGGTATGTGTTTTTTAGCTAGCAGAAAAAAACTGTTTATTTATAGCTAGCCTATTTTTTGGAGTAGCAAAATTCTTTTGATAACTTTTAGTCACAGAAGGGTGGAGATTGTATGTGCAAAGTTTTGTGAAGATGGAGCTTAAACGCTAGGAGGAGTTCGAAAAAGCAGTGGGAGTGGGCGTGGCCTATGTCAGAAGATGCGACTGCATTTAGGGAACACGTGGATATAAAGTTTATGAAGATGTGATTGAAAATGTGGAAGTTACAGGCCAAAATGCATTTGCATCTGTTATAGCGCCACCTAGTGGAATAGACGCACAATTTTTGCTATGGTTGGTCTGTATGCTATTCTCTATATACCCTGTGAATTTCACAGCCCTCAGCATAAAACTTGAGCTGAAATAAATGTTTGTTTTTTATCTTGTAATAAGCCACGCCCAGTTTTACCAGTCATGACTAACTTCAAGATATGGCCTCAGGAGGCGCCCAGCATAATACTCACCAAATTTCATAAATATCGGTGAAGCCATTTACCAGATATAAATTTCCCATATTTGCAGCGCCCCCTAGTGGCCAAAGTTAGCTAAATTTGGTTCATTCCTTCACAGGTACATATCAAGCAAGGATCTCAGATTTGGTGTTGTTAGCATTTATTCTGACCGAAATATGCCCCAGTTCGCCTTTTTATAGCTAGCTAGAAAAATGTATTCGTTAATAATTTTAGCATATTTTGACCAATCAAAATTCCTTTGATATCTTTAGATCAGGTCCAGCGACAGACTCTACCTGCCAAGTTTCACGCTGAACGAACAAAACCCCAAGGAGGAGTTCGAAAAAGTAGGTTTCCCAGTTTTCGCGATTTTGCGCAAAAAATTTTGAGGCGAAAATGGGGTTTGCCCTGCCCAGGTGATTCAACACTACTCAGGGAATCTGTTGATATGAGGTTTGTGAATGTGCGACATATGGTCTGGGAGTTATAGCCCAAAACATATTGAAAATTAGTAGGGGGCGCTATTGAGCCATTTTTGTGCAGATTGTCATAAAACCCCTACCATATGTAAATTTTCACGACTTCTGACAAGTCTGTGAAGTTTCATGAGTTTTCGAGTATGTTACGGCCCCCAAAAAGGCAGTTGATTTCGGTTAAGAATAATAATAATAATTAAAGCTGCAAGCAGCGTTGAGCGGGCCCTCACACCCCACGCAACTCGGGGTCTGGCGCGGCCGCCACCGTGTCGCCAGAGGTCGACCGGCAGACGAGGCGCTGAATGTTCGCCTCCTTCGGACAGTGTAGGAACCAATGCGTTGCGACTTCCCGTCTCCACTGGGTGGCGCTATGACTCTGACTCCTGAGCGTCGTGTGGGTGTGTTCATGCCAGGACTATTATCATACATGTGAAGTTTGGAGCAGATTCGACCATTAGATCCCATGTTATAGCAATATCGTGTTTCATGGTGAGACATCAAGTGTCGACGCCATGTCACAGCCACACCGTTCCATGCTGAGCAATTCTCTTAATATGTTTTGATCACACACTTGTGTAGATGGTACACACCAGTTTTGGAGTTAATTGATTCATTTCTGGAGGAGGAGCTCATTAAAATACAACACGTGGAAAACGCCAAAAATGACTGTAAATTTCAAAATGGCGGACTTCCAGTCGGGTGTGGCCTATATGTGCAAGAGGCTTTTTGGTGCGTCTGGACACGATACATGTGCATACTGATTTTCGTGCACGTCGGTGAAAGTTGTTATGGGGGACGCTGCACTTTAAGGGGCGTGGCCAAGCCATACGGCCACGCTTATTGATGAAACTCATACTATACATTCAGGTCTGGACTGTTAACAAACATGTGAAGTTTAGTGAAGAATGGACAATGTATGCCAAAGTTATACTAATTTCGTGTTTTATGGCGAGACATCAAACTTCGCCGCCACCTGACAGCCAAAGCGTTTAACATAGGGAAAATCGTATGATAACTTTTGATCATCAAGTGGTCTAGTTGATGCACGCCAAATTTGAAGCCGATCCGATGAATCATGTAGGAGGAGATAGAAAAAGTACAAGGAGTGCGAATCGCCCAATCTGGTGGTTAAATTCAAAATGGCCGACTTCCTGTTGGGTGTGGCCATTGAGTCCAAGAGGCTTTTTTGTGCGTCTGGATGTGATACATATGTGTACCAATTTTCGTGCATGTCAGTGAAACGTGCCGCAGGGGCTGATGTTTAAAGGGCGTGGCCAAGCCATTTGACCACGCCCATCTACGAAATTCACATGACATTGTCAGGGCTGGACTCTTAACACACATGTGAAGTTTCAGGCAGATATGCCCAAGGACACTGAAGTTAAGGCCACTTTCCTACGTTTTGGCGAAGCATCGACTTCGCCGCCCTCTGGGCGCAACGCCGTTTGACGATACGTCACAATCTTCATCATGTAGCATTAACAATGTGTTGAGGCCTTTCTGACCAAATTTGAGTTGGATATGCTGAACGTGCTCAGAGCTGCACCTCAAAGTGTAAAAAATCACTTTTCCTGTCGCCAGCAGGGGGTGCTTTGAGAACAGGGAAATTTTTTGATGTAGACGTGTTCAGGGCGGGACTACGATCATACCCAGCAAGTTTTGTGCCGATTGGACCTTTCACGCCCAAGTAATAGCAATTCTGGGTTTTTGGGGTTTTTTTTTTGAGACATCAAACTTCGCTGCCACCTGACGGCCAAACCGTTTAACGAGGGAAAGATCTTTTAATAACTTTTGATCATCATGTGGTCTAGTTGCAGCACGGCAAATTTGAAGCCGATCCAATGAACCGTCTAGGAGGAGATAGCTCTGAGAGCACACTAGCAAATCGCCAAAATCGGTAAAAAATGGAATATTCAAATCAAAATAGCCGGCTTCCTGTTGGTTTTAGAAAAAAGTCCAAGTGCGCATTTTCGTGCGTCTTGGGATGATACACGACCCCCCCGAATTTCGAGAAATTTGGTCAAACGGGCTGCCGGTGGGAGCCGATTGAACCATTCTAGGGGGCGCCATTTCGCTATTTTGCAACTGGCATCGTTGAGATTTTGCGTATACATAAATGTCCCCTAGACGAATGTGCACGTCAAATTTGGTGAGTTTTTGAATATGTTAAAGCCCCCAAAAATGCGATCAAGCGGAAAAAAAAAAAAATAAAAAAAAAAAAATAATAATTAAAGCTGCAAGCAGCGTTGAACGGGCCCTCGCACCCCACGCAAGTCGGGGCCTGGCGCGGCCGCCACCGTGTCGCCAGAGGTCGACCGGCAGACGAGTCGCTGAATGTTCGCCTCCTTCGGACAGTGTAGGAACCAATGCGTTGCGACTTCCCGTCTCCACTGGGTGGCGCTATGACTCTGACTCCTGAGCGTCATGTGGGTGTGTTCATGCCAGGACTATTATCATACATGTGAAGTTTGGAGCAGATTCGACCATTAGATCCCATGTTATAGCAATATCGTGTTTCATGGTGAGACATCAAGTGTCGACGCCATGTCACAGCCACACCGTTCCATGCTGAGCAATTCTCTTAATATGTTTTGATCACACACTTGTGTAGATGGTACACACCAGTTTTGGAGTTAATTGATTCATTTCTGGAGGAGGAGATCATTAAAATACAACACGTGGAAAACGCCAAAAATGACTGTAAATTTCAAAATGGCCGACTTCCTGTCGGGTGTGGCCTATATGTGCAAGAGGCTTTTTTGTGCGTCTGGACACGATACATGTGCATACTGATTTTCGTGCACGTCGGTGAAAGTTGTTATGGGGGACGCTGCACTTTAAGGGGCGTGGTCAAGCCATACGGCCACGCTTATTGATGAAACTCATACTATACATTCAGGTCAGGACTGTTAACAAACATGTGAAGTTTGGTGAAGAATGGACAATGTATGCCAAAGTTATACTAATTTCGTGTTTCATGGCGAGACATCAAACTTCGCCGCCACCTGACGGCCAAGCCGTTTAACTGTGGAAAATCTTTTAATAACTTTTGATCACAACCTTGTCTAGATCACACACAGTGATTTTGAAGTCATTCTGATTAATCCTGTAGGAGGAGTTCGTTAAAATACAACATGTGGAAAACGCCAAAAATAGCATCAAAATTCAAAATGGCCGACTTCCTGTTGAGTATGGCCAGTGGGTCCAAGAGACTTTTTTGTGCGTCTCGGTGTGATACATGCGTGTACCAATTTTCGTGCATGTCGGTGACACGTGCGGCAGGGGCTGATGTTTAAAGGGCGTGGTCAAGTCATTTGGCCACGCCCATCAACGAAACTCATATCACATGTTCAAGCCTGGACTGTTAACACACATGTGAAGTTTCAGGCAGATATGACCAAGGACACAGAAGTTAATGTCATTAAAGCCATTTTCAATGCGTTTTGGCGAATTTTCGACTTCGCCGCCCTCTGGGCGGAACACCGTTTGACACCTAGTCACAATCTTCATAATGTAGCATTACAAACGTCTTGAGGTCTGTCTGACCAAATTTGAGTTGCATATGGTGAACGTGGTCAGAGCTGCACGTCAAAGTCTAAAAACATCGCTTTTCCTGTCGCCAGCAGGGGGCGCTAGGGTAATTACAAAATTTCTGCATGTAGACGTGTTCAGGGCGGGAATATTATGAATCATGTGAAGTTTGGTGCAGATCGGACGATTAATGCCAAAGTTATAGCAATTTCGTTTTTCATGGCGAGACAAACTTCAAACTTCAAACTTCGCCGCCAAAAAGCCGATTCCGTGTTCGACGGGTAGCGGATCTTTGAATAACTTTTGATCACAAACTTATCTAGTTGGTACACGGCGATTTTGAAGCCGTTTTGATTAATCGTGTAGGAGGAGTTCGTCAAAATATGACACGTGGTAAAACGCCAAAAATGGCCGCTAAATTCAAAATAGCCAACTTCCTGTTGGGCGTGGCCTATGGCTCCAAGAGACTTTTTTGTGCGGCTCGGCATGATCTACATGTGTACCGATTTTCGTGCAGATCCGTGAAAATTGATGAGGAGGGCGCTATTTATAAGGAGATTGCTCTTTAATGGGCGTGGCCTAGCCATTTTGATCCGTCCATTGCCGCGAACCCTAAAATACGTAAATTTACACCGCGACTGATGCGACCGCCAAATTTCAGGAGTTTTTGAGCATGTTAAAACCTCCAAATAAGCGATTTACTTTTGTCGTAATAATAATAATAATAATTAAAGCTGCAAGCAGCGTTGAACGGGCCCTCGCACCCCACGCAACTCGGGGCCTGGCGCGGCCGCCACCGTGTCGCCAGAGGTCGACCGGCAGACGAGTCGCTGAATGTTCGCCTCCTTCGGACAGTGTAGGAACCAATGCGTTGCGACTTCCCGTCTCCACTGGGTGGCGCTATGACTCTGACTCCTGAGCGTCATGTGGGTGTGTTCATGCCAGGACTATTATCATACATGTGAAGTTTGGAGCAGATTCGACCATTAGATCCCATGTTATAGCAATATCGTGTTTCATGGTGAGACATCAAGTGTCGACGCCATGTCACAGCCACACCGTTCCATGCTGAGCAATTCTCTTAATATGTTTTGATCACACACTTGTGTAGATGGTACACACCAGTTTTGGAGTTAATTGATTCATTTCTGGAGGAGGAGATCATTAAAATACAACACGTGGAAAACGCCCAAAATGACTGTAAATTTCAAAATGGCCGACTTCCTGTCGGGTGTGGCCTATATGTGCAAGAGGCTTTTTTGTGCATCTGGACACGATACATGTGCATACTGATTTTCGTGCACGTCGGTGAAAGTTGTTATGGGGGACGCTGCACTTTAAGGGGCGTGGCCAAGCCATACGGCCACGCTTATTGATGAAAGTCATACTATACATTCAGGTCTGGACTGTTAACAAACATGTGAAGTTTGGTGAAGAATGGACAATGTATGCCAAAGTTATACTAATTTCGTGTTTTATGGCGAGACATCAAACTTCGCCGCCACCTGACAGCCAAAGCGTTTAACATAGGGAAAATCGTATGATAACTTTTGATCATCAAGTGGTCTAGTTGATGCACGCCAAATTTGAAGCCGATCCGATGAATCATGTAGGAGGAGACAGAAAAAGTATGAGGAGTGCAAATCGCCCAATCTGGCGTCAAATTCAAAATGGCTGACTTCCTGTTGGGTGTAGCCAATGGGTCCAAGAGGGTTTTTTGTGCGTCTGGATGTGATACATATGTGTACCAATTTTCATGCATGTCGGTGAAACGTGCCGCAGGGGCTGATGTTTAAAGGGTGTGGCCAAGCCATTTGGCCACGCCCATCAACGAAATTCACGTGACATTGTCAGGGCTGGACTCTTAAAACACATGTGAAGTTTCAGGCAGATATGCCCAAGGACACTGAAGTTAAGGCCACTTTCCTACGTTTTGGCGAAGCATCGACTTCGCCGCCCTCTGGGCGCAACGCCGTTTGACGATACGTCACAATCTTCATCATGTAGCATTAACAACGTGTTGAGGCCTTTCTGACCAAATTTGAGTTGGATATGCTGAACGTGCTCAGAGCTGCACCTCAAAGTGTAAAAAATCACTTTTCCTGTCGCCAGCAGGGGGCGCTTTGAGAACAGGGGAATTTTTTGATGTAGACGTGTTCAGGGCGGGACTACGATCATACCCAGCAAGTTTTGTGCCGATTGGACCTTTCACGCCCAAGTAATAGCAATTCTGGGTTTTTGGGTTTGTTTTTTTGAGACATCAAACTTCGCCGCCACCTGACGGCCAAACCGTTTAACGAGGGAAAGATCTTTTAATAACTTTTGATCATCATGTGGTCTAGTTGCAGCACGGCAAATTTGAAGCCGATCCAATGAACTGTCTAGGAGGAGATAGCTCTGAGAGAATTCTTGAAAATCGCTAAAATCGGTAAAAAAATGAATATTCAAATCAAAATAGCCGGCTTCCTGTTGGTTTTAGAAAAAAGTCCAACTGCGCATTTTCGTGCGTCTTGGGATGATACACGACCTCCCCGAATTTCGTGGAATTTGGTCAAACGGGCTGCCGGTGGGAGCCGATTGAAATTTTCTAGGGGGCGCCATTTCGCCATTTTGCAATGGGCATCGTTTAAATTTTGCGTACACATAAATGTCCCCTAGACGAATGTGCATGTCAAATTTGGTGAGTTTTTGAATATGTTAAAGCCCCCAAAAGTGCGATCAAGCGAAAAAAAAAAAAAAAATAATAATAATAATAATTAAAGCTGCAAGCAGCGTTGAGCGGGCCCTCGCACCCCACGCAACTCGGGGCCTGGCGCGGCCGCCACCGTGTCGCCAGAGGTCGACCGGCAGACGAGGTGCTGAATGTTCGCCTCCTTCGGACAGTGTAGGAACCAATGCGTTGCGACTTCCCGTCTCCACTGGGTGGCGCTATGACTCTGACTCCTGAGCGTCATGTGGGTGTGTTCATGCCAGGACTATTATCATACATGTGAAGTTTGGAGCAGATTCGACCATTAGATCCCATGTTATAGCAATATCGCGTTTCATGGTGAGACATCAAGTGTCGACGCCATGTCACAGCCACACCGTTCCATGCTGAGCAATTCTCTTAATATGTTTTGATCACACACTTGTGTAGATGGTACACACCAGTTTTGGAGTTAATTGATTCATTTCTGGAGGAGGAGATCATTAAAATACAACACGTGGAAAACGCCAAAAATGACTGTAAATTTCAAAATGGCCGACTTCCTGTCGGGTGTGGCCTATATGTGCAAGAGGCTTTTTTGTGCGTCTGGACACGATACATGTGCATACTGATTTTCGTGCACGTCGGTGAAAGTTGTTATGGGGGACGCTGCACTTTAAGGGGCGTGGCCAAGCCATACGGCCACGCTTATTGATGAACCTCATACTATACATTCAGGTCTGGACTGTTAACAAACATGTGAAGTTTGGTGAAGAATGGACAATGTATGCCAAAGTTATACTAATTTCGTGTTTTATGGCGAGACATCAAACTTCGCCGCCACCTGACGGCCAAACCGTTTCACGATGCAAAAATCTGCTTCTAAGTTTTGATTACACCTTTGTCTAGATGGCACACAATGATTTTGAAGTTGTTCTGATGCATCCTGTAGGTGGAGTTCATTAAAATACAACACGTGGAAAACGCCAAAAATGACCATTAAATTCAAAATGGCCGACTTCCTGTTGGGTTTGGCCAACGGGTCCAAGAGACTTTTTTGTGCGTCTGGATGTGATACATATGTGTACCAATTTTCATGCATGTCAGTGAAACGTGTGGGTGTGGCCAAGCCATTTGGCCACGCCCATCATATCACATGTTCAGGGCTGGACTGTTAACACACATGTAAAGTTTCAGGCAGATATGACCAAGGACACTGAAGTTAAGTCCACTTAACTGCGTTTTGGCGAACCGTTGACTTCGCCGCCCTGTGGGCGGAACGCCGTTCGGCGATACGTCACAAATCTTCATCATGTAGCATTACAAACGTGTTGAGGCCTTTCTGACCAATTTTGAGTTGGATATACTGAACGTGCTGAGAGTAGCACCTCAAAGTCTAAAACATCGCTTTTCCTGTCGCCAGCAGGGGGCACTTTGAGAACGGGGGAATTTTTTGATGTTGGCGTGATGAAGGCCGGACTACGATCATACCCAGCAAGTTTTGTGCCGATCGGACTTATCATGCCCAAGTAATAGCACTTTTGTTTTTTGGGGTTTTTTTGGCGAGACGTCAAACTTCGCCGCCACCTGACAGCCAAACCGTTTAACATAGGGAAAATCGTATGATAACTTTTGATCATCAAGTGGTCTAGTTGATGCACGCCAAATTTGAAGCCGATCCGATGAATCATGCAGGAGGAGATAGAAAAAGTACGAGGAGTGCGAATCGCCCAATCTGGCGTCAAATTCAAAATGGCTGACTTCCTGTTGGGTGTAGCCAATGGGTCCAAGAGGCTTTTTTGTGCGTCTGGATGTGATACATATGTGTACCAATTTTCATGCATGTCGGTGAAACGTGCCGTAGGGGCTGATGTTTAAAGGGTGTGGCCAAGCCATTTGGCCACGCCCATCAACGAAATTCATATCACATGTTCAGGGCTGGACTGTTAACACACATGTGAAGTTTCAGGCAGATATGACCAAGGACACTGAAGTTAAGGCCACTTAACTGCGTTTTGGCGAACCGTTGACTTCGCCGCCCTGTGGGCGGAACGCCGTTCGGCGAAACTTCACAAATCTTCATCATGTAGCATTACCAACGTGTTGAGGCCTTTCTGACCAATTTTGAGTTGGATATACTGAACGTGCTGAGAGTAGCACCTCAAAGTCTAAAACATCGCTTTTCCTGTCGCCAGCAGGGGGCGCTTTGAGAACGGGGGAATTTTTTGATGTTGCCATGATGAAGGCCGGACTACGATCATATCCAGCAAGTTTTGTGCCGATCGGTCTTTTCATGCCCAAGTAATAGCACTTTTGTTTTTTGGGGGGTTTTTTTGGCGAGACGTCAAACTTCGCCGCCACCTGACGGCCAAACCGTTTAACGGAGGGAAAATCGTATGATAACTTTTGATCATCAAGTGGTCTAGTTCCAGCACGCCAAATTTGAAGCCGATCCAATGAACCGTGTAGGAGGAGATAGCTCTGAGAGATTTCTTGGAAATCGCCAAAATCGGTAAAAAAATGAATATTCAAATCAAAATAGCCGGCTTCCTGTTGGTTTTAGAAAAAAGTCCAACTGCGCATTTTCGTGCGTCTTTGGATGATACACGACCTCCCCGAATTTCGTGGAATTTGGTCAAACGGGCTGCCGGTGGGAGCCGATTGAAATTTTCTAGGGGGCGCCATTTCGCCATTTTGCAACGGGCATCTTTTAAATTTTGCGTACACATAAATTTTCGCCAAGACGAATGTGCATGCCAAATTTGGTGAGTTTTTGAATATGTTAAAGCCCCCAAAAATGCGTTTAAAGTCGCGGAAAAAAATAATAATAATAATAATTAAAGCTGCAAGCAGCGTTGAACGGGCCCTCGCACCCCACGCAACTCGGGGCCTGGCGCGGCCGCCACCGTCTCGCCAGAGGTCGACCGGCAGACCAGGCGCTGAATGTTCGCCTCCTTCGGACAGTGTAGGAACCAATGCGTTGCGACTTCCCGTCTCCACTGGGTGGCGCTATGACTCTGACTCCTGAGCGTCATGTGGGTGTGTTCATACCAGGACTATTATCATACATGTGAAGTTTGGAGCAGATTCGACCATTAGATCCCATGTTATAGCAATATCGTGTTTCATGGTGAGACATCAAGTGTCGACGCCATGTCACAGCCACACCGTTCCATGCTGAGCAATTCTCTTAATATGTTTTGATCACACACTTGTGTAGATGGTACACACCAGTTTTGGAGTTAATTGATTCATTTCTGGAGGAGGAGATCATTAAAATACAACACGTGGAAAACGCCAAAAATGACTGTAAATTTCAAAATCGCCGATTTCCTGTCGGGTGTGGCCTACATGTGCAAAAGACTTTTTTGTGCGTCTGGACAAGATACATTTGCATACTGATTTTCGTGTACGTCTGTGAAAGTTGTTATGGGGGACGCTGCACTTTAAGGGGCGTGGCCAAGCCATACGGCCACGCTTATTGATGAACCTCATACTATACATTCAGGTCTGGACTGTTAACAAACATGTGAAGTTTGGTGAAGAATGGACAATGTATGCCAAAGTTATACTAATTTCGTGTTTTATGGCGAGACATCACACTTCGCCGCCACCTGACGGCCAAACCGTTTCACGATGCAAAAATCTGCTTCTAAGTTTTGATTATACCTTTGTCTAGATGGCACACAATGATTTTGAAGTTGTTCTGATGCATCCTGTAGGTGGAGTTCATTAAAATACAACACGTGGAAAACGCCAAAAATGACCATTAAATTCAAAATGGCCGACTTCCTGTTGGGTTTGGCCAATGGGTCCAAGAGACTTTTTTGTGCGTCTGGATGTGATACATATGTGTACCAATTTTCATGCATGTCAGTGAAACGTGCCGCAGGGGCTGATGTTTAAAGGGTGTGGCCAAGCCATTTGGCCACGCCCATCAACGAAATTCATATCACATGTTCAGGGCTGGACTGTTAACACACATGTAAAGTTTCAGGCAGATATGACCAAGGACACTGAAGTTCAGGCCACTTAACTGCATTTTGGCGAACTGTTGACTTCGCCGCCCTGTGGGCGGAACGCCGTTCGGCGATACATCACAAATCTTCATCATGTATCATTACCAACGTGTTGAGGCCTTTCTGACCAATTTTGAGTTGGATATACTGAACGTGCTGAGAGTAGCACCTCAAAGTCTAAAACATCGCTTTTCCTGTCGCCAGCAGGGGGCGCTTTGAGAACGGGGGAATTTTTTGATGTTGGCGTGATAGAGGCCGGACTACGATCATACCCAGCAAGTTTTGTGCCGATCGGACTCATCATGCCCAAGTAATAGCACTTTTGTTTTTTTGGCGAGACGTCAAACTTCGCCGCCACCTGACAGCCAAACTGTTTAACATAGGGAAAATCGTATGATAACTTTTGATCATCAAGTGGTCTAGTTGATGCACGCCAAATTTGAAGCCGATCCGATGAATCATGTAGGAGGAGATAGAAAAAGTACGAGGAGTGCGAATCGCCCAATCTGGCGTCAAATTCAAAATGGCTGACTTCCTGTTGGGTGTAGCCAATGGGTCCAAGAGGCTTTTTTGTGCGTCTGGATGTGATACATATGTGTACCAATTTTCATGCATGTCGGTGAAACGTGCCGTAGGGGCTGATGTTTAAAGGGTGTGGCCAAGCCATTTGGCCACGCCCATCAACGAAATTCATATCACATGTTCAGGGCTGGACTGTTAACACACATGTGAAGTTTCAGGCAGATATGACCAAGGACACTGAAGTTAAGGCCACTTAACTGCGTCTTGGCGAACCGTTGACTTCGCCGCCCTGTGGGCGGAACGCCATTCAGCGATACGTCACAAATCTTCATCATGTAGCATTACCAACGTGTTAAGGCCTTTCTGACCAATTTTGAGTTGGATATACTGAACGTGCTGAGAGTAGCACCTCAAAGTCTAAAACATCGCTTTTCCTGTCGCCAGCAGGGGGCGCTTTGAGAACGGGGGAATTTTTTGATGTTGGCGTGATGAAGGCCGGACTACGATCATACCCAGCAAGTTTTGTGCCGATCGGACTTATCATGCCCAAGTAATAGCACTTTTGTTATTTGGGGGGTTTTTTGGCGAGACGTCAAACTTCGCCGCCACCTGACGGCCAAACCGTTTAACGTAGGGAAAATCGTATGATAACTTTTGATCATCAAGTGGTCTAGTTCCAGCACGCCAAATTTGAAGCCGATCCAATGAACCGTGTAGGAGGAGATAGCTCTGAGAGAATTCTTGGAAATCGCCAAAATCGGTAAAAAAATGAATATTCAAATCAAAATAGCCGGCTTCCTGTTGGTTTTAGAAAAAAGTCCAACTGCGCATTTTCGTGCGTCTTGGGATGATACACGACCTCCCCGAATTTCGTGGAATTTGGTCAAACGGGCTGCCGGTGGGAGCCGATTGAAATTTTCTAGGGGGCGCCATTTCGCCATTTTGCAACGCGCATCGTTTAAATTTTGCGTACACATAAATTTTCACCAAGACGAATGTACATGCCAAATTTGGTGAGTTTTCGAATATGTTAAAGCCCCCAAAAATGCGTTTAAAGTCGCGGAAAAAAAAAATAATAATAATAATAATAATAATAATAATCCTAAGGAAAACAATAGGGTCCTCGCACGGTACGTGCTCGGGCCCTAATAATAATAATCCTAAGGAAAACAATAGGGTCCTCGCACGGTTCGTGCTCGGGCCCTAATTAAAGCTGCAAGCAGCATTGAACGGGCCCTCGCACCTTCACGCAACTCGAGGGCTCTGGCAGGACGCCGGCTCATGCCACCGTTCATTCCTGTCGAAGGCAGACCCCTCACGTAGGAGTTACACGTCATATCCCTCAAAACATACGAAGAAATGTAATTTTGCCAGTAGGTGGCGCCATACTAATAAGCACATATTGGCATATAGATGTGTTCAGGGCAGGACTGTCATCAATCCTGTCAAGTTTGGGGAACATTGGAACATGTATGGTGAAGTTGCAAACCAGTTACAAGCAAATTCAAAATGGCGGACTTCCTGTTGGGTTTGGCACATGGGTGCAAGAGGCTTTTTTATACGTCTTTCAGTGATGCAAGTGCGTACCAAGTTTCATAGATGTAGGTCAAACCAGCTTCGGGGGCTGCATCGTAGAAAATTTGTAGGGGGCGCTGATGAGCCATGTTGGCATATCAGAGCTGAAAAATCCCATCAGACAACACAAATCGGACCCAATCATATGTGTGCCAAGTTTCATGACTTTACAAGCATCCCTTACCCCTCAAAAACAACTTCGTGTTTTATGGCGAATAAGGCGTGGCCACGGTGACCAAACATCACCAAGCTTTACAGCTGGCATCAGGAGTGACTCCACATCACGCTCGCCAAATTTCGTGCGAATCGATGAATTTTCATGTCACTTGATTTTTCTGTGATTATAGCGCCCCCTATTGGCCAATTTCTCTGTTTATAGCGCCACCTATTGGCCAATTTCCACCAAATGTGGCACAGACCCTCTGGTTGACCTTTGAAACAAGTGATTTGAGTTTGAAGCTGATAGGTTTTACTGTGACAAAAATATGCAACAGTATGTGTTTTTTAGCTAGCAGAAAAAAAAATGTTTATTTTTAGCTAGCGCATTTTTTGGAGTAGCCAAATTCTTTCGATAGCTTTTGGTCAGGCAAGTCTGGAGATTGTACTTGCAAAGTTTTGTGAAGATGGAGCTTAAACGCTAAGAGGAGTTCGAAAAAGTAGGTTTTTGATGTATAGTGAATTACAAAGAGAAATTTGCAGTGGGAGTGGGCGTGGCCTATGTCAGAAGATGCGACTGCGTGTAGGGAACACGTGGATATAAAGTTTATGAAGATGTGATTTAAAATGTGGAAGTTACAGGCCAAAATGCGTTTGCATCCGTTATAGCGCCACCTAGTGGAGTAGATGCACAATTTTTGCTATGGTTGGTCTGTATGCTATTCTCTATATACCCTGTTAATTTCACAGCCCTCAGCATAATACTTGAGCTGAAATCAATGTTTGTTTTCTATCTTGTAATTAGCCACGCCCACTTTTACCAGTCGTGACTAACCTCAAAGTATGGCCTCAGGAGGGGACCAGCATCATACTCACCAAATTTCATAAATATTGGTGCAGCCATTTACCAGATATAAATTTCCCATATTTGCAGCGCCCCCTAGTGACACAGTGACATGTAAATCCAAGATCTCAGATTTGGTCTTGGTAGCATTGATTTTGACCGAGATATGCAGCAGTTCACCTTTTTATAGCTAGCTAGAAAAATTTATTCGTTAATAACTTTCGCATATTTTGACCTAACAAAATTCCTTTGATAACTTTACATCAGATCCAGCCGAAGACTGTACTGGCCAAGTTTCACGCTGAACGGACAAAACCCCAAGGAGGAGTTCGAAAAAGTAGGTTTTCCAGTTTTCGCGATTTTGCGAAAAAAAATTAAGGCGGAAATGGGCTTGGCCCCATCCAGGTGATTCAGAACTATTCAGGGAATCTGTGGATATGAGGTTTGTGAACGTGCGACACATGGTCTGGGAGTTATAGCCCAAAATACGTTGAAAATGATTAGGGGGCGCTATTGAGCCATTTTTGTGCACGTTGTCATGAAACCCCTACCATATGTAAATTTTCACCACTTCTGACGAGTCTGTGAAGTTTCATGAATTTTCGAGTATGTTACGCCCCCCAAAAAGGCAGTTGATTTCAGATAAGAATAATAATAATAATAATAATAATAATAATAACTCCTTGCATTTCAATAGGGTCCTCGCACCGCTTGGTGCTCGGGCCCTAATAATAATAATAATTCCTTCAATTTCAATAGGGTCCTCGCACGGTACGTGCTCGGGCCCTAATAATAATAATAATAATAATAATTAAAGCTGCAAGCAGCATTGAACGGGCCCTCGCACCTTCACACAACTCGAGGGCGCTGGCAGGACGCCGGCTCACGCCGCTGTTCATTCCTGTCGAAGGTTGACCCCTCACGCAGGACTTACACGTCATATCCCTCAAATCATACGAATACATGTAATTTTTCCAGTAGGTGGCGCCGTACTAATAACCAAGTGTTGGCGTATAGATGTGTTCAGGGCAGGACTGTCATCAATTCTTTGAAATTTGAGGAAGTTTGGAACATGTATGGTGAAGTTGCGAACCAGTTACAAGCTAATTCAAAATGGCGGACTTCCTGTTGGGTTTGGCACATGGCTGCAAGAGGTTTTTCTGTATGTCTTGCAGTGATGCACGTGCGTACCAACTTTCATAGCTGTAGGTCAAACCAGCTCCGGGGGCTGCTTCGTAGAAAATTTGTAGGGGGCGCTGTTGAGCCATGTTGGCACATCAAAGCACAAAAGTCACATCAGGCAACACAAATCGCACCCAATCATATGTGTGCCAAGTTTCATGACTTTACAAGCATCCCTTACCCCTCAAAAACAACTTCGTGTTTTATGGCGAATAAGGCGTGGCCACGGTGACCAAACATCACCAAGCTTTACAGCTGGCATCAGGAGTGACTCCACATCACGCTCGCCAAATTTCGTGCGAATCGATGAATTTTCATGTCACTTGATTTTTCTGTGATTATAGCGCCCCCTATTGGCCAATTTCTGCCAAATTTGGCACAGAGTGTGTGGATGGCGTCTGAAAGAAGTGACTTGAGTTTGATATTGATATCTTTTACTTTGACAAAAATAAGCAAAGGTACGTGTTTTTCAGCTAGCAGATAAAAACTGTTTATTTTTAGCTAGCGCATTTTTTGGAGTAGCAAAATTCTTTTGATAACTTTTGGTCAGGCAAGTCTGGAGATTGTATGTGCAAAGTTTTGTGAAGATGGAGCTTCAACGCTAGGAGGAGTTCGAAAAAGTAGGTTTTTGATGTATAGTGAATTACAAAGAGAAATTTGCAGTGGGAGTGGGCGTGGCCTATGTCAGAAGATGCGACTGCGTGTAGGGAACACGTGGATATAAAGTTTATGAAGATGTGATTTAAAATGTGGAAGTTACAGGCCAAAATGCGTTTGCATCCGTTATAGCGCCACCTAGTGGAGTAGATGCACAATTTTTGCTATGGTTGGTCTGTATGCTATTCTCTATATACCCTGTTAATTTCACAGCCCTCAGCATAATACTTGAGCTGAAATCAATGTTTGTTTTTTATCTTGTAATAAGCCACGCCCACTTTTACCAGTCGTGACTAACTTCAAAGTATGGCCTCAGGAGGGGACCAGCATCATACTCACCAAATTTCATAAATATTGGTGCAGCCATTTACGAGATATAAATTTCCCATATTTGCAGCGCCCCCTAGTGGCCAAAATTAGCTAAATTTGGTTCTTTCCCTCACAGTGACATGTAAATCCAGGATCTCAGATTTGGTCTTGGTAGCATTTATTTTGACCGAGATATGCAGCAGTTCGCCTTTTTATAGCTAGCTAGAAAAATTTATTCGTTAATAACTTGCGAATATTTTGACCTAACAAAATTCCTTTGATAACTTTATATCAGATCCAGACGAAGACTGTACTGGCCAAGTTTCACGCTGAACGGACAAAACCCCAAGGAGGAGTTCGAAAAAGTAGGTTTTCCAGTTTTCGCGATTTTGCGAAAAAAAATTAAGGTGGAAATGGGGTTGGCCCCATCCAGGTGATTCAGAACTATTCAGGGAATCTGTGGATATGAGGTTTGTGATCGTGCGACACATGGTCTGGGAGTTATAGCCCAAAATACGTTGAAAATGAGTAGGGGGCGCTATTGAGCCATTTTTGTGCACTTTGTCATGAAACCCCGACATATGTAAATTTTCACCACTTCTGACGAGTGTGTGAAGTTTCATGAGTTTTCGAGTATGTTACGCCCCCCAAAAAGGCAGTTGATTTCGGATAAGAAGAAGAAGAATAATAATAATAATAATAATAATAATAATAATAATGATAATAATTCCTTGCATTTCAATAGGGTCCTCGCACCGCTTGGTGCTCGGGCCCTAATAATAATAATAATAATAATAATAATAATTCCTTGCATTTCAATAGGGTCCTCGCACCGTTGGTGCTCGGGCCCTAATAATTAAAGCTGCAAGCAGCGTTGAACGGGCCCTCGCACCCCACGCAACTCGGGGCCTGGCGCGGCCGCCACCGTGTCGCCAGAGGTCGACCGGCAGACGAGGCGCTGAATGTTCGCCTCCTTCGGACAGTGTAGGAACCAATGCGTTGCGACTTCCCGTCTCCACTGGGTGGCGCTATGACTCTGACTCCTGAGCGTCATGTGGGTGTGTTCATGCCAGGACTATTATCATACATGTGAAGTTTGGAGCAGATTCGACCATTAGATCCCATGTTATAGCAATATCGTGTTTCATGGTGAGACATCAAGTGTCGACGCCATGTCACAGCCACACCGTTCCATGCTGAGCAATTCTCTTAATACGTTTTGATCACACACTTGTGTAGATGGTACACACCAGTTTTGGAGTTAATTGATTCATTTCTGGAGGAGGAGATCATTAAAATACAACACGTGGAAAACGCCAAAAATGACTGTAAATTTCAAAATGGCCGACTTCCTGTCGGGTGTGGCCTATATGTGCAAGAGGCTTTTTTGTGCGTCTGGACACGATACATGTGCATACTGATTTTCGTGCACGTCGGTGAAAGTTGTTATGGGGGACGCTGCACTTTAAGGGGCGTGGCCAAGCCATACGGCCACGCTTATTGATGAAAGTCATACTATACATTCAGGTCTGGACTGTTAACAAACATGTGAAGTTTGGTGAAGAATGGACAATGTATGCCAAAGTTATACTAATTTCGTGTTTTATGGCGAGACATCAAACTTCGCCGCCACCTGACAGCCAAAGCGTTTAACATAGGGAAAATCGTATGATAACTTTTGATCATCAAGTGGTCTAGTTGATGCACGCCAAATTTGAAGCCGATCCGATGAATCATGTAGGAGGAGATAGAAAAAGTATGAGGAGTGCAAATCGCCCAATCTGGCGTCAAATTCAAAATGGCTGACTTCCTGTTGGGTGTAGCCAATGGGTCCAAGAGGGTTTTTTGTGCGTCTGGATGTGATACATATGTGTACCAATTTTCATGCATGTCGGTGAAACGTGCCGCAGGGGCTGATGTTTAAAGGGTGTGGCCAAGCCATTTGGCCACGCCCATCAACGAAATTCACAAGACATTGTCAGGGCTGGACTCTTAAAACACATGTGAAGTTTCAGGCAGATATGCCCAAGGACACTGAAGTTAAGGCCACTTTCCTACGTTTTGGCGAAGCATCGACTTCGCCGCCCTCTGGGCGCAACGCCGTTTGACGATACGTCACAATCTTCATCATGTAGCATTAACAACGTGTTGAGGCCTTTCTGACCAAATTTGAGTTGGATATGCTGAACGTGCTCAGAGCTGCACCTCAAAGTGTAAAAAATCACTTTTCCTGTCGCCAGCAGGGGGCGCTTTGAGAACAGGGGAATTTTTGATGTAGACGTGTTCAGGGTGGGACTACGATCATACCCAGCAAGTTTTCTGCCGATTGGACCTTTCACGCCCAAGTAATAGCAATTCTGGGTTTTTGCGGGGTTTTTTTTGAGACATCAAACTTCGCCGCCACCTGACGGCCAAACCGTTTAACGAGGGAAGGATCTTTTAATAACTTTTGATCATCATGTGGTCTAGTTGCAGCACGGCAAATTTGAAGCCGATCCAATGAACCGTCTAGGAGGAGATAGCTCTGAGAGCACACTAGCAAATCGCCAAATTCGGTAAAAAATGGAATATTCAAATCAAAATAGCCGGCTTCCTGTTGGTTTTAGAAAAAAGTCCAACTGCGCATTTTCGTGCGTCTTGGGATGATACACGACCTCCCCGAATTTCGTGGAATTTGGTCAAACGGGCTGCCGTTGGGAGCCGATTGAAGTTTTCTAGGGGTCGCCATTTCGCCATTTTGCAATGGGCATCGTTTAAATTTTGCGTACACATAAATGTCCCCTAGACGAATGTGCACGTCAAATTTGGTGAGTTTTTGAATATGTTAAAGCCCCCAAAAATGCGATCAAGCGAAAAAAAAAAAAAAATAATAATAATAATTAAAGCTGCAAGCAGCGTTGAACGGGCCCTCGCACCCCACGCAACTCGGGGCCTGGCGCAGCCGCCACCGTGTCGCCAGAGGTCGACCGGCAGACGAGTCGCTGAATGTTCGCCTCCTTCGGACAGTGTAAGAACCAATGCGTTGCGACTTCCCGTCTCCACTGGGTGGCGCTATGACTCTGACTCCTGAGCGTCATGTGGGTGTGTTCATGCCAGGACTATTATCATACATGTGAAGTTTGGAGCAGATTCGACCATTAGATCCCATGTTATAGCAATATCGTGTTTCATGGTGAGACATCAAGTGTCGACGCCATGTCACAGCCACACCGTTCCATGCTGAGCAATTCTCTTAATATGTTTTGATCACACACTTGTGTAGATGGTACACACCAATTTTGGAGTTAATTGATTCATTTCTGGAGGAGGAGATCATTAAAATATAACACGTGGAAAACGCCAAAAATGACTGTAAATTTCAAAATGGCCATCTTCCTGTCGGGTGCGGCCTATATGTGCAAGAGGCTTTTTTGTGCGTCTGGACACGATACATGTGCATACTGATTTTCGTGTACGTCGGTGAAAGTTGTTATGGGGGACGCTGCACTTTAAGGGGCGTGGCCAAGCCATACGGCCACGCTTATTGATGAACCTCATACTATACATTCAGGTCTGGACTGTTAACAAACATGTGAAGTTTGGTGAAGAATGGACAATGTATGCCAAAGTTATACTAATTTCGTGTTTTATGGCGAGACATCAAACTTCGCCGCCACCTGACGGCCAAACCGTTTCACGATGCAAAAATCTGCTGATAAGTTTTGATTACACCTTTGTCTAGATGGCACACAATGATTTTGAAGTTGTTCTGATGCATCCTGTAGGTGGAGTTCATTAAAATACAACACGTGGAAAACGCCAAAAATGACCATTAAATTCAAAATGGCTGACTTCCTGTTGGGTTTGGCCAATGGGTCCAAGAGACTTTTTGTGCGTCTGGATGTGATACATATGTGTACCAATTTTCATGCATGTCAGTGAAACGTGCCGCAGGGGCTGATGTTTAAAGGGTGTGGCCAAGCCATTTGGCCACGCCCATCAACGAAATTCATATCACATGTTCAGGGCTGGACTGTTAACACACATGTAAAGTTTCAGGCAGATATGACCAAGGACACTGAAGTTAAGGCCACTTAACTGCATTTTGGCGAACTGTTGACTTCGCCGCCCTGTGGGCGGAACGCCGTTCGGCGATACGTCACAAATCTTCATCATGTAGCATTACCAACGTGTTGAGGCCTTTCTGACCAATTTTGAGTTGGATATACTGAACGTGCTGAGAGTAGCACCTCAAAGTCTAAAACATCGCTTTTCCTGTTGCCAGCAGGGGGCGCTTTGAGAACGGGGGAATTTTTTGATGTTGGCGTGATAGAGGCCAGACTACGATCATACCCAGCAAGTTTTGTGCCGATCGGACTTATCATGCCCAAGTAATAGCACTTTTGTTTTTTCGGCGAGATGTCAAACTTCGCCGCCACCTGACAGCCAAACCGTTTAACATAGGGAAAATCGTATGATAACTTTTGATCATCAAGTGGTCTAGTTGATGCACGCCAAATTTGAAGCCGATCCGATGAATCATGTAGGAGGAGATAGAAAAAGTACGAGGAGTGCGAATCGCCCAATCTGGCGTCAAATTCAAAATGGCTGACTTCCTGTTGGGTGTAGCCAATGGGTCCAAGAGGCTTTTTTTGTGCGTCTGGATGTGATACATATGTGTACCAATTTTCATGCATGTCAGTGAACCGTGCCGTAGGGGCTGATGTTTAAAGGGTGTGGCCAAGCCATTTGGCCACGCCCATCAACGAAATTCATATCACATGTTCAGGGCTGGACTGTTAACACACATGTGAAGTTTCAGGCAGATATGACCAAGGACACTGAAGTTAAGGCCACTTAACTGCGTTTTGGCGAACCGTTGACTTCGCCGCCCTGTGGGCGGAACGCCGTTCGGCGATACGTCACAAATCTTCATCATGTAGCATTACCAACGTGTTGAGGCCTTTCTGACCAATTTTGAGTTGGATATACTGAACGTGCTGAGAGTAGCACCTCAAAGTCTAAAACATCGCTTTTCCTGTCGCCAGCAGGGGGCGCTTTGAGAACGGGGGAATTTTTTGATGTTGGCGTGATGAAGGCCGGACTACGATCATACCCAGCAAGTTTTGTGCCGATCGGACTTATCATGCCCAAGTAATAGCACTTTTGTTTTTTGGGGGTTTTTTTGGCGAGACGTCAAACTTCGCCGCCACCTGACGGCCAAACCGTTTAACGTAGGGAAAATCGTATGATAACTTTTGATCATCAAGTGGTCTAGTTCCAGCACGCCAAATTTGAAGCCGATCCAATGAACCGTGTAGGAGAAGATAGCTCTGAGAGAAATCTTGGAAATCGCCAAAATCGGTAAAAAAATGAATATTCAAATCAAAATAGCCGGCTTCCTGTTGGTTTTAGAAAAAAGTCCAACTGCGCATTTTCGCGCGTCTTGGGATGATACACGACCTCCCCGAATTTCGTGGAATTTGGTCAAACGGGCTGCCGGTGGGAGCCGATTGAAATTTTCTAGGGGTCGCCATTTCGCCATTTTGCAACGCGCATCGTTTAAATTTTGCGTACACATAAATTTTCACCAAGACGAATGTGCATGCCAAATTTGGTGAGTTTTCGAATATGTTAAAGCCCCCAAAAATGCGTTTAAAGTCGCGGAAAAAAAAAATAATAATAATAATAATAATAATAATAATAATAATAATAATCCTAAGGAAAACAATAGGGTCCTCGCACGGTACGTGCTCGGGCCCTAATTAAAGCTGCAAGCAGCGTTGAGCGGGCCCTCGCACCCCACGCAACTCGGGGCCTGGCGCGGCCGCCACCGTGTCGCCAGAGGTCGACCGGCAGACGAGGCGCTGAATGTTCGCCTCCTTCGGACAGTATAGGAACCAATGCGTTGCGACTTCCCGTCTCCACTGGGTGGCGCTATGACTCTGACTCCTGAGCGTCATGTGGGTGTGTTCATGCCAGGACTATTATCATACATGTGAAGTTTGGAGCAGATTCGACCATTAGATCCCATGTTATAGCAATATCGTGTTTCATGGTGAGACATCAAGTGTCGACGCCATGTCACAGCCACACCGTTCCATGCTGAGCAATTCTCTTAATATGTTTTGATCACACACTTGTGTAGATGGTACACAGCAGTTTTGGAGTGAATTGGATCATTTCTGGAGGAGGAGATCATTAAAATACAACACGTGGAAAACGCCAAAAATGACTGTAAATTTCAAAATGGCCGACTTCCTGTCGGGTGTGGCCTATATGTGCAAGAGGCTTTTTTGTGCGTCTGGACACGATACATGTGCATACTGATTTTCGTGCACGTCGGTAAAAGTTGTTATGGGGGACGCTGCACTTTAAGGGGCGTGGCCAAGCCATACGGCCACGCTTATTGATGAAAGTCATACTATACATTCAGGTCTGGACTGTTAACAAACATGTGAAGTTTGGTGAAGAATGGACAATGTATGCCAAAGTTATACTAATTTCATGTTTTATGGCGAGACATCAAACTTCACCGCCACCTGACGGCCAAACCGTTTCACGATGCAAAAATCTGCTTATAAGTTTTCATTACACCTTTGTCTAGATGGCACACAAAGATTTTGAAAGTGTTCTGATGCATCCTGTAGGTGGAGTTCATTAAAATACAACACGGGGAAAACGCCAAAAATGACCATTAAATTCAAAATGGCTGACTTCCTGTTGGGTTTGGCCAACGGGTCCAAGAGACTTTTTTGTGCGTCTGGATGTGATACATATGTGTACCAATTTTCATGCATGTCAGTGAAACGTGTGGGTGTGGCCAAGCCATTTGGCCACGCCCATTATATCACATGTTCAGGGCTGGACTGTTAACACACATGTGAAGTTTCAGGCAGATATGACCAAGGACACTGAAGTTAAGGCCACTTAACTGCGTTTTGGCGAACCGTTGACTTCGCCGCCCTGTGGGCGGAACGCCGTTCGGCGATACGTCACAAATCTTCATCATGTAGCATTACCAACGTGTTGAGGCCTTTCTGACCAATTTTGAGTTGGATATACTGAACGTGCTGAGAGTAGCACCTCAAAGTCTAAAACATCGCTTTTCCTGTCGCCAGCAGGGGGCGCTTTGAGAACGGGGGAATTTTTTTATGTTGGCGTGATGAAGGCCAGACTACGATCATACCCAGCAAGTTTTGTGCCGATCGGACTTATCATGCCCAAGTAATAGCACTTTTGTTTTTTGGGTTTTTTTTGGCGAGACGTCAAACTTCGCCGCCACCTGACAGCCAAACCGTTTAACATAGGGAAAATCGTATGATAACTTTTGATGATCAAGTGGTCTAGTTGATGCACGCCAAATTTGAAGCCGATCCGATGAATCATGTAGGAGGAGATAGAAAAAGTACGAGGAGTGCGAATCGCCCAATCTGGCGTCAAATTCAAATTGGCCGACTTCCTGTTGGGTTTGGCACATGGCTGTAAGAGGCTTTTTTATACGTCTTTCAGTGATGCATGTGCGTACCAAGTTTCATAGATGTAGGTCAAACCAGCTTCGGGGGCTGTTTCGTAGAAAATTTGTAGGGGGCGCTGTTGAGCCATGTTAGCATATCAGAGCCGAAAAATCACATCAGAAAATGCATATTGGATCCTGTCATATGTGTGTCAAGTTTCATGACATTACAAGCATCCCTTACCCGTCAAAAACAACTTCGTGTTTTATGGCGAATAAGGCATTGCCACGGTGACCAAACATCACCAAGCTTTACAGCTGGCCTCAGGAGTGACTCCACATCATGCTCGCCAAATTTCATGCGAATCGATGAATTTTATGTCACTTGATTTTTCTCTGATTATAGCGCCCCCTATTGGCTAATTTCTGCCAAATTGGGCTAGGATCGTCTGGATGACGTCTGAAAGAAGTGAATTGAGTTTGACATTGATATCTTTTACTTTGACAAAAATATGCAAAGGTATGTGTTTTTTAGCTAGCAGAAAAAAACTGTTTATTTTTAGCTAGCCTAATTTTTGGAGTAGCAAAATTCTTTTGATAACTTTTGGTCAGGCCAGTCTGGAGATTGCATGTGCAAAGTTTTGTGAAGATGGAGATTAAATGCTAGGAGGAGTTCGAAAAAGTAGGTTTTTGATGTATAGTAAATTACAAAGAGAAATTTGCAGTGGGAGTGGGCGTGGCCTATGTCAGAAGATGCGACACTATTTAGGGAACACGTGGATATAAAATTTATGAAGATGTGATTTAAAATGTGGAAGTTACAGGCCAAAATGCGTTTGTATCTCTTATAGCGCCACCTAGTGGAGAAGACGCACAATTTTTGATATGGTTGGTCTGTATGCTATTCTCTATATACCCTGTGAATTTCACAGCCCTAAGCATAATACTTGGGCTGAAATAAATGTTTGTTTTTTATCTTGTAATAAGCCACGCCCACTTTTACCAGTCGTGACTACCTTCAAGATATGGCGTCAGGACAGGCCCAGCATAATACTCACCAAATTTCATAAATATCGGTGCAGCCATTTACCAGATATAAATTTCCCATATTTGCAGCGCCCCCTAGTGGCCAAAATTAGCTAAATTTGGTTCATTCTCTCACAGGCACATATCAAGCAAGGATCTCAGATTTGGTGTTGTTAGCATTTATTTTGACCGAAATATGCCACCGTTCGCCTTTTTATAGCTAGCTAGAAAAATTTATTCATTAATAATTTGAGCATATTATGACCAATCAAAATTCCTTTGATAACTTTAGATCAGGTCCAGCCGAAGACTGTACTTGCCAAGTTTCACGCTGAACGGACAAAACCCTAAGGAGGAGTTCGAAAAAGTAGGTTGTCCAGTTTTTGCGATGTTGTGAAAAACATGATAGGCAGAAATGGGAGTGGCCCTGCCCAGGTGATTCAGCACTATTCAGGGAATCTGTGGATATGAGGTTTTTGAATGTGTGACATATGGTCTGGGAGTTATAGCCCAAAACACGTTGAAAATGAGTAGGGGGCGCTGTTGAGCCATCTTGGCACATGAAAACACAAAAATCACATCAGACAACACAATTTGGGATGTCTGATGTGTGTGCCAAGTTGCGTGAGTTTTCGAGTGTCCCTTGCCCCTCAAAAACAACCTCGTGTTTTATGGCGAATAAGGTGGCGCCACAGTGACAGCGTTGGACGAAACCTCAAAGGCTTCTGCTTTGACCATCAACAAGGTCTTGGGAGTATGTATTTGCAAAATTGAGGTGGTTCGGGGGAACCTGGTAGAAGAGGGACATGAAAGAATGAAAAAAGTAACCTTCTGCCGCCAGTAGGTGGCGCTATGATGCTGATTCAAAATTTCTGTATAGATGTTTTCAGGGCTGGACAGTTATCATATGTGTGAAGTTTTGGAAAGATATGTCCACGTAGAGTCAAGTTACAGCTACTTTGGTCATCATGGCGAAACATCAAAGTTGGCCGCCACGCCAAGGTCACGCCCTTTGACGAAAATTCACAGTTTTCCATAGAAAGCATCATCAAGGCCTTATGGATAATTTCACCAAGTATGAGGTTGATGTGTTCAACTTTGGAGGAGATGTGCTTCAAAGTGTAAAACATGACATTTTCTACTGCCAGTAGGGGGCGCTATATTAATCACAAATTATTGACATGTAGATCTCTTCAGAGCAGGACTGTCATCAATCCTGTGAAGTTTGGGGAAGATTGGAGCATGTATGTTGGAGTAATAAACTACTTCCTGCGTTATAATACTACTTCCTGTTTGTAACGAAGTTTGAGGTCCCGGCACGGTCACACGGTGTGACGAAAACACAAGCTTTTGATAACTTTTCGTCTTCAGTTTATGTTGGTGGGACAGACCGAGTTTGAAGGCGATCGGACAAAATCTCTAGGAGGAGTTCGTTCATTTATGACCCCTGCAAATGGCCAAAAATACATGAAACTTCCACATTCAATTCAAAATGGCCGACTTCCTGTTGAGCTTAGGGCATGGGCCCAAGAGGCTTTTTTGTCCGTCTCGGCGTGCTACATATGTGTACCAAAATTCGTACGCTTCAGACAAATTTAAAGCAGGGGGCTTTGATTTTGAAAACTGTTAGGGGGCGCCGTTGAGCCATTTTGTCACGCCCCTTTGTAATGACCATAAAATATCGAATTTTTCACCAGACGTGACGAGTGTGCAAAATTCTGGGACTTTTTGAGTACGTTCAGGCCCTCAAAAATGCGATCATAGGATAAAAAAAAAAATAATAATAATAATTAAAGCTGCAAGCAGCGTTGAACGGGCCCTCGCACCCCACGCAACTCGGGGCCTGGCGCGGCCGCCACCGTGTCGCCAGAGGTCGACCGGCAGACGAGTCGCTGAATGTTCGCCTCCTTCGGACAGTGTAAGAACCAATGCGTTGCGACTTCCCGTCTCCACTGGGTGGCGCTATGACTCTGACTCCTGAGCGTCATGTGGGTGTGTTCATGCCAGGACTATTATCATACATGTGAAGTTTGGAGCAGATTCGACCATTAGATCCCATGTTATAGCAATATCGTGTTTCATGGTGAGACATCAAGTGTCGACGCCATGTCACAGCCACACCGTTCCATGCTGAGCAATTCTCTTAATATGTTTTGATCACACACTTGTGTAGATGGTACACACCAGTTTTGGAGTTAATTGATTCATTTCTGGAGGAGGAGATCATTAAAATACAACACGTGGAAAACGCCAAAAATGACTGTAAATTTCAAAATGGCCGACTTCCTGTCGGGTGTGGCCTATATGTGCAAGAGGCTTTTTTGTGCGTCTGGACACGATACATGTGCATACTGATTTTCGTGCACGTCGGTGAAAGTTGTTATGGGGGACGCTGCACTTTAAGGGGCGTGGCCAAGCCATACGGCCACGCTTATTGATGAAAGTCATACTATACATTCAGGTCTGGACTGTTAACAAACATGTGAAGTTTGGTGAAGAATGGACAATGTATGCCAAAGTTATACTAATTTCGTGTTTTATGGCGAGACATCAAACTTCGCCGCCACCTGACAGCCAAAGCGTTTAACATAGGGAAAATCGTATGATAACTTTTGATCATCAAGTGGTCTAGTTGATGCACGCCAAATTTGAAGCCGATCCGATGAATCATGTAGGAGGAGACAGAAAAAGTATGAGGAGTGCAAATCGCCCAATCTGGCGTCAAATTCAAAATGGCTGACTTCCTGTTGGGTGTAGCCAATGGGTCCAAGAGGGTTTTTTGTGCGTCTGGATGTGATACATATGTGTACCAATTTTCATGCATGTCGGTGAAACGTGCCGCAGGGGCTGATGTTTAAAGGGTGTGGCCAAGCCATTTGGCCACGCCCATCAACGAAATTCACATGACATTGTCAGGGCTGGACTCTTAAAACACATGTGAAGTTTCAGGCAGATATGCCCAAGGACACTGAAGTTAAGGCCACTTTCCTACGTTTTGGTGAAGCATCGACTTCGCCGCCCTCTGGGCGCAACGCCATTTGACGATACGTCACAATCTTCATCATGTAGCATTAACAACGTGTTGAGGCCTTTCTGACCAAATTTGAGTTGGATATGCTGAACGTGCTCAGAGCTGCACCTCAAAGTGTAAAAAATCACTTTTCCTGTCGCCAGCAGGGGGCGCTTTGAGAACAGGGGAATTTTTTGATGTAGACGTGTTCAGGGCGGGACTACGATCATACCCAGCAAGTTTTGTGCCAATTGGACCTTTCACGCCCAAGTAATAGCAATTCTGGGTTTTTGGGGTTTTTTTTTTGAGACATCAAACTTCGCCGCCACCTGACGGCCAAACCGTTTAACGAGGGAAGGATCTTTTAATAACTTTTGATCATCATGTGGTCTAGTTGCAGCACGGCAAATTTGAAGCCGATCCAATGAACTGTCTAGGAGGAGATAGCTCTGAGAGAATTCTTGAAAATCGCTAAAATCAGTAAAAAAATGAATATTCAAATCAAAATAGCCGGCTTCCTGTTGGTTTTAGAAAAAAGTCCAACTGCGCATTTTCGTGCGTCTTGGGATGATACACGACCTCCCCGAATTTCGTGGAATTTGGTCAAACGGGCTGCCGGTGGGAGCCGATTGAAATTTTCTAGGGGGCGCCATTTCGCCATTTTGCAATGGGCATCGTTTAAATTTTGCGTACACATAAATGTCCCCTAGACGAATGTGCACGTCAAATTTGGTGAGTTTTTGAATATGTTAAAGCCCCCAAAAATGCGATCAAGCGAAAAAAAAAAAAAATAATAATAATAATAATAATCCTAAGGAAAACAATAGGGTCCTCGCACGGTTCGTGCTCGGGCCCTAATTAAAGCTGCAAGCAGCATTGAATGGGCCCTCGCACCTTCACGCAACTCGAGGGTGCTGGCAGGACGCCGGCTCATGCCGCCCTTCATTCCTGTCCACGGCAGATCCCTTACGCAGGACGTCATATCCCTCAAATCATATGAAGACATGTAATTTTGCCAGTAGGTGGCGCTGTACTAATAACCAAGTATTGGCATATAGATGTATTCAGGGCAGGATTGTCATCAATCCTGTGAAGTTTGCGGAAGATTGGAACATGTATGGTGAAGTTGCAAACCAGTTACAAGCAAATTCAAATTGGCCGACTTCCTGTTGGGTTTGGCACATGGCTGCAAGAGGCTTTTTTATACGTCTTTCAGTGATGCATGTGCGTACCAAGTTTCATAGATGTAGGTCAAACCAGCTTCGGGGGCTGTTTCGTAGAAAATTTGTAGGGGGCGCTGTTGAGCCATGTTGGCATATCAGAGCCGAAAAATCACATCAGAAAATGCATATTGGATCCTGTCATATGTGTGTCAAGTTTCATGACATTACAAGCATCCCTTACCCGTCAAAAACAACTTCGTGTTTTATGGCGAATAAGGCGTTGCCACGGTGACCAAACATCACCAAGCTTTACAGCTGGCCTCAGGAGTGACTCCACATCATGCTCGCCAAATTTCATGCGAATCGATGAATTTTATGTCACTTGATTTTTCTCTGATTATAGCGCCCCCTATTGGCTAATTTCTGCCAAATTGGGCTAGGATCATCTGGATGACGTCTGAAAGAAGTGAATTGAGTTTGACATTGATATCTTTTACTTTGACAAAAATATGCAAAGGTATGTGTTTTTTAGCTAGCAGAAAAAAACTGTTTATTTTTAGCTAGCCTAATTTTTGGAGTAGCAAAATTCTTTTGATAACTTTTGGTCAGGCCAGTCTGGAGATTGCATGTGCAAAGTTTTGTGAAGATGGAGATTAAACGCTAGGAGGAGTTCGAAAAAGTAGGTTTTTGATGTATAGTAAATTACAAAGAGAAATTTGCAGTGGGAGTGGGCGTGGCCTATGTCAGAAGATGCGACACTATTTAGGGAACACGTGGATATAAAATTTATGAAGATGTGATTTAAAATGTGGAAGTTACAGGCCAAAATGCGTTTGTATCTCTTATAGCACCACCTAGTGGAGAAGACGCACAATTTTTGCTATGGTTGGTCTGTATGCTATTCTCTATATACCCTGTGAATTTCACAGCCCTCAGCATAATACTTGAGCTGAAATAAATGTTTGTTTTTTATCTTGTAATAAGCCACGCCCACTTTTACCAGTCGTGACTACCTTCAAGATATGGCGTCAGGACAGGCCCAGCATAATACTCACCAAATTTCATAAATATCGGTGCAGCCATTTACCAGATATAAATTTCCCATATTTGCAGCGCCCCCTAGTGGCCAAAATTAGCTAAATTTGGTTCATTCTCTCACAGGCACATATCAAGCAAGGATCTCAGATTTGGTGTTGTTAGCATTTATTTTGACCGAAATATGCCACCGTTCGCCTTTTTATAGCTAGCTAGAAAAATTTATTCATTAATAATTTGAGCATATTATGACCAATCAAAATTCCTTTGATAACTTTAGATCAGGTCCAGCCGAAGACTGTACTTGCCAAGTTTCACGCTGAACGGACAAAACCCTAAGGAGGAGTTCGAAAAAGTAGGTTGTCCAGTTTTTGCGATGTTGTGAAAAACATGATAGGCAGAAATGGGAGTGGCCCTGCCCAGGTGATTCAGCACTATTCAGGGAATCTGTGGATATGAGGTTTTTGAATGTGTGACATATGGTCTGGGAGTTATAGCCCAAAACACGTTGAAAATGAGTAGGGGGCGCTGTTGAGCCATCTTGGCACATGAAAACACAAAAATCACATCAGACAACACAATTTGGGATGTCTGATGTGTGTGCCAAGTTGCGTGAGTTTTCGAGTGTCCCTTGCCCCTCAAAAACAACCTCGTGTTTTATGGCGAATAAGGTGGCGCCACAGTGACAGCGTTGGACGAAACCTCAAAGGCTTCTGCTTTGACCATCAACAAGGTCTTGGGAGTATGTATTTGCAAAATTGAGGTGGTTCGGGGGAACCTGGTAGAAGAGGGACATGAAAGAATGAAAAAAGTAACCTTCTGCCGCCAGTAGGTGGCGCTATGATGCTGATTCAAAATTTCTGTATAGATGTTTTCAGGGCTGGACAGTTATCATATGTGTGAAGTTTTGGAAAGATATGTCCACGTAGAGTCAAGTTACAGCTACTTTGGTCATCATGGCGAAACATCAAAGTTGGCCGCCACGCCAAGGTCACGCCCTTTGACGAAAATTCACAGTTTTCCATAGAAAGCATCATCAAGGCCTTATGGATAATTTCACCAAGTATGAGATTGATGTGTTCAACTTTGGAGGAGATGTGCTTCAAAGTGTAAAACATGACATTTTCTACTGCCAGTAGGGGGCGCTATATTAATCACAAATTATTGACATGTAGATCTCTTCAGAGCAGGACTGTCATCAATCCTGTGAAGTTTGGGGAAGATTGGAGCATGTATGTTGGAGTAATAAACTACTTCCTGCGTTATAATACTACTTCCTGTTTGTAACAAAGTTTGAGGTCCCGGCACGGTCACACGGTGTGACGAAAACACAAGCTTTTGATAACTTTTCGTCTTCAGTTTATGTTGGTGGGACAGACCGAGTTTGAAGGCGATCGGACAAAATCTCTAGGAGGAGTTCGTTCATTTATGACCCCTGCAAATGGCCAAAAATACATGAAACTTCCACATTCAATTCAAAATGGCCGACTTCCTGTTGAGTTTAGGGCATGGGCCCAAGAGGCTTTTTTGTCCGTCTCGGCGTGCTACATATGTGTACCAAAATTCGTACGCTTCGGACAAAGTTAAAGCAGGGGGCTTTGATTTTGAAAACTGTTAGGGGGCGCCGTTGAGCCATTTTGTCACGCCCCTTTGTAATGACCATAAAATATCGAATTTTTCACCAGACGTGACGAGTGTGCAAAATTCTGGGACTTTTTGAGTACGTTCAGGCCCTCAAAAATGCGATCATAGGATAAAAAAAAAAAAAATTAAAGCTGCTAGCAGCGATGAACGGGCCCTCGCACCTTCACGCAACTCGAGGGCGCTGGTAGGACGCCGGCTCACGCCGCCGTTCATTCCTGTCGACGGCAGAACCCTCACACAGGAGTTACACGTCAAATCCCTCAAATCATACGAAGATATGTAATTTTGCCAGTAGGTGGCGCCGTACTAATAACCAAGTATTGGCGTATAGATGTGTTCAGGGCAGGACTGTCATCAATCCTGTGAAGTTTGGGGAAGATAGGAACGTGTATGGTGAAGTTGTGAACCAGTTACAAGCAAATTCAAAATGGCGGACTTCCTGTTGGGTTTGGCACATGGCTGCAACAGGCTTTTTTATACGTCTTTCAGTGATGCACGTGCCTACCAAGTTTCATAGATGTAGGTCAAACCAGCTTCAGGGGCTGCTTCGTTGAAAATTTCTAGGGGGCGGTGTTGAGCCATGTTGGCACATCAGAGCAGAGAAATCACATCAGACAACACAAATCGGATACTGTCATATGTGTGCCAAGTTTCATGACTTTACAAGCATCCCTTATCCCTCAAAAACAACTCCGTATTTTATGGCGAATAAGGCGTTGCCACGGTGACCAAACATCACTAAGCTTGACAGGTGGTCTCAGGAGTGACTCCACATCACGCTCGCCAAATTTTGTGCGAATCGATCAATTGTCATGTCACTTGATTTTTCTCTGTTTATAGCGCCCCCTATCGGCCAATTTGCGCCAAATTTTGCACAGAGCCTCTGGTTGACGTCTGAAACAAGTAAATTTAGTTTGATGTTGATCGCTTTTACTTTGACAAAAATATGCAACGTGATGTTTTTTTTAGCTAGCAGTAAAAAAATGTTTATTTTTAGCTAGCGCAATTTCTGGAGTAGCAAAATTCTTTTGATAACTTTTGGTCAGACAAGTCTCGAGATTGTATGTGCAAAGTGTCGTGAAGATGGAGCTTAAACGCTAGGAGGAGTTCAAAAAAGTAGGTTTTCCAGTTTTCGCGATGTTGCGAAAAACATTATAGGCAGAAATGGGCGTGGCCCAGCCCAGGTGATTCAGCGCTATTCATGGAATCTGTGGATATGAGGTTTTTGAATGTGGGACATATGGTCTGAGAGTTATAACCCAAAACATGTTGAAAATGGGTAGGGGGCGCTGTTGAGCCATCTTGGCACATCAAAACACAAAAAGCATATCAGACAACACAATTTGGGCCTTGTGATGGGTGTGCCAAGTTTCGTGAGTTTTCAAGTATCCCTTGCCCCTCAAAAAGAACCTCGTGTTTTATGGCGAATGAGGTGGCGCCACGGTGACAGCGTTGTACGAAACCTCAAAAGGTTCTGGTTTGATCATCACCAAGGTCTTGGGACTATGTATCCGCAAAATTAAGGTGGGTCGGGTGAACCTGGTAGAAGAGGGACATGAAAGAATGAAAAAAGTAACTTTCTGCCGCCAGTAGGTGGCGCTATGACGCTGATTCAAATTTCCTCTGTAGATGTTTTCAGGGCTAGACTGTTATCATATGTGTGAAGTTTTGGAAAGATATGTCCACGTAGAGTCAAGTTACAGCAACTTTTGTCATTATGGCGAAACATCAAAGTTCCCCGCCACGCCAAGGTCATGCCCTTTGACGAAAACTCACAGTATTCAATAGAAAGCATCATCAATGCCTTTTGGATAATTTCCCCAAGTTTGACGTTGATGTGTTCAACTTTGGACGAGATGTGCTTCAAAGTGTAAAACATGACATTTTATACTACCAGTAGGGGGCGCTATATCAATCACAAATTATTGACATGTAGATGTCTTCAGAGCAGGACTGTCATCAATCCTGTGAAGTTTGGGGAAGATTGGACAATGTATGCTGGAGTTATAAACTACTTCCTGTGTTATAATACTACTTCCTGTTTGTAGCGAAGTTTGAGGTCCCACAACGGCCACACGGTGTGACGAAAACTCAAGCTTTTGATAACTTTTTGTCTTCAACTTATGTAGGTGGGACAGACCAAGTTTGAAGTCGATCGGACAAAATCTCTAGGAGGAGATCGTTCATTTACGACCCCTGCAAATGTCCAAAAATGCATGAAAATTGCACATTCAATTCAAAATGGCCGACTTCCTGTTGGGTTTAGGGCATGGGCCCAAGAGGCGTTTTTGTACGTCTCGGCGTGCTACATATGTGTACCAAAATTCGTACGCTTCGGACAAAGTTAAAGCAGGGGGCTTTGATTTTGAAAACTGTTAGGGGGCGCCGTTGAGCCATTTTATCACGCCCCTTTGTAATGACCATAAAATATCGAATTTTTCACCAGACGTGACGAGTGTGCAAAATTCTGGGACTTTTTGAGTACGTTCAGGCCCTCAAAAATGCGATCATAAGATAAAAAAAAAAATAATCATAATAATAATAGTAAGAATAAGAATTCCTTCGGTTTCAATAGGGCTCTCGCACGGTACGTGCTCGGGCCCTAATAAGAATAAGAATTCCTTCGGTTTCAATAGGGCTCTCGCACGGTACGTGCTCGGGCCCTAATAATAATCCTAAGGAAAACAATAGGGTCCTCGCACGGTTCGTGCTCGGGCCCTAATAATAATAATATAATAATAATAATAATTAAAGCTGCAAGCAGCATTGAACGGGCCCTCGCACCCTCACGCAACTCGAGGGCTCTGGCGGACGCCGGCTCATGCCACCATTCATTCCTGTCGAAGGCAGAGCCATCACGTAGGAGTTACACGTCATATCCCTCAAAACATACGAAGACATGTAATTTTGCCAGTAGGTGGCGCCATACTAATAACCACGTATTGGCTTATAGATGTGTTCAGGGCAGGACTGTCATCAATCCTGTGAAGTTTGGGGAAGATTGGAACATGTATGGTGAAGTTGCAAACCAGTTACAAGCAAATTCAAAATGGCCGACTTCCTGTTGGGTTTGGCAAATAGGTTCAAGAGGCTTTTTTATACGTCTTTCAGTGATGCATGTGCGTACTAAGTTTCATAGATGTAGGTCAAACCAGCTTCGGGGGCTGCCTCGTAGAAAATTTGTAGGGGGCGCTGTTGAGCCATGTTGGCACATCAGAGCAGAAAAATCACATCAGACAACAAAAATCGGACCCTGTCACATGTGTGCCAAGTTTCATGACTTTACAAGCATCCCTTACCCCTTAAAATCAACGTTGTCTTTTATGGCGAATTAGGCATTGCCATGGTGACGAAACATCACTAAGCTTGATGGGTGGTGTCGGGAGTGACTCCACATCACGCTCGCCAAATTTCGTGCGAATCGATCAATTTTCATGTCACTTGATTTTTCTCTGTTTATAGCGCCCCCTATTGGCCAATTTCCGCCAAATTTGGCACAGACCCTCTGGTTGACCTTTGAAACAAGTGAATTGAGTTTGAAGTTGATAGCTTTTACTGTGAAAAAAATATGCAACAGTATGTGTTTTTTAGCTAGCAGAAAAAAAATGTTTATTTTTAGCTAGCGCATTTTTTGGAGTAGCAAAATTCTTTTGATAACTTGTGGTCAGGCCAGTCTGGAGATTGTATGTGCAAAGTTTCATGAAGATGGAGCCTAAACGCTAGGAGGAGTTCGAAAAAGTAGGTTTTTGATGTTTTGTGACGTACAAAGAGAAATATGCAGTAGGAGTGGGCGTGGCCTATGTCAGAAGATGCAACTCTATGTAGGGAAAGCCTGGATCTAAAGTTATGAAGATGTGATTTAAAATGTGGAAGTTACAGGCCAAAATGCATTTGCATCCGTTATAGCGCCACCTAGTGGAGTCCACACATAATTTTTGCTAGGGTTGGTCTGTTTGCTATTCTCTATATACCCTGTAAATTTCACAGTCCTCAGCGTAATACTTGAGCAGAAATAAATGTTTGTTGTTTATCTTGTAATAAGCCACGCCCACTTTGACCAGTCATGACTTACTTCAAGTTATGGGCTCAGGAGTGACCCAGCATCATACCCACCAAATTGCGTAAAAATCGGTGCAGCCATTTACGAGATATAAGTTTCCCATATTTGCAGCGCCCCCTAGTGGCCAACATTAGCCAAATTTGGCTCAGCCTTTCACAGCCAAATGGCAAGCAAGGATTTCCGATTTGGTGTTGTTAGCATGTATTATGACCGAAATATGCCACAGTTCGCCTTTTTATAGCTAGCTAGAAAAATTTAGTCGTTAATAATTTGCGCAAATTTTGACCAATCAAAATTCCTTTGATAACTTTTGATCAGGTCTAGCCGCAGACTCTACCTGCCAAGTTTCACGCTGAACGAACAAAACCCCAAGGAGGAGTTCGAAAAAGTAGGTTTTCCAGTTTTCGCGATTTTGTGCAAAAAATTTAAGGCGGAAATGGGCGTGGCCCCGCCCAGGTGATTCAGCACTATTCAAGGAATCTGTTGGTATGAGGTTTGTGAATGTGCGACATATGGTCTGGGACTTATAGCCCAAAATATGTTGAAAATTAGTAGGGGGCGCTACTGAGCCATTTTTGTGAACATTTTCATGAAACCCCTACCATATGTAAATTTTCACCACTTCTGACGAGTCTGTGAAGTTTCATGAGTTTTCGAGCAAGTTACGGCCTCCAAAACGGCAGTTGATTTCGGTTAAGAAGAATAATAATAATAATTAAAGCTGCAAGCAGCGTTGAACGGGCCCTCGCACCCCACGCAACTCGGGGCCTGGCGCGGCCGCCACCGTGTCGCCAGAGGTCGACCGGCAGACGAGGCGCTGAATGTTCGCATCCTTCGGACAGTGTAGGAACCAATGCGTTGCGACTTCCCGTCTCCACTGGGTGGCGCTATGACTCTGACTCCTGAGCGTCATGTGGGTGTGTTCATGCCAGGACTATTATCATACATGTGAAGTTTGGAGCAGATTCGACCATTAGATCCCATGTTATAGCAATATCGTGTTTCATGGTGAGACATCAAGTGTCGACGCCATGTCACAGCCACACCGTTCCATGCTGAGCAATTCTCTGAATATGTTTTGATCACACACTTGTGTAGATGGTACACACCAGTTTTGGAGTTAATTGATTCATTTCTGGAGGAGGAGATCATTAAAATACAACACGTGGAAAACGCCAAAAATGACTGTAAATTTCAAAATGGCCGACTTCCTGTCGGGTGTGGCCTATATGTGCAAGAGGCTTTTTTGTGCGTCTGGACACGATACATGTGCATACTGATTTTCGTGCACGTCGATGAAAGTTGTTATGGGGGACGCTGCACTTTAAGGGGCGTGGTCAAGCCATACGGCCACGCTTATTGATGAAACTCATACTATACATTCAGGTCTGGACAGTTAACAAACATGTGAAGTTTGGTGAAGAATGGACAATGTATGCCAAAGTTATACTAATTTCGTGTTTTATGGCGAGACATCAAACTTCGCCACCACCTGACGGCCAAACCGTTTCACGATGCAAAAATCTGCATGTAAGTTTTGATTACACCTTTGTCTAGATGGCACACAATGACTTTGAAGTTGTTCTGATGCATCCTGTAGGTGGAGTTCATTAAAATACAACACGTGGAAAACGCCAAAAATGACCATTAAATTCAAAATGGAGGACTTCCTGTTGGGTGTGGCCTATCCGTGCAAGAGGCTTTTTTGTGCGTGTGGATGTTATACATGTGTCTACCAAGTTTCGTGCATATCAGTGAGACGTCCTATGGTGGTTATTTGTGTGAATGGGCGTGGCCAATCCATTTAGCCACGCCTATTAACGAAATTCATAACATATGTTCTGGGTTGGACTGTCAATATACCTGTGAAGTTTCACACAGATCTGACCAAGTACAGTGAAGTTATTGCCACTTCCTGTTTCATGGCGAGACGTCAAAATTCAACCTCCCACAACTGGCGTGCCCTTTAGATTCTGCGAGACCTTTTAATAACTTTTGATCAGGAAGTGTTCTAGATGGTAATCGGTAATTTTGAAGCCGTTCTGATGAATTCTGTAGGAGGAGTTCGTTAAAATACGATGCGTGCGCGACACCAAAAATGACCATGACATTCAAAATGGCCGACTTCCTGTTGAATTTAGCCTAGAGGTCCAAGAGACTTTTTTGTTTGTCTGGGGGTGATGGAGATGTGTACCAATTTTTGTGCATATCGGTGAGACGTCCTATGGAAGTAATTCATATGAATGGGCGTGGCCAAGCCATATGGCCACGCCCATTGACGAAATTCATATCACATATTCAGGGTTGGACTGTTGACACATATGAAGTTTCAGGTGGATATCATGAAAAACACCAAAGTTAAGGCCATTTTTATGCATTTTGGCGAAGGGTCGACTTCGCCGCCCTCCGGATGGAACGCCGTTTGACGACAGTCAAAATTCTTCATCATGGAGCATTACGAACATGTTGAGGCCTTTCTGACCAAATTTGAGCTGGATTTGCTGAACATGCTCAGAGCTGGACCTCAAAGTCTAAAACATCGCTTTTTCTGTCACCAGCAGGGGGCGCTATGCAAATTTCAATATTTCTGCATGTAGACGTCTTCAGAGCAGGACTGTCATCAATCCTGTGAAGTTTGGGGAAGATTGGACCATGTATGCTGGAGTTATAAACTACTTCCTGCGTAATAATACTACTTCCTGTTTATAGCGAAGTTTGAGGCCCCGGCACGGTCACACGGTGTATCGAAAAGTCAATTTTTTTGATAACTTTTGGTCTTCAATTTATGTAGGAGGGAAAGACCAAGTTTGAAGTCGATCGGACAAAATCTCTAGGAGGAGATCGTCCATTTACGACCCCTGCAAATGGCCAAAAATGCATAAAAATTGCACATTCAATTCAAAATGGCCGACTTCCTGTTGGGTTTAGGGTGTCGCTCCAAGAGGCTTTTTTGTGCGTCCCGGGATGATACATATGTGTACCAAATTTCATACGCCTAGGGAAAAGTTAAAGCAGGGGGCTTCGATTTTGAAAACTGTTAGGGGGCGCCATTGAGCCATTTTGCCACGCCCCTTTGTAACGACCATAAAATATCGAAATTTTCACCAGACGTGACGAGTGTGTAAATTTTCCTGACTTTTTGGGCATGTTCAGGCCCTCAAAAATGCGATCAAAGGTTTAAAAGAAAAATAATAAGAATAATTTTTATGATTTCAATAGGGCTCTCGCACGGTTCGTGCTCGGGCCCTAATAATTAAAGCTGCAAGCAGCGTTGAACGGGCCCTCGCACCCCACGCAACTTGGGGCCTGGCGCAGCCGCCACCGTGTCGCCAGAGGTCGACCGGCAGACGAGTAGCTGAATGTTCGCCTCCTTCGGACAGTGTAGGAACCAATGCGTTGCGACTTCCCGTCTCCACTGGGTGGCGCTATGACTCTGACTCCTGAGCGTCATGTGGGTGTGTTCATGCCAGGACTATTATCATACATGTGAAGTTTGGAGCAGATTCGACCATTAGATCCCATGTTATAGCAATATCGTGTTTCATGGTGAGACATCAAGTGTCGACGCCATGTCACAGCCACACCTTTCCATGCTGAGCAATTCTCTTAATATGTTTTGATCACACACTTGTGTAGATGGTACACACCAGTTTTGGAGTTAATTGATTCATTTCTGGAGGAGGAGATCATTAAAATACAACACGTGGAAAACGCCAAAAATGACTGTAAATTTCAAAATGGCCGACTTCCTGTCGGGTGTGGCCTATATGTGCAAGAGGCTTTTTTGTGCGTCTGGACACGATACATGTGCATACTGATTTTCGTGCACGTCGGTGAAAGTTGTTATGGGGGACGCTGCACTTTAAGGGGCGTGGCCAAGCCATACGGCCACGCTTATTGATGAAAGTCATACTATACATTCAGGTCTGGACTGTTAACAAACATGTGAAGTTTGGTGAAGAATGGACAATGTATGCCAAAGTTATACTAATTTCGTGTTTTATGGCGAGACATCAAACTTCGCCGCCACCTGACAGCCAAAGTGTTTAACATAGGGAAAATCGTATGATAACTTTTGATCATCAAGTGGTCTACTGGATGCACGCCCAATTTGAAGCCGATCCGATGAATCATGTAGGAGGAGATAGAAAAAGTATGAGGAGTGCAAATCGCCCAATCTGGCGTCAAATTCAAAATGGCTGACTTCCTGTTGGGTGTAGCCAATGGGTCCAAGAGGGTTTTTTGTGCGTCTGGATGTGATACATATGTGTACCAATTTTCATGCATGTCGGTGAAACGTGCCGCAGGGGCTGATGTTTAAATGGTGTGGCCAAGCCATTTGGCCACGCCCATCAACGAAATTCACATGACATTGTCAGGGCTGGACTCTTAAAACACATGTGAAGTTTCAGGCAGATATGCCCAAGGACACTGAAGTTAAGGCCACTTTCCTACGTTTTGGCGAAGCATCGACTTCGCCGCCCTCTGGGCGCAACGCCGTTTGACGATACGTCACAATCTTCATCATGTAGCATTAACAACGTGTTGAGGCCTTTCTGACCAAATTTGAGTTGGATATGCTGAACGTGCTCAGAGCTGCACCTCAAAGTGTAAAAAATCACTTTTCCTGTCGCCAGCAGGGGGCGCTTTGAGAACAGGGGAATTTTTTGATGTAGACGTGTTCAGGGCGGGACTACGATCATACCCAGCAAGTTTTGTGCTGATTGGACCTTTCACGCCCAAGTAATAGCAATTCTGGGTTTTTGGGGTTTTTTTTTTTGAGACATCAAACTTCGCCGCCACCTGACGGCCAAACCGTTTAACGAGGGAAAGATCTTTTAATAACTTTTGATCATCATGTGGTCTAGTTGCAGCACGGCAAATTTGAAGCCGATCCAATGAACCGTCTAGGAGGAGATAGCTCTGAGAGAATTCTTGGAAATCGCCAAAATCGGTAAAAAAATGAATATTCAAATCAAAATAGCCGGCTTCCTGTTGGTTTTAGAAAAAAGTCCAACTGCGCATTTTCGTGCGTCTTGGGATGATACACGACCTCCCCGAATTTCGTGGAATTTGGTCAAACGGGCTGCCGGTGGGAGCCGATTGAAATTTTCTAGGGGGCGCCATTTCGCCATTTTGCAATGGGCATCGTTTAAATTTTGCGTACACATAAATGTCCCCTAGACGAATGTGCACGTCAAATTTGGTGAGTTTTTGAATATGTTAAAGCCCCCAAAAATGCGATCAAGCGAAAAAAAATAATAATAATAATAATTAAAGCTGCAAGCAGCGTTGAACGGGCCCTCGCACCCCATGCAACTCGGGGCCTGGCGCGGCCGCCACCGTCTCGCCAGAGGTCGACCGTCAGACGAGGCGCTGAATGTTCGCCTCCTTCGGACAGTGTAGGAACCAATGCGTTGCGACTTCCCGTCTCCACTGGGTGGCGCTATGACTCTGACTCCTGAGCGTCATGTGGGTGTGTTCATGCCAGGACTATTATCATACATGTGAAGTTTGGAGCAGATTCGACCATTAGATCCCATGTTATAGCAATATCGTGTTTCATGGTGAGACATCAAGTGTCGACGCCATGTCACAGCCACACCGTTCCATGCTGAGCAATTCTCTTAATATGTTTTGATTACACACTTGTGTAGATGGTACACACCAGTTTTGGAATTAATTGATTCATTTCTGGAGGAGGAGATCATTAAAATACAACACGTGGAAAACGCCAAAAATGACTGTAAATTTCAAAATGGCCGACTTCCTGTCGGGTGTGGCCTACATGTGCAAGAGGCTTTTTTGTGTGTCTGGACACGATACATGTGCATACTGATTTTCGTGTACATCTGTGAAAGTTGTTATGGGGGACGCTGCACTTTAAGGGGCGTGGCCAAGCCATACGGCCACGCTTATTGATGAACCTCATACTATACATTCAGGTCTGGACTGTTAACAAACATGTGAAGTTTGGTGAAGAATGGACAATGTATGCCAAAGTTATACTAATTTCGTGTTTTATGGCGAGACATCAAACTTCGCCGCCACCTGACGGCCAAACCGTTTCACGATGCAAAAATCTGCTTATAAGTTTTGATTACACCTTTGTCTAGATGGCACACAATGATTTTGAAGTTGTTCTGATGCATCCTGTAGGTGGAGTTCATTAAAATACAACACGTGGAAAACGCCAAAAATGACCATTAAATTCAAAATGGCGGACTTCCTGTTGGGTTTGGCCAATGGGTCCAAGAGACTTTTTTGTGCGTCTGGATGTGATACATATGTGTACCAATTTTCATGCATGTCAGTGAAACGTGCCGCAGGGGCTGATGTTTAAAGGGCGTGGCCAAGCCATTTGACCACGCCCATCAACGAAATTCACATGACATTGTCAGGGCTGGACTCTTAACACACATGTGAAGTTTCAGGCAGATATGCCCAAGGACACTGAAGTTAAGGCCACTTTCCTACGTTTTGGCGAAGCATCGACTTCGCCGCCCTCTGGGCGCAATGCCGTTTGACGATACGTCACAATCTTCATCATGTAGCATTAACAACATGTTGAGGCCTTTCTAACCAAATTTGAGTTGGATATGCTGAACGTGCTCAGAGCTGCACCTCAAAGTGTAAAAAATCACTTTTCCTGTCGCCAGCAGGGGGCGCTTTGAGAACAGGGGAATTTTATGATGTAGACGTGTTCAGGGCGGGACTACGATCATACCCAGCAAGTTTTGTGCCGATTGGACCTTTCACGCCCAAGTAATAGCAATTCTGGGTTTTTGGGGGTTTTTTTTTGAGACATCAAACTTCGCCGCCACCTGACGGCCAAACCGTTTAACGAGGGAAAGATCTTTTAATAACTTTTGATCATCATGTGGTCTAGTTGCAGCACGGCAAATTTGAAGCCGATCCAATGAACCGTCTAGGAGGAGATAGCTCTGAGAGCACACTAGCAAATCGCCAAAATCGGTAAAAAATGGAATATTCAAATCAAAATAGCCGGCTTCCTGTTGGTTTTAGAAAAAAGTCCAACTGCGCATTTTCGTGCGTCTTGGGATGATACACGACCTCCCCGAATTTCGTGGAATTTGGTCAAACGGGCTGCCGGTGGGAGCCGATTGAAATTTTCTAGGGGGCGCCATTTCGCCATTTTGCAATGGGCATCGTTTAAATTTTGCGTACACATAAATGTCCCGTAGACGAATGTGCACGTCAAATTTGGTGAGTTTTTGAATATGTTAAAGCCCCCAAAAATGCGATCAAGCGAAAAAAAAAAAAAAAAAAAATAATAATAATAATAATAATCCTAAGGAAAACAATAGGGTCCTCGCACGGTTCGTGCTCGGGCCCTAATTAAAGCTGCAAGCAGCATTGAACGGGCCCTCGCACCTTCACGCAACTCGAGGGCGCTGGCAGGACGCCGGCTGACGTCGCCCTTCATTCCTGTCGACAGCAGACCCCTCACACAGGAGTTATACGTCATATCCCTCAAATCATATGAAGACATATAATTTTGCCAGTAGGTGGCGCTGTACTAATAACCAAGTATTGGCGTATACATGTATTCAGGGCAGGACTGTCATCAATCCTGTGAAGTTTGGGGAAGATTGGAACATGTATGGTGAAGATGCACACCAGTTACAAGCAAATTCAAAATGGCGGACTTACTGTTGGGTTTGGCACATGGCTGCAAGAGGCTTTATTATACGTCTTTCAGTGATGCATGTGCGTACCAAGTTTCATAGATGTAGGTCAAACCAGCTTCGGGGGCTGTTTCGTTGAAAATTTGTAGGGGGTGCTGTTAAGCCATGTTGGCACATCAGAGCAGAAAAATGACATCAGACAACACAAATCTGATCCTGTCATATGTGTGCCAAGTGTCATGACTTTACAAGCATCCCTTACCCCTCAAAAACAACTTCGTCTTTTATGGCGAATAAGGCGTGGCCACGGTGACCAAACATCACTAAGCTTTACACCTGGCCTCGGGAGTGACTCCACATCACGCTCGCCAAATTTCATGCGAATCGATCAATTTTCATGTCACTTGATTTTTCTCTGTTTATAGCGCCCCCTATTGGTTAATTTCTGCCAAATTTAGCACAGAACGTCTGGATGACGTCTGTAAGAAGTGAATTGAGTTTGACATTGATAGCTTTTAGTTAAACAAAAATATGCAATGGTATGTGTTTTTTAGCTAGCAGAAAAAAACTGTTTATTTTTAGCTAGCCTATTTTTTGGAGTAGCAAAATTCTTTTGATAAATTTTGGTCACGCACGTCTGGAGATTGTATGTGCAAAGTTTCGTGAAGATGGACCTTAAACGCTAGGAGGAGTTCGAAAAAGTAGGTTTTTGATGTATACTGACTTACAAAGACAAATATGCAGTGGAAGTGGGCGTGGCCTCTGTCAGAAGATGCAAGTCTATTTAGGGAACACGTGGATATAAACTTGATGAAGATGTGATTTAAAATGTGGAAGTTACAGGCCAAAATGCATTTGCATCCGTTATAGCGCCACCTGGTGGAGTACACACATAATTTCTTTTAGGGTTGGTCTGTGTGCTATTCTCTATATACCCTGTAAATTTCACAGTCCTCAGCGTAATACTTGAGCTGAAATAAATGTTTGTTGTTTATCTTGTAATAAGCCACGCCCACTTTGACCAGTCATGACTTACTTCAAGTTATGGGCTCAGGAGTGACCCAGCATCATACCCACCAAATTGCGTAAAAATCGGTGCAGCCATTTACGAGATATAACTTTCCCATATTTGCAGCGCCCCCTAGTGGTCAACATTAGCCAAATTTGGCTCAGCCTTTCACAGCCACATGGCAAGCAAGGATTTGCGATTTGGTGTTGTTAGCATGTTTTATGACCGAAATATGCCACAGTTCGCCTTTTTATAGCTAGCTAGAAAAACTTATTCGTTAATAATTTGCGCAAATTTTGACCAATCAAAATTCCTTTGATAACTTTTGATCAGGTCCAGCCGCAGACTCTACCTGCCAAGTTTCACGCTGAATGTACAAAACCCCAAGGAGGAGTTCGAAAAAGTAGGTTTTCAAGTTTTCGCGATTTTGCGCAAAAAATTTGTAGGCGGAAATGGGCATGGGCCCGCCCAGGTGATTCAGCACTATTCAAGGAATCTGTTGGTATGAGGATTGTGAATGTGCTACATATGGTCTGGGACTTATAGCCCAAAATATGTTGAAAATTAGTAGGGGGCGCTACTGAGCCATTTTTTTGACAATTTTCATGAAACCCCTACCATATGTAAATTTTCACCACTTCTGACGAGTCTGTGAAGTTTCATGAGTTTTCGAGCAAGTTACGGCCCCCAAAAAGGCAGTTGATTTCGGTTAAGAAGAATAATAATAATAATTAAAGCTGCAAGCAGCGTTGAACGGGCCCTCGCAGCCCACGCAACTCGGGGCCTGGCGCGGCCGCCACCGTCTCGCCAGAGGTCGACCGGCAGAGGAGGCGCTGAATGTTCGCCTCCTTCAGACAGTGTAGGAACCAATGCGCTGCAACTTCCCGTCTCCACTGGGTGGCGCTATGACTCTGACTCCTGAGCGTCATGTGGGTGTGTTCATGCCAGGACTATTATCATACATGTGAAGTTTGGAGCAGATTCGACCATTAGATCTCATGTTATAGCAATATCGTGTTTCATGGTGAGACATCAAGTGTCGACGCCATGTCACAGCCACACCGTTCCATGCTGAGCAATTCTCTTAATATGTTTTGATCACACACTTGTGTAGATGGTACACACCAGTTTTGGAGTTAATTGATTCATTTCTGGAGGAGGAGATCATTAAAATACAACACGTGGAAAACGCCAAAAATGACTGTAAATTTCAAAATGGCCATCTTCCTGTCGGGTGCGGCCTATATGTGCAAGAGGCTTTTTTGTGCGTCTGGACACGATACATGTGCATACTGATTTTCGTGTACGTTGGTGAAAGTTGTTATGGGGGACGCTGCACTTTAAGGGGCGTGGCCAAGCCATACGGCCACGCTTATTGATGAAACTCATACTATACATTCAGGTCTGGACTGTTAACAAACATGTGAAGTTTGGTGAAGAATGGACAATGTATGCCAAAGTTATACTAATTTCGTATTTTATGGCGAGACATCAAACTTCGCCGCCACCTGACGGCCAAACCGTTTCACGATGCAAAAATCTGCTGATAAGTTTTGATTACACCTTTGTCTAGATGGCACACAATGATTTTGAAGTTGTTCTGATGCATCCTGTAGGTGGAGTTCATTAAAATACAACACGTGGAAAACGCCAAAAATGACCACTAAATTCAAAATGGCTGACTTCCTGTTGGGTTTGGCCAATGGGTCCAAGAGACTTTTTGTGCGTCTGGATGTGATACATATGTGTAACAATTTTCATGCATGTCAGTGAAACGTGCCGCAGGGGCTGATGTTTAAAGGGTGTGGCCAAGCCATTTGGCCACGCCCATCAACGAAATTCATATCACATGTTCAGGGCTGGACTGTTAACACACATGTAAAGTTTCAGGCAGATATGACCAAGGACACTGAAGTTACGGCCACTTAACTGCATTTTGGCGAACTGTTGACTTCGCCGCCCTGTGGGCGGAACGCCGTTCGGCGATACGTCACAAATCTTCATCATGTAGCATTACCAACGTGTTGAGGCCTTTCTGACCAATTTTGAGTTGGATATACTGAAGGTGCTGAGAGTAGCACCTCAAAGTCTAAAACATCGCTTTTCCTGTCGCCAGCAGGGGGCGCTTTGAGAACGGGGGAATTTTTTTATGTTGGCGTGATAGAGGCCAGACTACGATCATACCCAGCAAGTTTTGTGCCGATCGGACTTATCATGCCCAAGTAATAGCACTTTTGTTTTTTCGGCGAGACGTCAAACTTCGCCGCCACCTGACAGCCAAACCGTTTAACATAGGGAAAATCGTATGATAACTTTTGATCATCAAGTGGTCTAGTTGATGCACGCCAAATTTGAAGCCGATCCGATGAATCATGTAGGAGTAGATAGAAAAAGTACGAGGAGTGCGAATCGCCCAATCTGGCGTCAAATTCAAAATGGCTGACTTCCTGTTGGGTGTAGCCAATGGGTCCAAGAGGCTTTTTTGTGCGTCTGGATGTGATACATATGTGTACCAATTTTCATGCATGTCGGTGAAACGTGCCGTAGGGGCTGATGTTTAAAGGGTGTGGCCAAGCCATTTGGCCACGCCCATCAACGAAATTCATATCACATGTTCAGGGCTGGACTGTTAACACACATGTGAAGTTTCAGGCAGATATGACCAAGGACACTGAAGTTAAGGCCACTTAACTGCGTTTTGGCGAACCGTTGACTTCGCCGCCCTGTGGGCGGAACGCCGTTCGGCGATACGTCACAAATCTTCATCATGTAGCATTACCAACGTGTTAAGGCCTTTCTGACCAATTTTGAGTTGGATATACTGAACGTGCTGAGAGTAGCACCTCAAAGTCTAAAACATCGCTTTTCCTGTCGCCAGCAGGGGGCGCTTTGAGAACGGGGGAATTTTTTGATGTTGGCGTGAATGAGGCCAGACTACGATCATACCCAGCAAGTTTTGTGCCGATCGGACTTATCATGCCCAAGTAATAGCACTTTTGTTTTTTCGGCGAGACGTCAAACTTCGCCGCCACCTGACAGCCAAACCGTTTAACATAGGGAAAATCGTATGATAACTTTTGATCATCAAGTGGTCTAGTTGATGCACGCCAAATTTGAAGCCGATCCGATGAATCATGTAGGAGTAGATAGAAAAAGTACGAGGAGTGCGAATCGCCCAATCTGGCGTCAAATTCAAAATGGCTGACTTCCTGTTGGGTGTAGCCAATGGGTCCAAGAGGCTTTTTTGTGCGTCTGGATGTGATACATATGTGTACCAATTTTCATGCATGTCGGTGAAACGTGCCGTAGGGGCTGATGTTTAAAGGGTGTGGCCAAGCCATTTGGCCACGCCCATCAACGAAATTCATATCACATGTTCAGGGCTGGACTGTTAACACACATGTAAAGTTTCAGGCAGATATGACCAAGGACACTGAAGTTACGGCCACTTAACTGCATTTTGGCGAACTGTTGACTTCGCCGCCCTGTGGGCGGAACGCCGTTCGGCGATACGTCACAAATCTTCATCATGTAGCATTACCAACGTGTTGAGGCCTTTCTGACCAATTTTGAGTTGGATATACTGAAGGTGCTGAGAGTAGCACCTCAAAGTCTAAAACATCGCTTTTCCTGTCGCCAGCAGGGGGCGCTTTGAGAACGGGGGAATTTTTTGATGTTGGCGTGATAGAGGCCAGACTACGATCATACCCAGCAAGTTTTGTGCCGATCGGACTTATCATGCCCAAGTAATAGCACTTTTGTTTTTTCGGCGAGACGTCAAACTTCGCCGCCACCTGACAGCCAAACCGTTTAACATAGGGAAAATCGTATGATAACTTTTGATCATCAAGTGGTCTAGTTGATGCACACCAAATTTGAAGCCGATCCGATGAATCATGTAGGAGTAGATAGAAAAAGTACGAGGAGTGCGAATCGCCCAATCTGGCGTCAAATTCAAAATGGCTGACTTCCTGTTGGGTGTAGCCAATGGGTCCAAGAGGCTTTTTTGTGCGTCTGGATGTGATACATATGTGTACCAATTTTCATGCATGTTGGTGAAACGTGCCGTAGGGGCTGATGTTTAAAGGGTGTGGCCAAGCCATTTGGCCACGCCCATCAACGAAATTCATATCACATGTTCAGGGCTGGACTGTTAACACACATGTGAAGTTTCAGGCAGATATGACCAAGGACACTGAAGTTAAGGCCACTTAACTGCGTTTTGGCGAACCGTTGACTTCGCCGCCCTGTGGGCGGAACGCCGTTCGGCGATACGTCACAAATCTTCATCATGTAGCATTACCAACGTGTTAAGGCCTTTCTGACCAATTTTGAGTTGGATATACTGAACGTGCTGAGAGTAGCACCTCAAAGTCTAAAACATCGCTTTTCCTGTTGCCAGCAGGGGGCGCTTTGAGAACGGGGGAATTTTTTGATGTTGGCGTGAATGAGGCCAGACTACGATCATACCCAGCAAGTTTTGTGCCGATCGGACTTATCATGCCCAAGTAATAGCACTTTTGTTTTTTCGGCGAGACGTCAAACTTCGCCGCCACCTGACAGCCAAACCGTTTAACATAGGGAAAATCGTATGATAACTTTTGATCATCAAGTGGTCTAGTTGATGCACGCCAAATTTGAAGCCGATCCGATGAATCATGTAGGAGTAGATAGAAAAAGTACGAGGAGTGCGAATCGCCCAATCTGGCGTCAAATTCAAAATGGCTGACTTCCTGTTGGGTGTAGCCAATGGGTCCAAGAGGCTTTTTTGTGCGTCTGGATGTGATACATATGTGTACCAATTTTCATGCATGTCGGTGAAACGTGCCGTAGGGGCTGATGTTTAAAGGGTGTGGCCAAGCCATTTGGCCACGCCCATCAACGAAATTCATATCACATGTTCAGGGCTGGACTGTTAACACACATGTAAAGTTTCAGGCAGATATGACCAAGGACACTGAAGTTACGGCCACTTAACTGCATTTTGGCGAACTGTTGACTTCGCCGCCCTGTGGGCGGAACGCCGTTCGGCGATACGTCACAAATCTTCATCATGTAGCATTACCAACGTGTTGAGGCCTTTCTGACCAATTTTGAGTTGGATATACTGAAGGTGCTGAGAGTAGCACCTCAAAGTCTAAAACATCGCTTTTCCTGTCGCCAGCAGGGGGCGCTTTGAGAACGGGGGAATTTTTTGATGTTGGCGTGATAGAGGCCAGACTACGATCATACCCAGCAAGTTTTGTGCCGATCGGACTTATCATGCCCAAGTAATAGCACTTTTGTTTTTTCGGCGAGACGTCAAACTTCGCCGCCACCTGACAGCCAAACCGTTTAACATAGGGAAAATCGTATGATAACTTTTGATCATCAAGTGGTCTAGTTGATGCACACCAAATTTGAAGCCGATCCGATGAATCATGTAGGAGTAGATAGAAAAAGTACGAGGAGTGCGAATCGCCCAATCTGGCGTCAAATTCAAAATGGCTGACTTCCTGTTGGGTGTAGCCAATGGGTCCAAGAGGCTTTTTTGTGCGTCTGGATGTGATACATATGTGTACCAATTTTCATGCATGTCGGTGAAACGTGCCGTAGGGGCTGATGTTTAAAGGGTGTGGCCAAGCCATTTGGCCACGCCCATCAACGAAATTAATATCACATGTTCAGGGCTGGACTGTTAACACACATGTGAAGTTTCAGGCAGATATGACCAAGGACACTGAAGTTAAGGCCACTTAACTGCGTTTTGGCGAACCGTTGACTTCGCCGCCCTGTGGGCGGAACGCCGTTCGGCGATACGTCACAAATCTTCATCATGTAGCATTACCAACGTGTTAAGGCCTTTCTGACCAATTTTGAGTTGGATATACTGAACGTGCTGAGAGTAGCACCTCAAAGTCTAAAACATCGCTTTTCCTGTCGCCAGCAGGGGGCGCTTTGAGAACGGGGGAATTTTTTGATGTTGGCGTGAATGAGGCCAGACTACGATCATACCCAGCAAGTTTTGTGCCGATCGGACTTATCATGCCCAAGTAATAGCACTTTTGTTTTTTCGGCGAGACGTCAAACTTCGCCGCCACCTGACAGCCAAACCGTTTAACATAGGGAAAATCGTATGATAACTTTTGATCATCAAGTGGTCTAGTTGATGCACGCCAAATTTGAAGCCGATCCGATGAATCATGTAGGAGTAGATAGAAAAAGTACGAGGAGTGCGAATCGCCCAATCTGGCGTCAAATTCAAAATGGCTGACTTCCTGTTGGGTGTAGCCAATGGGTCCAAGAGGCTTTTTTGTGCGTCTGGATGTGATACATATGTGTACCAATTTTCATGCATGTCGGTGAAACGTGCCGTAGGGGCTGATGTTTAAAGGGTGTGGCCAAGCCATTTGGCCACGCCCATCAACGAAATTCATATCACATGTTCAGGGCTGGACTGTTAACACACATGTGAAGTTTCAGGCAGATATGACCAAGGACACTGAAGTTAAGGCCACTTAACTGCGTTTTGGCGAACCGTTGACTTCGCCGCCCTGTGGGCGGAACGCCGTTCGGCGATACGTCACAAATCTTCATCATGTAGCATTACCAACGTGTTAAGGCCTTTCTGACCAATTTTGAGTTGGATATACTGAACGTGCTGAGAGTAGCACCTCAAAGTCTAAAACATCGCTTTTCCTGTCGCCAGCAGGGGGCGCTTTGAGAACGGGGGAATTTTTTGATGTTGGCGTGATGAAGGCCGGACTACGATCATACCCAGCAAGTTTTGTGCCGATCGGACTTATCATGCCCAAGTAATAGCACTTTTGTTTTTTGGGGGTTTTTTTGGCGAGACGTCAAACTTCGCCGCCACCTGACGGCCAAACCGTTTAACGTAGGGAAAATCGTATGATAACTTTTGATCATCAAGTGGTCTAGTTCCAGCACGCCAAATTTGAAGCCGATCCAATGAACCGTGTAGGAGGAGATAGCTCTGAGAGATTCTTGGAAATCGCCAAAATCGGTAAAAAAATGAATATTCAAATCAAAATAGCCCGCTTCCTGTTGGTTTTAGAAAAAAGTCCAACTGCGCATTTTCGCGCGTCTTGGGATGATACACGACCTCCCCGAATTTCGTGGAATTTGGTCAAACGGGCTGCCGGTGGGAGCCGATTGAAATTTTCTAGGGGGCGCCATTTCGCCATTTTGCAACGCGCATCGTTTAAATTTTGCGTACACATAAATTTTCACCAAGACGAATGTGCATGCCAAATTTGGTGAGTTTTCGAATATGTTAAAGCCCCCAAAAATGCGTTGAAAGTCGCGGAAAAAAATTATAATAATAATAATAATAATAATAATAATAATCCTAAGGAAAACAATAGGGTCCTCGCACGGTACGTGCTCGGGCCCTAATTAAAGCTGCAAGCAGCATTGAACGGGCCCTCGCACCTTCACGCAACTCGAGGGCGCTGGCAGGACGCCGGCTCACGCCGCCCTTCATTCCTGTGCACGGCAGACCCCTCACGCAGGACTTACACGTCATATCCCTCAAATCATATGAAGACATGTAATTTTGCCAGTAGGTGGCGCTGTACTAATAACCAAGTATTGGCGTATAGATGTGTTCAAGGCAGGACTGTCATCAATCCTGTGAAGTTTGGGGAAGATTGGAACATTTATGGTGAAGTTGCAAACCAGTTACACCAAATTCAAAATGGCCGACTTCCTGTTGGGTTTGGCATATGGGTGCAAGAGGCTTTTTTGTACGTCTTTCAGTGATGCATGTGCGTACCAAGTTTCATAGATGTAGTTCAAACCAGCTTCGGGGGCTGTTTCGTAGAAAATTTGTAGGGGGCGGTGTTGAGCCATGTTGGCACATCAGAGCCGAAAAATCACATCAGACAACTCATATCCGAACCTGTCATATGTGTGTCAATTTTCATGACTTTACAAGCATCCTTTACCCCTCAAAAACAATTTCGTATTTTATGGCGAACAAGGCGTTGCCACGGTGACCAAACATCACTAACCCTTACAGCTGGCCTCAGGAGTGACTCCAGATCACGCTCGCCAAATTTCGTGCGAATCGATGAATTTTCATGTCACTTGATTTTTCTTTGATTATAGCGCCTCCTATTGGCCAATTTCTGCCAAATTTGGCACAGAGCATCTGGATGACGTCTGAAAGAAGTGAATTGAGTTTGACATTGTTATCTTTTACTTTGGCAAAAATATGCAAAGGTATGTCTTTTTTAGCTAGCAGAAAAAAACTGTTTATGGTTAGCTAGCGCATTTTTTGGAGTAGCAAAATTCTTTTGATAACTTTTGGTCAGGCAAGTCTGGAGCTTGTATGTGCAAAGTTTCGTGAAGATGGACCTTAAACACTAGGAGGAGTTCGAAAAAGTAGGTTTTTGATGGATAGTGAATTACAAAGAGAAATTTGCAGTGGGAGTGGGCGTGGCCTATGTCAGAAGATGCGACTGTATTCAGGGAACACGTGGGTATAAAGTTTATGAAAATGTGATTTAAGATGTGGAAGTTACAGGCCAAAATGCGTTTGCATCTGTTATAGCGCCACCTAGTGGAGAAGACGCACAATTTTTGCTAGGGTTGGTCTGTATGCTATTCTCTATATAACCTGTGAATTTCACAGCCCTCAGCATAATACTTAAGCTGAAATAAATGTTTGTTTTTTATCTTGTAATTAGCCACGCCCACTTTGACCAGTCGTGACTAACTTCAAAGTATGGCCTCAGGAGGGGACCAGCATCATGCTCACCAAATTTCATAAAAATCGGTGCAGCCATTTACGAGATATAAATTTCCCATATTTGCAGCGCCCCCTAGTGGCCAACATTAGCTAAATTTGGTTCATTCCCTCACAGTGACATTTCAATCAAGGATCTCAGATTTGGTCTTGTTAGCATTTATTTTGACCGAGATATGCAGCAGTTCGCCTTTTTATAGCTAGCCAGAAAAATTTCTTCGTTAATAACGTGCGCATCTTTTGACCTAACAAAATTCCTTTGATAACTTTAGATCAGGTCCAGCCGAAGACTGTACTTGCCAAGTTTCACGCTGAACGGCCAAAACGCCAAGGAGGAGTTCGAAAAAGTAGGTTTTCCAGTTTTCGCGATTTTGCGAAAAAAAGTTAAGGCAGAAATGGGCTTGGCCCCATCCGGGTGATTCAGTACTATTCAGCGAATCTGTGGATATGAGGTTTTTGAACGTGCGACACATGGTCTGGGAGTTATAGCCCAAAATACGTTGAAAATGACTAGGGGGCGCTACTGAGCCATTTTTGTGCAAGTTGTCATGAAACCCCTACCATATGTAAATTTTCACCACTTCTGACGAGTTTGTGAAGTTTCATGAGTTTTCGAGTATGTTACGGCCCCCAAAAAGGCAGTTGATTTCGGATAAGAAGAAGAAGAAGAAGAAGAATAATAATAATAATAATAATAATAATAATAATAATTCCTTGCATTTCAATAGGGTCCTCGCACCGCTTGGTGCTCGGGCCCTAATAATTAAAGCTGCAAGCAGCATTGAACGGGCCCTCGCACCTTCACGCAACTCGAGGGTGCTGGCAGGACGCCGGCTCACACCACCGTTCATTCCTGTCGAAGGTTGACCCCTCACGCAGAACTTACACGTCATATCCCTCAAATCATACGAATACATGTAATTTTGCCAGTAGGTGGCGCCGTACTGTCATCAATCCTTTGAAATTTGAGGAAATTTGGAACATGTATGGTGAAGTTGCGAACCAGTTACAAGCAAATTCAAAATGGCAGACTTCCTGTTGGGTTTGGCACATGGCTGCAAGAGGTTTTTCTGTACGTCTTGCAGTGATGCACGTGCGTACCAACTTTCATAGCTGTAGGTCAAACCAGCTCCGGGGGCTGCTTCGTAGAAAATTTGTAGGGGGCGCTGTTGAGCCATGTTGGCACATCAAAGCACAAAAGTCACATCAGGCAACACAAATCGCATCCAATCATATGTGTGCCAAGTTTCATGACTTTACAAGCATCCTTTACCCCTCAAAAACAACTTCGTCTTTCATGGCGAATAAGGCGTGGCCATGGTGACCAAACATCACTAACCTTTACAGCTGGCCTCAGGAGTGACTCCCCATCACCCTCGCCAAATTTCGTGCGAATCGATGAATTTTTATGTCACTTGATTTTTCTCTGATTATAGCGCCCCCTATTGGCCAATTTCTGCCAAATTTGGCACAGGGCATCTGGATGACGTCTGAAAGAAGTGAATTGCGTTTGACATTGTTATCTTTTACTTTGACGAAAATATGCAACAGTATGTGTTTTTTAAATAGCAGAAAAAACTGTTTATTTTTAGCTAGCGCATTTTTTGGAGTAGCAAAATTCTTTTGATAACTTTTGGTCACGTCAGTCTGGAGATTGTATGTGCAAAGTTTAATGAAGATGGAGCATAAACGCTAGGAGGAGTTCGAAAAAGTAGGTTTTTGATGTGTAGTGACTTACAAAGAGAAATATGCGGTGGGAGTGGGCGTGGCCTATATCAGAAGATGCAACTCTATATAGGGAACACGTGGATGTAAACTTATGAAGATGTGATTGAAAATGTGGAAGTTACAGGCCAAAATGCGTTTGCATCTGTTATAGCGCCACCTAGTGGAGAAGACGCACAATTTTTGCTAGGGTTGGTCTGTATGCTATTCTCTATATACCCTTTGAATTTCTCAGCCCTCAGCATAATACTTGAGCTGAAATAAATGTTTGTTTTTTATCTTGTAATTAGCCACGCCCACTTTTACCAGTCGTGACTAACTTCAAAGTCTGGCCTCAGGAGGGGTCCAGCATCATACTCACGAAATTTCATAAATATCGGTGCAGCCATTTACGAGATATAAATTTCCCATATTTGCAGCGCCCCCTAGTGGCCAAAATTAGCTAAATTTGGTTATTTACCTCACAGTGACATGTCAATGCAGGATCTTAGATTTGGTCTTGTTAGCATTTATTTTGACCGAGATATGCAGCAGTTCGCCTTTTTATAGCTAGCTAGAAAAATTTATTCGTTAATAACTTGCGAATATTTTGACCTAACAAAATTCCTTTGATAACTTTAGATCAGATCCAGCCAGAGACTGTACTTGCCAAGTTTCACGCTGAACGGACAAAACCCCAAGGAGGAGTTTGAAAAAGTAGGTTTTCCATTTTTTGCGATTTTGCGAAAAAAAATTAAGGCGGAAATGTGCTTGGCCCCATCCAGGTGATTCAGAACTATTCAGGGAATCTGTGGATATGAGGTTTGTGAGCGTGCGTCACATGGTCTGGGAGTTATAGCCCAAAATACGTTGAAAATGAGTAGGGGGCGCTATTGAGCCATTTTTGTGCACGTTGTCATGAAACCCCTACCATATGTAAATTTTCACCACTTCTGACGAGTCTGTGAAGTTTCATGAGTTTTCAAGTATGTTACGCCCCCCAAAAAGGCAGTTGATTTCGGATAAGAAGAATAATAATAATACTTAAAGCTGCAAGCAGCATTGAACAGGCCCTCGCACCTTCACACAACTCGAGGGCGCTGGCAGGACGCCGGCTCACGCCGCCGTTCATTCCTGTCGAAGGTTGACCCCTCACGCAGGACTTACACGTCATATCCCTCAAATCATACGAATACATGTAATTTTGCCAGTAGGTGGCGCCGTACTAATAACCAAGTGTTGGTGTATAGATGTGTTCAGGGCAGGACTGTCATCAATTCTTTGAAATTTGAGGAAGTTTGGAACATGTATGGTGAAGTTGCGAACCAGTTACAAGCTAATTCAAAATGGCGGACTTCCTGTTGGGTTTGGCACATGGCTGCAAGAGGTTTTTCTGTATGTCTTGCAGTGATGCACGTGCGTACCAACTTTCATAGCTGTAGGTCAAACCAGCTCCGGGGGCTGCTTCGTAGAAAATTTGTAGGGGGCGCTGTTGAGCCATGTTGGCACATCAAAGCACAAAAGTCACATCAGGCAACACAAATCGCACCCAATCATATGTGTGCCAAGTTTCATGACTTTACAAGCATCCCTTACCCCTCAAAAACAACTTCGTGTTTTATGGCGAATAAGGCGTGGCCACGGTGACCAAACATCACCAAGCTTTACAGCTGGCATCAGGAGTGACTCCACATCACGCTCGCCAAATTTCGTGCGAATCGATGAATTTTCATGTCACTTGATTTTTCTGTGATTATAGCGCCCCCTATTGGCCAATTTCTGCCAAATTTGGCACAGAGTGTCTGGATGGCGTCTGAAAGAAGTGACTTGAGTTTGATATTGATATCTTTTACTTTGGCAAAAATAAGCAAAGGTATGTGTTTTTCAGCTAGCAGATAAAAACTGTTTATTTTTAGCTAGCGCATTTTTTGGAGTAGGAAAATTCTTTTGATAAGTTTTGGTCAGGCATGTCTGGAGATTGTATGTGCAAAGTTTCGTGAAGATGTGACTTAAACGCTAGGAGGAGTTCGAAAAAGTAGGTTTTTGATGTGTAGTAACTTAAAAAGAGGAATATGCTATGGGAGTGGGCGTGGCCTATGTCAGAAGATGCGACTCTATTTAGGGAACACGTGGATATAAGGTTTATGAAGATGTGATGTAAAATGTGGAAGTTACAGGCCAAAATGCGTTTGCATCCATTATAGCGCCACCTAGTGGAGTAGACAGACAATTGTTGCTATGGGTGGTCTGGATGCTATTCTATATATACCCTGTGAATTTCACAGCCCTCAGCGTAATACTTGAGCTGAAATCAATGTTTGTTTTTTATCTTGTAATAAGCCACGCCCACTTTGACCAGTCATGAGTAACTTCACGATATGGCCTCGGGAGGGGCCCAGCATCATACTCACCAAATTTCGTAAAAATCGGTGCAGCCATTTACGAGATATAAATTTCCCATATTTGCAGCGCCCCCTAGTGGCCAACATTAGCCAAATTTGGCTCACACCTTCACAGTCACATGTCAAGCAAGGATCTCAGATTTGGTGTTGTTAGCATTTATTTTGACCGAAATATGCCACAGTTCGCCTTCTTATAGCTAGCTAGAAAAATTTATTCGTTAATAATTTACGCATATTGTCACCAATCAAAATTCCTTTGATAACTTTAGATCAGGTCCAGCTGCAGACTGTACTTGCCAAGTTTCACGCTGAACGGACAAAACCCCAAGGAGGAGTTCGAAAAAGTAGGTTTTCCAGTTTTCGTGATTTTGCGCAAAAAATTTAAGACGGAAATGGGCGTGGCCCCACCCAGGTGATTCAGCACTATTCAGGGAATCTGATGATATGAGGTTTGTGAATGTGCGACGTATGGTCTGGGAGTTATAGCCCAAAACATGTTGAAAATTAGTAGGGGGCGCTACTGAGCCAATTTTATGCAAGTTGTCATGAAACCCCTACCATACGTAAATTTTCACCACTTTTGACGAGTCTGTGAAGTTTCATGAGTTTTCGAGTATGTTACGGCCCCCAAAAAGGCAGTTGATTTCGGATAAGAAGAAGAAGAAGAATAATAATAATAATAATAATAATAATAATAATAATAATTCCTTGCATTTCAATAGGGTCCTCGCACCGCTTGGTGCTCGGGCCCTAATTAAAGCTGCAAGCAGCGTTGAACGGGCCCTCGCACCCCACGCAACTCGGGGCCTGGCGCGGCCGCCACCGTCTCGCCAGAGGTCGACTGGCAGACGAGGTGCTGATTGTTCGCCTCCTTCGGACAGTGTAGGAACCAATGCGTTGCGACTTCCCGTCTCCACTGGGTGGCGCTATGACTCTGACTCCTGAGCGTCATGTGGGTGTGTTCATGCCAGGACTATTATCATACATGTGAAGTTTGGAGCAGATTCGACCATTAGATCCCATGTTATAGCAATATCGTGTTTCATGGTGAGACATCAAGTGTCGACGCCATGTCACAGCCACACCGTTCCATGCTGAGCAATTCTCTTAATATGTTTTGATCACACACTTGTGTAGATGGTACACACCAGTTTTGGAGTTAATTGATTCATTTCTGGAGGAGGAGATCATTAAAATACAACACGTGGAAAACGCCAAAAATGACTGTAAATTTCAAAATGGCCGACTTCCTGTCGGATGTGGCCTATATGTGCAAGAGGCTTTTTTGTGCGTCTGGACACGATACATGTGCATACTGATTTTCGTGTACGTCGGTGAAAGTTGTTATGGGGGACTCTGCACTTTAAGGGGCGTGGCCAAGCCATACGGCCACGCTTATTGATGAAAGTCATACTATACATTCAGGTCTGGACTGTTAACAAACATGTGAAGTTTGGTGAAGAATGGACAATGTATGCCAAAGTTATACTAATTTCGTGTTTTATGGCGAGACATCAAACTTCGCCGCCACCTGACGGCCAAACCGTTTCACGATGCAAAAATCTGCTTATAAGTTTTGATTACACCTTTGTCTAGATGGCACACAATGATTTTGAAGTTGTTCTGATGCATCCTGTAGGTGGAGTTCATTAAAATACAACACGTGGAAAACGCCAAAAATGACCATTAAATTCAAAATGGCTGACTTCCTGTTGGGTGTGGCCTATGGGTCCAAGATGCTTTTTTGTGCGTCTGGGTGTGATACATGTGTGTACCAATTTTCATGCATGTCGGTGAAACGTGCCACGGGGGCTGGTGTTTAAAGGGCGTGGCCATGTCATTTAACCACGCCCCTTATGAAATTAATATCATATGCTCAGGGCGAGACCAGTGACGTACATGTGAAGTTTCAGGCAGATCCGACCAAGTACACCAAAGTTAGAGCCACTTCATGGGTTTCGGCGAAAACGTCAACCTTCGCCACTCCGTCACGGCGAAACCGTTTGACGAGACATTATGATCTTCACAATATAGCATGGCCAACATGTTAAGGCCTTTCTGACCAAATTTGAGTTGAATATGGTAAATGTGGTCAGAGCAGCACCTCAAAGTGTAAAACATGGTATTTCCTGTTGCCAGCAGGGGGCGCTATGACAATTACTGAATTTTTTGATGTAGACGTGTTCAGGGCGGGACTATTATCCATCATGTGAAGTTTGGTGCAGATAGGATCATCTACACCAAAGTTATAGTAGTTGTAGTATAATTTCGTGTTTTTTGGCGAGATATCCAAATTGACCCTTCCGCAGTGACCGCGCCCTTCGACGTGACGAAGATCTTTTAATAACTTTTGATCCCACTGTAGTCGAGCACGCACAGGTAAATTTTTAAGTCAATCCGATAAAATCTGTAGGAGGAGTTCGCTCAAGTACAACGTGTGGAAATGGCCAAAAATGACCTTATTTTGAAAAAACAATTCAAAATGGCCGACTTCCTGTTTGGTTTAGGGTGTCGCTCCAAGAGGCTTTTTTGTGCGTCCCGGGATGATACATATGTGTACCGAATTTCATACGCCTAGGGCAAAGTTAAAGCAGGGGGCTTCGATTTTAAAAACTGTTAGGGGGCGCCATTGAGCCATTTTGCCACGCCCCTTTGTAACGACCATAAAATATCGAAATTTTCACCAGACGTGACGAGTGTGCAAATTTCCCTGACGTTTTGGGCATGTTCAGGCCCTCAAAAATGCGATCAAAGGTTTAAAAGAAAAATAATAAGAATAATTTTTATGATTTCAATAGGGCTCTCGCACGGTTCGTGCTCGGGCCCTAATTAAAGCTGCAAGCAGCGTTGAACGGGCCCTCGCACCCCACGCAACTCGGGGCCTGGCGCGGCCGCCACCGTGTCGCCAGAGGTCGACCGGCAGACGAGGCGCTGAATGTTCGCCTCCTTCGGACAGTGTAGGAACCAATGCGTTGCGACTTCCCGTCTCCACTGGGTGGCGCTATGACTCTGACTCCTGAGCATCATGTGGGTGTGTTCATGCCAGGACTATTATCATACATGTGAAGTTTGGAGCAGATTCGACCATTAGATCCCATGTTATAGCAATATCGTGTTTCATGGTGAGACATCAAGTGTCGAAGCCATGTCACAGCCACACCGTTCCATGCTGAGCAATTCTCTTAATGTGTTTTGATCACACACTTGTGTAGATGGTACACACCAGTTTTGGAGTTAATTGATTCATTTCTGGAGGAGGAGATCATTAAAATACAACACGTGGAAAACGCCAAAAATGACTGTAAATTTCAAAATGGCCGACTTCCTGTCGGGTGTGGCCTATCCGTGCAAGAGGCTTTTTTGTGCGTGTGGATGTTATACATGTGTCTACCAAGTTTCGTGCATATCAGTGAGACGTCCTATGGTGGTTATTTGTGTGAATGGGCGTGGCCAATCCATTTAGCCACGCCTATTAACGAAATTCATAACATATGTTCTGGGTTGGACTGTCAATATACCTGTGAAGTTTCACACAGATCTGACCAAGTACAGTGAAGTTATTGCCACTTCCTGTTTCATGGCGAGACGTCAAAATTCAACCTCCCACAACTGGCGTGCCCTTTAGATTCTGCGAGACCTTTTAATAACTTTTGATCAGGAAGTGTTCTAGATGGTAATCGGTAATTTTGAAGCCGTTCTGATGAATTCTGTAGGAGGAGTTCGTTAAAATACGATGCGTGCGCGACACCAAAAATGACCATGACATTCAAAATGGCCGACTTCCTGTTGAATTTAGCCTAGGGGTCCAAGAGACTTTTTTGTTTGTCTGGGGGTGATGGAGATGTGTACCAATTTTTGTGCATATCGGTGAGACGTCCTATGGAAGTAATTCATATGAATGGGCGTGGCCAAGCCATATGGCCACGCCCATTGACGAAATTCATATCACATATTCAGGGCTGGACTGTTGACACACATATGAAGTTTCAGGTGGATATCATCAAAAACACCAAAGTTAAGGCCATTTTTATGCATTTTGGCGAAGGGTCGACTTCGCCGCCCTCCGGATGGAACGCCGTTTGACGACAGTCAAAATTCTTCATCATGGAGCATTACCAACATGTTAAGGCCTTTCTGACCAAATTTGAGTTGAATATGGTAAATGTGGTCAGAGCAGCACCTCAAAGTGTAAAACATGGTATTTCCTGTTGCCAGCAGGGGGCGCTATGACAATTACTGAATTTTTTGATGTAGATGTGTTCAGGGCGGGACTATTATCCATCATGTGAAGTTTGGTGCAGATAGGATCATCTACACCAAAGTTGTAGTAGTTGTAGTATAATTTCGTGTTTTTTGGTGAGATATCCAAATTGACCCTTCCGCAGCGACCGCGCCCTTCGACGTGACGAAGATCTTTTAATAATAAATTGATCCCACTGTAGTCGAGCACGCACAGGTAAATTTTTAAGTCAATCCGATAAAATCTGTAGGACGAGTTCGCTCAAGTACAACGTGTGGAAATGGCCAAAAATGACCTTATTTTGAAAAAACAATTCAAAATGGCCGACTTCCTGTTTGGTTTAGGGTGTCGCTCCAAGAGGCTTTTTTGTGCGTCCCGGGATGATACATATGTGTACCAAATTTCATACGCCTAGGGCAAAGTTAAAGCAGGGGGCTTCGATTTTGAAAACTGTTAGGGGGCGCCATTGAGCCATTTTGCCACGCCCCTTTGTAACGACCATAAAATATCGAAATTTTCACCAGACGTGACGAGTGTGCAAATTTTCCTGACTTTTTGGGCATGTTCAGGCCCTCAAAAATGCGATCAAAGGTTTAAAAGAAAAATAATAAGAATAATTTTTATGATTTCAATAGGGCTCTCGCACGGTTCGTGCTCGGGCCCTAATAATAAGAATAAGAATTCCTTCGGTTTCAATAGGGCTCTCGCACGGTACGTGCTCGGGCCCTAATAATAATAATCCTAAGGAAAACAATAGGGTCCTCGCACGGTTCGTGCTCGGGCCCTAATAATAATAATAATAATAATCCTAAGGAAAACAATAGGGTCCTCGCACGGTACGTGCTCGGGCCCTAATAATTCGTTGCATTTCAATAGGGTCCTCGCACCGCTAGGTGCTTGGGCCCTAATAATAATAATAATTCCTTGCATTTCAATAGGGTCCTCGCACCGCTAGGTGCTCGGGCCCTAATAATTAAAGCTGCAAGCAGCGTTGAACGGGCCCTCGCACCCCACGCAACTCGGGGCCTGGCACGGCCGCCACCGTGTCGCCAGAGGTCGACCGGCAGACGAGGCGCTGAATGTTTGCCTCCTTCGGACAGTGTAGGAACCAATGCGTTGCGACTTCCCGTCTCCACTGGGTGGCGCTATGACTCTGACTCCTGAGCGTCATGTGGGTGTGTTCATGCTAGGACTATTATCATACATGTGAAGTTTGGAGCAGATTCGACCATTAGATCCCATGTTATAGCAATATTGTGTTTCATGGTGAGACATCAAGTGTCGACGCCATGTCACAGCCACACCGTTCCATGCTAAGCAATTCTCTTAATATGTTTTGATCACACACTTGTGTAGATTGTACACACCAGTTTTGGAGTTAATTGATTCATTTCTGGAGGAGGAGATCATTAAAATACGCCAGGTGGAAAACGCCAAAAATGACTGTAAATTTCAAAATGGCCGACTTCCTGTTGGGTGTGGCCTATCCGTGCAAGAGGCTTTTTTGTGCGTGTGGATGTTATACATGTGTCTACCAAGTTTCGTGCATATCAGTGAGACGTCCTATGGTGGTTATTTGTGTGAATGGGCGTGGCCAATTCATTTAGCCACGCCTATTAACGAAATTCATAACATATGTTCTGGGTTGGACTGTCAATATACCTGTGAAGTTTCACACAGATCTGACCAAGTACAGTGAAGTTATTGCCACTTCCTGTTTCATGGCGAGACGTCAAAATTCAACCTCCCACAACTGGCGTGCCCTTTAGATTCTGCGAGACCTTTTAATAACTTTTGATCAGGAAGTGTTCTAGATGGTAATCGGTAATTTTGAAGCCGTTCTGTTGAATTCTGTAGGAGGAGTTCGTTAAAATACGATGCGTGCGCGACACCAAAAATGACCATGACATTCAAAATGGCCGACTTCCTGTTGAATTTAGCCTACAGGTCCAAGAGACTTTTTTGTTTGTCTGGGGGTGATGGAGATGTGTACCAATTTTTGTGCATATCGGTGAGACGTCCTATGGAAGTAATTCATATGAATGGGCGTGGCCAAGCCATATGGCCACGCCCATTGACGAAATTCATATCACATATTCAGGGCTGGACTTTTGACACACATAGGAAGTTTCAGGTGGATATCATCAAAAACACCAAAGTTAAGGCCATTTTTATGCATTTTGGCGAAGGGTCGACTTCGCCGCCCTCCGGATGGAACGTCGTTTGACGACAGTCAAAATTCTTCATCATGGAGCATTACCAACATGTTGAGGCCTTTCTGACCAAATTTGAGCTGGATTTGCTGAACGTGCTCAGAGCTGGACCTCAAAGTCTAAAACATCGCTTTTTCTGTCACCAGCAGGGGGCGCTATGCAAATTTCAATATTTCTGCATGTAGACGTCTTCAGGGCGGGACTATTATGAATCCTGGGGAGTTTGGTACCGTTCGGACTATTAATGCCAAAGTTGTAGCAATCTCATTTTTCATGGCGAGACATCAAACTTCGCCGCCACGCCCAGGTCAGGTTGTTTGGAGTTTACGTAATCCGTTAATAACTTTTGATCACAAACTAGTCTAGTTGGTGCACAGCAATTTTGAAGCCGTTCTGATTATTCCTGTAGGAGGAGTTCGTTAAAATACAACACGTGGAAAACGCCAAAAATGGCCGTTCAACGCCAAATATCTCACTTCCTGTTGGGTTTAGCCTATGTGTCCCTATGACCTTTTTTGTGTGTCTCAGCATGATCTACATGCATACCGATTTTCGTGCAGATCCGTGAAACCTGCCGAGTAGGGTGCTCTTTAAGGGGCGTGGCCTAGCCATTTTGACCCGCCCACCTCCACGAACCCTAAAATACCTAAATTTACACCGCGACTGATGCGCATGCCAAAATTGGCGTGTTTTGGAATATGTTCAGGCCTCCAAATAAGCGATTTACTTTTGTCGTAATAATAATAATAATTCCTGCAATTTCAATAGGGTCCTCGCACCGCTTGGTGCTCGGGCCCTAATAATTCCTGCAATTTCAATAGGGTCCTCGCACGGACGTGCTCGGGCCCTAATAAAACAGTAGGAAAACAATAGGGTTTCAGCCCTTCGGGCTTGAACCCCTAATAATAATAAAACAGTAGGAAAACAATAGGGTTTCAGCCCTTTGGGCTTGAACCCCTAAATATAGCCGCAAGCGGCAATTCCGGGGTTCAAGCCAGCATAGCCATTTAAATTTTGAAAGGTGGGTAAGATCAAGACCTTTGATACATTTGTGACGCCCCTCCCACTGTCTTGCAGAATATGCCAGCCAGCCTCATCAGGCAGGTGGCTGGCATGCGAGGGTCGTTTCCTTGATTGGCTCACCTGGGCTTCCAGGCTATAAAAGCTGCCTCCTCTGTTCACTTGCTCTCTCTTCCTGCGGCTGACATCTACTGTGCATCATTACTTTTGGTTTGCACCTTCAACACCTCCACAACACACCTGACACACACACCCATGCATGGCTTTCATGACTGACTTTGCTGACCTACACACTCCATTGGTAATTTTAGTTTAATAAATTCTGCTTGTTTTAAGTAAATCTCTTGTGTGGACTCCCTACTTGTTACATTCACTGAGCCAGTTTGTAACAAATGGGGGCTCGTCCGGGATCCGTTTGGTAAATTTTGCCTTAGTTGTGACAAATGGAGATTCATCCGATCCATTCGGTGAAGCTAAATCTTGCCCCAGTGTCGCATATTAGGCTTGATTTGTTATATATGATCAATCGGGTTTGTGACTCTTGTGGTTTGTGAATGCTAAATTGAGGTTAAGCACTTTTTCAGGAGTAAAGTTTAAAGTATTTTTGGCATTAGCATTGTGATTGAGATTTTGGGGAGTATCACACAAGGATTTTTTTTGTTTAGTTATCTTTGTGTAGTTCATTTTTGTGGGTGTTGGAAGGGAGCAGCATTTGTCCCCCCTTTTCTTCCATTGTAAACCCATGTGTTTGGAATTTACTGTGCATGTGACTGGTGAATATAGCCACAGTAGTCTGAATGAGCCATGCATCCCCTCTGTAGGCTGAAGTGGTTGGCCTCAACAGGAGATCAACCAGCTTGTTGTTTTCACTTAGTGTGGCGGAGAAAGTGGTTGAAGACAATGTCTTGGGAGCATTTCCCTGGTTTCCTGGGGGTCGCCAGTTTCTGGTTGCCTTTTGGGTTCCGGTGGAATCAGTGCATAAGTACCCACCACCAGTATCTGTCTGAAGACTAGGGTTGAGATTAATTAGCTAGTAAGTGTGACCAGTTAGATAGAGCTGGGGAGCTTGAGCTCTGTGGTGGTATTTGATTTCACCATTGCACATGTTCTTGTAAGCATTTGTTTTCGTGGGTTTGTAATCTGAAATACTGTGGCTGGTTTCACTGAATCGACATCCTTTGTCTGGTCTTGATGGTAAGTTGCACTTTCAACTGTTTGAGCCTGGCATGCTTCAAGATGGCTAGGCGTGTGGTAGAATTCAATTTGGTTGATATCTTGGCCTGCTTGTTTTGGTGATAAGTGCTACAGCTCATGCTTTGTTTGGTTTTGCATGTGAGCTTTGTTGTAGCTTGGTTTTCTCTGTGTTGTGCGTCTTGGGACGACTTGGTTGGCTAGTGAGCCTTTGTTTAGAGGAACCTTTGGGTATGCTACTTTGGTTTAGCGCTCATGTAATACCAGTTCAGTGTGCTTTGAGTAGCTGTAATTCTGAATAGGCAGAGCATCCTGACTTTTGCTTTGTCTGGTTGCAGGCCACCTTGTTAGAAGTCGTGTAATGAGCTTTGAGGCTCATTCTTAGCAATATTTTGATGTGTACTTTAGGTTGGGGATTTAACCATCTCCTGACTCTACCTCACTGCTCTATTCTCATTCACCTGAATTCCTGCAAAATACAAATCTGCATTTTGAGTTGGGTACATTTCAAATCGTATTCTACAAACTTTCAATTAAAGCCTGCTGTGACCCTTTATTTTCCCATGCACTAGCTTCTGATACCAGAATATTTCTCATTCTTAAATTGCTCCTCTGGATCCAAGGTTGCTGGGTGAGGGATTGGATCTGGTAAGATTGATAGTGGCGGGTGGAGGTTTAGGTCACTGTTCATATTTTCAAGTTTGTATGATGGCTAGTCCTGTGTAAAGGGGGACACTTGGTAGACTAAAAAGAGGAATGTTGTTTTTCTTATGTCGAATTGTTTAAAACTTATGTTTTGTGTTCTAGATGTCAAGGTGGAACCTTGATCTTAAGAGGGGGGGTGTGACGCCCCTCCCACTGTCTTGCAGAATATGCCAGCCAGCCTCATCAGGCAGGTGGCTGGCATGCGAGGGTCGTTTCCTTGATTGGCTCACCTGGGCTTCCAGGCTATAAAAGCTGCCTCCTCTGTTCACTTGCTCTCTCTTCCTGCGGCTGACATCTACTGGGCATCATTACTTTTGGTTTGCACCTTCAACACCTCCACAACACACCTGACACACACACCCATGCATGGCTTTCATGACTGACTTTGCTGACCTACACACTCCATTGGTAATTTTAGTTTAATAAATTCTGCTTGTTTTAAGTAAATCTCTTGTGTGGACTCCCTACTTGTTACATTCACTGAGCCAGTTTGTAACAACATTGAGTTTGTTGATGTTTGAAAAAACCCTCATTGATTTATGGCCGGATTTTGTGAAATTTCACTTCACTTGATGTTTCTCTGTTTATAGCACCCCCTATTGGCCAATTTCCGCCAAATTTGGCACAGATCCTCTGGTTGACGTCTAAAACAAGTGACTTGAGTTTGACGTCGATAGCTTTTAAGTTGACAAAATTGAACAAAATTCTTTTGATAACTTTAGATCAGGTCCAAGAGAAGACTGTCCGTGCCAAGTTTCACGCTGATTGGACAAAAACCCAAGGAGGAGATAGAAAAAGAAGGTTTTTCATTTTTCGCGATTTTGTGAAAAAATTTTCTAGGCGGAAATGGGCGTGGCCTAGCCCAGGTGATTCAGCACTATTCAGGGAATCTGTGGATATGATGTTTTTGAATGTGCGACATATGGTGTGGGAGTTATAGCCCAAAACGCATTTACCTTGGTTATAGCGCCGCCATCTGGCCAATTGGTATTTCTATATTATGAGCACCATTTGCACACAACTTCCAGTTATTGGTGAAAATTTCATGTCTCTACGATGTAACATCTCACGGGAATTTGCGAAAACATTTCTGAAGAAGAAGAAGAAGAAGAAGAATAAAACAGTAGGAAAACAATAGGGTTTCAGCCCTTCGGGCTTGAACCCCTAATAATTCCTTGCATTTCAATAGGGTCCTCTCACCGCTTGGTGCTCGGGCCCTAATAATAATTCCTTGCATTTCAATAGGGTCCTCGCACCGCTTGGTGCTCGGGCCCTAATAATTCCTTGCATTTCAATAGGGTCCTCGCACCGCTTGGTGCTCGGGCCCTAAAAATACCCTTTTATAAACAAACTTAGACTGGGTCTGCTTCTTCATTTGTTCTTTTACTTTTAGCTTAGCTAGCAGTCACGGAATATATTCTTACCGCAATTTTGGGATTGTGCACCCATCTTCTCGTTACAGTTAGTCTCCTCCACACGGTTTTTCGACTCACATAGCAAGCTGGTGAGACAGCCCACTGATAGTGTTCAGCAGTGGTGGACAGTAACGAAGTAAATTTACTTGAGTACTGTACTTAAGTACATTTTTTGAGTATCTGTACTTTACTTGAGTATTGTTTTGGGGGGGATACTTTTACTTTTACTCCACTACATTTCTATTGATGCTCTCGTTACTCGCTACTTTTGCTCTCACGTCAGCCGATTAATTTTTTTTTTTTTTTTTTGCTAAATTCTGTTACCAAAGAAACTAAACTGATTCTGCTGAGTTGCGTATGGTTTGTATTAGCCGTATTGCCGTACCTGTACAACGTCATGCTTAAAATGAAACTTAGCTTTGGCGGTTCACATCCACATCATGCGATAGCGGTGTCGATGGTTTCAGCAGCGATCACTCCCCCTGGCCAAGAGCATCCGTGGCCGTATCTCAAGCACATGTTCGAGGTTTTTGATACGAAGAATGATTCGTATTGGATCAAGTGTTTGCTGTGTTTACCGCGAACAAATTATATCACAGCCTACAAAAACTCTTCCAACCTGAAAAAGCACGTCACGGTATGTAACTTAGCTACTAGCTAGCTTAATGTTTGTTTAATTGTAGATGAACATTTTAAACGTTATTGTCTGTGCTTGTAGCATCATAGGTGTGTGTGTGTGTGTGTGTGTGTGTGTGCGCGCATTAGTGAGGTGGGGGCTGTCTTTGATGTGGGTTATCCTGCTCATTTTTGGCAATGATGCATGACATAAGTAAAATAAACTAGCCAATAAGTTATTTATCTGTAAATGTCAATATAAGTTATTGTAGGGCCTATTTTACTGAAAATATTCGCTTTTTTTTAATCTTTTTTATGTAGAGAAAGCAAAAATATTCTGAACTGACTGCAGCTGCCTGCAAAAGAAAGAGTGAGGCTGGGACAACTTCCTCAAACAGCAAAGCTGTTAGTAGAAATATTTGCCAGTGTAAGCAAATCTTTTTTTTCACTTGTTTCAAGTGAAAATTTGCTTAAAACACATGAAAATTAGCTTGAAACAAGTGACAATTGACTAAAAACAAGTTACTTTTTAGGTGATGTGTGTTATTTTAAGTGTATTGAGATTTGTTTTGACTAGGAATGAGACATTTTGACTAAAAATAAGACAAATATTCTTGGCAAGATTTTGAGTTTTTGCATGATGTGTTCAAATGTAGCTACAAGAAAAGGAAATTTGGGTTTTTGTGAGAAAAATACTGTTGGGGGTGAAATTTGTTTGAATCACGTCTGAATAACAATAACGCTACTTTCCTTTCCTGTATTTCCTGAGATGAGTACTTTTACTTAACTAATATTTTGACTAAGCTACTTTTACTTGTATTGGAGTAATATTTGACAAGGAGTATCTGTACTTTTACTCAAGTAGTGAAGTTGTGTACTCTGTCCACCTCTGGTGTTCAGCAGTTTCTTCTCGCCGGTCTGGATGGATGGAATGCACATTTGACCTTTGTGGCGAAGCCTGATTAAAATTAATTGTTGAAATAAATTGTTTTGTGTATCTTTTTTATTTAACATTGACCATTGTTAATGACTATACACACTAATTAATGTAACATACTTTCATGAAATAAATCAATTCAAGCTAAAATGTAAGAGTCTATAATTAGGCTATACTAAGCCTCATCTGTTTACACCTGAGATTTTCTTAAATTGAAGTTAATACCTTTTAGAAAAACGTCACCTCTGGGTGGGGAGTGAAACTCCCCCTGCTACTCTGATTTACATTTCTATAGCTCACAGCATTTTCATTTACATGTGAAAGCCTTCCCTAGAATTAGGGGAAGGGGGGTCATGGGGGGACAACTGCCAAGCAAGGCCCACCTCAATTTCCGACAGTTCCTGGCAGTTTTCTGTGTTGCCTGCAAATTGCCGAATGCAGTCGTAAACCTGAAATTCCACAACAATCTACAGTGCCACTTACTGACGAAAATCCCACTTTTCATGCAGTGTACTGTAAACAGTTTTTCTTGTTGCAAGTGGGTTTGTTGGAGCTTATCTGTGATTTTTCCCTGTTACCTTTTCACAATTTACTTGCTTCCTTCCTTGTTTTCATGTAAGACCAGTTTTATTTAATGTGCAGTTCATGTGGCATCTTTGATTTTGACATTTTGAAGTTCAAGTTTGCTGTGTTGTTGCGCTGTGTGTGAGAGGCAGAAAGACTAACAGAGAGACAGAGAGAGAGAGAGAGCTCCGTTTCTTTGTGTAAAACAATATTGTTCAAAAATTGTTTATTTCTATCTAAATATCTATCTATAAAGCAAGAAATCTCTGTCTGTCAGTCTGTGTGTCTGTGGCTCGCATAACTCTCTGACTATTTGTCAGATCAACCTGAGCTTTCGGATATGGCTTGCGCATGGCACGATGGTGTGCATCCTTGATTTTGAAGTTTTTTGGATTAATATTCACAACGTTATCATTAAAAGTTAAAATCCCATAGACCTCCGTGTAATCAGTCAGCCTATCGTGCTCTCGCTCGCAGCTGTAGCCACGCCTCACGGAGAAAAAGATCAGAGTATCCTACTGCTATACCGCTCTGCGTCACCCAAAACTTTGCACAGGCTTACCCCGGATGTCCACTGGATCCTTCAAGTGGGTGATTCAGCCACAGCGCGGGTGCTTGAGCTAATCGCGGCCATTAAGTCAATGTAAACTGCTCCACCAGAAGCGGCTCGGCGCTCCGCTCCGCTAAAAATATGCGCCGGGTCTATTTTTTGACGGACGCCGCGCGACGCCGCGTCAATTTGCACAGACCAAACGAGTCAAACAGGAAGTCAGGCGCAGAAAAGACGAGAGTATCCGGTCAATTTTCAAAATAAAAACTCCCACGAAAACTCCAGAGCATATTTCACATCGCTACAACATGACGTCAAAGTTTGTGACCCCCGGCAGGTAGAAAAATTGTTTCCTCAGTGTTTCCGCAAATTATCGCCTGACATCATGATCTCGCGGTCCGTCAATTCCAGCCACTCGCGTGCGCGCCGCTATAGATACACTTCCAGTGGACATTGACGCCCGGCACAGGATGGAGGAGTCCGTGCCACGGCCAGACCACGCACGCAACGGATCCAGTGTACACCCGGGGTTATGGCATTCCCTTTCGTCCCTCCCCCATATAGGAATAGATGAAGTGGTGCAATTTGCATTAACATGACATGTTTCAGTAATCTCATGGGTAAGTAGTATTTCTTAAGTTTCACCACGCTGTTCTCATCTGCTCATGGTGTTTGCTGACATGGCTACAACATGGTTAGACTGACTAAAACATTGCCTAAACTTCCCATACCAAAGTATGGCTAGGTCGGAAACGTTTGTTTTTCCTTTCAGGCGTGCAGGGTTACGTGCTTGCTAGCTACCATTTCAAGATTGTTTGCCTACGGAAAGCTAGGAAACCTAATGATGTTGTGTGTGTCTCCATATCTCAATGTACGTTCATGTCTTACCCAAAGTACAATTTGTCTATTAACACTATGTAAGAGTATGTACACCTCTTTGTACATCCAACCATTGAACACAACCTCATTTAGCCATACATGAAAAATCTACTTAAGCTTCCACTTTTCTATAGAAAAACATATTTCCTATGGGCACTACACTGCACTAGTAACTTAAATGTTTGTTTGGCTGTTCAAATTTCAATTTCAAAATGTATTTGATCTATTTTCAATCTGTAATAAAATAAAGCTACTGTAAAATCAATCAACAGCAAATACTCTGTTATATTGTTTTGTTCACAGTATTAAATAAAACAAATTATTAGCCTATGTCATATTCATTTTAAAATTTAGTCTGTTTCTCTTCTGCATTTTTTTTTATTTAAATGCATGAATTATTTGGTTGTGTTTGTTTTTGGCCTGTTAAAGAATTTTAAAATGTAGCCGTCCCAATCTGTAATGAAGTAGCCTAAAACAATTACAAACCACATAAAACTAATTCAAAATAGCTATTTTATCAAGTCTTTCTCATTACTTTTTAAAATGACAAAAATTAATGTCTTATCTGCTTCAAGAAATGACAGCTTTGCCATGGCTGATGCTGTTACAGCATCTGTGGAGCATGGTGCTTTAGCAGGCTTCTTAGCCTAAACACCTGGCTCCAGTCCGCCTGCACTCTGAACAGGTTAGGCTTTATAGACAATTTTAACTTGTTCTGGAACCGGTCCTCGTTTTACAGGACCGACGGAATCCAACCTAGCAGACTGGGTAGTAGTGTGCTAGATGCCAATATAAAGCACACTGTTCAGACCACAACATCTATACATGATTGACTGTTCCTCCCCCCTTCCTCCACGGTATCGCCACAGACAACCATTTCCAGCACTAGCATCCCCTACTGTCCTCTTCCAGCACCTGCTGCTCTAAATAATCCACCACCAGTTTACCTCATAAGGACTATCATCACAGTCAGGTCCACTCAAAGAAGATGTGCTGCTCACATGAGACCTGACCTGCGATGTTTGCGTCCCGTAAATCAAATACGTGACAATAACACAGGCAACCGTCCCACTGACCAGTAACTCACCAGCAACCCTTAAAATGGCACTTTTAAACATTCACTTTTTGTCAAATAAAACTTTTATTATTAATGACTTGATTTTAGATAGTAAGATTGTTATTGTTATTGTTATTGACTGTTTTTTTAAAAATTTTATTTAACTTTTATTTAACCAGGCAGATCAATTAAGAACAGGTTCTTATTTTCAATGATGGCCTGTCAAAAAGCACAAGCTTCTTGAGGGAGAGGGGAGAAGGGCTGTGAAAGGAAAAGGTTTTTTGGTATGGGAGCAACAGCACACAATACACAGCTATGCAGACATACAGCAGAAGGCAACAACAATGACAGGCAGGTTAAACAAAGCACAGGCAACAAATAAGACAGGCAGGTTAATAAAGCAGAGTAACGACATATTAGAGAATGCAAGGGACAGTGACATACACAACCACAACCATGACAAATAACACAGCCAAAACTATGACAAGGGAAAGAAAGAAAAATGCAAGAGACACAGCCATGTAACAATGGTACATACACAGCAAGGAAAAAGGTTCACAATGTGTAGCAGGAGGTATTGGGACGGACAGGACAGCAAGTAAACTTGCAGCAAGATAAAACATGTTAAATGCACAAAAACAGGATCAGTTACAAGAATAATTTACAAAACAACAAACAGACAAGCAGGTGAGATGCAGGATACTGAGGGAGGGTTAGTTGATGGGGAAGCAGTTATATGTTTCGGTGAGCAGGAGTGAAATGGCCTCTTTAAAGGAAGGGATGGAAGTGAATTTGTCCAGTTTGAGGTGTTTCTGCAGAGCATTCCAGTCAGAGGCAGCAGCCGACTGAAATGATGCAAGACCGAGAGTAGATCTGGTTTTGGGGATAGTTAGCTGGACGTAGAGAGAGGACCGGGTGCTGAATGTAACAGGGAGTCGATGCAGCAGGTGAGACAGGTAGGGGGGAGTCCAGTGAAAATTGCAGCGAGTGTTAAGTGAGGGCCAGCTTACCAGAGAGTAAAGATTGCAATGGTGCGTGTTGTAGGGAGCATTTGTGGCAAAGCGGATAGCAGAGTGATAGAGTGTATCGAGTTTGGAAAGTGTACTCTTACATGCAGATCTGTAGATAGTATCACCGAAATCAAGTGTGGGAGAATGGTCATTTTGACAAGAGTGAGTTTAGCGGAAGAAGTGAAGGCATGACGATTTCTGTAAAGGAACCCAAGTTTGGCCTTGACCTTAGACTTTAGCTGTGAGATGTGGTGAGAAAAGGAGAGCGTTGAGTCTAACCAAATGCCCAAGTATTTGTAGGTGGAGACATGCTCCAGGGTAGCTCCCTCACAGGTGGTGATGTTAAGTGGAGACGGAGAGGAAGCGCCCTTCCGATGGAACCATATGGCCTTTGTCTTAGATGTATTGAGTGACAGTTTCAGTTGAGAGAGGGCATGTTGTACCTGGAGGAAGCTATCCTGGAGCGTGGATTGAACAGAGGCAAGAGACGGACCAGAGGCATAAAGGATTGTGTCATCTGCGTAAAGATGAATGAATGAGTTACCAGCAGCTAGGGGAATGTCGAGGAACACCCTTAGTGACTGGGAGGGGGTGAGACAGAGATTTGTCAAACCTTAGTGTTGTGTGACCCTAATACTGCTTAACCTGATGAGGAGGATGGTGTGGTCAACAGTGTCAAAGGCTTTAGCTAGGTCAATGAATATGGCAGCACAGTGTTGTTTGGCGTCTAGAGCTGACGTAATGTCATTTAAAACTTTTAAAGTTGCTGTCGTACGCCCATAGCCAGCACGGAAACCAGACTGCACCCCAGATAAGATGCCAAAAACATTAAGATAATTTGTGAGCTGTTTGTTCACAAGCTTCTCAAAAACCTTGGATACACAGGGCAGGATGGAGATAGGTCTGTAGCTATTTGGGTCAGACTGCTCACCACCCTTAAACAGGGGGAGTACAATAGCTTCTTTCCAATCTGTGGGTGTTTCGGCTGTGTGAAGTGAGAGGTTAAAGAGATATGTTGTGGGTGCTGCAATGATGGGAGCCGCAATTTTAACAAAAAATGCGAAAAGGTCATCAAACCCAGCAGATTTTTGGGGGTCTAGAGCGGACAGTTCCTTTAGAACCTCCTCCTCTGTGAGAGGCTGAAGGGAGAAATTGTGAGGAGGGGTATGGTGGTCGAGGGGGCAGATAGGACTGTGGGCTGTGGAAGGCGGAGGGGTTGGGCCTATGGACTGTGTAGACTTACAAACAGGATTCAGGGATTTGAAGACAGAGCCAGATTCTATTAAATGGCTGTTGAAAGCATCTGCCATAGCAGTCCTGTCTGTAATGACAAGATCATTTGCTTTGAGTGATAATGGCAGTGAAGAGGGCTCGTTCTCAAGTTTTCTTGAAGGCATTGGGATCAGAGCTGCACTGTGTGAATTGTGCCTTAAAGTAACCAGATTTGGCCTGACGCACAGCTTGTGTGGCCTTATTATGGAGCTGCCGGAATTGGAGATAATCGTTAGGAGACTTTGATGAGCAAGCTTTTCTCCATGCAATATTTTTTGTTTTAGAAGGGATGTGAGCTCTTGGTGAACCAGGGACTGTAACAATTTTTTATTCGTTATTTCTTAGAGGGAGCATGCCTAAGCTGTTCCTCGCACAAAAATCGTTAAAGCAGAGATCATATGACTGCAGACCGGAGATGGAGGGAACAGTAACAGGAGGACCAGGGTTGACATGAACATTATCAGACATTATGAGTAGAAACACAATCAGAACACAGGAGAGAGAAAATGTATCATTGTATGTGTGTTTCACAGGTACAGGGAGGTTAGATGGTAACAGAATTATGTTGCAGAGCAGACTCATAGTTATTGTTATTTTTAACAGAAACATGGCTAGGCACAGATGCACCAGCAGTTCTCACTGAGGCCTCCCCACCAAATTTTAGCTCTGTATTTTCTATAAGGAAGAGTGGAAAGGGTGATGGTACTGCTTCAATCATCTCTTTTAACATCAAGCTAATTTTACTTGATCAGTACACCACTTTTGAATACGTCTTTCATGACGTGTGATGTCATCAGGTTATTCTTGTTCTAATTATATTATTATTATTGATATTATTTCAGTCACCATGTCTGTTTATGTCCCAGCCGAAATGTTGTTGTAGTAACGCAAAATGTGCCACCACATGACAGGAGCTACATGTAAGGCACCATATGCAAACAATCAAGTCACTGAATCCTCCACAGCCAAGTTCCTGCAAATGTTTCACAATAAAAGCCCATGTAGAAAATATAGCGACTCTCTCAACCGAAGTTGTTATGGGCTTTATTTGAAACACATACAGGAAGTGTTGAGTTTAAAATGACGGCACGATGCATTAACTTTAGCAAGGCAAATGGGAGCAGATAAAAAGTATAAATATAAATAATTACAGAGGGAAAAAAATAACAGCCCATTTATAATGTAGTCTGTTTCACTTGAAGCTGGTAGCTTCTGCAGTTGTGGTTAGTAAAAACCCCGCCACTATTTTTTAAATTTTGTTACTTTGTGTGCATCTCCAACTTGTGTCTGTTGTCGTCTACTATGACACACTATATGAGATGAAACAATGGATTATCACATACGACACTCATTGTCGTTCACGATCTGTGCTAACACCATGCGTTGCTGCGTCGGGCTAGAATCGGCCTATTGTGTAGTGTGAACCAAGCAGAAGTTATGTGCAATTTACTGTGTGAGATCATTACGTTTCAGTTGTAGTTAACCTGTGTAAGATCTCCCTCTAGCTAGCACTAGCTTGTATGGCTAGCTGGATGACGGCTCGGATGGCTGTAGATTCTAGCTTTTTATACAGTCTATGCTGTAACAGCTACAACGATAGTGTTTATCAACTGTTCTTTACGTCATGTATTTTGCCAGTTCACTCCAGACTTGGCTACTAATAGTCTACTGTGCACAGTAGTACATCTTAGTCTACTCCTCTTCCAATGTTGGCATCAATGCCCGGTTAGGGCTTGTGCTAATTTAAGGTTTGCCACTAGCAACCTGTCTGACTTTGAGACCCTATCAGTAATGTACTGGAATCCCAGCTAATCACTAATGCCACCGAGACACTTGTCAACCAAAAACACAAACTGTCTCTGCTCTGTATCTTAGCTTATTAGAGGCTACCCTGCTGAGTGACAGGTTTAGCTTGTTAAAAAAATCGCCATCATCTGGCTATTTTTAAGGTTGTCATTTTCATGCCAAATAACGCAAACATTCCATAAACATTCCGCATTTTATATCAATTCCAGAGTGACCAAGTACCTTGGCTGGTATTTCTTCCAAATTAGTGTTAGTGTATTTTAATATTCAGATTTTTTTTATCATACAGTCCAGATGTAAAAACTATTATCCGACCCTTAAGGACACTTGCCCCAGGATATTCAGATGGCTCTTAGTTTGAAACTGACATGTTATTTGTAGTAGGCCAATCTACTCACTTTGCTCAATGTAAAGAGCATGAAGAAATGTATAAAGATTTGGACCTCTAGCAAGATGGTCATGATGGCTCAATGGATTTGTTCTGTTTTGGAATACACAATATTCTTCCAAATTAGTGTTAGTGTATTGTAATATTCAGAATTTCACTTTGACAAGCTCTCTCTTTTTTGACCATACACCTGTTTGCATTCCTGATGGAGGTTGAGAAATAGTTTTGTTGGAAACCTGCTGTCAGTTCACAACTAATTTTGGAAATGAGATTGATGGATTCAAGACATTCTATTGGTTATCTGTTGTTCTTTCTGCCTGGATAGAAAAGACAGACAACAGTTCTTTTGGAAAAGGTTTCATTATTATGTTCTGTGTCAGGGTCCTGCACACTGTATAAGGATTTTTTTTTTCCATTCCTGTGCAGTAATTTTGTTTCATTCATTCCCTAGCCCAAGGAAGCAGCTACAGGGGAATGTGTTTTGGGCACATGGCGCCTGACGTATAGAGCTTTGGGAATCCCTTTGTGGCAGGCCTTTCATATATCATAGCACTGCCTGTCAAGCCTATCATTTGGCTTTAATCCATTATAATTTAAGACACACTGAGAATCGTCAGCAGTCCTCATTAGTGGAAATAATATCCAGCTGGCCCCTCTCGATGCCTACCAATGAGCTGGAGGCCTGTTAATGAGGAAAAAGGTACTGCTGCTTTTGACTTGGTGCTAGACAGCAGAGAGGGAGGGGGGAGGGATGTTGAATGTGGGAAAGAAAAAGGGGTCATATAAAGCCCCGAAAGCAGCTGAGGAAGAGAAATTAAGTAATGTGTGGAGTATGTAACTACCAAAAGGAAACTGATGCTCCGTAAGGTCATGGGCGTTGCCTGGCCTGAGCATTCGGGGCTTTATCCCTGAAGGTTTTTTTCTTTCTTTATCCCCGGTCAATTGTGGCTAAAGAAGACAGTGGTATAGGTTTGTATCTTAAATGAGCATTGCAAGAGCATTGCTGATGGTGCAAACTGGGAGCAAATGCTGTTCTCCAGGGGCTGTCCCAGGGTGAAAAATACACACAAAAGCTTGACGACACTTTGATTTCATAGCCAGCAAGGTAATGTAAACAAGCATACTCAACAACATTGGGAAGGAAGCTGAGAAACTACTGTTTATATCTGTAAAACTGCAGTCAGTTTAATGAACAAAAGTAGCATACATTTAGCAATGGACTTTACATGAAATTATTCACAACTTGGTTAAAAAGCTGTTTTGATTCTTTCAGTGGACCCTTTTACTGACTAAAGGAATATAAATAATCAAAGAATGGACACACATTTGGATGCTTCAAAGGAGGGAGTCAGCATCTCTCTTATTTACCACACCAATAAAACAGCATGGATTTCACTTTTGTGCTCATGGTCTCAGTAAAATAAACTGAAAAAATAAACTGGAGAATCTAACCAAGCTACCAATTTGTAGCATGTCTATATTGACAAAAGATTAACGTTAAAGGAGAAGTCCGGTATTTTGCACTTTGAGCCCCATTCCTGGGTTATTTATGATAAAATAGAGAGGTTAAGACCAAAATCTTGACGATTGCTCCTTCTCTGAGAATTTGAGAGAATTTGGCTTTCCCCTGCCTGGCTTAACACTGCTGTCTATGGCCATGTGTAAATCTGTCCTAAAACCACCTTAAATGTTCATTTTCAAAGCCATGAAATTCACCGAGTGGTCAGTGGTGTTGGTTGGTGTTCCAACATAAAAATCACAGCAAAATAAAAATAAATTAAAAAATGTAATCGCACCTTTCTCAGTTCCCTAATTTCTGGCACACCGGTAACACTGATGCACACACTCCAGCCCGGTAGGTGGTGTTAATGCACCTAAAGTTTGTTTTCCAGCCCCAAAGAAGATGCACAGGATGCATTGAGTGACGTCAGCACAAAAGAAAGTTAGGTGAACAGCACTGCAAGAAGAGACAGCGTTGCTTGGCTTGTTAGGTGGAAAGTTTTTAAAAGAACTTCCTGATGGCAGCGTGGATAAGGGCATGATTATGATCAAATTGTACAACAATGAGTTTTCTTATCACCGCAACACTATGGTATCACCTCGATGCAAAACATGTTGCTGCAAGCATGGACACCAGAGCTAACGTTAACTACGACAGTCCTTGTACAACCAAACCGTGTAGCCAGCCCACAGTAGAGCACGGCTCGGGCCGCATTTTCAATTTTTTACATGGGCTCAGGAGCACTTTGGAAAATTGCTGCACCTAGAAATGTAGTCAAGCCATATATATATATATATATATATATATATACAACATATAATGTAATGTAGCACTGTCTTGCCTGCTGCATTACACCCCATACTCTGTGCAATCTACATACTCTGTGCAATATTGCAATACGGCATCCATTAATATATTGTATATTGTATATACCCTGTAATTACTGTACATACATATTTTTTCTATTTTCTATTTTTAATCGTATTTTATTTTTAGAATTACTCTGTCACTTTTAACGTCTGACTGTGCTCTTTACTCTGACTGTGCTCTTGAGCTGCTGTGACATGCAAATTTCCCCAGTGTGGGATCAATAAAGTTTATCTTATCTTATCTTATCTTATATATATATATATATATATATACAGTACAGGCCAAAAGTTTGGACACACCTTCTCATTCAATGCGTTTTCTTTATTTTCATGACTATTTACATCGTAGATTCTCACTGAAGGCATCAAAACTATGAATAAACACATGGAGTTATGTACTTAACAAAAAAAGGTGAAATAACTGAAAACATGTTTTATATTCTAGTTTCTTCAAAATAGCCACCCTTTGTTCTGATTACTGCTTTGCACACTCTTGGCATTCTCTCGATGAGCTTCAAGAGGTAGTCACCTGAAATGGTTTTCACTTCACAGGTGTGCCTTATCAGGGTTAATTAGTGGAATTTCTTGCTTTATCAATGGGTTGTGTTGTGCAGAAGTTGTGCAGAAGTCAGGTTAATACACAGCCGACAGCCCTATTGGACAACTGTTAAAATTCATATTATGGCAAGAACCAATCAGCTAACTAAAGAAAAACGAGTGGCCATCATTACTTTAGGAAATGAAGGTCAGTCAGTCCGGAAAATTGCAAAAACTTTAAATGTGTCCCCAAGTGGAGTCGCAAAAACCATCAAGCGCTACAACGAAACTGGCACACATGAGGACCGACCCAGGAAAGGAAGACCAAGAGTCACCTCTGCTTCTGAGGATAAGTTCATCCGAGTCACCAGCCTCAGAAATTGCAAGTTAACAGCAGCTCAGATCAGAGACCAGATGAATGCCACACAGAGTTCTAACAGCAGACCCATCTCTAGAACAACTGTTAAGAGGAGACTGCACGAATCAGGCCTTCATGGTCAAATAGCTGCTAGGAAACCACTGCTAAGGAGAGGCAACAAGCAGAAGAGATTTGTTTGGGCCAAGAAACACAAGGAATGGACATTAGACCAGTGGAAATCTGTGCTTTGGTCTGATGAGTCCAAATTTGAGATCTTTGGTTCCAACCGCCGTGTCTTTGTGAGACGCAGAAAAGGTGAACGGATGGATTCCACATGCCTGGTTCCCACTGTGAAGCATGGAGGAGGAGGTGTGATGGTGTGGGGGTGTTTTGCTGGTGACACTGTTGGGGATTTATTCAAAATTGAAGGCACACTGAACCAGCATGGCTACCACAGCATCTTGCAGCGACATGCCATCCCATCCGGTTTGCATTTAGTTGGACGATCATTTATTTTTCAACAGGACAATGACCCCAAACACACCTCCAGGCTGTGTAAGGGCTATTTGACCAAGAAGGAGAGTGATGGAGTGCTGCGGCAGCTGACCTGGCCTCCACAGTCACCAGACCTGAACCCAATCGAGATGGTTTGGGGTGAGCTGGACCGCAGAGTGAAGGCAAAGGGGCCAAAAAGTGCTAAACACCTCTGGGAACTCCTTCAAGACTGTGAAGTGTCAAAGTACTTCAAAAAATCTTGTCTTCAGGTTCAGTGAATTGTAGTCAATCAGCAGCACACAAACAGTCACTGGAGACGCTTGGATCAGATGCAAAAGAGTTTTATTGTGCCATAGGTTATAACACAACAGAACCCAATGAGTCATGCCCCGGAGCAAGACTGAATACACTCTCCGTTGTTCACTTTCTTTCTTCACTTTATATACTTATCCAACATCAAATATATTGGTACCATGTTTGGGCATGCAGCTGTGCTTCCATTATATTCGGGCTTGTCACGGCAAACATAACTGGTTTAAACTGGTTTCCCACCTAACATCAAATAGTGACTCAGCTAATTCTGCACCTTTACAGTAAATATCATGGGAGTCAAACAGTGAGTTTGCACATTTACAGTAGATATCATTGGAGTCAAACAGTGAGTCTGCCAATTCTGCACACCACCTGCAATAGCTGTTAGACAGGCGTGTGGGAGTGTGTGTGTGTGTGTGTGTGTGTGCGCGTGTGTGTGCGTATGGGGTCAACCTCTGGACATGTGTGTGCGCACTCCACTGGGGTGTGTGTGTGTCTATGTATGAGAGCTTGTCACAGTTTCTGCTGCATTCTACTGGGGTGTGTGTGTGTCTATGTGTGTGTGCTGTGTGTGTGTGTGGGTGTATGTGTGGGTGAGTATGTGTGCGTATGTGTGTGTGTATGTGTACGTGCACACAACTGGGGTCAACTTCTGTGGCAAGTGTGTGCGCATTCTGCTGAGGTGTGTGTCCGTGTGTATGTGCATGTGTGTGTGTGGGTGTATGTGTGGGGTGTGTCTACGTGTGTGTGTGTCACAATTACAACTGCTGCACATACCAATGAATAAGTGCATGAATAAGGGGGGTGAACCAATGAATAAACAGAATAAATGGAGTAATACTAGCATTTTTCAGCATATACATCAATAATTTTACACTACAACTGTTGGAAAACCATTTCAGGTGACTACCTCTTGAAGCTCATCGAGAGAATGCCAAGAGTGTGCAAAGCAGTAATCAGAGCAAAGGGTGGCTATTTTGAAGAAACTAGAATATAAAACATGTTTTCAGTTATTTCACCTTATTTTGTTAAGTACATAACTCCACATGTGGTCATTCATAGTTTTGATGCCTTCAGTGAGAATCTACAATGTAAATAGTCATGAAAATAAAGAAAACGCATTGAATGAGAAGGTGTGTCCAAACTTTTGGCCTGTACTGTATATATATATATATAAAGTTAAGCCATATATTATAACTTGGCTTTCAAAGTAAGCTGATTATTATAAGTGAGATTCAAAAAGGCATAGTAAGTACTTTAACTTGGTTAAAGGAAAGTAAGCAAAATAAGGAGACTGCCTTTAATTTCCTTAAGACATAGAGTAGAATAGAATAGAATAGAATAGACTAGAGTAGAATAGAATAGAATAGAATAGAATAGAATAGAATAGAATAGAATAGACAGAAATTTACTTATCCCCATGGGGAAATTCGGCAAAAAGGATAGAAGTATACTTTCTGGGAAACCTGGGAAAATCTAATTTTGACAGAGGAAAGTAAGAAGAAAGGGAAACTCTGCATGATGCACTGACACACAGCTGCTGTTGCACAGCTGCTGATGCGCTGACACACAGCCCCTGCTGTCCTAAGCACTGGTTTAAAACACCCTCAAGCACATGTGCGCATGTGTACATACACACATACCCACCCCTTATACTCATAACCTTTTTAAACCCTTGGATTCTCTCAAGTCTGAAAAACTGCATCCGGTCGTGGAACAAGACTGGCTTAAAGGTTTCAAGGAGTGTACAGGACAAAACATGCCCAAAAGACTGAATACCTCCGCGGTTGTCAGTGAGACTCCACTGAGCGTCATTCAAGAATCATCCATGTGGAGGGCTCCGAGAAAATCTTTGCTACTGAAATGCAGAACTCAGGAGCCTCTGGCAGGGACCTTGCAGGCTGAATGGAGCCTGAATGACAACTTCACCATTACATGTTCCAATCTTCCCCAAACTTCACAGGATTGACGACAGTCCTGCCCTGAACACATCTATACGCCAATACCTGGTTATTAGTACGGCGCCACCTTCTGGCAAAATGACATGTCTTCGTATGATTTGAGGGATATGACGTGTAACTCCTGCGTAAAGGGTCTGCCTTTGACAGGAATGAACGGCGGGCTTGAGCCGGTGTCCTGCCAACGCCCTCGAGTTGTGTGAAGGTGTGAGGGCCCGTTCATCGCTGCTTGCAGCTTTAATTAGGGCCCGAATACCGTCGGGTGCCAGGATCCTATTGAAACTGAAGGAGTTATTATTATTTTTCCTCCAAATGAATTGGCTTTTTGAGGGCTTTATTATATTCAAAAACTCACCAAATTTGGCGATCGAATCTGTCGCGGTGAAAATTTACATGTATTATGGTTTGCGGCGATGGGCAGGATAAAATGGCAGGGCCACGGCCCTTAAACAGGGGCCCAGACTGCAGGTTTCACCGACATACACGAATATCGGTCCACATATGTATGACACCCAGACACACAAAAAAGTCTTTTGGAGCCATAGGCCAAACCCAACAGGAAGTTGGCCATTTTGAATTTTGCGGCCATTTTTGGCATTTTCCACGTTTTGTATTTTAACGAACTCCTCCTACAGGATTAATCAGAACGGCTTCAAAATCGCTGTGTATCATCTACACTACTTTGTGATCAAAAGTTATTAAAAGATCAGTCACCCGTTGAGGGGGGAATCGGCTTTTGGCGGCGAAGTTTGACGTCTCGCCATGAAAAACGAAATTGCTATAACTTTGGGGTAAATGGTCCGATCTGCACCAAACGTCACTGGATATATAAAAGTCCCACCCTGAACACGTCTACATGTAGAAATTTTGTATTTCTCATAGCGTCCCCTGCTGGAAACAGAAAAAGCCATGTTTTAGACTTTGAGGTGCAGCTCTGAGCCTGTTCAGCATATCCACCTCAAATTTGGGCAGAGAGGCCGCAATACCTTGGTAATGCTACATTATGAAGATTGTGATGTATCATCAAACGGAGTTGCGCCCAGAGCGCAGCAAAGTCGATGTTTCGCCAAAACACATAAAAGTGGCCTTAACTTCAGTGTCCTTGGTCATATCTGCCTGAAACTTGATATGTGTGTTAACGGTCCAGGCCTGAACATGTGCTATGAGTTTCGTTGATGGGCGTGGCTAAATGACTTGGTCACGCCCATTCATAAAAGTACCACTCCTAGAACGTTCCCTGATATGCATGAAAATCAGTTCACACATGTGTCACACCCAGACGCACAAAAAAGCCTCTTGCACCCATAGACCAAACCCAACAGGAAGTTGGCCATTTTGAATTTTGTGGCCCTTTTTGGCTTTTTGCACGTGTTGTATTTTAATGAACTCCTCCTATAGGATTAATCAGAAGGACTTCAAAATCACTGTGTGCCATCTAGACAACGTTGTCATCAAATGTTATCAAAAGATTACTAGATCGTTAAACGGTTTGGCCGTCAGATGGCGGCGAAGTTTGATGTCTCGCCATGAAACATGAAATTGCTATAATTTTGGGATACATTGTCCAATCTTCATCAAACTTCACATGATTCATAATAGTCCTACCCTGAACACATCTACATGACAAAGCTATGTGATTGTCACAACGCCCCCTGCTGTTGACAGGAAATGCCATGTTTTAGACTTTGAGGTGCTGCTCTCAGGACGTTGACCTTATCCAACTCACATTTGGTCAGAAAGGCCTTAAGATGTTGGTAATGCTATATTGTGAAAACCATGATGTCTCGTCAAACGCTGTCACGTTGGCAACGCCTTATTCGCCTTAAACCACGAGCTTGTATTTGAGGGGTAAGGGATGCTTGTAAAGTCATGAAACTTGGCACACATATAACAGGATCCGACTGGTGTTGTGTGATGTGATTTTTGATCTTCGATGTACCAACATGGCTCATCAGCACCCCCTATAATATTCTACGAAGCAGTCCCAGAAGGTGATTTGACCTACATCTATGAAACTTGGTAGGAACAAACCCAGCAGGAAGTCCGCCATTTTGAATTTGCTTGTAACTGGTTCACAACTTCACCATACATGTTCCAGTCCTCCTCAAATATCACAGGATTGATGACAGTCCTGCCCTCAACACATCTATACGCCAATACTTGGTGATTAGTACGGCGCTACCTACTGGCAAAATGACACGTCTTTGTATGATTTGAGGGATATGACGTGTAACTCCTACATGAGGGGTCTGCCTTTGACAGGAATGAACGGAGGCGTCAGCTGGCGTCCTGCCAGCGCCCTCGCGTTGCGTGAAGGTGCGAGGGCCCATTCAACGCTGCTTGCAGCTTTAATTAGGGCCCGAGCACCTAGCGGTGCGAGGACCCTATTGAAACTGAAGGAGTTATTATTATTTTTCTGCCTAATGAATTGGCTTTTTGAGGGCTTTATCATATTCAAAAACTCACCAAACTTCACAGACTCATCAGAAGTGGTGAAAAATTTAATATTTTTGGGGTTTCGTGATAATGTGCAAAAAAATGGCTCAACAGCGCCCCCCACTCATTTTCAACGAAAAAGCCCTCCAAGCTGGTTTAACCTACTAGTATGAAACTTGGTAGGCATATGTAACACACCAAGACGTACACAAAAGCCTCTTGGGCCCATGCCCTAAACCCAACAGGAAGTCGGCCATTTTTAATTGAATGTGCAATTTTCATGCATTTTTGGCCATTTACAGGGGTCATAAATGAACGAACTCCTCCTAGAGATTTTGTCAGATCGACTTCAAACTTGGTCTGTCCCACCTACACAAATTGAAAACGAAAAGTTATCAACAGCTTGCGTTTTCGTCACACCGTGTGACCGTGCCGGGACCTCAAACTTCGTTACAAACAGGAAGTAGTATTATAACGCAGGAAGTAGTTTATTACTCCAACATACATGCTCCAATCTTCCCCAAACTTCACTGGATTGATGACAGTCCCGCTCTGAAGAGATCTACATGTCAATAATTTGTGATTAATATAGCGCCCCTACTGGTAGTAGAAAATGTCATGTTTTACACTTTGAAGCACATCTCCTCCAAAGTTGAACCCCATACTTGGTGAAATGATCCATAAAACCTTGATGATGCTTTCTATGGAAAACTGTGAGTTTTCGTCAAAGGGTGAGACTAGGGTGACCAGATCCCAATTTACCACATGTGGGACAGAGACTACATCTGAGTGGGACAATGTGGGACACCAAGATGTCATGGTTGTCTTCAATAATTAATTTTTAAAAAATCTACCGGTATTCTGCTCAAGTATATGATATTTTATTTTAATGCAACTTTCCCAGGTTCATGTAAGATAACAACAAAACCTTAGCTCAACTCCAAACACTACAACATTAAAGTGTTTGTTCTGAACAATAATGAACCACATATTCAAGTACAAGATGAAGGCTCCTGAAGAAGGCTCCATTCGCCTATAGGCTCAATAAATCAAATCCAACAATCTGAACAAAAAAAATGCTGCAAGGAGCTCACCTCACTCATGCAGTTCAGAATAACAGACTAATTAGACCTACACCAAACACATTTTAAATTATGTATTAACCTGTTATTTACTGTGCAGTGCCACATTGTGGTACTGAAGGCACAAAAAGGTATAAAATATAAACACCACACTATTAAAGTGTTTGTTCTAATAGAACAATACTGAAGCACATATTCAAGTAAGATGTACTGTATGCTACCGAAGTAGGCTCCATTCGCCTATAGCCTCTACAAATCAAATCAAACAATCTTAACAAAAACAATGGTGCAGAAGGAGCTCACCTCACTCATTCAGTTCAGAATACAGTAATAGACTAATTAGGCCTACACCAAAAATGCATTTTAAATTATCTGTATTAACCTGTTATTTACTGAACAATGCCACCTTGTGGCGATAAAGGTGCAACAAGGTAAAAGATTTGGCCCTACATAAAACAATAGATAAATAAATAAAATCTGATATACAAATCTTAAACTGGTCAGGAGGGAACAAAAAAATATGTTAAATGAAATGAATATTTTTTTTTCAGTTTTGTCCATCACTGTAACAAAATCAATGCTCTTCCAGCACTTAGGAGAGCACGTGGCTGATATTCTTTCTTATAATTTTTTCCATCAGAAGTCTTTCAGCTTTCTCCATCACAGCAACTGCAGGCAAGTCTTGCCCACACAAACAATGCACTTTCAGCACGAGGGAAAGCACCTGGTGAAACACAAAAATAGAGCAATGTCTTAAAATCTAGCACAAAACTAGCTCAGTGCTCCCAATATTCTAAGACAATGTTTATCTTACCTTAGGTGTTCCGCTTGACTTTATACTTTTTACTGGAGCGTGCAGCTTCTAGTAGTGTCTTCTCCTTAAGTGCATAGCTGTAGAACTCCTTACAGGTGTATTCAAAGTTGGTCTTGACCTGGATTTCACTTTTGATAAGCTCCACAGAGCAACGGTTCCTTTGATCAGTCCATGCTGCACCCATCAGGGAAAACACCCTTTCCACAGAGGCGTTGGTAACAGGGATGCTGAAGAGAAATGATGCCACAGCCGTCAGGTTGGGTGTCTTTGTGCCTTTAAGCAGGAGCGACCACTTCTCCAGAACAGGAGCTCTTCTCTCAACAATTTCCTGTTGGCGTGGTAGAGTTGCACAGTACTCCTCATAGAGTTCATCCATGTCCAGTTTCCCCCCTATCTGTAGGACCTCCACTGCATCACTGAGATGAGAGAATTTGAAGCTGTTCCTCAGTGCCAAGGATGAAACATGCTTCTGATAGTTATCATCTGTGAAATCGTACCACTTTTCCAGGTATGTTAGTGCTGTCTTGTAAAAGTTGGTGAAATCCTGTCTGATTGTTGCAGCTTTTTGGTCAGGAAACTTTCTGAGTAAAGCACTGGTCTCCATTCCAAAAAAGGAATCAGATTCTCTTTGTTGGAGCTTGGTCTTAAGGTTGAGCATTATGTCATACAGCTCACAAATGGTCACGTCTTCTCCCTCCAACATCAGAACCACATCATGAAACACCTTTAAAGTGTTTTTGAGAAAAGCCAGGTAGGCCTGTAACTGAAGTGGTTGACCCTCACCATCTTGATCTGCTTTAAACAGATTCCACAGTGCTTTTGGGCAATGACTTTCTCCCAGGGACAGGAAGTAGCACTTAATGGCATCCCAGCTCTCGTGTAGCCTCTGGACAGCCGGCCACAGGCTCAACCACCTTGTAGGTACATTTCTCCGGACAGCAAGATAGTCTTCCTCCACAAAGGCAAACACTGCTTTCAATTCCTCCGTACGCTGTGCAGACACTGAAAAGTGACTGTATATTTTGTTAACCACAGAATCAATGTCTATGTCAAGTCTATCTCCAGCATGCTTTGCACAGTTGTGCACAATGTGTGCCATACAGTTTGCCTTGATAATGCCACTGTTGTCTGCCTTCAGCTTCTGAAAAACAGAATTGTTCTTCCCGTAGTTTACACTAGCATTATCAGCTGTATAAGCTGAAATCAAGTCCAGTTGCAGGCCATTTTCGTCTAACTTGCCTGTTATCTGGCGGTGTATGGTCGCTGCCGACTCATGGCTATCCTCATAAAAGTCGAGAATCTTGCTTTTCAAACCCAGCTCTGGTGTCCAATACCTCAAAGAAAGTGGGAATAATTTTGTAGTGCCATGATTAGATGCATCTGAAGCCACAGAAAAAAAAGGTGTGTGGACTTTTTTTTCACTTGAGAGTTCTTCAACCAGTGGTGTTTTTAATTCTCTCAAACAAGTCTCCACAGAGGCAGGTGCAAGCACATCTGTAACTATGGCTGCTGCCTTTGTACGACCACATGTCATTTTGCTTGCGATCTCAGAGTCTGGAAACATGACAGATGCTAGCTTACTGCCACAGTCTTCTGACCTGTATGACAGGGAGTGTTTTACAGTGTGGTAGACGCTCGTTAGTTCAGCTGCTGTCACCTTATCTGTGTTCGAGTCTTGTTTGGGTTTCAGCAGGAACGTATTCATGGAATGGGAACTGTTCTTTTGAGCCACACGTTTTTTGTGAGTCTCGGACTGTTGGTGTCGTCTCACATCATATTCACCTCCATGTGAAACGGAAAACTTGCTCTGACAAACATCACAAAAAACTTTGGTGCAGTCACCTTGCACTGGTCTTACCCAGGAGGAGTAAATGGTTTCCCAATCTTTGTTGTAGCTGCATTTCCTTTTTTTACGAGTCGTGCTTTCATCTTTTTCCTCCATGTCTCCTGCTGCATGCCGAAGCGATGCTGTTGTTGTTTTTGGCAGTGTGGGGCCGGGCAGCGGACGCGCGCACCCGCGTCTAGCTTGATTGACAGATCATCCCAGAGCCCACCCCGCCCCCTGATGACAGCTCTCCTGTCTCCCGACCACATACACACAGCTGTTTGATAAGCGCCAGATTATAGCCTACGGTGAGACTGCATTTCAAAAAATCAAGTGCCACTGTCAATAACAATGCGGGACATTATCTCAATTTGCGGGACGTGTGAAAAGTATTTAAAATGCGGGACTGTCCCGCACAAAGCGGGACATCTGGTCACCCTAGGTGAGACCTCGGCGTGGCGGTGAACTTTGATGTTTCGCCATGATGACAAAAGTAGCTGTAACTTGACTCTACGTGGAGATATCTTTCCAAAACTTCACAGATATGATAACTGTCCAGCCCTGAAAACATCTATACAGAAAATTTGAATCAGCATCATAGCGCCACCTACTGGCGGCAGAAAGTTACTTTTTTCATTCTTTCATGTCCCTCTTCTACCAGGTTCCCCCGAACCACCTCAATTTTGCGAATACATACTCCCAAGACCTTGATGATGATCAAAGCAGAAGCCTTTAAGGTTTCGTCCAACGCTGTCACTGTGGCGCCACCTTATTCACCATAAAACACGAGGGTGTTTTTGAGGGGCAAGGGACACTCGAAAACTCACACAACTTGGCACACATATCAGACGGCCCAAATTGTGTTTTCTGATGTGTTTTCTGATGTGATTTTTGTGTTTTCATGTGCCAAGATGGCTCAACAGAGCCCCCTACTCATTTTCGATATGTTTTGGGCTATAACTCCCAGACCATATGTCACACATTCAAACACCTCATACCCACAGATTCCCTGAATAGCGCTGAATCACCTGGGTTGGGCCACGCGCATTACTGCCCATAACGTTTTTCGCAAAATCGCTATAACTGGAAAACCTACTTTTTCGAACTCCTCCTTAGGGTTTTGTCCGATCAGCGTGAAACTTGGCAGGTACAGTCTTCAACTGGACAGGATCTAAACTTTTCAAAAGAATTTTGTTCAGTCAAAAAATGCGCAAATTATTAACAAATACTATTTTCTAGCTAGCTATAAAAAGACAAACTATGGCATATTTCAGTCAAAATAAATGCTAACAACACCAAATCAGAGATCTTTACTTGGCATGTGCCTGTGAGGGCGTTAGCCAAATTTGGCTAATGTTGGCCATTAGGGGGTGCTGCAAATATGGGAAATTTATATCTCTTAAATGGCTGCACCGATTTTTACGAAATTTGGTGGGTATGATGCTGGGCCACTCCTGAGGCCATATCTTGAAATTAATCATGACTGCTCAAAGTGGGCGTGACTTATTACAAGATAAACAACAAACATTTATTTCAGCCCAAGTATTATGCTGAGGGCTGTGAAATTCACAGGGTATATATAGAATAGCATACAGACCACCCATAGCAAAAATTGTATGTCTACACAACTAAATGGCGCTATAACGGATGCAAGCGCATTTTGGCCTGTAATTTCCACATTTTAAATCACATCTTCATAAAGTTTATATCCACGTATTCCCTAAATAGATTCGCATCTTCTGACGTAGGCCAAGCCCACTTCCACTGCATATTTCTCGTTTTAAGTCACTACATATCAAAAACCTACTTTTTTGAACTCCTCTTAGCGTTTAAGGTCCATCTGCACGAAACTTTGCACATACAATCTCCAGACTTGCCTGATCAGAAGTTATCAAAAGAATTTTGCTACTTCAAAAAATGTGGTAGTTATGTATAATCAATTTTTTTCTGCTAGCTAAAAAAGACATACTGTTGCATAATTTTGTCAAAGTGAAAGCTATTGATGTCAAACTTGAATCAATTGTTTCAGAGCTCAACCAGAGGGTCTGTGCCAAATTTGGCGGAAAATGACCAATAGGGGGCACTATAAACAGAGAAACATGAAGTGACATGAATATCGATCAGATTCGCCCGAAATTTGGCGAGTATTTTGTGGTGTCACTCCTGAGGCCAGAGTTAAATCTTAGTGATGTTTGGTCAAAGCGGGCATGACTTGTCACAACACACACATTCAGCCTTTCACACTTCCAGTGCTGATCCCATTACAATTACGATACTGCGGGTGAGACATAGGCCTGCGTCCCGACGCTGGCTCCAAACCCATCGTCTTTCGGGGCCGACTTCCGTGGCCTCCGCGAGATCCGGGGGCCGAGTCGCGCGGGGAGGCTTGGCCCCCTATCATAACTGCTTGCAGTTCTAGTTAGGGCCCGAGCACCGAGGCGCGCACCGTGAAACGGTGCGCACCGAACACGGTGCGAGGCCCCTATTGTTTTCCTTAGGATTATTTTTTTTTTTTTTTTTTTCGCTTAATCGCATTTTTGGGGGCTTTAACATATTCAAAAACTCACCAAATTTGACGTGCACATTCGTCTAGGGGACATTTATGTATACGCAAAATCTCAACGATGCCAGTTGCAAAATAGCGAAATGGCGCCCCCTAGAATGGTTCAATCGGCTCCCACCGCCAGCCCGTTTGACCAAATTTCTCGAAATTCGGGGGGGTCGTGTATCATCCCAAGACGCACGAAAATGCGCACTTGGACTTTTTTCTAAAACCAACAGGAAGCCGGCTATTTTGATTTGAATATTCCATTTTTTACCGATTTTGGCGATTTGCTAGTGTGCTCTCAGAGCTATCTCCTCCTAGACGGTTCATTGGATCGGCTTCAAATTTGCCGTGCTGCAACTAGACCACATGATGATCAAAAGTTATTAAAAGATCTTTCCCTCGTTAAACGGTTTGGCCGTCAGGTGGCGGCGAAGTTTGATGTCTCAAAAAAAAAACCCCAAAAACCCAGAATTGCTATTACTTGGGCGTGAAAGGTCCAATCAGCACAAAACTTGCTGGGTATGATCGTAGTCCCGCCCTGAACACGTCTACATCAAAAAATTCCCCTGTTCTCAAAGCGCCCCCTGCTGGCGACAGGAAAAGTGATTTTTTACACTTTGAGGTGCAGCTCTGAGCACGTTCAGCATATCCAACTCAAATTTGGTCAGAAAGGCCTCAACACGTTGTTAATGCGACATGATGAAGATTGTGACGTATCGTCAAACGGCGTTGCGCCCAGAGGGCGGCAAAGTCGATGCTTCGCCAAAACGTAGGAAAGTGGCCTTAACTTCAGTGTCCTTGGGCATATCTGCCTGAAACTTCACATGTGTGTTAAGAGTCCAGCCCTGACAATGTCATGTGAATTTCGTTGATGGGCGTGGTCAAATGGCTTGGCCACGGCCTTTAAACATCAGCCCCTGCGGCACGTTTCACTGACATGCATGAAAATTGGTACACATATGTATCACATCCAGACGCACAAAAAAGTCTCTTGGACCCATTGGCCAAACCCAACAGGAAGTCGGCCATTTTGAATTTAATGGTCATTTTTGGCGTTTTCCACGTGTTGTATTTTAATGAACTCCACCTACAGGATGCATCAGAACAACTTCAAAATCATTGTGTGCCATCTAGACAAAGGTGTAATCAAAACTTAGAAGCAGATTTTTGCATCGTGAAACGGTTTGGCCGTCAGGTGGCGGCGAAGTTTGATGTCTCGCCATAAAACACGAAATTAGTATAACTTTGGCATACATTGTCCATTCTTCACCAAACTTCACATGTTTGTTAACAGTCCAGACCTGAATGTATAGTATGAGGTTCATCAATAAGCGTGGCCGTATGGCTTGGCCACGCCCCTTAAAGTGCAGCGTCCCCCATAACAACTTTCACAGACGTACACGAAAATCAGTATGCACATGTATCGTGTCCAGACGCACAAAAAAGCCTCTTGCACATGTAGGCCACACCCGACAGGAAGTCGGCCATTTTGAAATTTACAGTCATTTTTGGCGTTTTCCACGTGTTGTATTTTAATGATCTCCTCCTCCAGAAATGAATCAATTAACTCCAAAACTGGTGTGTACCATCTACACAAGTGTGTGATCAAAACATATTAAGAGAATTGCTCAGCATGGAACGGTGTGGCTGTGACATGGCGTCGACACTTGATGTCTCACCATGAAACACGATATTGCTATAACATGGGATCTAATGGTCGAATCTGCTCCAAACTTCACATGTATGATAATAGTCCTGGCATGAACACACCCACATGACGCTCAGGAGTCAGAGTCATAGCGCCACCCAGTGGAGACGGGAAGTCGCAACGCATTGGTTCCTACACTGTCCGAAGGAGGCGCACATTCAGCGCCTCGTCTGACGGTCGACCTCTGGCGAGACGGTGGCGGCCGCGCCAGGCCCCGAGTTGCGTGGGGTGCGAGGGTCCGTTCAACGCTGCTTGCAGCTTTAATTAGGGCCCGAGCACCTAGCGGTGCGAGGACCCTATTGAAACTGAAGGAGTTATTATTATTATTTTTCTGCCTAATGAATTGGCTTTTTGAGGGCTTTATCATATTCAAAAACTCACCAAACTTCACAGACTCATCAGAAGTGGTGAAAAATTTGATATTTTTGGGGTTTCGTGATAATGTGCAAAAAAATGGCTCAACAGCGCCCCCTACTCATTTTCAACGAAGCAGCCCCCCAAGTTGGTTTAACCTACGTGTTTGAAACTTGGTAAGCATATGTAACACACCAAGACGTACAAAAAAGCCTCTTGGGCCCATGCCCTAAACTCAACAGGAAGTCGGCCATTTTGAATTGAATGTGCAAGTTTCATGCATTTTTGGCCATTTGCGGGGATCATAAATGAACAAACTCCTCCTAGAGATTTTGTCCGATCGTCTTCAAACTTGGTCTGTCCCACCTACATAAAATGAAGACGAAAAGTTATCAAAAGCTTGTGTTTTCGTCACACCGTGTGACCGTGCCGGAACCTCAAACTTCGTTACAAACAGGAAGTAGTATTACAACGCAGGAAGTAGTTTATTACTCCAACATACATGCTCCAATCTTCCCCAAACTTCACAGGATTGATGACAGTCCCGCTCTGAAGAGATCTACATGTCAATAATTTGTGATTAATATAGCGCCCCCTACTGGCAGTAGAAAATGTCATGTTTTACACTTTGAAGCACATCTCCTCCAAAGTTGAACACATCAACCTCATACTTGGTGAAATTATCCATAAGGCTTTGATGATGCTTTCTATGGAAAACTGTGAGTTTTCGTCAAAGGGCGTGACCTTGGCGTGGCGACCAACTTTGATTTTTCGCCATGATGAAAAAAGTAGCTGTAACTTGACTCTACGTGGACATATCTTTCCAAAACTTCACACATATGATAACTGTCCAGCCCTGAAAACATCTATACAGAAATTTTGAATCAGCGTCATAGCGCCACCTACTGGCGGCAGAAAGTTACTTTTTTCATTCTTTCATGTCCCTCTTCTACCAGGTTCCCCCGAACCACCACAATTTTGCAAATACATACTCCCAAGACCTTGATGATGATCAAACCAGAAGCCTTTGAGGTTTCGTCCAACGCTGTCACTGTGGCGCCACCTTATTCGCCATAAAACACGAGGTTGTTTTTGAGGGGCAAGGGACACTCGAAAACTCACGCAATTTGGCACACACATCAGACGGCCCAAATTGTGTTGTCTGATGTGATTTTTGTGTTTTCATGTGCCAAGATGGCTCAATAGCGCCCCCTACTCATTTTCAACGTGTTTTGGGCTATAACTCCCAGACCATATGTCACACATTCAAAAACCTCATATCCACAGATTCCCTGAATAGTCCTGAATCACCTGGGCAGGGCCACTCCCATTTCTGCCTATAAAGTTTTTCGCAACATCGCGAAAACTGGAAAACCTACTTTTTCGAACTGCTCCTTAGGGTATTGTCGGATCAGCGTGAAACTTGGCACGTACAGTCTTCACCTGGACCTGATCTAAAGTTATCAAAAGAATTTTGTTCAGTCAAAAAATGCAAAAATTATGAACAAATACAATTTTCTAGCTAGCTATAAAAAGACAAACTATGGCATATTTCGGTCAAAATAAATGCTAACAACACCAAATCAGAGATCTTTGCTTGACATGTGCCTGTGAGGGTGTGAGCCAAATTTGGCTAATGTTGGCCACTAGGGGGTGCTGCAAATATGGGAAATTTATATCTCTCAAATGGCTGCACCGATTTTTACGAAATTTGGTGGGTATGATGCTGGGCCACTCCTAAGGCCATATCTTGAAGTTAATCACGACTGCTCAAAGTGGGCGTGGCTTATTACAAGATAAACAAGAAACATTTATTTCAGCTCAAGTATTATGCTGAGGGCTGTGAAATTCACAGGGTATATATAGAATAGCATACAGACCACCCATAGCAAGAATTGTATGTCTACACCACTAGATGGCGCTATAATGGATGCAAACGCATTTTGGCCTGTAACTTCCACATTTTATTTCACATCTTTTTAACTTTATAACCACGTGTTCCCTAAATAGAGTCCCATCTTCTGACATAGGCCACGGCTGCTCCCACTGTAGATTTCTCTTTGTAAGTCACTACACATCAAAAACCTACATTTTCGAACTCCTCCTAGCGATTAAGATCCATCTTCACGAAACTTTGCACATACAAACGCCAGATGTGCCTGACCAAAAGTTATCAACAGAATTTTGCAACTCCAAAAAATGCGCTAGCTAAAAATAAACATTTTTTTTCTGCTACCTAAAATCACATACCATGAAATATTTTTGTCAAAGTAAAAGCTATCAACGTCAAACTCAATTCGCTTGTTTCAGATGTGAACCAGAGGCTCTGTGCCAAATTTGGCGTAAATTGGCCAATAGGGGGCGCTATAAACAGAGAAAAATCACGTGACATGAAAATTGATCGATTCGGACGAAATTTGGCGAGCGTGTTGTGGAGTCACTCCCGAGACCAGCTGTGAAGCTTAATGATGTTTGGTCACCGTGACAACGACTTATTCGCCATCAAACACAAAGATGGTTTTGAGGGGAAAGGGATGCTTGTAAAGTCATGAAACTTGGCATACATATGACAGGGTTCGATTTGTGCTGTCTGATGTGATTTTTCGGCTCTGATGTGCCAACATGGCTCAACAGCGCCCCCTACAAATTTTCTACAAAGCAGCCCCCGAAGCTGGTTTGACCTACATCTATGAAACTTGATACGCACCTGCATCACTGAAAGACGTATAAAAAATGCCTGTTGCAGCCATGTGCCAAACCCAACAGGAAGTCTGCCATTTTGAATTTGCTTGTAACTGGTTCAGAACTTCACCATACATGTTCCACTCTTCCCCAAATTTCACAGGATTGATGACAGTCCTGCCCTCAACACATCTGTACGCCAATACTTGGTTATTAGTACGCCGCCACCTACTGCCAAAATGACATGTCTTTGTATGATTTGAGGGATATGACGTGTAATTTCTGCGTGAGGGGTCTGCCTTAACAGGGATGAATGGCGGTGTCAGCCGGCATCCTGCCAGCCCTCTCGAGTTACGTGAAGGTGCTCGGGCCCGTTCAATGCTGCTTGCAGCTTTAATTGGGCCCGAGCACCAAGCGGTGCGAGGACCCTATTGAAATTGCAGGAATTATTATTAGGGCCCGAGCACGTCCGTGCGAGGACCCTATTGAAATTGCAGGAATTATTATTATTATTACGACAAAAGTAAATCGCTTATTTGGAGGCCTGAACATATTCCAAAACACGCCAATTTTGGCATGCGCATCAGTCGCGGTGTAAATTTAGGTATTTTAGGGTTCGTGGAGGTGGGCGGGTCAAAATATCTAGGCCACGCCCCTTAAAGAGCACCCTACTCGGCAGGTTTCACGGATCTGCACGAAAATCGGTACGCATGTAGATCATGCTGAGACGCACAAAAAAGGTCATAGGGACACATAGGCTAAACCCAACAGGAAGTGAGATATTTGGCATTGAACGGCCATTTTTGGCGTTTTCCACGTGTTGCATTTTAACGAACTCCTCCTACAGGAATAATCAGAACGGCTTCAAAATTGCTGTGCACCAACTAGACTAGTTTGTGATCAAAAGTTATTAATGGATTACGTAAACTCCAAACAACCTGACCTGGGCGTGGCGGCGAAGTTTGATGTCTCGCCATGAAAAATGAGATTGCTATAACTTTGGCATTAATAGTCCGAACGGTACCAAACTCCCCAGGATTCATAATAGTCCCGCCCTGAAGACGTCTACATGCAGAAATATTGAAATTTGCATAGCGCCCCCTGCTGGTGACAGAAAAAGCGATGTTTTAGACTTTGAGGTCCAGCTCTGAGCACGTTCAGCAAATCCAGCTCAAATTTGGTCAGAAAGGCCTCAACATGTTGGTAATGCTCCATGATGAAGAATTTTGACTGTCGTCAAACGGCGTTCCATCCGGAGGGCGGCGAAGTCGACCCTTCGCCAAAATGCATAAAAATGGCCTTAACTTTGGTGTTTTTGATGATATCCACCTGAAACTTCATATGTGTGTCAACAGTCCAGCCCTGAATATGTGATATGAATTTCGTCAATGGGCGTGGCCATATGGCTTGGCCACGCCCATTCATATGAATTACTTCCATAGGACGTCTCACCGATATGCACAAAAATTGGTACACATCTCCATCACCCCCAGACAAACAAAAAAGTCTCTTGGACCTCTAGGCTAAATTCAACAGGAAGTCGGCCATTTTGAATGTCATGGTCATTTTTGGTGTCGCGCACGCATCGTATTTTAACGAACTCCTCCTACAGAATTCATCAGAACGGCTTCAAAATTACCGATTACCATCTAGAACACTTCCTGATCAAAAGTTATTAAAAGGTCTCGCAGAATCTAAAGGGCACGCCAGTTGTGGGAGGTTGAATTTTGACGTCTCGCCATGAAACAGGAAGTGGCAATAACTTCACTGTACTTGGTCAGATCTGTGTGAAACTTCACAGGTATATTGACAGTCCAACCCAGAACATATGGTATGAATTTCGTTAATAGGCGTGGCTAAATGGATTGGCCACGCCCATTCACACAAATAACCACCATAGGACGTCTCACTGATATGCACGAAACTTGGTAGACACATGTATAACATCCACACGCACAAAAAAGCCTCTTGCACGGATAGGCCACACCCAACAGGAAGTCGGCCATTTTGAAATTTACAGTCATTTTTGGCGTTTTCCACGTGTTGTATTTTAATGATCTCCTCCTCCAGAAATGAATCAATTAACTCCAAAACTGGTGTGTACCATCTACACAAGTGTGTGATCAAAACTTATTAAGAGAATTGCTCAGCATGGAACGGTGTGGCTGTGACATGGCGTCGACACTTGATGTCTCACCATGAAACACGATATTGCTATAACATGGGATCTAATGGTCGAATCTGCTCCAAACTTCACATGTATGATCATAGTCCTGGCATGAACACACCCACATGACGCTCAGGAGTCAGAGTCATAGCGCCACCCAGTGGAGACGGGAAGTCGCAACGCATTGGTTCCTACACTGTCCGAAGGAGGCAAACATTCAGCGCCTCGTCTGCCGGTCGACCTCTGGCGACACGGTGGCGGCCGCGCCAGGCCCCGAGTTGCGTGGGGTGCGAGGGTCCGTTCAACGCTGCTTGCAGCTTTAATTATTATTATTATTACGACAAAAGTAAATCGCTTATTTGGAGGCCTGAACATATTCCAAAACACGCCAATTTTGGCATGCGCATCAGTCGCGGTGTAAATTTAGGTATTTTAGGGTTCGTGGAGGTGGGCGGGTCAAAATGGCTAGGCCACGCCCCTTAAAGAGCACCCTACTCGGCAGGTTTCACGGATCTGCACGAAAATCGGTACGCATGTAGATCATGCTGAGACGCACAAAAAAGGTCAAGGGACACATAGGCTAAACCCAACAGGAAGTGAGATATTTGGCGTTGAACGGCCATTTTTGGCGTTTTCCACGTGTTGTATTTTAACGAACTCCTCTTACAGCAATAATCAGAACGGCTTCAAAATTGCTGTGCACCAACTAGACTAGTTTGTGATCAAAAGTTATTAACGGATTACGTAAACTCCAAACAACCTGACCTGGGCGTGGCGGCGAAGTTTGATGTCTCGCCATGAAAAACAAGATTGCTATAACTTTGGCATTAATAGTCCGAACGGTACCAAACTCCCCAGGATTCATAATAGTCCCGCCCTGAAGACGTCTACATGCAGAAATATTGAAATTTGCATAGCGCCCCCTGCTGGTGACAGAAAAAGCGATGTTTTAGACTTTGAGGTCCAGCTCTGAGCACGTTCAGCAAATCCAGCTCAAATTTGGTCAGAAAGGCCTCAACATGTTGGTAATGCTCCATGATGAAGAATTTTGACTGTCGTCAAACGGCGTTCCATCCGGAGGGCGGCGAAGTCGACCCTTCGCCAAAATGCATAAAAATGGCCTTAACTTTGGTGTTTTTGATGATATCCACCTGAAACTTCATATGTGTGTCAACAGTCCAGCCCTGAATATGTGATATGAATTTCGTCAATGGGCGTGGCCATATGGCTTGGCCACGCCCATTCATATGAATTACTTCCATAGGACGTCTCACCGATATGCACAAAAATTGGTACACATCTCCATCACCCCCAGACAAACAAAAAAGTCTCTTGGACCTCTAGGCTAAATTCAACAGGAAGTCGGCCATTTTGAATGTCATGGTCATTTTTGGTGTCGCGCACGCATCGTATTTTAACGAACTCCTCCTACAGAATTCATCAGAACGGCTTCAAAATTACCGATTACCATCTAGAACACTTCCTGATCAAAAGTTATTAAAAGGTCTCGCAGAATCTAAAGGGCACGCCAGTTGTGGGAGGTTGAATTTTGACGTCTCGCCATGAAACAGGAAGTGGCAATAACTTCACTGTACTTGGTCAGATCTGTGTGAAACTTCACAGGTATATTGACAGTCCAACCCAGAACATATGTTATGAATTTCGTTAATAGCCGTGGTTAAATGGATTGGCCACGCCCATTCACACAAATAACCACCATAGGACGTCTCACTGATATGCACGAAACTTGGTAGACACATGTATAACATCCACACGCACAAAAAAGCCTCTTGCACGGATAGGCCACACCCAACAGGAAGTCGGCCATTTTGAAATTTACAGTCATTTTTGGCGTTTTCCACCTGGCGTATTTTAATGATCTCCTCCTCCAGAAATGATCCAATTCACTCCAAAACTGCTGTGTACCATCTACACCAGTGTGTGATCAAAACATATTAAGAGAATTGCTCAGCATGGAACGGTGTGGCTGTGACATGGCGTCGACACTTGATGTCTCACCATGAAACACGATATTGCTATAACATGGGATCTAATGGTCGAATCTGCTCCAAACTTCACATGTATGATAATAGTCCTGGCATGAACACACCCACATGACGCTCAGGAGTCAGAGTCATAGCGCCACCCAGTGGAGACGGGAAGTCGCAACGCATTGGTTCCTACACTGTCCGAAGGAGGCGAACATTCAGCGCCTCGTCTGCCGGTCGACCTCTGGCGAGACGGTGGCGGCCGCGCCAGGCCCCGAGTTACGTGGGGTGCGAGGGCCCGTTCAACGCTGCTTGCAGCTTTAATTAGGGCCCGAGCACGTACCGTGCGAGGACCCTATTGAAATTGAAGGAATTATTATTATTATTATTACGACAAAAGTAAATCGCTTATTTGGAGGTTTTAACATGCTCAAAAACTCCTGAAATTTGGCGGTCGCATCAGTCGCGGTGTAAATTTACGTATTTTAGGGTTCGCGGCAATGGACGGGTCAAAATGGCTAGGCCACGCCCATTAAAGAGCAATCTCCTTATAAACAGCGCCCTCCTCATCAATTTTCACGGATCTGCACGAAAATCGGTACACATGTAGATCATGCCGAGCCGCACAAAAAAGTCTCTTGGAGCCATAGGCCACGCCCAACAGGAAGTTGGCTATTTTGAATTTAGCGGCCATTTTTGGCGTTTTACCACGTGTCATAGTTTGACGAACTCCTCCTACACGATTAATCATAACGGCTTCAAAATCGCCGTGTACCAACTAGATAAGTTTGTGATCAAAAGTTATTCAAAGATCCGCTACCCGTCGAACACGGAATCGGCTTTTTGGCGGCGAAGTTTGAAGTTTGAAGTTTGTCTCGCCATGAAAAACGAAATTGCTATAACTTTGGCATTAATCGTCCGATCTGCACCAAACTTCACGTGATTCATAATATTCCCGCCCTGAACACGTCTACATGCAGAAATTTTGTAATTACCCTAGCGCCCCCTGCTGGCGACAGGAAAAGCGATGTTTTTAGACTTTGACGTGCAGCTCTGACCACGTTCACCATATGCAACTCAAATTTGGTCAGACAGACCTCAAGACGTTGGTAATGCTACAGTATGAAGATTGTGACTAGGCGTTAAACGGTGTTCCGCCCAGAGGGCGGCGAAGTCGAAAATTCGCCAAAACGCGTTGAAAATGGCTTTAATGACATTAACTTCTGTGTCCTTGGTCATATCTGCCTGACACTTCACATGTGTGTTAACAGTCCAGGCTTGAACATGTGATATGAGTTTCGTTGATGGGCGTGGCCAAATGACTTGACCACGCCCTTTAAACATCAGCCCCTGCCGCACGTGTCACCGACATGCACGAAAATTGGTACACGCATGTATCACATCCAGACGCACAAAAAAGTCTCTTGGACCCACTGGCCATACCCAACAGGAAGTCGGCCATTTTGAATTTTGATGCTATTTTTGGCGTTTTCCACATGTTGTATTTTAACGAACTCCTACTACAGGATTAATCAGAATGACTTCAAAATCACTGTGTGTGATCTAGACAAGGTTGTGATCAAAAGTTATTAAAAGATTTTTCCACAGTTAAACGGTTTGGCCGTCAGGTGGCGGCGAAGTTTGATGTCTCGCCATGAAACACGAAATTGCTATAATTTTGGGACACATTGTCCAATCTTCACCAAACTTCACATGATTCATAATAGTCCCACACTGAACACGTCTACATGACAAAGTTCTGTGATAGTCATAACGCCCCCTAGTTATTAGTCTTCTTCTTCTTATCCGAAATCAACTGCCTTTTTGGGGGCCGTAACATACTCGAAAACTCATGAAACTTCACAGACTCGTCAGAAGTGGTGAAAATTTACATATGGTAGGGGTTTCATGACAATGTGAAAAAAAATGGCTCAGTAGCGCCCCCTACTCATTTTCAATGTATTTTGGGCTATAACTCCCAGATCATGTGTCGCACATTCAAAAACCTCATATCACCACATTCCCTGAATAGCGCTGAATCACCTGGAAGGGGCCACGCCCATTTCCGCCTAAAATTTTTTTTGCAAATGCGCAAAACCTGGAAAACGTACTTTTTAGAACTCCTCCTTAGGGTTTTGTCCGTTCAGCGTGAAACTTGGCAGGTACAGTCTTTGACTGGACCTGATCTAAAGTTATCACAGGAATTTTGATTGGTCAAAATATGCGCAAATTATTAACGAACAAATTTTTCTAGCTAGCTAGAAAAAGGCGAACTGTGGTATATCTCGGTCAAAATACATGCTAACAACACCAAATCTCAGATCCTTGCTTGACCTGTGCCTGTGAGCATGTGAGCCAAATGTGGCTAATTTTGGCCACTAGGGGGCGCTGCAAATATGGAAAATTAATATCATGTAAATGGCTTCACCGAGTTTTACGAAATTTGGTGGGTATGATGCTGGGCCACTCCTGAGGCCATGTCTTGAGGTTCATCACGACTGGTCAAAGTGGGCGTGGCTTATTACAAGATAAACAACAAACATTTATTTCAGCTCAAGTATTATGCTGAGGGCTATGAAATTGACAGGCTATATATAGAACAGCATACAGACCACCCATAGAAACAATTGTGTGTCTACTACACTAGGTGGCGCTATAACAGCTGCAAACGCATTTTGGCCTGTAACTTCCACATTTTAAATCACATCTTCATAAACTTCATATCCACGTATTCCCTAAATAGCGTCGCATCTTCTGACATAGGCCACGCCCACTCCCACTGCACATTTCTCTTTGCAAGTCACTATACATCAAAAACCTACTTTTTCGAACTCCTCCTAGCGTTTAAGGTCCATCTTCACGAAAGTTTGCACATACAATCTCCAGACTTGCCTGACCAGAAGTTATCAAAAGAATTTTGCTACTACAAAAACTGCGCTAGCTAAAAATAAACATTTTTTTTCTGCTAGCTAAAAAACACATACCATTGCATATTTTTGTCAAAGTAAAAGCTATCCATGTCAAACTCAATTCACTTCTTTCAGACATCATCCAGACACTCTGTGCTAAATTTGGCAGAAGTTGGCAAATAGGGGGCGCTATAATCAGAGAAAAATCAAGTGACATGAAAATTCATATATTTGCACGAAATTTGGTGAGCATGATGTGGAGTCACTCCTGAGGCCAGCTGTAAAGCTTAGTGATGTTTGGTCACCGTGGCGACGCCTTATTCGCCATAAAAGACGAAGTTGTTTTTGAGGGGTAAGGGATGCTTGTAAAGTCATGAAACTTGACACACACATGAAAGGATCCGATGTGGGTTGTCTGATGTGATTTTTTGGCTCTGATGTGCCAACATGGCTCAACAGCGCCCCCTACAAATTTTCTACGAAGCAGCCCCCGAAGCTGGTTTGACCTACATCTATGAAACTTGGTACGCACATGCATCACTGAAAGACATATAAAAAAGCCTCTTGCAGCCATGTGCCAAACCCAACAGGAAGTCCGCCATTTTGAATTTGCTTGTAACTGGTTTGCAACTTCACCATACATGTTCCAATCTTCCCCAAACTTCACAGGATTGCTGACAGTCCTGCCCTGCACACATCTATACGCCAATACTTGGTTATTAGTATGGCGCCACCTACTGGCAAAATTACACGTGTTCTATGATTTGAGGGATATGACGTGTAAGTCCTGCGTGAGGGGTCTGCCTTCGACAGCGATGAACGGCAGCGTGAGCCGGCATCCTGCCAGCGCCCTCGAGTTGCGTGAAGGTGCGAGGGCCCGTTCAATGCTGCTTGCAGCTTTAATTTTTTTTTTTTTTTTTTTTCGCTTAATCGCATTTTTGGGGGCTTTAACATATTCAAAAACTCACCAAATTTGACGTGCACATTCGTCTAGGGGACATTTATGTATACGCAAAATCTCAACGATGCCAGTTGCAAAATAGCGAAATGGCGCCCCCTAGAATGGTTCAATCGGCTCCCACCGCCAGCCCGTTTGACCAAATTTCTCGAAATTCGGGGGGGTCGTGTATCATCCCAAGACGCACGAAAATGCGCAGTTGGACTTTTTTCTAAAACCAACAGGAAGCCGGCTATTTTGATTTGAATATTCCATTTTTTACCGATTTTAGCGATTTGCTAGTGTGCTCTCAGAACTATCTCCTCCTAGACGGTTCATTGGATCGGCTTCAAATTTGCCGTGCTGCAACTAGACCACATGATGATCAAAAGTTATTAAAAGATCTTTCCCTCGTTAAACGGTTTGGCCGTCAGGTGGCGGCGAAGTTTGATGTCTCAAAAAAAAAAACCAAAAACCCAGAATTGCTATTACTTGGGCGTGAAAGGTCCAATCGGCACAAAACTGGCTGGGTATGATCGTAGTCCCGCCCTGAACACGTCTACATCACAAAATTCCCCTGTTCTCAAAGCGCCCCCTGCTGGCGACAGGAAAAGTGATTTTTTACACTTTGAGGTGCAGCTCTGAGCACGTTCAGCATATCCAACTCAAATTTGGTCAGAAAGGCCTCAACACGTTGTTAATGCTACATGATGAAGATTGTGAAGTATCGTCAAACGGCGTTGCGCCCAGAGGGCGGCGAAGTCGATGCTTCGCCAAAACGTAGGAAAGTGGCCTTAACTTCAGTGTCCTTGGTCATATCTGCCTGAAACTTCACATGTGTGTTAAGAGTCCAGCCCTGACAATGTCATGTGAATTTCGTTGATGGGCGTGGTCAAATGGCTTGGCCACGCCCTTTAAACATCAGCCCCTGCGGCACGTTTCACTGACATGCATGAAAATTGGTACACATATGTATCACATCCAGACGCACAAAAAAGTCTCTTTGACCCATTGGCCAAACCCAACAGGAAGTCGGCCATTTTGAATTTAATGGTCATTTTTGGCATTTTCCACGTGTTGTATTTTAATGAACTCCACCTACAGGATGCATCAGAACAACTTCAAAATCATTGTGTGCCATCTAGACAAAGGTGTAATCAAAACTTAGAAGCAGATTTTTGCATCGTGAAACGGTTTGGCCGTCAGGTGGCGGCGAAGTTTGATGTCTCGCCATAAAACACGAAATTAGTATAACTTTGGCATACATTGTCCATTCTTCACCAAACTTCACATGTTTGTTAACAGTCCAGACCTGAATGTATAGTATGAGGTTCATCAATAAGCGTGGCCGTATGGCTTGGCCACGCCCCTTAAAGTGCAGCGTCCCCCATAACAACTTTCACAGACGTACACGAAAATCAGTATGCACATGTATCGTGTCCAGACGCACAAAAAAGCCTCTTGCACATGTAGGCCACACCCGACAGGAAGTCGGCCATTTTGAAATTTACAGTCATTTTTGGCGTTTTCCACGTGTTGTATTTTAATGATCTCCTCCTCCAGAAATGAATCAATTAACTCCAAAACTGGTGTGTACCATCTACACAAGTGTGTGATCAAAACATATTAAGAGAATTGCTCAGCATGGAACGGTGTGGCTGTGACATGGCGTCGACACTTGATGTCTCACCATGAAACATGATATTGCTATAACATGGGATCTAATGGTCGAATCTGCTCCAAACTTCACATGTATGATAATAGTCCTGGCATGAACACACCCACATGACGCTCAGGAGTCAGAGTCATAGCGCCACCCAGTGGAGACGTGAAGTTGCAACGCATTGGTTCCTACACTGTCCGAAGGAGGCGAACATTCAGCGCCTCGTCTGCCGGTCGACCTCTGGCGAGACGGTGGCGGCTGCGCCAGGCCCCGAGTTGCGTGGGGTGCGAGGGCCCGTTCAACGCTGCTTGCAGCTTTAATTAGGGCCCGAGCACGTACCGTGCGAGGACCCTATTGTTTTCCTTAGGATTATTATTATTAGGGCCCGAGCACGTACCGTGCGAGGACCCTATTGTTTTCCTTAGGATTATTAGGGGTTCAAGCCCGAAGGGCTGAAACCCTATTGTTTTCCTACTGTTTTATTATTATTATTATTATTCTTCTTCTTCTTGTTCTTCAGAAATGTTTTCGCAAATTCCCGTGAGATGGTACATCATAGAGACATGAAATTTTCACCAATAACTGGAAGTTGTGTGCAAATGGTGCTCATAATATAGAAATACCAATTGGCCAGATGGTGGCGCTATAACCAAGGTCAATGCGTTTTGGGCTATAACTCCCACACCATATGTCGCACATTCAAAAACGTTATATCCACAGATTCCCTGGATAGTCCTGAATCACCTGGGCTAGGCCACGCCCATTTCCGCCTAGAAATTTTTTTCACAAAATCGCAAAAACTTGAAAACCTTCTTTTTCTATCTCCTCCTTGGGATTTTGTCCAATCAGCGTGAAACTTGGCACGTACAGTCTTTAGCTGGACCTGATCTAAAGTTACTCACAGAATTTTGTTTCGTCGAAAAATGCGCAAATTATTAATGAATACATTTTTCTAGCTAGCTATAAAAATGCGAACTGTTGCATATCTCTGTCAAAATAAATGCTAACAACACCAAATCGGAGATCCTTGGTTGGCATGTGATTGTGAGGGTATGAGCCAAATTTGGCGAATGTTGGCCACTAGGGGGCGCTGCAAATATAGGAAATTTGTATCTCTTAAATGGCTGCACCGATTTTTACCAAATTTGGTGGGTATGATGCTGGGTCACTCCTGAGGTCATATCTTGAAGTTCATCACGACTGGTCAAAGTGGGCGTGGCTTATTACAAGATAAAAAACAAACATTTATTTTAGCTGAAGTATTATGTTGAGAGCTATGAAATTCACAGGGTATATATAGGATAGGACACAGACCATGCATACCAAAAATTGTGTGTCTACTCCACTAGGTGGCGCTTTAACGGGTAAAAACGCATTTTGGCCTGTAACTTCCACATTTTAAATCACATTTTCATAAACTTTATATCCACGTGTTCCCTAAATAGAGTCTCATCTTTTGACATAGGCCACGCCCACTTCCACTGCATATTTCTCTTTGTAAGTCACTACACATCAAAAACCTACTTTTTCTATCTCCTCCTAGCGTTTGAGCTCCATCTGCACGAAACTTTGCACTTACAATCTCCAGATGTGCCTGATGAAAAGTTATCAAAAGAATTCAGCTACTCCAAAAAATGTGGTAGATATAAAGTAACAATTTTTTTCTGCTAGCTAAAAAACACATACCGTTGCATATTTTTGTCAAAGTAAAAGCTATCGACGTCAAACTCAAGTCACTTGTTTTAGACGTCAAACAGAGGATCTGTGCCAAATTTGGCGGAAATTGGCCAATACGGGGTGCTATAAACAGAGAAACATCAAGTGAAATGAAATTTCACAAAATCCGGCCATAAATCAATGAGGGTTTTTTCAAACATCAACAAACTCAGTCTATCAAAGGTCTTGATCTTACCCACCTTTCAAAATTTAAATGGCTATGCTGGCTTGAACCCCGGAATTGCCGCTTGCGGCTATATTTAGGGCCCGAGCACGTACCGTGCGAGGACCCTATTGAAATTGAAGGAATTATTATTATTATTACGACAAAAGTAAATCGCTTATTTGGAGGTTTTAACATGCTCAAAAACTCCTGAAATTTGGCGGTCGCATCAGTCGCGGTGTAAATTTACGTATTTTAGGGTTCGCGGCAATGGACGGGTCAAAATGGCTAGGCCACGCCCATTAAAGAGCAATCTCCTTATAAACAGCGCCCTCCTCATCAATTTTCACGGATCTGCACGAAAATCGGTACACATGTAGATCATGCCGAGCCGCACAAAAAAGTCTCTTGGAGCCATAGGCCAAGCCCAACAGGAAGTTGGCTATTTTGAATTTAGCGGCCATTTTTGGCGTTTTACCACGTGTCATATTTTGACGAACTCCTCCTACACGATTAATCAAAATGGCTTCAAAATCGCCGTGTACCAACTAGATAAGTTTGTGATCAAAAGTTATTCAAAGATCCGCTACCCGTCGAACACGGAATCGGCTTTTTGACGGCGAAGTTTGAAGTTTGAAGTTTGTCTCGCCATGAAAAACGAAATTGCTATAACTTTCGCATCAATCGTCCGATCTGCACCAAACTTCACATGATTCATAATATTCCCGCCCTGAACACGTCTACATGCAGAAATTTTGTAATTACCCTAGCGCCCCCTGCTGGCGACAGGAAAAGCGATGTTTTTAGACTTTGACGTGCAGCTCTGACCACGTTCACCATATGCAACTCAAATTTGGTCAGACAGACCTCAAGACGTTGGTAATGCTACATTATGAAGATTGTGACTAGGCGTCAAACGGTGTTCCGCCCAGAGGGCGGCGAAGTCGAAAATTCGCCAAAACGCATTGAAAATGGCTTTAATGACATTAACTTCTGTGTCCTTGGTCATATCTGCCTGAAACTTCACATGTGTGTTAACAGTCCAGGCTTGAACATGTGATATGAGTTTCGTTGATGGGCGTGGCCAAATGACTTGACCACGCCCTTTAAACATCAGCCCCTGCCGCACGTGTCACCGACATGCACGAAAATTGGTACACGCATGTATCACACCGAGACGCACAAAAAAGTCTCTTGGACCCACTGGCCATACCCAACAGAAAGTCGGCCATTTTGAATTTTGATGCCATTTTTGGCGTTTTCCACATGTTGTATTTTAACGAACTCCTCCTACAGGATTAATCAGAATGACTTCAAAATCACTGTGTGTGATCTAGACAAGGTTGTGATCAAAAGTTATTAAAAGATTTTTCCACAGTTAAACGGTTTGGCCGTCAGGTGGCGGCGAAGTTTGATGTCTCGCCATGAAACACGAAATTAGTATAACTTTGGCATACATTGTCCATTCTTCACCAAACTTCACATGTTTGTTAACAGTCCAGACCTGAATGTATAGTATGAGTTTCATCAATAAGCGTGGCCGTATGGCTTGACCACGCCCCTTAAAGTGCAGCGTCCCCCATAACAACTTTCACCGACGTGCACGAAAATCAGTATGCACATGTATCGTGTCCAGACGCACAAAAAAGCCTCTTGCACATGTAGGCCACACCCAACAGGAAGTCGGCCATTTTGAAATTTACAGTCATTTTTGTCCTTTTCCACGTGTTGTATTTTAATGATCTCCTCCAGAAATGAATCAATTAACTCCAAAACTGGTGTGTACCATCTACACAAGTGTGTGATCAAAACATATTAAGAGAATTGCTCAGTATGGAACGGTGTGGCTGTGACATGGCGTCGACACTTGATGTCTCACCATGAAACACGATATTGCTATAACATGGGATCTAATGGTCGAATCTGCTCCAAACTTCACATGTATGATAATAGTCCTGGCATGAACACACCCACATGACGCTCAGGAGTCAGAGTCATAGCGCCACCCAGTGGAGACGGGAAGTCGCTACGCATTGGTTCCTACACTGTCCGAAGGAGGCGAACATTCAGCGACTCGTCTGCCGGTCGACCTCTGGCGACACGGTGGCGGCCACGCCAGGCCCCGAGTTGCGTGGGGTGCGAGGGCCCGTTCAACGCTGCTTGCAGCTTTAATTATTATTTTTTTTTTTTTTTTTTTTTCGCTTGATCGCATTTTTGGGGGCTTTAACATATTCAAAAACTCACCAAATTTGACGTGCACATTCGTCTAGGGGACATTTATGTGTACGCAAAATTTAAACGATGCCCGTTGCAAAATGGCGAAATGGCGCCCCCTAGAAAATTTCAATCGGCTCCCACCGGCAGCCCGTTTGACCAAATTCCACGAAATTCGGGGAGGTCGTGTATCATCCCAAGACGCACGAAAATGCGCAGTTGGACTTTTTTCTAAAACCAACAGGAAGCCGGCTATTTTGATTTGAATATTCATTTTTTTACCGATTTTGGCGATTTCCAAGAATTCTCTCAGAGCTATCTCCTCCTAGACGGTTCATTGGATCGGCTTCAAATTTGCCGTGCTGCAACTAGACCACTTGATGATCAAAAGTTATTAAAAGATCTTTCCCTCGTTAAACGGTTTGGCCGTCAGGTGGCGGCGAAGTTTGATGTCTCCAAAAAAAAAACCCCAAAAACCCAGAATTGCTATTACTTGGGCGTGAAAGGTCCGATCGGCACAAAACTTGCTGGGTATGATCGTAGTCCCGCCCTGCATCACGTCTACATCAAAAAATTCCCCTGTTCTCAAAGCGCCCCCTGCTGGCGACAGGAAAAGTGATTTTTTAGACTTTGAGGTGCAGCTCTGAGCACGTTCAGCATATCCAACTCAAATTTGTTCAGAAAGGCCTCAACACGTTGTTAATGCTACATGATGAAGATTGTGACGTATCGTCAAACGGCGTTGCGCCCAGAGGGCGGCGAAGTCGATGCTTCGCCAAAACGTAGGAAAGTGGCCTTAACTTCAGTGTCCTTGGGCATATCTGCCTGAAACTTCACATGTGTTTTAAGAGTCCAGCCCTGACAATGTCATGTGAATTTCGTTGATGGGCGTGGCCAAATGGCTTGGCCACACCCTTTAAACATCAGCCCCTGCGGCACGTTTCACCGACATGCATGAAAATTGGTACACATATGTATCACATCCAGACGCACAAAAAACCCTCTTGGACCCATTGGCTACACCCAACAGGAAGTCAGCCATTTTGAATTTGACGCCAGATTGGGCGATTTGCACTCCTCATACTTTTTCTATCTCCTCCTACATGATTCATCGGATCGGCTTCAAATTTGGCGTGCATCAACTAGACCACTTGATGATCAAAAGTTATCATACGATTTTCCCTATGTTAAACGCTTTGGCTGTCAGGTGGCGGCGAAGTTTGATGTCTCGCCATAAAACACGAAATTAGTATAACTTTGGCATACATTGTCCATTCTTCACCAAACTTCACATGTTTGTTAACAGTCCAGACCTGAATGTATAGTATGACTTTCATCAATAAGCGTGGCCGTATGGCTTGGCCACGCCCCTTAAAGTGCAGCGTCCCCCATAACAACTTTCACCGACGTGCACGAAAATCAGTATGCACATGTATCGTGTCCAGACGCACAAAAAAGCCTCTTGCACATATAGGCCACACCCGACAGGAAGTCGGCCATTTTGAAATTTACAGTCATTTTTGGCGTTTTCCACGTGTTGTATTTTAATGATCTCCTCCTCCAGAAATGAATCAATTAACTCCAAAACTGGTGTGTACCATCTACACAAGTGTGTGATCAAAACATATTAAGAGAATTGCTCAGCATGGAACGGTGTGGCTGTGACATGGCGTCGACACTTGATGTCTCACCATGAAACACGATATTGCTATAACATGGGATCTAATGGTCGAATCTGCTCCAAACTTCACATGTATGATAATAGTCCTGGCATGAACACACCCACATGACGCTCAGGAGTCAGAGTCATAGCGCCACCCAGTGGAGACGGGAAGTCGCAACGCATTGGTTCTTACACTGTCCGAAGGAGGCGAACATTCAGCGACTCGTCTGCCGGTCGACCTCTGGCGAGACGGTGGCGGCCGCGCCAGGCCCCGAGTTGCGTGGGGTGCGAGGGCCAGTTCAACGCTGCTTGCAGCTTTAATTATTATTATTATTATTCTTCTTCTTATCCGAAATCAACTGCCTTTTTGGGGGGCGTAACATACTCGAAAACTCATGAAACTTCACACACTCGTCAGAAGTGGTGAAAATTTACATATGGTCGGGGTTTCATGACAAAGTGCACAAAAATGGCTCAATAGCGCCCCCTACTCATTTTCAACGTATTTTGGGCTATAACTCCCAGACCACGTGTCGCACGATCACAAACCTCATATCCACAGATTCCGTGAATAGTTCTGGTTCACCTGGATGGGGCCAACCCCATTTCCGCCTTAATTTTTTTTCGCAAAATCGCGAAAACTGGAAAACCTACTTTTTCGAACTCCTCCTTGGGGTTTTGTCCGTTCAGCGTGAAACTTGGCCAGTACAGTCTTCGTCTGGATCTGATATAAAGTTATCAAAGGAATTTTGTTAGGTCAAAATATTCGCAAGTTATTAACGAATAAATTTTTCTAGCTAGCTATAAAAAGGCGAACTGCTGCATATCTCGGTCAAAATAAATGCTACCAAGACCAAATCTGAGATCCTGGATTTACATGTCACTGTGAGGGAAAGAACCAAATTTAGCTAATTTTGGCCACTAGGGGGCGCTGCAAATATGGGAAATTTATATCTCGTAAATGGCTGCACCAATATTTATGAAATTTGGTGAGTATGATGCTGGTCCCCTCCTGAGGCCATACTTTGAAGTTAGTCACGACTGGTAAAAGTGGGCGTGGCTAATTACAAGATAAAAAACAAACATTGATTTCAGCTCAAGTATTATGCTGAGGGCTGTGAAATTAACAGGGTATATAGAGAATAGCATACAGACCAACCATAGCAAAAATTGTGCATCTACTCCACTAGGTGGCGCTATAACGGATGCAAACGCATTTTGGCCTGTAACTTCCACATTTTAAATCACATCTTCATAAACTTTATATCCACGTGTTCCCTACACGCAGTCGCATCTTCTGACATAGGCCACGCCCACTCCCACTGCAAATTTCTCTTTGTAATTCACTATACATCAAAAACCTACTTTTTCGAACTCCTCCTAGCGTTTAAGCTCCATCTTCACAAAACTTTGCACATACAATCTCCAGACTTGCCTGACCAAAAGTTATCAAAAGAATTTTGCTACTCCAAAAAATGCGCTAGCTAAAAATAAACATTTTTTTTCTGCTAGCTAAAAAACACATACTGTTGCATATTTTTTTCACAGTAAAAGCTATCAACTTCAAACTCAAATCACTTGTTTCAAAGGTCAACCAGAGGGTCTGTGCCAAATTTGGCGGAAATTGGCCAATAGGGGGCGCTATAAACAGAGAAAAATCAAGTGACATGAAAATTGATCGATTCGCACGAAATTTGGCGAGCGTGATGTGGAGTCACTCCCGACACCACCCATCAAGCTTAGTGATGTTTCGTCACCATGGCAATGCCTAATTCGCCATAAAAGACAACGTTGATTTTAAGGGGTAAGGGATGCTTGTAAAGTCATGAAACTTGGCACACATGTGACAGGGTCCGATTTTTGTTGTCTGATGTGATTTTTCTGCTCTGATGTGCCAACATGGCTCAACAGCGCCCCCTACAAATTTTCTACGAAGCAGCCCCTGAAGCTGGTTTGACCTACATCTATGAAACTTAGTACGCACATGCATCACTGAAAGACGTATAAAAAAGCCTCTTGAACCTATTTGCCAAACCCAACAGAAAGTCGGCCATTTTGAATTTGCTTGTAACTGGTTTGCAACTTCACCATACATGTTCCAATCTTCCCCAAACTTCACAGGATTGATGACAGTCCTGCCCTGAACACATCTATAAGCCAATACGTGGTTATTAGTATGGCGCCACCTACTGGCAAAATTACATGTCTTCGTATGTTTTGAGGGATATGACGTGTAACTCCTACGTGATGGCTCTGCCTTCGACAGGAATGAATGGTGGCATGAGCCGGCGTCCGCCAGAGCCCTCGAGTTGCGTGAGGGTGCGAGGGCCCGTTCAATGCTGCTTGCAGCTTTAATTATTATTATTATTATTATTATTATTATTATTATTCTTCTTCTTATCCGAAATCAACTGCCTTTTTGGGGGGCGTAACATACTCGAAAACTCATGAAACTTCACAGACTCGTCAGAAGTGGTGAAAATTTACATATGGTAGGGGTTTCATGACAACGTGCACAAAAATGGCTCAATAGCGCCCCCTAATCATTTTCAACGTATTTTGGGCTATAACTCCCAGACCATGTGTAGCACGTTCACAAACCTCATATCCGCAGATTCCCTGAATAGTTCTGAATCACCTGGATGGGGCCAAGCCCATTTCCGCCTTAATTTTTTTTCGCAAAATCGCGAAAACTGGAAAACCTACTTTTTCGAACTCCTCCTTGGGGTTTTGTCCGTTCAGCGTGAACCTTGGCCAGTACAGTCTTCAGCTGGATGTGATGTAAAGTTATCAAAGGAATTTTGTTAGGTCAAAATATGCGAAAGTTATTAACGAATAAATTTTTCTAGCTAGCTATAAAAAGGCGAACTGCTGCATATCTCGGTCAAAATCAATGCTACCAAGACCAAATCTGAGATCTTGGATTTACATGTCACTGTGAGGGAAAGAACCAAATTTAGCTAATTTTGGCCACTAGGGGGCGCTGCAAATATGGGAAATTTATATCTGGTAAATGGCTGCACCAATATTTATGAAATTTGGTGAGTATGATGCTGGTCCCCTCCTGAGGCCATACTTTGAGGTTAGTCACGACTGGTAAAAGTGGGCGTGGCTAATTACAAGATAAAAAACAAACATTGATTTCAGCTCAAGTATTATGCTGAGGGCTGTGAAATTAACAGGGTATATAGAGAATAGCATACAGACCAACCATAGCAAAAATTGTGCATCTACTCCACTAGGTGGCGCTATAACGGATGCAAACGCATTTTGGCCTGTAACTTCCACATTTTAAATCACATCTTCATAAACTTTATATCCACGTGTTCCCTACACGCAGTCGCATCTTCTGACATAGGCCACGCCCACTCCCACTGCAAATTTCTCTTTGTAATTCACTATACATCAAAAACCTACTTTTTCGAACTCCTCTTCGCGTTTAAGCTCCATCTTCACAAAACTTTGCACATACAATCTCCAGACTTCCCTGACCAAAAGATATCGAAAGAATTTTGCTACTCCAAAAAATGCGCTAGCTAAAAATAAACATTTTTTTTCTGCTAGCTAAAAAACACATACTGTTGCATATTTTTGTCACAGTAAAACCTATCAGCTTCAAACTCAAATCACTTGTTTCAAAGGTCAACCAGAGGGTCTGTGCCACATTTGGTGGAAATTGGCCAATAGGTGGCGCTATAAACAGAGAAAAGTCAAGTGACATGAAAATTGATCGATTCGCACGAAATTTGGCAAGCGTGATGTGGAGTCACTCCCGAGACCACCCATCAAGCTTAGTGATGTTTCGTCACCGTGGCAATGCCTAATTTGCCATAAAAGACGACGTTGATTTTAAGGGGTAAGGGATGCTTGTAAAGTCAGGAAACTTGGCACACATATGACAGGGTCCGATTTGTGTTGTCTGATGGGATTTTTCAGCTCTGATATGCCAACATGGCTCATCAGCGCCCCCTACAAATTTTCTACGATGCAGCCCCCGAAGCTGGTTTGACCTACATCTATGAAACTTGATACGCACTTGCATCACTGAAAGACGTATAAAAAAGCCTCTTGCACCCATGTGCCAAACCCAACAGGAAGTCCGCCATTTTGAATTTGCTTGTAACTGGTTTGCAACTTCACCATACATGTTCCAATGTTCCCCAAACTTGACAGGATTGATGACAGTCCTGCCCTGAACACATCTATATGCCAATACGTGCTTATTAGTATGGCGCCACCTACTGGCAAAATTATATTTCTTCGTATGTTTTGAGGGATATGACGTGTAACTCCTACGTGAGGGGTCTGCCTTCGACAGGAATGAACGGTGGCATGAGCCGGCGTCCTGCCAGAGCCCTCGAGTTGCGTGAAGGTGCGAGGGCCCGTTCAATGCTGCTTGCAGCTCTAATTAGGGGGCCAAGCCCGCGGGGCCTGGGGAACGCGAATGCAAAGCATACGCGTTTCCCAGGACCAGCGGTGCTGGGAACCCTATTGTTTTTGTTCGGATTTTTATTATTATTATTATTATTATTATTATTATTATTATTATTATTATTCTCTATTTTTATTCTTCTCCCAGTAAAAGTAGTGCTGCAGGCTAAACCGTGCAAGGGAGGGTGGTGCAATTTGGAGGGTTGGTCCAGACCCCTGCACGTACCTCAGGCGCAAAAAATGACATATGTCAGCCAGCAGGGGGCGCTATAACCAAGGTCAATGCGTTTTGGGCTATAACTCCCACACCGGACGTCGCACTTTCAAAAACCTCATATCCCCAGATTCCCTGAAAAGAACTGAATCACATGGCCTGGGCCTCGCCCATTTCCACCCTAATTTTTTTTCGCAAAATCGCGAAAACTGGAAAACCAACTTTTTCGAACTCCTCCTTGGGGTTTTGCCCGATCAGCGTGAAACTTGGCACGTAAAGTCTTCCTCGGGACCTGATCTAAAGTTATCAAAAGAATTTTGTTTGGTTGAAATATGCACAAGTTATTAACGAATAAAATTTTCTAGCTAGCTATAAAAAGGCGAACTGCTGCATATCTCTGTCAAAATAAATGCTAACAACACCAAATCTGAGATCCTTGATTGACATGTGACTGTGAGGGCGTGAGCCAAATTTGGCTAATGTTGGCCACTAGGGGGCGCTGCAAAGCTGAGACATTTATATCTCTTCAATGGCTGCACCTATTTTTACGAAATTTGGTGGGTATGATGCTGCGTCACTCCTGAGGCCATATCTTGAAGTTAATCACGACAGGTGAAAGTGGGCGTGGCTTATTACGAGATAAACAGCAAACATTTATTTCAGCTCAAGTATTATGCTGAGGGCTGTGAAATTCACAGGGTATATATATAACAGCATACCGGCCACCCATAGCAAAAATTGTGTGTCTGCTCCACTAGGTGGCGCTCTAACGGACGCAAACGCATTTTGGCCTGTAACTTCCACATTTTAAATCACATCTTCATAAAGTTTATATCCACGTATTCCCTAAATAGTTTCGCATCTTCTGACATAGGCCACGCCCACTCCCACAGCATATTTCTTTTTGTAAGTCACTACACATCAAAAACCTACTTTTTCGAACTCCTCTTAGCGTTTAAGCTCCATCTGCACGAAGCTCTGCACATACAATCTCCAGGCTTGCCTGATGAAAAGTTATCAAAAGAATTTTGCTGCTCCAAAAAATGCGGTAGTTACAAATAAACAATTTTTTTTGGCTAGGTAAAAAACACATACCTTTGAATATTTTTGTCAAAGTAAAAGCTATCAACGTCAAACTCAAGTCACTAGTTTCCGAGGTCAGCCAGAGGGTCTGTGCCAAATTTGGTGGAAATTGGCCAATAGGGGGCGCTACAAACACAGAAACATGAAGTGACATGAAAATTGATCATATTCGCCTGAAATTTGGTGAGGTTGTTGTGGTGTCACTACTGAGGCCAGAGTCAAATTTTTGTGATGTTGGGTCAAAGTGGGCGTTACTTGTCACAACACAAAAATTCAGCCTTTCGCACTTCCAGTGCTGATCCCATTACAATTATCATACTGCGAGTGAAACGTCGGCCTGCGTCCCGACGCTCGACCCGAACCCTTCTTTCGGTGTCAAGTTCCGTGGGCTCCGCGAGACCCGGGGGCCGAGTCGCGCGGGGAGGCTTGGCCCCCTATTATAACTGCTTGCAGTTCTAGTTATTATTATTATTCTCTATTTTTATTCTTCTCCCGGTAAAAGTAGTGCTGCAGGCTAAACCGTGCCAGGGAGGGTGGTGCAATTTGGAGGGTTGGTCCAGACCCCTGCACGTACCTCAGGCGCAAAAAATGACATATGTCAGTCAGCAGGGGGCGCTATAACCAAGGTCAATGCGTTTTGGACTATAACTCCGACACCGGACGTCGCACATTCAAAAACCTCACATCCACAGATTCCCTGAAAAGCACTGAATCACATGGCCTGGGCCACGCCCATTTCCACCTGTAATTTTTTTTCGCAAAATCGCGAAAACTGGAAAACCAACTTTTTCGAACTCCTCCTTGGGGTGTTGCCCGATCAGCGTGAAACTTGGCACGTAAAGTCTTCCTCTGGACCTGATCTAAAGTTATCAAAAGAATTGTGTTCAGTGAAAATATGCGCAAGTTATTAACGAATAAATTTTTCTAGCTAGGTATAAAAAGGCGAACTGCTGCATATCTCTGTCAAAATAAATGCTAACAACACCAAATCTGAGATCCTTGATTGACATGTGACTGTGAGGGTGTGAGCCAAATGTGGCTAATGTTGGCCACTAGGGGGCGCTGCAAAGCTGAGACATTTATATCTCTTCAATGGCTGCACCTATTTTTACGAAATTTGGTGGGTATGATGCTGCGTCACTCCTGAGGCCATATCTTGAAGTTAATCACGACAGGTGAAAGTGGGCGTGGCTTATTACGAGATAAACAGCAAACATTTATTTCAGCTCAAGTATTATGCTGAGGGCTGTGAAATTCACAGGGTATATATAGAACAGCATACCGACCACCCATAGCAAAAATTGTGTGTCTGCTCCACTAGGTGGCGCTATAACGGATGCAAACGCATTTTAACCTGTAACTTCCACATTTTAAATCACATCTTCATAAAGTTTATATCCGTGTATTCCCTAAATAGATTCGCATCTTCTGACGTAGGCCACGCCCACTTCCACTGCATATTTCTCGTTTTAATTCACTACATATCAAAAACCTACTTTTTCGAACTCCTCTTAGCGTTTAAGGTCCATCTGCACGAAACTTTGCACATACATTCTCCGCACTTGCCTGATCAAAAGTTATCAAAAGAATTTTGCTACTCCAAAAAATGTGGTAGTTATAAATAATCAATTTTTTTCTGCTAGCTAAAAAAGACATACTGTTGCATAATTTTGTCAAAGTGAAAGCTATTGATGTCAAACTTGAATCAATTGTTTCAGAGCTCAACCAGAGGGTCTGTGCCAAATTTGGCGGAAAATGACCAATAGGGGGCACTATAAACAGAGAAACATGAAGTGACATGAACATCGATCAGATTCGCCCGAAATTTGGCGAGTATGTTGTGGTGTCACTCCTGAGGCGAGAGTTAAATCTTAGTGATGTTTGGTCAAAGCGGGCATGACTTGTCACAACACACACATTCAGCCTTTCACACTTCCAGTGCTGATCCCATTACAATTACGATACTGCGGGTGAGACATAGGCCTGTGTCCCGACGCTGTCCCGAACCCATCGTCCTTCGGGGCCGACTTCCGTGGCCTCTGCGAGATCCGGGGTCCGAGTCGCGCGGGGAGGCTTGGCCCCCTATCATAACTGCTTGCAGTTCTAGTTAGGGGTTCAAGCCCGAAGGGCTGAAACCCTATTGTTTTCCTACTGTTTTATTCTTCTTCTTCTTCTTCTTCTTCTTCTTCTTCTTCTTCAGAAATGTTTTCGCAAATTCCCGTGAGATGTTACATCGTAGAGACATGAAATTTTCACCAATAACTGGAAGTTGTGTGCAAATGGTGCTCATAATATAGAAATACCAATTGGCCAGATGGTGGCGCTATAACCAAGGTAAATGCGTTTTGGGCTATAACTCCCACACCATATGTCGCACATTCAAAAACATCATATCCACAGATTCCCTGAATAGTGCTGAATCACCTGGGCTAGGCCACGCCCATTTCCGCCTAGAAAATTTTTCCACAAAATCGCGAAAAATGAAAAACCTTCTTTTTCTATCTCCTCCTTGGGTTTTTGTCCAATCAGCGTGAAACTTGGCACGGACAGTCTTCTCTTGGACCTGATCTAAAGTTATCAAAAGAATTTTGTTCAGTCAAAAAATGCGCAAATGATAAACGAATACATTTTTCTAGCTAGCTATAAAAACGCGAACTGTTGCATATCTCGGTCAAAATAAATGCTAACAACACCAAATCGGAGATCATTGGTTGGCATGTGACTGTGAGGGTATGAGCCAAATTTGGCGAATGTTGGCCACTAGAGGGCGCTGCAAATATGGGAAATTTGTATCTCTTAAATGGCTGCACCGATTTTTACCAAATTTGGTGGGTATGATGCTGGGTCACTCCTGAGGCCATACCTTGAAGTTCATCGCGACTGGTCAAAGTGGGCGTGGCTTATTACAAGATAAAAAACAAACATTTATTTTAGCTCAAGTATTATCTTGAGAGCTATGAAATTCACAGGGTATATATAGGATAGGACACAGACCATCCATACCAAAAATTGTGTGTCTACTCCACTAGGTGGCGCTATAACAGGTAAAAACGCATTTTGGCCTGTAACTTCCACATTTTAAATCACGTTTTCATAAACTTTATATCCACGTATTCCCTTAATAGAGTCTCATCTTCTGACATAGGTCACGCCCACTTCCACTGCATATTTCTCTTTGTAAGTCACTACACATCAAAAACCTACTTTTTCTATCTCCTCCTAGCGTTTAAGCTCCATCTGCACGAAACTTTGCACATACAATCTCCAGATGTGCCTGATGAAAAGTTATCAAAAGAATTTTGCTAATCCAAAAGATATGGTAGATATAAAGGAACAATTTTTTTCTGCTAGCTAAAAAACACATGCCGCTGCATATTTTTGTCAACGTAAAAGCTATCGACGTCAAACTCAAGTCACTTGTTTTAGACGTCAACCAGAGGATCTGTGCCAAATTTGGCGGAAATTGGCCATTAGGGGGCGCTATAAACAGAGAAACATCAAGTGAAGTGAAATTTCTCATAATCCGGCCATAAATCAATGAGGGTTTTTTCAAACATCAACAAACTCAATGTATCAAAGGTCTTGATCTTACCCACCTTTCAAAATTTAAATGGCTATGCTGGCTTGAACCCCGGAATTGCCGCTTGCGGCTATATTTATTATTATTATTATTCTCTATTTTTATTCTTCTCCCGGTAAAAGTAGTGCTGCAGGCTAAACCGTGCAAGGGAGGGTGGTGCAATTTGGAGGGTTGGTCCAGACCCCTGCACGTACCTCAGGCGCAAAAAATGACATATGTCAGCCAGCAGGGGGCGCTATAACCAAGGTCAATGCGTTTTGGGCTATAACTCCCACACCGGATGTCGCACATTCAAAAACCTCATATCCCCAGATTCCCTGAAAAGAACTGAATCACATGGCCTGGGCCTCGCCAATTTTTTTTCGCAAAATCGCGAAAACTGGAAAACCAACTTTTTCGAACTCCTCCTTGGGGTTTTGCCCGATCAGCGTGAAACTTGGCACGTAAAGTCTTCCTCTGGACCTGATCTAAAGTTATCAAAAGAATTTTGTTTGGTTGAAATATGCACAAGTTATTAACGAATAAAATTTTCTAGCTAGCTATAAAAAGGCGAACTGCTGCATATCTCTGTCAAAATAAATGCTAACAACACCAAATCTGAGATCCTTGATTGACATGTGACTGTGAGGGCGTGAGCCAAATTTGGCTAATGTTGGCCACTAGGGGGCGCTGCAAAGCTGAGACATTTATATCTCTTCAATGGCTGCACCTATTTTTACGAAATTTGGTGGGTATGATGCTGCGTCACTCCTGAGGCCATATCTTGAAGTTAATCACGACAGGTGAAAGTGGGCGTGGCTTATTACGAGATAAACAGCAAACATTTATTTCAGCTCAAGTATTATGCTGAGGGCTGTGAAATTCACAGGGTATATATATAACAGCATACCGGCCACCCATAGCAAAAATTGTGTGTCTGCTCCACTAGGTGGCGCTCTAACGGACGCAAACGCATTTTGGCCTGTAACTTCCACATTTTAAATCACATCTTCATAAAGTTTATATCCACGTGTTCCCTAAATAGTTTCGCATCTTCTGACATAGGCCACGCCCACTCCCACAGCATATTTCTTTTTGTAAGTCACTACACATCAAAAACCTACTTTTTCGAACTCCTCTTAGCGTTTAAGCTCCATCTGCACGAAGCTCTGCACATACAATCTCCAGGCTTGCCTGATGAAAAGTTATCAAAAGAATTTTGCTGCTCCAAAAAATGCGGTAGTTACAAATAAACAATTTTTTTTGGCTAGGTAAAAAACACATACCTTTGCATATTTTTGTCAAAGTAAAAGCTATCAACGTCAAACTCAAGTCACTAGTTTCCGAGGTCAGCCAGAGGGTCTGTGCTAAATTTGGTGGAAATTGGCCAATAGGGGGCGCTACAAACACAGAAACATGAAGTGACATGAAAATTGATCAGATTCGCCTGAAATTTGGTGAGGTTGTTGTGGTGTCACTCCTGAGGCCAGAGTCAAATTTTTGTGATGTTGGGTCAAAGTGGGCGTTACTTGTCACAACACAAAAATTCAGCCTTTCGCACTTCCAGTGCTGATCCCATTACAATTATCATACTGCGAGTGAAACGTCGGCCTGCGTCCCGACGCTCGACCCGAACCCTTCTTTCGGTGTCAAGTTCCGTGGGCTCCGCGAGACCCGGGGGCCGAGTCGCGCGGGGAGGCTTGGCCCCCTATTATAACTGCTTGCAGTTCTAGTTATTATTATTATTATTCTCTATTTTTATTCTTCTCCCGGTAAAAGTAGTGCTGCAGGCTAAACCGTGCAAGGGAGGGTGGTGCAATTTGGAGGGTTGGTCCAGACCCCTGCACGTACCTCAGGCGCAAAAAATGACATATGTCAGCCAGCAGGGGGCGCTATAACCAAGGTCAATGCGTTTTGGGCTATAACTCCCACACCGGATGTCGCACATTCAAAAACCTCATATCCCCAGATTCCCTGAAAAGAACTGAATCACATGGCCTGGGCCTCGCCAATTTTTTTTCGCAAAATCGCGAAAACTGGAAAACCAACTTTTTCGAACTCCTCCTTGGGGTTTTGCCCGATCAGCGTGAAACTTGGCACGTAAAGTCTTCCTCTGGACCTGATCTAAAGTTATCAAAAGAATTTTGTTTGGTTGAAATATGCACAAGTTATTAACGAATAAAATTTTCTAGCTAGCTATAAAAAGGCGAACTGCTGCATATCTCTGTCAAAATAAATGCTAACAACACCAAATCTGAGATCCTTGATTGACATGTGACTGTGAGGGCGTGAGCCAAATTTGGCTAATGTTGGCCACTAGGGGGCGCTGCAAAGCTGAGACATTTATATCTCTTCAATGGCTGCACCTATTTTTACGAAATTTGGTGGGTATGATGCTGCGTCACTCCTGAGGCCATATCTTGAAGTTAATCACGACAGGTGAAAGTGGGCGTGGCTTATTACCAGATAAACAGCAAACATTTATTTCAGCTCAAGTATTATGCTGAGGGCTGTGAAATTCACAGGGTATATATATAACAGCATACCGGCCACCCATAGCAAAAATTGTGTGTCTGCTCCACTAGGTGGCGCTCTAACGGACGCAAACGCATTTTGGCCTGTAACTTCCACATTTTAAATCACATCTTCATAAAGTTTATATCCACGTGTTCCCTAAATAGTTGCGCATCTTCTGACATAGGCCACGCCCACTCCCACAGCATATTTCTTTTTGTAAGTCACTACACATCAAAAACCTACTTTTTCGAACTCCTCTTAGCGTTTAAGCTCCATCTGCACGAAGCTCTGCACATACAATCTCCAGGCTTGCCTGATGAAAAGTTATCAAAAGAATTTTGCTGCTCCAAAAAATGCGGTAGTTACAAATAAACAATTTTTTTTGGCTAGGTAAAAAACACATACCTTTGCATATTTTTGTCAAAGTAAAAGCTATCAACGTCAAACTCAAGTCACTAGTTTCCGAGGTCAGCCAGAGGGTCTGTGTTAAATTTGGTGGAAATTGGCCAATAGGGGGCGCTACAAACACAGAAACATGAAGTGACATGAAAATTGATCAGATTCGCCTGAAATTTGGTGAGGTTGTTGTGGTGTCACTCCTGAGGCCAGAGTCAAATTTTTGTGATGTTGGGTCAAAGTGGGCGTTACTTGTCACAACACAAAAATTCAGCCTTTCGCACTTCCAGTGCTGATCCCATTACAATTATCATACTGCGAGTGAAACGTCGGCCTGCGTCCCGACGCTCGACCCGAACCCTTCTTTCGGTGTCAAGTTCCGTGGACTCAGCGAGACCCGGGGGCCGAGTCGCGCGGAGAGGCTTGGCCCCCTATTATAACTGCTTGCAGTTCTAGTTATTAGGGGGCCAAGCCCGCGGGGCCTGGGGAACGCGAATGCATGCGTTTCCCAGGACCAGCGGTGCTGGGAACCCTAATGTTTTTGTTCGGATTTTTATTAGGGCCCGAGCACCTAGCGGTGTGAGGACCCTATTGAAATGCAAGGAATTATTATTATTATTATTATTATTCTTCTTCTTAACTAAAATGAATTGCCTTTTTGGGGACCTTAACATGCTCAAAAACTCATGAAACTTCACAGACTCATCAGAAGTGCGAAAACTGGGCAAGTTTTGGGGTTTCATGATAATCTGCAAAGGAATGGCTCAGTAGCGCCCCCTAAAAATTTTCTACGGAACAGCCCCTGAAGGTAGTTTAACCTACGTGTCTGAAACTTGGTAGGCATATGTAACACACCAAGACGTACAAAAAAGCCTCTTGGGCCCATGCCCTAAACCCAACAGGAAGTCGGCCATTTTGAATTGAATGTGCAATTTTCATGCATTTTTGGCCATTTGCAGGGGTCGTAAATGAACGATCTCCTCCTAGAGATTTTGTCCGATCGACTTCAAACTTGGTCTGTCCCACCTACATAAGTTGAAGACAAAAAGTTATCAAAAGCTTGAGTTTTCGTCACACCGTGTGGCCGTTGTGGGACCTCAAACTTCGCTACAAACAGGAAGTAGTATTATAACACAGGAAGTAGTTTATAACTCCAGCATACATTGTCCAATCTTCCCCAAACTTCACAGGATTGATGACAGTCCCGCTCTGAAGACATCTACATGTCAATAATTTGTGATTGATATAGCGCCCCCTACTGCTAGTATAAAATGTCATGTTTTACACTTTGAAGCACATCTCGTCCAAAGTTGAACACATCAACGTCAAACTTGGGGAAATTATCCAAAAGGCATTGATGATGCTTTCTATTGAATACTGTGAGTTTTCGTCAAAGGGCATGACCTTGGCGTGGCGGGGAACTTTGATGTTTCGCCATGATGACAAAAGTTGCTGTAACTTGACTCTACGTGGACATATCTTTCCAAAACTTCACACATATGATAACAGTCCAGCCCTGAAAACATCTACAGATGAAATTTGAATCAGCGTCATAGCGCCACCTACTGGCGGCAGAAAGTTACTTTTTTCATTCTTTCATGTCCCTCTTCTACCAGGTTCACCCGACCCACCTTAATTTTGCGGATACATAGTCCCAAGACCTTGGTGATGATCAAACCAGAACCTTTTGAGGTTTCGTACAACGCTGTCACCGTGGCGCCACCTCATTCGCCATAAAACACGAGGTTCTTTTTGAGGGGCAAGGGATACTTGAAAACTCACGAAACTTGGCACACCCATCACAAGGCCCAAATTGTGTTGTCTGATATGCTTTTTGTGTTTTGATGTGCCAAGATGCCTCAACAGCGCCCCCTACAATTTTTCGATGAAGCAGCCCCCGAAGCTTGTTTCACTTACATGTATGAAACTTGGTAGGCATATGTAACACTCCAAGACGTACAAAAAAGCCTCTTGGAGTTATGCTCCAAACCCAACCGGAAGTCCGCCATTTTGAATTTACTTGTGCCACTTTTGTGCATTTTGGGCGATTTCCAGTAGACGTAAATGAATGAACTTGTCCTAGAGTTTTTATCCAATCCACTTCAAACTCGGTCTGTCCCACCCCAAGACCGTGAAGACGAAAAGTTATCAAACGTTTCAGGTTTTCGTCAAACGCTGTCTCTGTGGCCCCGCCTTCTTCGCCATAAACCACGAAATTGTAACTACTCCTACAGATTTTATCCCATCAACTTCTTACTTGGTCTGTCCCACCTCCAGACATTGATGAAGAAAAGTTATCAAAAACTGGACTTGTTGTCACACCATGTGACCGTGGCAGGGCCTCAATCTTTGGGGACTCGCCACAAAACAGGAAGTTGTGTATGACTCCATCATCCATGGTCCAATCTTCCCCAAACTTCACAGGATTGATGACAGTCCTGCTCTGAAGAGATCTCCATGTGAATAATTTGTGATAAATACAGCGCCCCCTAATGGTAAGAGAAAATTTCATGTTTTATATTTTGAAGTATAACTCCCAAGACTTGGCCAGATCCACCTCAATCTTGGTCAGTCTATCCGTCACATGTAGAAGATGTTTTATTGTGAACACTGTAAGTTTGCATCAAAGGGCGTGGCCATGACGTAGCGGCAAACTTTGATGTTTCGCCATGATAACAAAAGTTGTGTAGCTTGACTCTACGTGGACATATCTTTCCAAAACTTCACAGATATGATAAAAGTCCAGCCCTGAAAACATCTACCGAGAAATTTTTAATCAGCCTCATAGCGCCACCTAGTGGCATCTGTAAGTTACTGCTTTCATTCTTTCATGTCTCTCTTCTACCAAGTTAACCACAACCACCTCAATTTTGCTGAGACATAGTCCCAAGATTTTGATGATGATCACACCAGAAGCTTTTGAGTTTTTGTCAAACACTGTCACTGTGGCAACGCCTTATTCGCCATAAAACACGAAGTTGTTTTTGAGAGGTAAGGGATGCTTGTAATGTCATGAAACTTGGTACACATACAAGAAGTTCCGATGTGTGTTGTGTGTTGTGATTTATCAGCTCTGATGTGCCAACATGGCTCAACAGCGCCCCCTACAATTTTTCAAAAAAGCAGCCCCCGACGCTGGTTTGACCTACATCTATGAAACTTGGTACATACATGCATCACTGAAAGACGTACAAAAAAGGCTCTTGCAACCATGTGCCAAACCCAACAGGAAGTCCGCCATTTTGAATTTGCTCGTAAGTGGTTCACGAAATCACCATACATGTTCCAATCTTCCCCAAACTTCACAGGATTGATGACAGTCCTGCCCTGAACACATCTATACGCCAATACTTGGTTATTAATACGGCGCCACCTACTGGCAAAATTGCATGTCTTCGTATGATTTGAGGGATATGACGTGTAACTCCAACGTGAGGGGTCTGCCTTCGACAGGAATGAATGGCCGCATCGGCCGGCGTCCTGCCAGCACCCTCGAGTTGCGTGAAGGTGCGAGGGCCCGTTGATCGCTGCTTGCAGCTTTAATTAGGGCCCGAGCACCTAGCGGTGCGAGGACCCTATTGAAATGCAAGGAATTATTAGGGCCCGAGCACCTAGCGGTGCGAGGACCCTATTGAAACTGAAGGAGTTATTATTATTATTTTTCTGCCTAATGAATTGGCTTTTTGAGGGCTTTATCATATTCAAAAACTCACCAAACTTCACAGACTCATCAGAAGTGGTGAAAAATTTGATATTTTTGGGGTTTCGTGATAATGTGCAAAAAAATGGCTCAACAGCGCCCCCTACTCATTTTCAACGAAGCAGCCCCCCAAGCTGGTTTAACCTACGTGTATGAAACTTGGCAGGCATATGTAACACACCAAGACGTACAAAAAAGCCTCTTGGGCCAGTGCCCTAAACTCAACAGGAAGTCGGCCATTTTGAATTGAATGTGCAATTTTCATGCATTTTTGGCCATTTGCAGGGGTCGTAAATGGACAAACTCCTCCTAGAGATTTTGTCCGATCGACTTCAAACTTGGTCTGTCCCACCTACATAAGTTGAAGACAAAATGTTATCAAAAGCTTGTGTTTTCGTCACACCGTGTGACCGTGCCGGGACCTCAAACATTGTTACAAACAGGAAGTAGTATTATAACACAGGAAGTAGTTTATTACTCCAACATACATGCTCCAATCTTCCCCAAACTTTACAGGATTGATGACAGTCCTGCTCTGAAGAGATCTACATGTCAATACTTTGTGATTTATATAGCGCCCCCCACTGGTAGTAGAAAATGTCATGTTTTACACTTTGAAGCACATCTCCTCCAAAGTCGAACACATCAACCTCATACATGGTGGGATTATCCAAAAATCCTTGATGATGCTTTCTATGGAAAACTGTGAATTTTCGTCAAAGGGCGTGACCTTGGCGTGGCGGGGAACTTTGATGTTTCGCCATGATGACAGAAGTAGCTGTAACGTGACTCTATGTGGACATATCTTTCCAAAACTTCACACATATGATAACTGTCCAGCCCTGAAAACATCTATACAGAAATTTTTAATCAGCGTCATAGCGCCGCCTACTGGCGGCAGAAAGTTACTTTTTTCATTCTTTCATTTCCCTCTTCTACCAGGTTCCCCCGAACCACCTCAATTTTGCGGATACATACTCCCAAGACCTTGATGATGATCAAAGCAGAAGCCTTTGAGGTTTCGTCCAATGCTGTCACTGTGGCGCCACCTTATTCGCCATAAAACACGAGGTTGTTTTTGAGGGGCAAGGGACACTCGAAAACTCACGCAACTTGGCACACACATCAGACGGCCGAAATTGTGTTGTCTGATGTGATTTTGTGTTTTCATGTGCCAAGATGGCTCAACAGTGCCCCCTACTCATTTTCAACGTGTTTTGGGCTATAACTCCCAGACCATATGTCGCACTTTCAAAAACCTCATATCTCCAGATTCCCTGAATAGCGCTGAATCACCTGGGCTGGGCCACGCCCATTTCTGCCTATAAATTTTTTTCGCCAAATTGAGAAAACTGGAAAACCTACTTTTTCGAACTCCTCCTTAGGGTTTTCTCCGTTCAGCGTGAAACTTGGCACGTACAGTCTTCGGCTGGACCTGATCTAAAGTTATCAAAGGAATTATGATTGGTCAAAATATGCGCAAATTATTAATGAATACATTTTTCTAGCTAGCTATAAAAAGGTGAACGGTGGCATTTTTCGGTCAAAATAAAGGCTAACAACACCAAATCTGAGATCCTTGCTTGACATGTGCCTGTGAGGGTGTGAGCCAAATTTGGCTAATGTTGGCCACTAGGGGGCGCTGCAAACATGGGAAATTTATATCTCGTAAATTGCTGCACCGATTTTTACGAATTTTGGTGAGTATGATGCTGGCCCCCTCCTGAGGCCATTTTGTGAAGTTAGTCATGACTGGTCAAAGTGGGCGTGGCTTATTACAAGATAAACAACAAACATTTATTTCAGCTCAAGTATTATGCTGAGGGCTGTGAAATTCATAGGGTATACATAGAATAGCATACAGACCACCCTTAGCAAAAATTATGTGTCTACTCCACTAGGTGGCGCTATAACGGATGCAAACGCATTTTGGCCTGTAACTTCCACATTTTAAATCACATCTTCATAAACTTTATATCCACATGTTCCCTAAATAGAGTCGCATCTTCTGACATAGGCCAGGCCCACTTCCACTGCATATTTCTCTTTGTACGTCACTATACATCAAAAACTTACTTTTTCGAACTCCTCCTAGTGTTTAAGCTCCATCTACACGAAACTTTGCACATACAATCTCCAGACTTGCCTGACCAAAAGTTATCAAAAGAATTTTGCTACTCCAAAAAATGCGCTAGCTAAAAATAAACATTTTTTTTTCTGCTAGCTAAAAAACACATACCGTTGCATATTTTTGTCAAACTAAAAGCTATCAATGTCAAACTCAATTCATTTGTTTCAGATGTCAACCAGTGGCTCTGTGCCAAATTTGGTGGAAATTGGCCAATAGGGGGCGCTATAAACAGATCACGTGGCATGAAAATTCATCGATTCGCACAAAATTAGGAGAGCGTGATGTGGAGTCACTCCCGAGGCCAGCTGTAAAGCTTAGTGATGTTTGGTCACCGTGGAAATGCCTTATTCGCCATAAAAGACGAAGTTGTTTTTGAGGGGTAAGGGATGCTTGTAAAGTCATGAAACTTGGCACACATATGACAGGATCTGATTTGTGTTGTTTGATGTGATTTTTCTGCTCTGATGTGCCAACATGGCTCAACAGCGCCCCCGACAAATTTTCTACGAAGCAGCCCCCGATGCTGGTTCGACCTACATCGATGAAACTTGGTATGCATGTGCATCACTGAAAGATGTACCAAAAACCCTCTTGCAGCCATGTGCCAAACATACCAGGAAGTCCGCCATTTTGAATTTGCTTGTAACTGGTTCGCAACTTCACCATACATGTTCCAATCTTCCCCAAACTTCACAGGATTGATGACAGTCCTGCCCTGAACACATCTATAGGCCAATACTTGGTCATTAGTACGGCGCCACCTACTGGCAAAATTACATGTCTTCGTATGCTTTGAGGGATATGCCGTGTAACTCCTGCGTGAGGGGTCTGCCTTTGACAGGAATGAACGTCGGCATTAGCCAGCGTCCTGCCAGCGCCCTCGAATTGTGTGAAAGTGCGAGGGCCCGTTCAACGCTGCTTGCAGCTTTAATTAGGGCCCGAGCACCTAGCGGTGCGAGGACCCTATTGAAATGCAAGGAATTATTATTATTATTATTATTATTATTCTTCTTAACTAAAATGAATTGCCTTTTTGGGGACCTTAACATGCTCAAAAACTCATGAAACTTCACAGACTCATCAGAAGTGCGAAAACTGGGCAAGTTTTGGGGTTTCATGATAATCTGCAAAGGAATGGCTCAGTAGCGCCCCCTAAAAATTTTCTACGGAACAGCCCCTGAAGGTAGTTTAACCTACGTGTCTGAAACTTGGTAGGCATATGTAACACACCAAGACGTACAAAAAAGCCTCTTGGGCCCATGCCCTAAACCCAACAGGAAGTCGGCCATTTTGAATTGAATGTGCAATTTTCATGCATTTTTGGCCATTTGCAGGGGTCGTAAATGAACGATCTCCTCCTAGAGATTTTGTCCGATCGACTTCAAACTTGGTCTGTCCCACCTACATAAGTTGAAGACAAAAAGTTATCAAAAGCTTGAGTTTTCGTCACACCGTGTGGCCGTTGTGGGACCTCAAACTTCGCTACAAACAGGAAGTAGTATTATAACACAGGAAGTAGTTTATAACTCCAGCATACATTGTCCAATCTTCCCCAAACTTCACAGGATTGATGACAGTCCCGCTCTGAAGACATCTACATGTCAATAATTTGTGATTGATATAGCGCCCCCTACTGGTAGTATAAAATGTCATGTTTTACACTTTGAAGCACATCTCGTCCAAAGTTGAACACATCAACGTCAAACTTGGGGAAATTATCCAAAAGGCATTGATGATGCTTTCTATTGAATACTGTGAGTTTTCGTCAAAGGGCATGACCTTGGCGTGGCGGGGAACTTTGATGTTTCGCCATGATGACAAAAGTTGCTGTAACTTGACTCTACGTGGACATATCTTTCCAAAACTTCACACATATGATAACAGTCCAGCCCTGAAAACATCTACAGAGGAAATTTGAATCAGCGTCATAGCGCCACCTACTGGCGGCAGAAAGTTACTTTTTTCATTCTTTCATGTCCCTCTTCTACCAGGTTCACCCGACCCACCTTAATTTTGCGGATACATAGTCCCAAGACCTTGGTGATGATCAAACCAGAACCTTTTGAGGTTTCGTACAACGCTGTCACCGTGGCGCCACCTCATTCGCCATAAAACACGAGGTTCTTTTTGAGGGGCAAGGGATACTTGAAAACTCACGAAACTTGGCACACCCATCACAAGGCCCAAATTGTGTTGTCTGATATGCTTTTTGTGTTTTGATGTGCCAAGATGCCTCAACAGCGCCCCCTACAATTTTTGGATGAAGCAGCCCCCGAAGCTTGTTTCACTTACATGTATGAAACTTGGTAGGCATATGTAACACTCCAAGAAGTACAAAAAAGCCTCTTGGAGTTATGCTCCAAACCCAACCGGAAGTCCGCCATTTTGAATTTACGTATGCCACTTTTGTGCATTTTGGGCGATTTCCAGTAGACGTAAATGAATGAACTTGTCCTAGAGTTTTTATCCAATCCACTTCAAACTCGGTCTGTCCCACCCCAAGACCGTGAAGACGAAAAGTTATCAAACGTTTCAGGTTTTCGTCAAACGCTGTCTCTGTGGCCCCGCCTTCTTCGCCATAAACCACGAAATTGTAACTACTCCTACAGATTTTATCCCATCAACTTCTTACTTGGTCTGTCCCACCTCCAGACATTGATGAAGAAAAGTTATCAAAAACTGGACTTGTTGTCACACCATGTGACCGTGGCAGGGCCTCAATCTTTGGGGACTCGCCACAAAACAGGAAGTTGTGTATGACTCCATCATCCATGGTCCAATCTTCCCCAAACTTCACAGGATTGATGACAGTCCTGCTCTGAAGAGATCTCCATGTGAATAATTTGTGATAAATACAGCGCCCCCTAATGGTAAGAGAAAATTTCATGTTTTATATTTTGAAGTATAACTCCCAAGACTTGGCCAGATCCACCTCAATCTTGGTCAGTCTATCCGTCACATGTAGAAGATGTTTTATTGTGAACACTGTAAGTTTGCATCAAAGGGCGTGGCCATGACGTAGCGGCAAACTTTGATGTTTCGCCATGATAACAAAAGTTGTGTAGCTTGACTCTACGTGGACATATCTTTCCAAAACTTCACACATATGATAAAAGTCCAGCCCTGAAAACATCTACCGAGAAATTTTTAATCAGCCTCATAGCGCCACCTAGTGGCATCTGTAAGTTACTGCTTTCATTCTTTCATGTCTCTCTTCTACCAAGTTAACCACAACCACCTCAATTTTGCGTAGACATAGTCCCAAGACTTTGATGATGATCACACCAGAAGCTTTTGAGGTTTCAGCAAACACTGTCAATGTGGCAACGCCTTATTCGCCATAAAACACGAAGTTGTTTTTGAGGGGTAAGGGATGCTTGTAATGTCATGAAACTTGGTACACATACAAGAAGTTCCGATGTGTGTTGTGTGATGTGATTTATCTGCTCTGATGTGCCAACATGGCTCAACAGCGCCCCCTACAATTTTTCAAAAAAGCAGCCCCCGACGCTGGTTTGACCTACATCTATGAAACTTGGTACATACATGCATCACTGAAAGACGTACAAAAAAGGCTCTTGCAACCATGTGCCAAACCCAACAGGAAGTCCGCCATTTTGAATTTGCTCGTAAGTGGTTCACAAAATCACCATACATGTTCCAATCTTCCCCATACTTCACAGGATTGATGACAGTCCTGCCCTGAACACATCTATACGCCAATACTTGGTTATTAGTACGGCGCCACCTACTGGCAAAATAACATGTCCTCGTATGATTTGAGGGATATGACGTGTAACTCCAACGTGAGGGGTCTGCCTTCGACAGGAATGAATGGCCGCATCGGCCGGTGTCCTGCCAGCACCCTCGAGTTGCGTGAAGGTGCGAGGGCCCGTTCATCGCTGCTTGCAGCTTTAATTATTATTATTATTCTCTATTTTTATTTTTCCGTTGGTAAAAGTGGTGCTGCAGGCTAAACCGTGCAAGGGAGGGTGGTGAAATTTGGAGGGTTGGTCCAGACCCCTGCACGTACCTCAGGCGCAAAAAATGACATATGTCAGCCAGCAGGGGGCGCTATAACCAAGGTCAATGCGTTTTGGGCTATAACTCCCACACCGGACTTCGCACATTCAAAAACCTCATATCCACAGATTCCCTGAATAGCGCTGAATCACATGGCCTGGGCCACGCCCATTTCCGCCTTAATTTTTTTTTCACAAAATCGCGAAAACTGGAAAACCAACTTTTTCGAACTCCTCCTTGGGGTTTTGCCCGATCAGCGTGAAACTTGGCACGTCAAGTCTTCCACTGGACCTGATCTAAAGTTATCAAAAGAATTTTGTTCGGTTGAAATATGCGCAAGTTATTAACGAATAAAATTTTCTAGCTAGCTATAAAAAGGCGAACTGCTGCATATCTCTGTCAAAATAAATGCTAACAACACCAAATCTGAGATCCTTGATTGACATGTGACTGTGAGGGTGTGAGCCAAATTTGGCTAATGTTGGCCACTAGGGGGCGCTGCAAAGCTGAGACATTTATATCTCTTCAATGGCTGCACCTATTTTTACGAAATTTGGTGGGTATGATGCTGCGTCACTCCTGAGGCCATATCTTGAAGTTAATCACGACAGGTGAAAGTGGGCGTGGCTTATTACGAGATAAACAGCAAACATTTATTTCAGCTCAAGTATTATGCTAAGGGCTGTGAAATTCACAGGGTATATATAGAACAGCATACCGACCACCCATAGCAAAAATTGTGTGTCTGCTCCACTAGGTGGCGCTATAACGGATGCAAACGCATTTTGGCCTGTAACTTCCACATTTTAAATCACATCTTCATAAAGTTTATATCCACGTATTCCTTAAATAGATTCGCATCTTCTGACGTAGGCCACGCCCACTTCCACTGCATATTTCTCGTTTTAAGTCACTACATATCAAAAACCTACTTTTTCGAACTCCTCTTAGCGTTTAAGGTTCATCTGCACGAAACTTTGCACATACAATCTCCAGACTTGCCTGATCAAAAGTTATCAAAAGAATTTTGCTACTCCAAAAAATGTGGTAGTTATAAATAATCAATTTTTTTCTTCTAGCTAAAAAAGACATACTGTTGCATAATTTTGTCAAAGTGAAAGCTATTGATGTCAAACTTGAATCAATTGTTTCAGAGCTCAACCAGAGGGTCTGTGCCAAATTTGGCGGAAAATGACCAATAGGGGGCACTATAAACAGAGAAACATGAAGTGACATGAACATCGATCAGATTCGCCCGAAATTTGGCGAGTATGTTGTGGTGTCACTCCTGAGGCCAGAGTTTAATCTTAGTGATGTTTGGTCAAAGCGGGTGTGACTTGTCACAACACACACATTCAGCCTTTCACACTTCCAGTGCTGATCCCATTACAATTACGATACTGCGGGTGAGACGTAGGCCTGCGTCCCGACGCTGGCCCCGAACCCATCGTCCTTCGGAGCCGACTTCCGTGGCCTCCGCGAGATCCGGGGGCCAAGTTGCGCGGGGAGGCTTGGCCCCCTATCATAACTGCTTGCAGTTCTAGTTATTATTATTATTCTCTATTTTTATTCTTCCCCGCATAAAAGTGGTGGTGCAGGCTAAACCGTGCAAGGGAGGGTGGTGCAATTTGGAGGGTTGGTCCAGACCCCTGCACGTACCTCAGGCGCAAAAAATGACATATGTCAGCCAGCAGGGGGCGCTACAAACAAGGTCAGCGCGTTTTGGGATATAACTCCTACACCATATGTCGCACATTCAAAATCCTCATATCCCCAGATTCGCTGAATAACGCTGAATCACCTGGGCTGGGCCACGCCCATTTCCGCCCATTTCCGCCCATAATTTTTTTTCGCAAAATCGCGAAAACTGGAAAACCTACTTTTTCAAACTCCTCCTTAGGGTTTTGTCCTATCAGCGTGAAACTTGGCACGTACAGTCTTTAGCTGGACCTGATCTGAAGTTATCAAAAGAATTTTGTTCGGTTAAAATATGCGCAAGTTATTAACGAATAAAATTTTCTAGCTAGCTATAAAAAGGCGAACTGCTGCATATCTCTGTCAAAATAAATGCTAACAACACCAAGTCTGAGATCCTTGATTGACATGTGACTGTGAGGTTGTGAGCCAAATTTGGCTAATGTTGGCCATTAGGGGGCGCTGCAAAGCTGAGACATTTATATCTCTTCAATGGCTGCACCGATTTTCACGAAATTTGGTGGGTATGATGCTGCATCACTCCTGAGGCTATATCTTGAAGTTAATCACGACAGGTGGAAGTGGGCGTGGCTTATTACGAGATAAACAGCAAACATTTATTTCAGCTCAAGTATTATGCTGAGGGCTGTGAAATTCACAGGGTATATATAGAACAGCATACCGACCACCCATAGCAAAAATTGTGTGTCTGCTCCACTAGGTGGCGCTATAACGGATGCAAACGCATTTTGGCCTGTAACTTCCACATTTTAAATCACATCTTCATAAAGTTTATATCCACGTGTTCCCTAAATAGATTCGCATCTTCTGACGTAGGCCACGCCTACTCCCACTGCATATTTCTCATTTTAAATCACTACATATCAAAAACCTACTTTTTCGAACTCCTCTTAGCGTTTAAGCTCCATCTGCACGAAACTTTGCACATATAATCTCCAGACTTGCCTGATCAAAAGTTATCAAAAGAATTTTGCTACTCCAAAAAATGTGGTAGTTATAAATAATCAATTTAATTTTTTTCTGCTAGCTAACAAAGACATACTGTTGCATAATTTTGTCAAAATCAAAGCTATTAATGTCAAATTTGAATCAATTGTTTCAGAGCTCAACCAGAGGGTCTGTGCCAAATTTGGTGGACAATGACCAATAGGGGGCACTATAAACAGAGAAACATGAAGTGACATGAAAATCGATCAGATTCGCCTGAAATTTGGCGAGTATGTTGTGGTGTCCCTCCTGAGGCCAGAGTTAAATCTTAGTGATGTTTGGTCAAAGCGGGCGTGACTTGTCACAACACACACAAATTCAGCCTTTCACACTTCCAGTGCTGATCCCATTACAATTACGATACTGCGGGTGAGACGTAGGCCTGCATCCAGACGCTCGCCCCGAACCCATCGTCCTTTGGGGCCGACTTCCGTGGCCTCCGCGAGATCCGGGGGCCGAGTCGCGCGGGGAGGCTTGGCCCCCTATCATAACTGCTTGCAGTTCTAGTTAGGGCCCGAGCACGTACCGTGTGAGGACCCTATTGTTTTCCTTAGGATTTTTTTTTTTTTTTTCCGCAAGTTTAAATGCATTTTTGGGGGCTTTAACATATTCGAAAACTCACCAAATTAGGCATGCACATTCATCTTGGTGAAAATTTATGTGTACGCAAAATTTAAACGATGCCCGTTACAAAATGGCGAAATGGCGCCCCCTAGAAAATTTCAATCGGCTCCCACCGGCAGCCCGTTTGACCAAATTCCACGAAATTCGGGGAGGTCGTGTATCATCCCAAGACGCACAAAAATGCGCACTTGGACATTTTTCTAAAACCAACAGGAAGCCGGCTATTTTGATTTGAATATTCATTTTTTTACCAATTTTGGGGATTTGCAAGTGTTCTCTCAGAGCTATCTCCTCCTACACGGTTCATCGGATCGGCTTCAAATTTGGCGTGCTGCAACTAGACCACTTGATGATCAAAAGTTATTAAAAGATTTTTCCATCGTTAAACGGTTTGGCCGTCAGGTGGCGGTGAAGTTTGACGTCTCGCAAAAAAACCAAAGAAAAACCGAAAGTGCTATTACTTGGGCATGATAGGTCCGATTGGCACAAAACTTGCTGGGTATGATTGTAGTCCTGCCTTCAACACGCCAACATCAAAAAATTCCCCCTGTTCTCAAAGCGCCCCCTGCTGGCGACAGGAAAAGTGATGTTTTACACTTTGAGGTGCAGCTCTGAGCACGTTCAGCATATCCAACTCAAATTTGATCAGAAAGGCCTCAACACGTTGGTAATGCTACATGATGAAGATTGTGATGTATCGTCAAACGGCGTTCCGCCCACAGGGCGGCAAATTTGACGGTTCGCCAAAACACAGGAAAGTGGCCTTAACTTCAGTGTCCTTGGTCATATCTGCTTGAAACTTCACATGTGTGTTAACAGTCCAGCCCTGAACATGTGATATGAATTTCGTTGATGGGCGTGGCCAAATGGCTTGGCCACACCCTTTAAACATCAGCCCCTGCGGCACGTTTCATTGACATGCACGAAAATTGGTACACATATGTATCACATCCAGACGCACAAAAAAGTCTTTTGGAGCCATAGGCCAAACCCAACAGGAAGTCAACCATTTTGAATTTAGCGGCCATTTTTGGCGTTTTCCACGTTTTGTATTTTAACGAACTCCTCCTACAGGATTAATCAGAACGGCTTCAAAATCGCTGTGTATCATCTACACTACTTTGTGATCAAAAGTTATTAAAAGATCAGTTACCCGTTGAGGGGGGAATCGGCTTTTTGGCGGCGAAGTTTGACGTCTCGCCATGAAAAACAAAATTGCTATAAGTTTGGGGTAAATGGTCCGATCTGCACCAAACTTCACTGGATATATAATAGTCCTGCCCTGAACACGTCTACATGCAGAAATTTTGTATTTGTCATAGCGTCCCCTGCTGGAAACAGAAAATGCCATGATTTAGACTTTGAGGTGCAGCTCTGAGTACGTTCAGCATATCCAACTCAAATTTGGTCAGAGAGGCCTCAAGACCGTGGTAATACTACATTATGAAGATTGTGACGTATCATCAAACGGCGTTGCACCCAGAGCGCGGCAAAGTCGATGTTTCGCCAAAACGCATAAAAGTGGCCTTAATTTCAGGGTCATTGGTCATATCTGCCTGAAACTTCATATGTGTGTTAACGGTCCAGGCCTGAACATGTGATATGAGTTTCGTTGATGGGCGTGGTCAAGCCATTTGGCCATGGCGTGGCCATGACGTGGCGGCAAACTTTGATGTTTCGCCATAACAAAACTTGTGTACCTTCACTCTACGTGGACATATCTTTCCAAAACTTCACACATATGATAAAAGTCCAGCCCTGAAAACATCTACAGAAACATTTTTAGTCAGCATCATATCGCCACCGACTGGTGGCAGAAAGATATTGCTTTCATTCTTTCATGTCTCTTTTCTACCAAGTTAACCGCAACCACCTCAATTTTGCTGAGACATAGTCCCAAGACCTTGATAATGATCACATCAGAAGCTTTTCAGGTTTCGTCAAACGCTGTCACTGTGGCAATGCCTTATTCACCATCAAACACGAAATTGTTTTTGAGGGGTAAGGGATGCTTGTAAAGGCATGAAACTTGGCACACATATGATAGGACCCGATATGTGTTGTCTGATGAGATTTTTGTGCTTTCATTTGCCAACATGGCTCAACAGCGCCCCCTACAAATTTTCAACGAAGCAGCCCCCGAAGCTGGTTTGACCTACATGTATGAAACTTGGTAGGCACATGCAACACTGAAAGACGTACAAAAAAGCCTCTTGCAGCCATGTGCCAAACCCAACAGGAAGTTTGCCATTTTGAATTTGCTTGTAACTGGTTCACAACTTCACCATACATGTTCCAAACTTTCCCAAATTTCACAGGATTGATGAAAATCCTGCCCTGAACACATCTATACACCAATACTTGGTTATTAGTACGGCACTACCTACTGGCAAAATTACATGTCTTCATGTGATTTGAGGGATATGATGTGTAACTCCTGCGTGCGGTGTCTGCCTTCGACAGGAATGAACGGCCGCGTCAGCCGGTGTCCTGCCAGCTCCCTCGAGTTGCATGAAGGTGCGAGGGCCCGTTCATCACTGCTTGCAGCTTTAATTATTATTATTATTATTATATCGCCATTTTTTGTAGTCTAACTAGTCCTACACGATTTGTCGCATCAACTTCATTTCAATGTCAAATTGTACATCCCCATAAGGAGATGTGTGCTATTACTTTTCTCATCTCTAAGATATTTCAATGATTTTATATAATTTTTTAAAGCATTAAAATTTATAATGGCAAGTCAATGGGAGCAATGTTTGAAAGCTCATATCTCAACAACTAAAAGGGCTAAAGTGTTCAAACTTGATTGACAGGTGAGCCATGTAGAACTGCTTCACATATTCTACAATGCAGCCTATAACGCCACCATGTGGTCAGTTATTATGTGTTTTATGTTTTGGCTTATAACTCATGAACCGTGAGGCCTAGCCAAACAATGTTTGCACAGTGTATTCCTTGGATGGCATCAAGTAAACTGATATAGGCCGCGCCCATTTGTGTCTGGAATTTTTTTTGCCATTTTGAATTTTTTTCAAAAATGCATTTTTTGCTACTTTTGGCACATTTTTCATCCAATCTTCACCAAACTTGATACATACCATAGTTAGATGATCCTGAACACAGCTCATGTCTTCGTTTTTTGGTATCCCTTACCGTTTGTCTGTAATTGGTTACCAAACTTTTGAAGGCGAGGCCTGATGCATTTAATGAGCCATAACTCTTCAATGCTGATGCGGATTGACACCAAATTTAAGAATCTTGTACATATAACGACAGTGCACCATTATTTAAAATTTGATACAATTCTACCCACAGGGGGCGCTACTGTAATGTTTTAACATGCTATTTCAACAGTTCTGTTGTTTTCAGTGAAATGAAACTTGGTACACAAGTTCTCCATGTCAATGTGCACAACATGGTGAAACATGGTGCCAATAGCCCCACCTTGTGGCCATGAGTGAAGCACCACCATACTACTCATTAAGTTCTATATTTCTTAAATTCAACACGATTTGTCCCATCAACTTCATTTCAATGGGAAATTGTACATCCCCATAAGGAGATGTGTGCTATTACTTTTGTCATCTCTAACATATTCAATGATTTTATATAATTTTTTAAAGCATTCAGATTTATAATGGAAAGTCAATGGGAGCAATGTTTGAAAGCTCATGTCTCAAAAACTAAAAGTGCTAAAGTGTTCAAACTTGATTGACAGATGGCCCATGTGGAATTGCTTAACATATTTTAAAATGGGTCTGACAGTGCCATTATATGGTCAGTTATTACGTGTTTATTGTTTGGCTTATAAGTCATGAACACCATGCCTATTTGCGCCAGGAAAAGTTTTCCTCCATTTTGAAGTTTTTCATAAATGCATTTTTTGTGGGTTTTTTTTTTTTTTAGCACATTTTTCATCCAATATTAACCAAACTTGGTACATGCCATATTTAGATGACTGTGAACAGAGCTTATGTGTTCATTTTTTGGTATCAGTCACCATTTGTCTGTAATTGGTTGCCAAACTTTTGAAGGAATGGTCCAACGCACTTAACAAGCCATTTCTCTTCTATGCTAATTTGGATTGACATCAACTTTGGGGATTTTGTACATACCATGACAGTGCATTAGTGTGTAAAATTTGATACAATTCTACTCACAGGGGGTGCTGTTGTAATATAACATAATATTTCTACATTTCTGTTGTCTTTAGTAAAATGAGACTTGGTACATAAATTCTCCATGTCACTATGCACCACATATTGAAACATGGCACCAATAGCCCCACATTGTGGCCATAATTAAAACACCACCATGATACTTATTAAGTTCCATATCTCATAAATATTCCATGGTAACAAATTCAGCAAAACTGTACAGGTGGGGATGCTGAACAAGTTTGTTGTCTTTGATACAATTTCACCTGTAAGTGGCGCTACAAAATTTTAAATAATTGCTGCTGGAACAGAAATTTGCAGCGACAGTAGCAATACAGGAGTAGCTGCATCTGGCGTGTGGTAACCAAATTCAGCACAGTTGTATAGATGCCAATGCTGTGGTATTTGATACAATTTCACATAGAAATGGTGCTAAAAATGTATCAATATTTTTCTGTTTTGTGACATCTATCTACTGACATATTGTTTGTCCTACAGATTTCCCTTTGATGTAAAAACGTACGTCTCCATAAGGTATTTTAACATTTTTCCATGATTTATTATAATTTTTTAAAGTATTAAAATGTAAAAATGTAATGGAAATTCTATTGGATGGATGTTTTGAAGTTGATATCTCAAAGTGTTAAAGTATTCACATTCATGGACAGGTGTCCCATGTGATAATGTTTAACATATTAAAAACATGGTAACAATAGCACAGCCATATGGTTAGTTATTATGTGTTTTACATTTTGACTAATAATCAAGAACTGTGGGACCTATTGAAGAAGAAATACATATTTAGGTAGAGATTTGATGATCAAGTGACATCTGGATACAACCACTTGATCAACAAGATACCAACTGTGCGTCTTTCCTGCCTTTTGACCCCTGCTGATTTGAACTTGTCTGAATGCAGTACCCACCTCCTGTTGCTGCCCTTGATTTCATCTGTCACCACCACCACAGCACACTTTGAACAAGGACTTGAGTGATTTTCTTCACCACTATCAAAACAGTATTTACACAGTGTGTTCCTTGGATGAAGTCAATTCTACTGATACAGGGGTATTGGGAAAATTTCTCTGCAATTTTGGATTTTTTAGTTAACACATTTCTTGCTGCTTTTGGCACATATTTTCACCGGAGTTGGTACTTACCATATTTAGATGAACTCGAACAACACTTATGAGTTTGTTTTTGGGTGTCACTTACCATTTGTTTGTAGTTGGTTACCAAATTTTTGCAGGCAGTGCCTGATGTACTCAATGGGCAATAAGTCTTCAACGCTGAATTGGATTGCAACCAACTTTGGGAATTTTGTACTTAGTCACATTGCACAAGTGTGTAACATTTCATACAATTCTACCCACAGTGGGTGCTAAAGTAACATTTTCACATTATATTTCTGCAATCTTGTTGTCTTTAATAAAATGAAACTTGGTACACAAGTTCTCATTGCAATCATTATTAGTAAATCACCAACATACTATTTATTAACTGCCATATCTCTTAAATGCAATATTCCATTTTAACCCACTTCAGCAAAGTTTTATAGATAGGTTGTTTCATTAGTAATATTTTTTGTAGTTGTATAAAATTAGATTATTACTTTGTTTTAAAAAGTAGTTATAATGTCACAGGAAATAATTACTAACAACTTATTCAGCTTAGTCATTAGAATTCAGTCAATCAAACTTTATTTGTATGGGACTGTTCATACAGGTTAGTGCAATTCCAAGTGCTTTCCAGATAATTGAGAAGTTGATAATAAGACATTACAAATGTAAACAGTACAAATGATTGAAACTAATATAATAGACTAATCTTGTTTTTAATGCACATGTTGAAATAAATAATTATAATAAAAACAATAAAATAGATGTTAAAATAAATTAATTAACAATGAGATTGAAATGATAATGATAGAAAAGAGGAATTAAACATGAATACAATAAAATAAATGATCAAATAAAATAAATAATGGTCATAAAACTATTCTAATCAAAAGTCAGGCAAAAAAGGTCAGTTTTAAGTTTTAATACATCAGCACTTTCAGCTGCTTTCAGATCATTTCTGTTCCAACAGTTCTGAGCATAGAACCTTAAAGCTGTTGCACCAAAGGTTTTTGTCATGAAATAGTAAAAAGTTAATTACTGTTAAGTAAATGGCTTGTGCCACAGGACACAAGGCAGTGCTTGTTCATACATTGTGAGCATGTCAGAGAAGTAGGCTGGTGCAACACCATGAAGATCTTTAAAAACAAGTGAAAGAATTCTTCAATCAATACATAGACTGACAGGCAATTAATGTAAGGTTTTTAAAACAGATGCAATGTTTTCTCTACTTTTGGTCCCAGTCATCACTTGGGTTGGGCAGCAGAGTTCTGATTTAGGCATCAAGGCAAAGTAGAAAAATTTGGAAAAACTTTCACATACCTATCGGCTGAAAGCGTATTCTAATGATTATTTGAAAATGTGCTCTCCCCTCCAAGTTCATTAGTTCAGTTGCATTTGGCAACTGAAGTAAGTGATCTCTCTTTAGAGCAGCAGTCATTTTGTGGATGAGTCAAATGTGTTCTGTAATGGTATTGTTTGTTGAATCTGTTCATTTAAAAAAAAAACTGTCAATGGAGCAGAGTGTCAGCATGAAGATGTAAACGGCTGCCACCATATAACCTTTCCAGTTGCTGTAGAACTGTAGCTTCCAATTATCCGGTCAATGTTTGGTGTGGGGGCAGTGTCTCACAAGTGACATGGAGGAGGAGAGGCCTTAAAAAGAGTAAAAAGAATAACAGAACTTTCTTTTCTGACATTCCAGTAGTTCTTCATGCAATAAACATGCACAAACAGTGTTTTTCTTAGTTATTTGGTCAAAGAGGGATATTTTCTACAAACATAACCAAATGTAACAAAGGTCATAAAAATGTGTTACCTGTAGGACTTGTTCAGGGAGGAGTTTGATGCAACACAGATGAGTCACTCTCTCTAAAAATGATGGATGGATGTACAGATGTTGATGTGGAGGTAGGAGACTAAGCTGGTCCTAACGAGAAAATAGGAGGTTGGTATGACAAACTGATAACTATGAAACAGAACATGTGTAAAACTTACATAATACACAATAATCAAATACCTTGAACAGTGCTGCAGGGCATAATTTTTTTTTCTGTCTATTGCTATTTTGCATCAGTTTTTGTAAAGCTGCATGATGTTCAGCTTATTTTCAGTGGTTAGCTCTCTGCGCAGACCTGAGGTTTTCCACTCTGAAGTGAAGGGATCACAAGGGAGGGCAACCTGAAGGAAGAAGTTAATGTAAATGACAATGTCATAGTAACATCCAATGAAAGTCAGAAGCAACAATAGTATCATCAAAACAGCATGGTGGCGCAGTGGCTAGCACTGTTGCCTCACAGCAAGAAGGTCGCGTGTTCTCCCCGTGTTTGCGTGGGTTTCCTCTGGGTACTCCGGTTTCCTCCCACCATTAAAAAGACATGTATGTTAGGCGCTTTCTCTCCTGTCAGTGACATTGACCTCCACTGGCAAAACAACTGGAGTTGGTCCCTGGGCGCTGCACTGCGGCTGCCCACTGCTCCTAATACTAGGATGGGTTAAAATGCAGAGAACATATCTCACTGTACTGTAAATGTGACTAAATAAAAGCACCTTTGCACCACCTTAAAAAGCTAATATGAATTTTTAAATAATAAAAAAAAAACACTAACTTATGCTGTGTTGTGAAGCAACCTTGGCACTGGCAGAAGGAATACATGTGTACATGTAGTCCAGCAGTGATGGGTCTGCTGTTGATTGACAGTTAATCATGATGTTGTTGCAGCACTGGTCTATAGTAGCGTGACGTTTGAGAGAAGGTGCAGCAAAGGTTGGTAGGTGTTATCTTATCCTCCACGTTGAAGAGTGAGTGGGATTAACAGGAAGTGTCTGTGTGGTCCAGCAGTGATGTGTCCACTTCATGGTTAAGATGGTGCTGTGTCTGACCTGTGGCAGCATGATGATTGGTTCTTGAGCTGATCCTCACAGTGCCGGGGGAGGTGGCACATTACAACAGTCATATCAAGTTTTGAGGGGTTCCTCTGATCCACCCCCCCTCCCTCACAGCCTCAGAGACACTGAGGCAGCCTGTCAAGGTGCTGAACCAGGCTTCACATAGGATACCCCTGCTCTGCGATATACTCTTTTTGATTTCATCACTGCACATTTAAATAGTTCTGTGTTTTAAGTGAAACTGTTGTAGTAGTCAATTATGGATGTGATGGAGGTAGGGATCACAATTTCAGTGGCAGAGAAGGAGAGTGATGGGTGGAGACAAGCTATGGTTTTTAGTTGGAAAAAGGCAGTTTTGTTTATTTGTTTGGCTTGGTGGTCAAAGGAGACATTGCTGTCAAAAATGACTCCAAGTTTGCAGATATGTGGGGAGGGAGACAGAGTGGAGTTATCAATGGTGAGGAAGAAGTTGTGAGTGCTTTTGGTGTGGGATTTGGGACAGATAATGATGCCTGATTTATCACAGTTTAGTTTGGCAGAGTTGGCTTGCATCCATGATTTAATTTCAGTGAGGCAGTTGATCAGAGTGGAGTGAATTGCAGTGGTGACGGATTTAGTGGAGATGTAGAGCAGTGAAGTGGAGACCATGAAACGTATGATGTTACCAAGGGGGAACAGGTAGAGGATGAAGAGGAGAGGACCAAGAACTGAACTCTGGGGGATGCCTTGGACAGAGCAAGAACCGAATTCTAGGGTCACTTTGGGACAAAACAAGAACCAAACTCTCGGGGACACTTTGGGACAGAGAAAGAACCAAACTCTGGGGGACGCCAAGGGACAGAGGAAGAGCCAAACTCTGGGGGACGCCAAGGGACAGAGCAAGAACCGAACTCTCAGGGATGGTCTGGGACAGAGAAAAAAACTAACTCTGGGGAATGCCTTGGGACAGAGCAAGAACCAAACTCTGGGGGATGCCTTGGAACAGATGAGCAGTGGAGAAGGGGCAATCATTGATGTTGATGAACTGTTGTCTGTTTGTGAGATATGATCTTATCATATCATATCATGATCAGGGCCTTAGAGCAGTATTGGTGATGTTAATCAAGGATCCAAGGTGGGAAAGAAGAATGGTGTGGTTGATGGTGTCAAAAGTTGCAGTGACGTTGAGGAGGATGCGAATGTTGAGGTGACCAGAGTCTGAGGGGAAGAGGAGGTCGTTGGTGACTTTGAGGAAGGCTGCTTCAGTGCTGCACTGTTGAGATGAAACTGGATTGAAATGCTTCGAACAGGTCATTTGAGATGAGATGGGCTTTATGAGCTGTTGGAGGACATGACACAGTATACAGGACTGTGATAACTGTAATAGGTTTTCATGACACCAGAATGGAGACAATGCTGTGGTTGAGAGATGAAAATGAGGTCCAGCAGTATGTTCTTCTCTGTGGTTGCAGCAGTGATGAGTTGGACATATCCCCTAGACTGAAACAGCTCCAGTATTGGCTTCCTTGCATTGGATAAGAGATTCTCGTTGAAATCACCACAGACAATGATGGGGTGACAATCCATGATCTCCAATGACTCCAAAAGGCTTTCCAGGTTTGACAGGAATGATGTCAAGCTGTAGTCTGGAGGTCTGTACACAGCTGCAATCATTGCAGTTACTGGGACTTCAACCTTTAAAGCCAAAAACTCAAGGTCAGTTACATTATGTATGTACTGTTTTTCACGCACTTGAAGGTGGTTTTTCACATAAACAGCAACTCCACCACCACCTCTGTTGGCCATTTGTGGAACATTTGTGTAGGACAAGTGTCTGTTGCATTTGAACATATTGTAGCCCTCTAAATGGAGACTGTCTGCAAAAAAGGAGCCTTGTAGGCAAGTTTCTGTGAGACACAAGACATCTGCAAGACAGCTCATGATGGCTTTTGATGTCATTCACATGAGATGGCAATCCTTCCGTGTTATGGTGAACAATGATCAGAGTGTCACGTCTGCTCAATGTTTGTTTGATATGAAGGAGAGGCATGATGTTGTCCAAGTTGACTTGTCTCATGGTCTTTAAGGCTGCAGTGATTTCAGGGTTGGCATACATTTTACTCTCATCCATGTCTAGTAGGTGCAATCCACTGAGAGAGGTCACTCTACTTACAGCTACATAAGCCATACCACATTCAAAAATGTGCTTCAGTGACACTACAGCTGATGTTGTTGTCATACCTTGAACCTTATGAACTGTACATGCAAAGGCCAGCTTAATGGGAAACTGTCTGCGTACTACTCCGTTCTGTTTCAGATTCTCCTCTGCTCTCTCTATGTACACAAGATTGTCAGGTGCCCCTGGTGCTCTGTTACTGCAATTCCTTCCAGCTGTTTTATCATCCATCTTCAGCCCAAGCATAGTGACATGTACAGATCCATGTTGTTCAGAGGTTATTAACCTGACTAGAGTAGCAAATGAACCATTCACTAGTCCTTGAGAAACATCTATGTTTTTGGTGAGCATAACACGAGCACTTTCAGCAACTTGTAGTGTATCAGGTAAGTCATTTCTGCCTCCTTTAAATGGTTGGGCTTGTCGTGACATTTTGCCAGTTTGTGGGTCTTTTTTATAGTCATCAGCATCAATTTTAGTGATGTGAGAGTGAAGTTCAGTTAATATTGCTGTGTTGTGGGCATCTACTTGTTTATTAGTTGCAAAAATGTGCAGGACATCAGTTGGACAAAGTGCTGGATCAGTGACAGCTTGTGACAGCAAAGCTCTGTCTGCTTCAGCCAGCTTATCTGATTTTTCTTTCACACGGATCCGGTTCAACATCTCTGCAAGGGGAATATCATCCTTCTGACGCATAATCTCAGTCAGAGTGATTATCTCAAAGTGTTCATGCCACAAGTCAATCTCTGATGGATCGTGCACACAGAGAGGTTTAGCCTGTCGCACTGGTGGCAACTGATAGAAGTCTCCAACAGCTATTACTGACATTCCTCCAAAGGTTCTCTGACTGCCTTTGATCTGTTTAAGTCTCACATCAACATAGGCAAAAAGGGGCTTTGACACCATGGACACTTCATCAATGATAATGATCTCAGCATTGAAAAGATCACATCTGACTTCATCCAGTTTGTTGCCAAGTCCTTGAAATGGGGGTTTAAGGCTTCTTGGTAGCTTGAGGAGAGAGTGCAGTGTTGTGCCTGAGATGTTAAAGGCTGCAGTTCCAGTGAAAGCAGTCAACAGGACAGTGGGTTTTGAAATGTCAGCATCCTCCGAATATTTTGGCAGTTTGCACAGTATCTTAGACCCCCTTTACACCTTGCATCAACATGCGTTTTTTGCGATCGGATAGCAATCTGATTGCTCATGACCACATGAAAGTACAGGTGTAAGTACACTCGAAATGCATTGAGGACGCATTGTTATCCGATCACCCAAACCACTTCTGAAGGTGGTCAGGGACGCATCGTGACCACATCTAACACAAGTGTAAATGCAAATGCGTCTCCAATCCACATGCAACAACTCCGTGGATGAAAACAAGTAAGCGAGGTGCGCCAGCTGGACACAGGAAGAAGGAGGAAGAAGATAACAACAACAACACTCACCGGGTAGCGACTGCAGAGAAAAAGAAAACACTGTGGTGAAGATAGTTTGACGTTGGATATTCACAGATAGTCACATTTTCATTTTGGGTTCAACACTGATTTCCACCTCCATGTCATAGGCAGAAAACAATGCGCAACACAGGGTAGGGCTATTAACCCAATAGCTTTCACATAACTGGACCCAGACACCACACACAAATGTAAAATGGTTTGTTGAAGTTTGTTTAAAAAAATCGTATAAAATAAAAAGTGTGTTTTTTTGAGTGTTTGTGTGTGTGTGTGTGTGTGTGTGTGGGCGGGGGGTTAATAGCCCTACCCTGTGTTGCGCATTATTTCTGCCTATAATATGGAGGTGGAAATCAGTGTTGAACCCAAAAAGAATATGTGAATATTTGTTGAATATCCAACATCAAACTATCTTCACAACGGTAAAGAAACGCCGAGGATGGAGCCACGGTGAGACAAAGTGTCTGCTCTCCATTTGGTCTGACAAAAGTGTCCATACAAGAACGCAACTTCATGGGTGGTTAACATCTTGTTGTTATTGTGCTACACATGATATGACGTTGTAGTGTGCCACTAGGATGTAACGTCAGCGGGACGGAGCGTGATCGGAGAGCAAACGGATCTGGATGGGACACCGGAGATGCATGTTAATACCAGGTATAAATGTATGTGGTCATACGCTATCCGATTGCTATCCGATTGCAAAAAACGCATGCTAATGCAAGGTGTAAAGGGGGCCTTTGATGCGTCTGAGTAGATGCATTTGATGAGATGTGACTTCCCTGTTCCAGCACCGCCGTTAATGTAAAAGAAAAACTGATCTGGATTAAGGCCACAGACTCGCTTTATGCACCCGTCTCGAACTGCGTAGAATACACAGGCTTGCTTCTGGTTCAGATTTTGAAACATTTGACAGTGCAGGATCTATAGCAGGGACCTCGCTGATGGCTCTGGATTCTGTAACAGCATTAGCCTGAAGGCTGTAGTCTGGCACATTTTCTTGTTCATTTACACAGTCTGGTTGTCTTACCTCAAGTTCTTCAATACACTCCAATCTCACTAGTTCAGATTCAGGTGCAAGGTTAGACCATTCATCTTTTTTTTTTTTTTAATGGGAACAGTACATAATATTTACATTTACATGTAATTACGTGGGATTATAGCCAAATGGCTAATTTCCGTCCCCAGTCCCATTGGCAGGTTGATGTTAAACATAAAAGCAATAACGGAAAAAGTACAAACGGCAAGACTGAGACAATAAAACAATGCACCACGATACCCTTGACAACATACACATAATATACATAAGCAACATACGTAGACCAAAAGCTAAGTGGCCAATAGTAAGGGGACCACAAGATTAAAGAAGAATTATAAAGTGCTGAAGTGATAATTAGAGTGCCATGTGCTAAAGTGCAGTTTATTAAAGTGACAAGTGCATAAAGTGCACGATTGAATTGAATTGCACAATGCCCATAGCACACGATTGCACATGCAGATGTGTGTCTAAATATTGCACAAGGTTTGTATACATAAATGTGTTATGTATACATTTTAGTATTAATTTTGCATACATAAATGAACATATGTACGCCAGAGCAAATTAAGAGTGGTATCCCAAAACAATTAGCCAGTTAGACAGGACATACAATTTTAGACATGATTATGATGACAGGTCTGGTTTTCCAACAGCCATGACTTAAGATGTTTGGTAAAAGAAGTGAGGGTTGGGAGTTCATGTATAGTGCTAGGTATTTGGTTCCAGGATTGCGATGCACGGAAGGAGAATACAGCTTGACCAAAAGCACTTTTCCTGAGCGGCACAACACAGTCACCTCTAGAGCTTGCTCTGGTTGATCTGTTTGAATGGTTCTTAACAAATTCATGAAGTGGAGGTGGAGCTTGGCTATGAATAATTTTGTAGATCAATACAGGGTCAGCGTATTTTATTGTGTTGTCAAAACTTAGTCGCTCAAGTTTCTTCAGTATCAGACAGTGATGGTGATGTTAGGTTTTCTATCAAGTACTTTTAGGGCCTGTTTGTGGGCCATTTCAATCACGCCTTTGTTCTGTTCATATTCTTCGACAGCATCCCCAGTCTTCTTGCTGCGTTTCTCATATTTCTCTCTGTTTTGTTTGACAATGTCTTGGACAGCCACAGGATGGTTAGAACCTGGTAGTTGAACTGAGCCAGCATTGTAGAAGGACTCGTATGTTGGAAAAGACTGTCTTTTCAGTTCCTGCTCTGATCGGTAAGGGAGGTAAACTTTCAGCAATGTGCCATAGTATTGCTCTGGATACTTCTGATATAAAGCCTGCCATAATCTGATTATGGCAGGCTTATCAATGCTTCTCCTTTGAACAAATCCCATGTGATTTAACAGTGGAAAAATGTTTTTGCCCTTTTTCTGTTTACCATAGACAACCCTGCAAGTAGCTGCAAAATCAGCCAAGCACATCTCCTCAAACTCTGGTGTTTCAGGCCTTGATTTGTATTTGTCAGTGTAAGATGCCATCCACACATTTTCACTCTCTGTTGCAGTGTTTTCCAGGTATGAAAGAGGACGACTCATTCTGACTGCATTGTCATCTGTTGGTATGAATATGACACCACATGAACACTTTTTCATGTTTATCCCACATGCATGAGTCACGCATTCCTGAGCGCTGACCTCTCTCTTTTTTGAGTATGCCTGCATGATTTCCCTCATTTCATCACATTCATTGACACTGTCCATGTTGGAGTTCTGAATGACTGTTTTGAGGTACTCAGAAAGGCCCACCTCCTTCTTAGTTATATAGCTTGTGAGGTAAACTATTGCTCCGTATGCGTTCAGTATATAACTTACATCGAGATTAGCATTCCAGGCTTCAAGCAGATGGGGATTATATCCATTTACCCAGCAGTCCTTTGGATCACGCCTCAGTATCATTGCACTGGATTTGTACATCATGCTCAAGCATCGCTCATATTCTTCAGATTTTAAATTACATCGAGTCAGGAGCTGCTGCAAACTTAGGGAGGCAGAGAAAGGTTCATTCAACAACTGGTTAAGCTGTTTGAGCTTTCGCTTTGGTTCTTCCACTTGTATTTGATCATCATCTTCATTGGGTCTCGTTATCATTGTCTCACTGCAGGGTGGTTTGGAAAAGCCAAATCTGCAACCAGAGCCTGGACTTTTGAAATCCTCCTTGAATGCTTTTTGCTGTGCATTTGCACCTCTGTGACTTTCTTGTACAGGTCAGGTTGTGTATGTGGGTCAGGCAGTTGAGCAGTGATGTATTTGGACACAAAATCACAGACAGTCTGATCATCATCTTCATCAAATACAGGTGCACCTGCTACCCATAAGAGGCAGTGTATATGTGGGCTTCCTCTGTGCTGAAACTCTACTCTGTAAAAGTAGTCAACAACTTTGCCAAGAGGTTGTGCAGGAGACGAGATTAAATCTCTGAATAATGCTTCAACACGTTTATCAAACATGCACATTGTAGTCACAGGATTGCTTCGCAATATGTCTCACTTTGTAGACCAGTCGAGCTCCTCAAAATTGATTTCTTCACCCTGTTGCATCTTTATTGCCTCAATTACTTCTGGCCAATGCATTTCAGCTGCAGAAAATGTACAAAAGAATGTAGGAGTTCCCAGCTGTCTGATCATGGCAAAAAGATCTTTTGTTGTTTTCTCCCAATAGGCTGGTGTCCCTCTGAGTGGCTGCATGAATCTGATTGCATCTTTGTTCCGTACCAATTTCTCAACCTCTTGTTTATCTTGTAACATTCTTGAGGTAATTTTGCGTCCATGCCTGGTCATGGGTTTTCCTTTGCGTAGTTGTATTGTTATGCTGGAAGTAGCCAAGTGTATTTCAGTCACAAACTGTGCAAAGAACAAGTAATTTGTGTCTCTGGCAAAGCGATCATCAATACTGAAAAGCCTTATTTTGAAATAACCACTGGGTGTCACTTTAATGCGTCTCTTTTCATCCAGTGTGTTTTCACCCGTAGGGAACTGAACAGGGAATGCCATGGCCTCCAGTTTAGGTGTTCTGAAAAAGCTAACTGGACTGTTTCTTTCAGCAGGTGCAACACAGTAGATTCCTTCACCAAAAGACAATATTTCCTCTGCAACATCAGGTGGCTGAAGGCATGACTCTAGAGCAAAACCACCATTAGGCATGTCGCCTTCCTGATCAGCATCATTTCTCTGCTCTTGTGGTTGGTCATTATGAGGTAGCATGTCAGTGTTTTGTTGTTTATTTTCAGAATCATTTTCTGTCTCATGAAGTGCAATACTTTCACATCTGTCAATTTCCATCAAATCATCTTCATCATAATCATCATCCTCCATTTTAACATGCACATCATCATCATCAGGAAGTGTTGGGTCACATAACTCATGTGTGATAGTTATGTCCTCATACTGTGGGTGGATTTGTTTCAGTTTATGTAGCACCTGTATAAGTTTGGACCAGGCCACAGTCTGAAACAGCTGATGTCCTTTGTAGCACAATCGTCTCTTAAGTTTTATTCTCATGACTTGAGACTGATTTCTCATTCAGGGTAAAGCATTAACTGTTTCTTGTACCTCAGATGGGACACATACAACATTACCACGTATTTCTCTCTGTTGGCCTTTGGGAAGAGGGATGATCTTGGCAAATGGTATGCACTTGGCTATGAGATGCCTCTCCAGTATGTTGAGATCACATAATTCAGGTGGAATGTCAGCAAGCTCCAAGTTGTTAGCTACAGCAAGGGTTGGCATGGCTCCGTTTTTAAGATGATTATGGCAGGTGTAACAGATCCACTCTCTTTTTCTCTCATCAGGCACCTTACACTGTTGTTCATTTCTGCAGCCATCATCACAAGAATGAACATAGTTTTCAGTCAAGCATGCTGCAACCACATCTGGATTTTTGACATATTTTGACCTTACACATGGTCGTACTTGATTGGGAAATGAGGCTTTGTGACAGACTGTGCACACATAAGTGGGACCATTCTTTATTTGTGACTTGAAAACTGATATTGCCTCAGTAATCAAAGTGTTATCAGTCTGACATGTTTGTCTAATCATCCATCTGTATTTTCTTTTTATTCTCGTTGCACATCTCATGTTATGCATTATCCTGAATGCAAGGTTGTTTCTATACTTTTCCCGCATTAAATGTTTCATGACTTGTTTTTGTCTGTATTTAAATGCGGTCTCTTTTCTGTAGCGAGTGTTCATGTACTGCGTCATGTACTGCTTCTGCTTGTCCTTGAATCCGCTGTCTTTTCTGTAGTGAGAGGTAATGTACTGCTTCTGCTTGTCCTTGAATCCGCTGTCTTTTCTGTAGCGAGAGGTAATGTACTGCTTCATGTACTGCTTCTGCTTGTCCTTGAATCCGCTGTCTTTTCTGTAGCGAGAGGTAATGTACTGCTTCTGCTTGTCCTTGTATCCGCTGTCTTTTCTGTAGCGAGAGGTAATGTACTGCTTCTGCTTGTCCTCGAATCTGCTGTCTTTTCTGTAGCAAGAGGTAATATACTGCTTCTGCTTGTCCTTGAATCCGCTGTCTTTTCTGTAGCGAGAGGAAATGTACTGCTTTTCCTTGTCCTTAAATCTACTGCCTTTTCTGTAGCGAGAGGTAATGTACTGCTTTTGCTTGTCCTTAAATCCACTGTCTGTTTTGTAACGTATGTTGATGTATTGTGTTTGTATTTTTGTTTGTTATCAGAAGTTTGAACTTTTACAGAAGCCACTTGTCTCCTCATTATTTTTGTCCTTCGATTTTTGTCATATTTTGACAATTTACATGAAATATCCTGTGAGATGTTGTCTGAGACATCACTGACAAAAGTATTTATCAATGGTTCTTGTTCTGTTTGGACATTGCTGAACATGACTGGAATGTCTTGTTGTCTCATGGCTGTTACAGAAATGGACACATTCTGTGGCATGTTATCAAAGATATCAGCATCATTAGTGTTCATGTTTGGAGCATGTGAGAGAGACTCATGGGCATCATCGTGCACTGTGATGGGTGATACAGCAGCTGTGTGACATGTGAATTCCTCTGACACATCAGTGTTTATTTTGGACACAGATAATTGAAACTTGTGAGCATCACCCTGCATTGTGGTAGGTGAAACAGCAGCAACATGAGTTGTACTGTCTGTGTTTGGGATTGCATCATTCCAGCTGGTCATGGGCTGGTTGTGAAACTGCACAGGTGTTAGTTCATAGACACAGGAAGATGGTGTGCTCAAATTTCATGAGTCTTTACAAGCCGGTCGATCATATCATCGAGATGTGTAAATGTGAGCATCACACCAGTACCAACACAGTGAAGACCCATGTTTAGTGGCAAACCGTTAGCTCCTCTAGAATGTGGATCAAAGAACCTGTATCTGCCTGATCGGTTTCTGAATACTGCAATACATAAGGCACTCATCATCAGCAATGCATACTGGACTTGATGACAAACAAGATTGATGACAAACAGCTGAGTCCTGCCTTTAATTCTGGGAGGTTTCTTACAGATGCATCTTGGGGGTTTGCAAGCCTGCCGTACCTGGAATCTTGAAAGACCACTTTGTACACACATCTACGTGCAGGTGCTTTTCTTGGGAGCTCATCAATAGCCAGGTGGATGCTCTCAGGGAACTTCTGTCTGGCTTTCCTGTACATTATATCACCCTTATCCAAAACATAGTCAAGGTCTGCACTAGTGACTTTTTCATTCTCATGAAGGAAAGCAAGAAATGTGAGAGAGTTTCAGGTACACTGGTGATTTCTGGAGTATCCATATTTAGCAGAAGCCTGACTGCAAGTTGCAAGCACACGTGTTTCATCACAGGGACGTCTCTGGTCTACATTGTTAGCACAAGAAGGTCCCGCTACACATGGTACATCACTGTGATCTCCCCTCTTAACAACATCTGCATAACACACCCCTGGTACATTGGGAACATTTCTTTCACATTTTTGTTTGTCATGGTCAGCAGCAGACACTGGTTGTGCACGTTCCCATATCAGCATAAGACATCTGTGGCACTTCTGCTGGAATGCTGTTCAGAGCATGAGGATCCTGTACATGTTGATATGATGTGTCATCATCATGTAGAGTTAATCTCTGCCAACGTACCTTGGCCCCTTGAGATCTTTTTCCTTTTCTGGGCATGCTTATTAACACTATCACAAAGTAATGACACTTGTTTTATTGTTTATTTCACTTACAGATACAGTTCACAGGTCAAAACAATTGTTAGGAATGTACTAATATTGATACAAAAAAAATCAGATGTGTTGTTCTTGAATGCACTTTGATGTGTAAAATCAAAAATATAGATACTTGAAACTAAAGCTTTAGTACTATCTCACCTCATAACATTACTTCACAATTTGTAATACTTTGAAAAAACAAGTGATTATGAAGGGATTTTTCAGATGATTTTCAGAGATTGTTGAGTGATTTTCAGAGATTTTTGAGCAATTTTCAAGCAATTGTGCAATTTCAATGAGAAATTGCAAGACAGAGTGAAAAATAGAGAGAGAAATGAGTGTGAGAAAAAATGACAGTTGAGAAACCTCAGCAGTAATCCTTGGAACAGGGTGTTGAATCTGAAAAATAACAAAGGACCACTTCATTAATGACTAAAGAATATCTTTTCTTTACTGTTTTTAACAATGCAGTGGCCAGACCCAAGGCTGGAGACGGCCCCCCAGCTGCGTCAGGAGATCGCTCCTCTCTGGGAGGCGCCATGGCGAGCCGGAGCAGAGCTGGAGCAGCAGTGGGAACCAAGGTCTCCCTGGCCAGAATGGGGCCACTAGGAGGAGTCGGTGGCCCCGACGAAAGACCCGCTGCAGTGTCGGAAGGACCAGAGGTAATGGTGGGAAGGCGTACAAGAGGCTGTTGGGCCACTTGTGCCCCAGAGCATCCTGTCCCAGGGGACCGTCCCCCTCCGACCAGGAGAACCATAGGGAACAGTGAGCCGATTCCCTGGAGGCAAAGAGATCGACCTCTGCTCTGCCGAAAATGTCCCAGATCATCTCCACAACCTCCGGATGAAGCCTCCATTCCCCCGGTGGAGGCCTGTGACGGGAAAGAAAATCCGCTACCTGATTCTGATCCCCTGACAGCCACACTGCCCGCAGGCTGGACAGACGGGGAGCAGCCCAAGTCAGCAGGCGCTTGGACACCTGTAACAAGTGTGCCGACTTGGTGCCTTGTCGAGTAGAGCCCCCCGGGCTGAAGAAGGGGGTCTACTGGTATGAAGGCTAGAGCCATGGCCGAGTCGTGGATGAGAGTCATTTTGACCCGGCCGAAGGCTGGGGGCCGGCGTCGGAACTGCAATTCGTAACCCGGGTCAAGGTGGCAACTACCCAAAGGTCTGACGAGCAAGCAGCCCAGTGACTGAGCTGCTGCTCCGAAAAGCAGCCGACGACCGGCCCCGTGGCCCTAGTGCCGCTGCCCCCGGCCCCTGGAGGAGCCGGAAGTGCGGCGGTCAGGCTTGGGGTCCCGGGGCCTACGTGGCGAGCAGCGCAGCTCGGAATGAAAGTCAGCTGCCGGCCTCCTCGTGTCCCGCAAAGGACGTTGGCCACCCCGGGAAGGTGGTTGTGTAGGGGCCCGAGGGGCAGATTGTGAGGCCTCCGACCGGCTGGAGGCAGATCCTCTTCTGTGGAGGCCCGCAAGCCGCCGCCTGGTCTCGTCGGCCTCAGCAGTGCAGTCCAAAGCTTCCAGAGCAGCCGAACCAAAGAGCTCCCCAGGCTCCCCCAGCACCCTACGGGGGACCCTGTGGGTGGCCTCTGTCAGAGGTGACTGCGCCAGCCACACATGGCGGCGAGTGTGGACCAGCGTCGACATCAGACGGCCCAGCTCCCTGGTCTGGTAGGCGAACGTCTGCAGTGATGCGTCACAGATGTTGCGGATGGAACCGTCTACCCGCGCATCCTGCAGAGAGGTCGAGAGGGCAAGGAGGAAATAGGAAAGAGGGTTCCCAACGCGGCCGACCCGAGCTGCCATGTTATAGGCCTTGCAGACATAGTCATCCGTGACCTTGCACTGGGCAGAAGGACACTTAGGATCCGCCTTCATTGCCTCATCCGGAGCCACAATCAAGGCCACGATTGCAGGTTCCATCATCGGCATGCGGAGAAGGCCAACCGACTCTGCATCCTCCATGGAGGCCAAAGCTCGTTCATCTGAGCCCGGCCTGGTGAGGGCCGAGGTGTCTCTCCAGCAGGAATGCAGCTCCTTCAAAAAATCTGGAGACTGCACTGTTTTGGTATTTCGAAGATATACTACAATAACGCTCTGCCTTTGCTTGACAAATATAAGACTGGTAACAAAATGTATTTTTGATTGTGAAGATGTGTGAACTCACCGTTTAGAGTAGATGAGGGTCAGCCAATATCAATGCCCATTAAAACCCGATGAAGAAAACAAACAAACAAAAAACAAGAAAGACAAAAACAAATCGAATCAGTTACAATCACTAAACTATTGTTTGGTAGTCAATTTTAACAGTGTAAAAGTACATTACAAAATCAGATTAACTTCTTAATATTTAGGCCTGTGGCTCAGGCGCCTGCTTGAAAATGACATTCTCAAAATGAATATAGTACATCTCTGAAACTACAAGGTCTGTATGAATCTTTTTTTCATAATAAAGGTAACACTTGTGAGATTTCTGCAGAGGTGTAAGCGTCAGTATAACTGTTATTGGGTCAGAGTAAATGAAGATGGAAAAAATTATAAATAAAATATTTCATTCATTAAAATAAACACAAGTTTATTTTAAGTAATGTACTGAAAAACACATTTGTCTTGCTTGAATAAATGTTACTGAAATTGTCAGTTATAACTGATGGGAAATGTTTTTCTGACATTCAGAAAAACTTTATCTTTAAACTTTATGTTTTTTAAACTTTTTTGGTTAAACTTTATCATAAACAGAAAATTGTTTTGTACAATATGCACATAAAAGTGGTGTAATGAGGTGCATCTATCTACTAAAGCAAGTAATCTCTGTATGTCTGTGTCTCCTTTGCGCATCTCTTGAACCGCTCATCGGCTCGACTCCACACTTGGCAGATGTATGGCTGGGGAAAAAAGGGAGTACTGTGTCGAATTTGGTGCAATTTGGACACATCAGAATAAATATTAATAAATTTAAACTCTGAATAAACAAGCCATCAGCTGCTATGCTCTGCAGTGGCCTTCTGGGCTCTGCTACTGCATGCCACGGTCAGAGCTTTACAACCCTGCCATGAGAGAGATGAGGGGATGACATCTCTTTTCATTTGATAATATTGAAAGTTAGGTTTTGTTGAGGGTTTTCTGACTCATTTTAAAAAAGAAGAGAGAGAGAGGGCAAACGCGTTGAGGGCATGAGTGAGCGACAGACAGTAATGGAGACCTTTCTCTGAGGGAGAGAAAGCCTATGAATTACAGAAATATGTTGTTTTCTGATTGTTTCAAAGTGGTTACGTTCTAAAGCACATTTTAACAACCATAAAACACTCAACAGCTGATTTATTGTTGAGACAAGTGCTCTTTTGGTGCAATTTGTACATGTAACATGTTTAATATTAATATACTGTGAATAAACAAACGAACAGCAAGCCACTGAGCTCCGTGTCTGAGTGCAGTGGGGTCTGTTTGATATAAACACCGTCACATCACAGCAAGGCAGGAAAAAGACACGCGCTTGTCTGATTGGCAGCACAATCAACCAATGGAAGGTCATAAACGGCTTCTATGATTCAACCTCAGTTTAGTTTCACTGGTGAAGTTTGTGTCTGGATTAAACCATTCAACTTATTAAATCCTTATCATTTTAATTGATACGTTTGTCAATTGATATATACATATATACATATATACATATATATATACATATATACATATATATATATATATATATATATATATATACAGTACAGGCCAAAAGTTTGGACACACCTTCTCATTCAATGCGTTTTCTTTATTTTCATGACTATTTACATTGTAGATTCTCACTGAAGGCATCAAAACTATGAATGAACACGTAGAGTTATGTACTTAACAAAAAAAGGTGAAATAACTGAAAACATGTTTTATATTCTAGTTTCTTCAAAATAGCCACCCTTTGCTCTGATTACTGCTTTGCACACTCTTGGCATTCTCTAGATGAGCTTCAAGAGGTAGTCACCTGAAATGGTTTTCCAACAGTCTTGAGGGGGTTCCCAGAGGTGTTTAGCACTTTTTGGCCCCTTTGCCTTCACTCTGCGGTCCAGCTCACCCCAAACCATCTCGATTGGGTTCAGGTCCGGTGACTGTGGAGGCCAGGTCATCTGCCGCAGCACTCCATCACTCTCCTTCTTGGTCAAATAGCCCTTACACAGCCTGGAGGTGTGTTTGGGGTCATTGTCCTGTTGAAAAATAAATGATCGTCCAACTAAACACAAACCGGATGGGATGGCATGTCACTGCAGGATGCTGTGGTAGCCATGCTGGTTCAGTGTGCCTTCAATTTTGAATAAATCCCCAACAGTGTCACCAGCAAAACACCCCCACACCATCACACCTCCTCCTCCATGCTTCACAGTGGGAACCAGGCATGTGGAATCCATCCGTTCACCTTTTCTGCGTCTCACAAAGACATGGCGGTTGGAACCAAAGATCTCAAATTTGGACTCATCAGACCAAAGCACAGATTTCCACTGGTCTAATGTCCATTCCTTGTGTTTCTTGGCCCAAACAAATCTCTTCTGCTTGTTGCCTCTCCTTAGCAGTGGTTTCCTAGCAGCTATTTGACCATGAAGGCCTGATTTGCGCAGTCTCCTCTTAACAGTTGTTCTAGAGATGGGTCTGCTGCTAGAACACTGTGTGGCATTCATCTGGTCTCTGATCTGAGCTGCTGTTAACTTGCGATTTCTGAGGCTGGTGACTGGGATGAACTTATCCTCAGAAGCAGAGGTGACTCTTGGTCTTCCTTTCCTGGGTCGGTCCTCATGTGTGCCAGTTTCATTGTAGCGCTTGATGGTTTTTGCGACTCCACTTGGGGACACATTTAAAGTTTTTGCAATTTTCCAGACTGACTGACCTTGATTTGTTAAAGTAATGATGGCCACTCGTTTTTCTTTAGTTAGCTGATTGGTTCTTGCCATAATATGAATTTTAACAGTTGTCCAATAGGGCTGTCGGCTGTGTATTAACCTGACTTCTGCACAACACAACTGATGGTCCCAACCCCATTGATAAAACAAGAAATTCCACTAATTAACCCTGATAAGGCACACCTGTGAAGTGAAAACCATTTCAGGTGACTACCTCTTGAAGCTCATCTAGAGAATGTCAAGAGTGTGCAAAGCAGTAATCAGAGCAAAGGGTGGCTATTTTGAAGAAACTAGAATATAAAACATGTTTTCAGTTATTTCACTTTTTTTTTGTTAAGTACATAACTCCACATGTGTTCATTCATAGTTTTGATGCCTTCAGTGAGAATCTACAATGTAAATAGTCATGAAAATAAAGAAAACGCATTGAATAAGAAGGTGTGTCCAAACTTTTGGCCTGTACTGTATATGTCAGAAGACAAAACTATGATCAAAGTTGAATGCACCACCAATATGACAGCTGTGCCACAGGTAGCCACAACTCCAATACTGAGTGTAACAGAGACATCTGAATCTGACTCTGACGACACAATGTTAGAAGATGTTACGTCAGGTCCCTGAGCAACTGTGGTCAAAGCATGACACAGATGTGGGGTTGGTGAAGGCAGCCAACCCAATAAGGATAGATTTGAAACCCAATGTGCAACTGCCAAACAAACCACAATATCCTTTAAAATCAGAAGTAGTCGAAGGAATGGTTGAAGAAGTATTGAATCAATGTGAGATTTGTGCTGAGAACAATGTCTGAAAAGGGGTGAAAACCCCTGTGGGACACTTTCCAGTCCCGGAGGGACCTTTTGAACACTTGTGTATGGACTATACTGACATGACTATATTGACATGACAATGACATGATGACATGATAAAATCTGTACATGGCAAACTATGCCAGCGTGAAGCTTAACTGGGTGGATGCGCTACCACTCGTACTAATGAGCTACCGCATGCAAATTCTCAGAAACACATACCTTTCGCCTCACCAAATGCTTACGGGACGATGCATGCCTGTCCCACCAGCAATAAGGCTGCCACATAAAGGGCCTAATCTGGAACAATTGCAAATGGAGTTGTCTGAATACATGACACAACTAACTGCTATCTATAGATCTATATATTTTCAGGAAAAAGCAAAGGAGCCAAAAGCCGACAAGGAGGCCGAAAAGACAGGTGGTGCCGGGTGGCCAAGTGTAAGAAAGTGGCACGAGCCAAGAAGGGAAGGGCCGTACACCGTGGTGAGGGTGACTCCAACAGCAGTCCAAGTCGAAGGAAGCACGACATGGTATCATTTCAGCCACTGCACCAAGGTCCAGGCAGAGATAAAGGGCAGTATAAACCTAAAAAACAATGAGGAAAATGATGTGGTTGTTGGTGGGCGTAATGAGCAGCCTGGTGTTGCAATCAACAGGCAACCTGGGAACAAAGGAGGCTGCAGACTCTGGGGACAAGGAGCACGGAACATCCGCTGGAGTCACAGCCGCTCCAGGAGGTGCCACACAGCCATGATCAAGATAAGTATAATGCAACCACAAAATTCCCAATTCACACTGTGCCGAAATCCATGCCAGCATTCTCAGATCAGGTTCACTATGATATTAAGCTATTAAGTCAGGAGCAGGTTGACAAACGAGCTAAGAGAGATCTTCACACTATGTGGAAATGGATTGGAGTAGTGATCATCCCCGATGAGATAAGAGGGGATGAGACAGAATGTGAAATAAATGTTGAACTAAATAAAACAACCTTATGTAGAATGAAGTTAACAATATTGGTCTTCCCACAGGAATTCCAGAGGAATTCAAAGCCCGAGACAAGGTCAGAGCGGGGCTTGACTCCATACTCCCATGGATAACAATTAATAAAATGTGGCCTGGATTAACTATATTTATTACAATCAGCAGAGATATGGCAACTACACCTTTGAAGTTCTTAAGCAATTAGGTCAACAATTGCACGAGACTAGTGCCATGGCATGGCAAAATAGGCAAACGTTAAATTGGATTTTAACAGAAGAAGGGGGAGTATGTAAGATGTTTGGAACACATTTATCTCAAATAACACTTCACCAGATGGAACATTTTCTGTTGCTATGAGTAAGCTTGAAGCTTTAATGTTTGAAATGACTGAAAATGCCGGTAAGGGTGGAAGCATTAAGTGGGATGGGCTAGAGGAAATTTTTGGAAAATGGGGAGCCGTTTTGGCTAAGACAGGGATAATTATACTGATAGTACTTATTCTGTTCTCCTTATTGACATGTTGCATCGTGCCTATCCTGAAGAAATGGTGTGTGAGAGCAATGGACAAGAGGCTAAACCTCGTAACGGATATGCAGGGAGCGCAAATGCTAAGTATGCTTGCCCCTGAACAATTGGTGCGCAGAATTCTTCTGGCGCAGAGGGGGGGAGGAATTGCCAGATTTGTTCCCAACCCCTGATCACATGGACGATTTAAAGGACGAGGAGGAACTGTGAGTGAGAATGATGAACAATGGCTGATACTCTCTCCTGAAAGAGAGAGAGGAGGGAGAATGTATACACCACAACCACATACGAACATATCACATAAATATATTATGATACCATTCTTCACTATTTAAAACCATATTTTAAAAAATGTTCCTATACTCGCTCTCTGTAACCATGTTTAATCACTATTTTTAATCATTTTTAAAATTTTTCTATATTCAGTGTTGTACCTTTATAAGAGGAAAATGTAATCTGAAGTCAAGTTATGCATACCATCTAAAAATTGTCTGTGATTCCATTATAATCCAATAAGTAAGTTGCATTTCATTGTGGGATGTATTTGATCAATCTGTTTAAGATTCATCTGCTAAGGCCGCCTAACGGGAAGGGGCTGATGGGGGACTTTTCCTGGATTAAAACAGCCACCAGGTTTTTCGCCCCCATCAGTTGAATGTTGACAGATGATTAAATATGTTCAGTGTTTGATGTAGTACCATATACTCATGATAAGTTCATATATCACTGTATCGTATGATTTCTTATGCATATCATCATCATATTCGAGTTCAAGAGTTTCATACACGACCATATACTCATGTTAGTAGGAACACCGGTTATAGTTACAGTGCCATATATTCTAGTCATATTCATACAAACATAGGTATTCATTTATCATACATTATCTCTGTGAGCAATTTATGATAAAATCATAAAGAGGGGGGACTATGTAGAGGCAGATAATGTATCATCACTCTGTATTTAGGATCCAACTAAGGTCAGTTACGCAAGGCTCAGGCAGCAGCTAGATAAATATCAGATTTGGCAATAAAAAAGGACCCATAAGCAGGAAACAGGTGTTTTGATAGACTAAGTGGTTCGTGTGTAAGTTAAACCTTGGGAAGTCAAATGAGGTGGAACATTCTGGGTTAAGGTGACCTGACCGTTGGGACAGTTGGGCCAAGTTTGGCAATAGGAACGGGTTTTTTTGCCAGGAGTACAAAGGAAAAGGAAGACAAAGGTGGTGACGCCTGGAGCTGCAGTTCTAGGAATGAGCAGGAAAATCAGGAGAAAGTATGACACACACACATACACACATGTGCACACACCCATGAGTGAAGGCCGAGGATATAAGAACTGGAAGAATGATGATTTGGGGGAGCTGTTTCTACTAATTCGGACATGTAGACTTGGTGTACTGATGTATGCTGATGTTCTGCGATTAAACTATTCCCGTTGGCTGTAACTTTTCTCCGTGGTTCTCTGAGTCTCTTCATTTCAGTGTTTACTGGAGTTGAGCATTTTTCTTACAGAAACAGAAAAAGCGATGTTTTAGGCTTTGAGGTGCAGCTCTGAGCACATTCAGCATATCCAACTCAAATTTAGTCAGACAGGCCTCAAGACCTTGGTAATGCTACATTATGAAGATTGTGACATATCGTCAAACGGTGTTGCGCCCAGAGCGCGGCAAAGTCGATGTTTCACCAAACTGCATAAAAGTGGCCTTAACTTCAGTGTCCTTGGTCATATCTGCCTGAAACTTCATGTGTGTGTTAACGGTCCAGGCCTGAATATGTAATATGAGTTTCGTTGATGGGCATGGCTAAATGACTTGGTCATGCCCATTCATAAAAGTAACCCCCATAGGACGTTCACCGATATGCACGAAAATCGGTACATACATGTATCACACCCAGACGCACAAAAAAGCCTCTTGCAGCCATAGACCAAACCCAACAGAAAGTTGGCCATTTTGAATTTTGCGGCCATTTTTGGCTTTTTGCACGTGTTGTATTTTAACGAACTCCTCCTATTGGATGAATCAGGACGACTTCAAAATCACTGTGTGCCAACTAGACAACGTTGTGATCAAAATATATCAAAAGATTAGTAGATCGTTAAAGGGTTTGGCCGTCAGATGGCTGCGAAGTTTGATGTATCGCCATGAAACACGAAATTGCTATAATTTTGGGATACATTGTCCAATCCTTCACCAAACTTCACATGATTCATAATAGTCCTACCCTGAACACATCTACATGACAAAGTTCTGTGATTGTCACAACACCCCCTGCTGTTGACAGGAAATGCCATGTTTTAGACTTTGAGGTGCTGCTCTGAGGACATTGACCTTATCCAACTCACATTTGGTCAGAAAGGCCTTAAGATGTTGGTAATGCTATATTGTGAAAACCATGATGTCTCGTCAAACGATGTCACTGTGGCAACGCCTTATTTGCCATAAACCACGAGCCTGTTTTTGAGGGGTAAGGGATGCTTGTAAAGTCATGAAACTTGGCACACATATGACAGGATCCGATTGGTGTTGTCTGATGTCATTTTTGATCTTCGATGTACCAGCATGGCTCATCAGCGCCCCCTATAATTATTCTACAAAGCAGTCCCCGAAGGTGGTTTGACCTACATCTATGAAACTTGGTAGGAACATGCATCACTGAAAGACGTACAAAAAAGCCTCTGACAGCCATGTGCCAAACCCAACAGGAAGTCCGCCATTTTGAATTTGCTTGTAACTGGTTCACAACTACACCACACATGTTCCAATCTTCCCCAAATTTCACAGGATTGATGACAGTCCTGCCCTGAACACATCTATACGCCAATACTTGGTTATTAGTACGGTGCCACCTACTGGCAAAATGCCATGTCTTTGTATGATTTGAGGGATATGACGTGTAACTCCTGCATGAGGGGTCTGCCTTTGACAGGAATGAACTGCGGCGTAAGCTGGCGTCCTTGTGTGAAGGTGTAAGGGTCTGTTCATCGTTGCTTGCAGCTTTAATTTTATCTTATTTTTACTTTTTTTTATTGCTCACTTATTGTCTTACTTTTAATCACTCCCTCCATTTGCCATGTCATGTCCGAGCTGTTCTGTTCTGTGTTTTATGTGGAAAAAATGCAATAAATATATTGTTAAAAAAAAAATTCCAAAATACCGGGGGGGCGGCGCCGAGCACCCTCTATGGGCCAGCTGCCACTGCAGGCTACAATTAGTAAGCATTTTTTCACATAGTTACGCACAAAAATAGAACCTATCCACGACAGTGCAAGTGCAAGAAACATACCTGGTTGATAAACTCCAGATTTAAACTAGCACACGCTAGTAAGGGTAGGTACAAAGCAACAGTCAAATGTTATGTTAGACTGAAACTTAGACTGAAACAAACACCTAACATGGAAAAGGGAAAAAAAGCTGACAGAACTTACAGTGTTTTGCCGTCTTGATTCACGGCTCCAGGGTGTTGTCTTTTTAGATGTTCATTCATCGCCGTTGTGCTTATATGGTACGCCAACTGCATTTTAGACAATCGGCAAGCCATGGTATCTACTGTGCTGAATGTGAAGTTTTCCCAAGCGCGTACAACATGATTTTTTATTTTGTCGAAGCTCCGAGGACTTTATACCAGCATTGCTGCTGCACGCCGGCATTTTTTGTTTGAACCGACGCGTCGACGCAAAAAATTTGCGTCAACATATTTACGTAGTCGATGATGTTGACAATGTCGACACGTCACCCCAGCCCTAGATTAGGTCAATCAACGACTTGTACATAGAAGACATATTTGCATCGTTTTCTTCAGTTTTTCAGTTATCTACAAGTTAGGAACTTTTTACAGAAAACATTCAATTCATTTCCAAGCAAGCCCACTAAAATGCATGTTGACCGTATTCTTGGACTGAGCTTGGACTGCAAAGGACTGACGTGCCTATGAGCTCATTAAAACATTAACCCTCATCCCATTGAGAGTTTAAAAACAACCTGGGACTCTGACCTTGGAGTAGTCTTAACTGATGACCAATGGAAATCAATCTTAGATCCGATACACGTATCTTCAACGTCTGCTAAACACAGCTAGATACAGTTGAAAGTGGTTCATAGGGCTCACCTTACCAATGCCAGATTGGCTAAGATCTATTCAAGCATTGAAACATTATGCCCTCGATGTATAGGTCAGTCTGCAGACCTAACGCACATGTTCTAGCTATGTCCGGATCTCCTCACCTTTTTTGGTCAAGTATTTTTAAAGCTTTAAGTGAGATGTTTGGAACCCGATTTGACCCTGACCCGATCTGTGCCGTCTTTACTTTAACATCACAAGAATCTCGTGCCCATTTACCAAATAAAGCCTACATGGTCATAGCCTTCTCTACACTCCTTGCGAGACGTTTGATTCTCTTAGGATGGAAGCAGCATACTCCTCAATCCTTCTCCCATTGGATCAAAGATGTCATGTATTTCTAAAAAACTTAAAAGAATAAAGTACACATTCAAAGGGTCTTCTCAGACCTTTAACTTAATTATGAAGGCCCTTCCTGGACTTTAATGACTCCCTACAGGAACCCCTTGATAGGGAGTGAGGCAGTGGGATGAAGTGCCCTTTTACAATGGCCCGGTGGCGTCAAGGGGAAACGCAGTGGGACAACAACGAAAGTTAAGGGGGCAAAAGGCCGAGGAGGGTGGGTGGGAGCGGTGGTAGTGATGGATAGGTTCAGCAACCGAAACACTTTCTGCAAGGAGGCCGTAAGGCCATTCACCTCTCGTAAGATTGTAAAGCCAGTTCTGTTTTTTTCTCTTAAACCCAACCATGTGCATGTGTTGGCCAAACATAACCATGTGTGTTTGTTGATGAAGGAAAAAAACTTAAAACTTAAAAAAAATTTGGTGTTGCACCAATGTAGTGCGTTTATTTTGAAAGAGACTGTGTGCAAACTGTACATTTCCTGTGAAAACAGACAATGCATGAAACAGGCTGAAGTTGACACGGTGTCCCAGACGCCAAAGACAAATACACCCAGGGTACCTTGCACATCATATGTGGACATGGAAAGACCACAACCAAGTGTCAATATGTGACAAGGTTGGAGTGAGAATGCGTTGGACTTAGAATAGAATAGAAAACACTTTATTTATCCCTGAGGGGAAATTCAGCTGTTGAGCAGCTCATAAAAGACAAAAAACAAAATAAAATATGTTAAAATTAGTGCACAAATAGAGATTAAATTACATCTGTTTTGACCAAGAAGATTTTGTAAAAGGCTGTCATGCCTGCAGGAACATGAAAAGGTTCTTCCATGTAACGCACAGTGTGCCTTCATGTTGTCGCTACATGCTGAAAAAGCAGGGTGGAATGGTCAGATTTCTCTTATGCTTTAGACAGATATGGCTTTGGTCCTGTATGTATGCAATGGATTAGTGCCCCTTGTCATAAACCACTTCCCTCTGTCAAAATGAATTGTGTCTCTATTCTTCTAGTTAACTAGATCAACAAGGCAAAGCTGTCCAGTTTCACCATTAACTTTGGTTTTGGCACTGCACTAGAAGAACTAACCAGCAAATAGGTGGTATCAATATGTATGGATATGATTTTAAAACAAGTGCATTTGCAGACAATATATTATTAACTCTATCAAATACGGCAAACTCAGTAACTTTTCAGGGTAAAAAGTAAACTGGAGCAAGAGCAAGATAGTTTGGAAGAAGCAGAGACTGAAATATTTTGGTATGTAAATTATTTCCCCTATTAAATTGAATTTGTAATAAATGATCCTATGCTGACTAAAACTATTAGAGAAGATCTTATTAGATGAGAAAACTTCCTCTCTCTTTGTTTGGTACAATGGAGATCATTAAAATAAATGTTTTTCTCACTTTCTTTCATGATTTCTTCAGTTTGAGTGAAATTACCTGAATTTTGGTTCAACGAAGTTAAAAAGCTTTTTATAATGTTTCTCTGGGGGTATAAAAAAACAAGAATTGCTTTAATTAAACTCAGAAAGCATAGAAATGAAGGAGGGTTAAAAATACAATGGGGGAAATAAGTATTGAACGCATTAACTGTTTTGTCATTACATTTATTTCCAAAGATGCAATTCATGTGACATTTCTTCCAGACACTGGTATTAACTCAAATAATCCACACATGAAAAGAAATCACAACATTCAAATCCATAAATAGTGATTATGTGGAATTAAGTGCAATAACACAGGAAAAAAGTATTGAACACACTATCTGAGACTCGTTTAATACTTTGTGGAGAAGCCTTTGTTTGCAATGACTGCTTCCAGACGCTTGTTGTATGTATGAACTAATCGCCCACACTGCACAGGTGTGATTTTTGCCCATTCCTCCGCACAGATTGTCTTCAAATCTTGAATATTCTTTGGTGCCCTCTGGTGAACCCTTATCTTTAGTTCTTTCCACAAATGTTCGATCAGATTTAAGTCAGGTGATTGACTGGGCCATTCTAACACATTGATTTTCTTTTTTTTAAACCATTCGAGAGTCAACTTTGCCGTGTGCTTCGGATCGTTGTCCTGTTGAAAGGTCCAGCCACGTCTCATCTTCATCATCCTGGTGGATGGCAGCAGGTTCATCTCAAGAATTTGCCGATAGATGTTTCCATTCATTGCTCCTTCAATTATATGAAGTCTGCCAGTACCACGAGATGAGAAACAACCCCATGCCATGATGTTTCCACCACCAAACTTCACTGTTGGTATAGTGTTATTTGGGTGATGTGCAGTGCCATTTCTCCTCCAAACATGGTGTGTAGTATGACAGCCAAAAAGTTCAATTTTGGTCTCATCTGACCAGACAACATTCTCCCAGTATTCCACAGGCTTATCCAGATGCTGTTTAGCAAACTTTAAACGAGCTTCAACATGCCTTTTTTTGAGGAACGGAGTCTTGCGGGCTGAGCGTCCATAGAGGCCATGGCGGTGGAGTGCATTGCCTATCGTTTTCTCTGTAACACTTGTACCTGCTGCCTCCATGTCTTTCTGGAGTGCTTTCCGGGTGGTCCTTGGCTCTTTGAGAACTCTTCTGACCATCTTTCTGACTCCCTGGTCAGAAATCTTGCGAGGAGCTCCTGTGCGCGGCCTGTTGATGATAAGGTGATGCTTCTTCCACTTGCGGATAATGGCCCCAATGGTGCTTACTGGAATACTCAGATTCTTTGAGATAAGTCTGTAACCAGTTCCATTCTGATGCTGAGCAACAATCAGGCTGCGAAGGTCTTGAGAGAGCTCCTTGCTTTTACCCATCATGAGATGTGTCTTGTTTGACTACTTGGTGAAAAAACAACCTGTTTATAGGGCCTTCAATTAGCACTAACCCAGCTGATGTTGGTTTGCACTTATAGGAAGTACAAAGACTAATTACTTTCAGGTGTGAGATGGTATAGTGCCTTTCCTTGCCAAACTATACAGCTTTCCCATGGTGTGTTCAATACTTTTTTCCTGTGTTATTGCACTTAATTCCACATAATCACTATTTATGGATTTGAATGTTGTGATTTCTTTTCATGTGTGGATTATTTGAGTTAATACCAGTGTCTGGAAGAAATGTCACATGAATTGCATCTTTGGAAATAAATGTAATGACAAAACAGTTAATGCGTTCAATACTTATTTCCCCCATTGTACATGAAATACTTATTTATTATTTGGCCTTTACTGGCAGATGCTGTTTGCTTTGGGCCTACGATGAATATGATGAAGCTGGCAGCTGGATGTGGCTGAAAGAGAAAACTGTTGAGTTAAATCAAATGTCCCTCTCCTCTTTGTGGCATAGTAGAATGACAGTTAAGATCTTAACAATCCTATTATTCATTTTGTATGTGATATAGCAAAGGCAATACAAATGTAATGTGCAAAGTAATTTGTAACCCTAACCCTAACCCCCTAACCCAGGTAGTTCCTAGTGTCCACTTGATATACAATGCCTAATTTTAAATTTTTTTATTTAACCAGGTTAGTCCCATTGAGATGGGGGGTCTCTTTTTCAAGGGAGACCTGGCCATGACAGCAGCGATACAGCCACATATTTAGTTTACAATGATAAGAAAAACATTTACAAACACAGAACAAATACTCATACAATCAGATAAATTATTTACAGACCGAAAGCCTAGACTCCAAAGATTTCACTCTCTCTTTAAAATCAGTCAAAGAAATCAGTGTGTGTAAATGTAGTTCAGACTGAAGCTTGTTCCACACATCAGGAGCTGAAAACCTAAAAGATTTCTTTCCTAATTCAGTCCTTATCTTTGGAACAACCGGTTTCAAAATATCTATCGAGCAGAGTGAGCATTGTGACTTCCTTGTTTCCAGGTTAATTGTGAACAAAAGATAAGTTAACTTTAATATTCAATGTAATAGAGACATATTTGGGATTTAAAGACAAGATTTCAGAAATACAAGTCTATACAAACACGTAAACAGGTTTGGTTACAACTTTATGTTTATCACCATGGGTAAGAGTTGGTACATGGATTGAACGGCAGATCAAAAGCTTCGCCTTCAAGCTCAGCACCCTTTTCTACGGAATACACCGTCATCCAGAGCTGACTTCACCGGAAGCTGTAAACTTGCTCTCTCCTCTTAAAAGGAGGACTCAACATATATACAAGAATGCACAATTTTTTAATACTTCAAACCTGCCAAAGTCTTAAGGTTCACTGGGAAAATAAGTGATGCACAAGTCAAAGACAAAGAAAAGAAGAAAGTCTGTGACAGTAAATAAAGATGATATTTATTTGTTTTTGAAAAGAATCTCAGCTCATGCAAGGATACAGCTCTTGTAAACAAAATCATTTGAAAATATGTTATATGCACACACTTGGTGTCCCTGGAATGTACAATTTGTGAAAGTTCAGCCGTATTACAGATATTATGAAGAGCTGTCACCCAACCCCCCCCGGTCCCTCTTTCCACAATGTGATTATTTCATAGCCTCACCATATGGTGTAAGGGCTGCATGCTAAAAGGAAATGTGTTTTATGTTAGGCATCAACATACTGCATGAGTGCCATGCTCATTAAGGTCAGATATACAGCATCAAGTCGGTCAAAGCACTCTGGAGTTCAGAATTTAACATCATGAACTCTGTTAGCAGGCGCTGGCAAAAGCATGCACACACAGACCACAGCCTGATGATGTTTCAAAACAATGTGACACCTCTTTAAGACATCTGTGAGACATGTAGAAAGATATTTCAAAATCTTAAAAAAACAAAACAAGGAATAACAGTAATCAGTACTTGTGGTACACAGTAGTAGATGTAAAACGGTTAGACAACATTTGAGTTGGAAAGGAAAGCTGTTGTAAAAACTGTGATCAGCGCACAGAGCTGAAACCTTCCTCTAAACCATACAGAGACCAGAGGGGGTTACACTTGTTACTGTACTGCTTTTGCTTAAAAGTATCCCAACACCAAGATAAGCTGTATATCAGCACAGGACCACACTCTGGGCCCAAGGCTACAAGTTAGAGCCGACTGAGAGCAGCTGACATCGTGCTATGCATTTGCTGGACTCATTCCTGTAGCCTGGAGCCTTGTCTGCAGTGGAAAGTATCCACTTCTCAAGATATTAAAAACGATTAGCATCCAGAAGGGCAGCAATAGTTCTGTGCCACTGAAAATGCTTTCAGAAAAAGAACAGCAGTGTAAAGTGTTTATCTGTTCACTTTCCTGTTTTGAGCTTCATCTTAAAGCTGGATTGTGTAGGATTTGTAGATTTTAGCTTGTTATCAAACAAGATTACAAATCAACTATGCTAGCATTTGGGCGCAATGCTACCAGGCTCCAAGAGATGTTTTGAAACAGCATGACCTTTTCTTTTTTGTTTGTTTGTTTGCAAAGAGTACTTTAGTTTGAATTAATTTATTAGCTATAGAAAGTCAGACTCAGTATAAATACTTGACTCAGAGAGGCCGACATGTTGTTAGTTTTATTTTTAATTACACATATTACTATCAACCTGAAGAATCAAGTGTTGGTCGGGCAATAATGCAAACACACTGTTAACAGGTATAAGGTTTAACTTAGTTTAGCGTGTTAGCATGCTGCAATTTGCTTTTTACCAATATGCAGCTGAGGCCGATGGGGATGTCATTAGTTTTGCAGGTTTTTGGTAGTGTAGTATTGGACTATATTTCATATATTTAAGACTGGATAAAAGACTGACCAATCAGCTGACAGACAGATAGCAATGGCTCTCTTGAACTCTGACACTAGCATGGCTGAAAAGACATTGTCAGACACAGACTGCACTAACTTGCATACAAAAAAAAATCCACCAGGTGAATAATTTGAAGGGTTATATAATCACATAAAGATAATTCACATTAGGGCTTTAACTCTTTGTTCCTCAAACAGAGTTAGGATACGGACAATGTGAGTTTATTTCATTAACATTGCTGCTCTCTGCTTCCAGTTAGCTTTACTTGTGTCCTTGGAATGTGGGAAAAGATGCAGACTAGAGGACAGAAATGTACAAAAAGGACAGGACTACTGATAAGTGCTGTGCATGCTCATGAATTACACATTACAGAGCATAAAGACGAGGCTTTTTTTAGATCATGATTCACTTTGAATCAGAGAGGGATGGGAGAAAGGAGAGGAAGAGGTAGAATGGGCCGCAGCAGAGATTAGAGGGATGATGGCCACATTAAATGCAGGTTGCAGAGATGATGATGTGTTGATGATGTGTTGGTCAGCAACCTTGATAACCTAAGAGTGCAATCTCTTCTTCCTCTCTCTTCTCTGTAGTTGTTTTTTTTATATGTGGATTGTGTGTGCATTGCCTGCAGGCTATGACTCTGGCTAAACCCCTGAGAATATTCCCAGGGGGTCAAAAAGTTTGACAAAAATAGGAGAGACCAGCATAGAAGAGGCCCTCTACATAATATTTGACTAGGCATGTCAGTAGACTTAAAAAATAAAGATATCTAATACCATGCTGCAATATTTCCAGACACCATCGTGATATATGTAAGCTCCCATTACAAACATTTAATATAATTTTGTATTCAACAGGCACAGTAGTGTTACCCTGGATAGGAATGCTAGAAACCATATAAAAGACAAATGAATGTAGAGCTCTCTCTGAAGTGTAGGACAGAAAAATCATATGCTGTGAGGAACAAAAGATGTGAACTGAAATTAAACATTTCCTCATTTTTAAAATCAACTATTTGTGCACCATAAAAAATATGAAAACAAGCTTCCCCTGCTTTATACAAGTCAGTAGTACTGAGAGCAAACCACCTCCCTGAGGGGTCTGAGGAACGCCGGAGTGACAGGAAGAGAGCAGGAGTGGCAGAGTTGTAAGTCCAGCGCAGTAGTTTGAAGTAAGGCCTCAGTTTTTTTTTTCTGTTTGTTTGTTTTTTTTGTATTGGCAAAATAAAATATAAAGAAAAGAAAAATGAGAAACATATACATCTGTAACTTAATTACATCTAGCTTGAAAACTTTTTTAATTTGTGCAAAATGTAAATTTTACAAATATGGGGAGAGTTTATTTTCATAGATCACTGAAGAAGGATTGTGCTCATCTGTCACCGCCCTCCTGCTCTCTGGTTGGTTGACAGGCCAGCAGCTGACCTTGAGGCTTGCTGTTGATTAGAATTTTGGCTTCACGTGGAGTGGACAGTCCGCTTCAGTTTTTCTATCTCCATCTGCAAGAGCACAGTAACACAACACACTCAGTATAGAGATTGGAATACTGAAAAAGTACACCCACTCTGGAAAAGTGACACTAAATGTTCTATGCGCCAAAGTAGGCTGGGCCCATGATTCAGCCAACATCATTCCTGCTGTGAAACACAATGGTGGAGAGGAGAAGTGGAATGACAATGAAGCTACATGCTGGAGGAGAACGTGAGCTGAGCAGCAAATGTCTTTGTCAAAGAATATTCAAGAAGCACAGTGAGTCTCTACGTTTAGTCAATAAACTTGACTTGTGTTGCCAGACCACTGTCTGGAAGTTTTTTTTTCCAAACTTTGAATTTTGGTTAGGCACAGTAAAACACGCTGCTCGCACTGCGGCACAGCACACACACTCAGTTGGAGCGGAGCCTGTGTTGCGTTCAGGCATTGTCACGTAAATAACAAATTCGAGCACTTGAATAGGCCATAGCACAACACAGCAGCATGTCAAGTGGGCCATCTCATCTGGTCAGATACAGACAATAGGTCTACACAGCCGTGTGTAATCAATGCAATGGTCCCACCATGTGTTTTCATTAGTATATCTTGCTGTAGGCTAATACTAATATTAATGCCTTTTGTTAAGTGTTCAAAAAGCTGACCAGAAACAAGTTGGTAAAAGGGGAACCATGCAGTTTTTTTTAATACTATAGATATTTTAAAAGACACCTCGTGATACCTTTGGCAGGTATTGTATTGAAGTCATAATTTTGGTATCGTGACAACTCTACTTCACACACGTCTTTCCCTCAGCAGCTCAGAAGATCTATACAGTCAGCACAATTTCAAGATAAGTGTCACCAACTCAGTATCTGACCAAATGTCTTCCCTTCTGTTGAGATATGATGTTGAATAATGGCCAGAAAAGTGTTAATGCAGAACATTATGATGTTACGGTACAAAACTTCAGAGTACAAAAGGTTTCTAACAAAATAGCGAATTACTACATAAAGTGGAAACACTAACAGCAGCACTCACCTGTCTTATGCAGTGGTGTAAAGCACAACTCCTTTCTTTTTAATCTAAGCAGGCTTATCTATGATCAGACTAATGTAGCTTCTGTTGGGTAATAATACTAATGTTACTATACATTTTGATACTAACACAATCCCGTTAAAACCACACAAGTTTTAACCTGTGAATTCATCAATTTTACCTCAGCAGATTGAGATGACAGATTTCTGTATTATGCAAAAACAAATAAATAGAAATAACTGGTACATTCAGATGCTTTAGCTGTCATGTTTACTGAAACCATTCTACTAAAATGTAGCTGCATTTTATAATTATCTTCACCTTATGTTTTTAATCTACGATATGTACAATGAACTAATGTATCACAGTTTCTCCACCACATTAATATGAAATCAAAGTTTCATTGTAAACACATGTTGCTTACTGGATCAGTATTTGTTCTATGCAATGATGGTGTCTCTCGAGTCTTTATTTGCTTACTTATAAAACAGTAAACTTGCCTCTTGTTTTACTTATTAGGTTTTGGCGTAATGAACTAGTTCATCCTACATGTTTGATACACCGTCCAGGCCTAGAGCTTGACTGTTTGAATCCATACACCCTGCAGAACATCCACAACATTTATAAGTATGACTATGGACCCTTAAGGCATAGAACTGAAGTAAATTGAGTTTTTATGACATGTAATCAGAAACAACTGTGTAAACTCAATTCTGAACACTAAGGTTTCATTATACCAAAATACCCACTTATAAAGAAATGACAAATAAATCTTTTGTCAAAGGAACTTTATTCTTAGCAAAAGTAAAAAATAAAAATGACAAAAAAACTTTGTAAATAATATACAATAGATGGATACATAAATAAAAACACAGCAGCGTTTTATCTGCAAAACTAATGATCCAGGTCCAATTCTTTCCCATTAGGTCCATCCTGTCCTGTGTTGTACTCTGGATACGCCAGGAGTTTCTTGATCAAGCTGGTCACTGCGTTGGCCACCAGCTGCCCCTTGGCTGAGGTGAGAGACACGTAAGGCAACCACCTCCTCCTTTGAGGGTCTCTCATACTGGGATGAGGTATCCTGCATATCGTCAGCAAACGGCACTGGGTTCTCAAACTACTCCCCAAAGTTGAGCCTCATCAGGTCATCTACAGTCTGTAAAATATTGCATCTAAATATTGATTTCCTTGTGTTTCTAAATTAAGTGCTTCCCTGAATCCACCTTATATATATTTCAAGTGTTGCCATAACTATTTAACACTTTTTATCTGATGTTATTGTGTTGGTAATAAAAATACAATTATTTACAAATGACTCTAAGTAGGGTCTGTTTTTACAGTCTTTGCTGGGGATAAAAGAATACAGTTTTGCTTTACTTTTCCAACATCCTTTAAAAACTTAAGTGATGAGGGTCTACTAGCTCTGTTTAAGTTTCTCCCTCTTTCTTCTCCAGCTCAACATGAGGTCTCGTACTTGGTTTGAAACCTATGACCTTTATGGGTGTTGGTAACAGCTGACAGTTCAAATAAAATAAATAAATAAATATGTATATATATACACACACACACACACACATACATACACACGCATATATATATATACACTGAACAAAAATATAAATGCAATACTTTTGTTTTTGCTCCCATTTTTCATGAGCTGAACTCAAAGATCTAAAACATTTTTTTATATACACAAAAGACCATTTCTCTCAAATATTGTTCACAAATCTGTTGAAATCTGTGTTAGTGAGCACTTCTCCTTTGCCAAGATAATCCATCCCACCTCACAGGTGTGGCATATCAAGATGCTGATTAGACAGCATGATTATTGCACAGGTGTGCCTTAAGCTGGGCACAATAAAAGGCCACTCTGAAATGTGCAGTTTTGCTTTATTGGGGGGGTCTGGGGTGGGTCAGAAAACCAGTCAGTATCTGGTGTGACCACCATTTGCCTCACGCAGTGCAACACATCTCCTTCGCATAGAGTTGATCAGGTTGTTGATTGTGGCCTGTGGAATGTTGGTCCACTCCTCTTCAATGGTCGTGTGAAGTTGCTGGATATTGGCAGGAACCGGAACACGCTGTCGTATACGCCAATCCAAAGCATCCCAAACATGCTCAATGGGTGACATGTCCGATGAGTATGCTGGCCATGCAAGAACTGGGATGTTTTCAGCTTCCAGGAATTGTGTACAGATCCTTGCAACATGGGGCCATGCATTATCATGCTGCAACATGAGGTGATGGTCGTGGATGAATGGCACAACAATGGGCCTCAGGATCTTGTCACGGTATCTCTGTGCATTCAAAATGCCATCAATAAAGTGCACCTGTGTTCGTTGTCCATAACATACGCCTGCCCATACCATTACCCCACCGCCACAATAGGCCACTCGATCCACAACGTTGACATCAGCAAACCGCTCACCCACACGACGCCACACACGCTGTCTGCCATCTGCCCTGAACAGTGAAAACTGGGATTCATCCGTGAAGAGAACACCTCTCCAACGTGCCAGACGCCACAGAATGTGAGCATTTGCCCACTCAAGTCGGTTATGACGACGAACTGCAGTCAGGTCGAGACCCCAATGAGGATGACAAGCATGCAGATGAGCTTCCCTGAGACGGTTTCTGACAGTTTGTGCAGAAATTCTTTGGTTATGCCAACCAATTGTTGCAGCAGCTGTCCAGGTGGCTGGTCTCAGACAATCTTGGAGGTGAACATGCTGGATGTGGAGGGCTGGTGTGGTTACACGTGGTCTGTGGTTGTGAGGCCGGTTGGATGTACTGCCAAATTGTCTGAAACGCCTTTGGAGATGGCTTATGGTAGAGAAATGAACATTCAATTCACGGGCAAGAGTTCTGGTGGACATTCCTGCAGTCAGCATGCCAATTGCACGCTCCCTCAAAACTTGCGACATCTGTGGCATTGTGCTGTGTGATAAAACTGAACATTTTAGAGAGGCCTTTTATTGTGGTCAGCCTAAGGCACACCTGTGCAATAACCATGCTGTCTAATCAGCATCTTGATGGATTATCTCGGCAAAGGAGAAGTGCTCACTAACAGATGATTTAGACAGATTAATGAACAATATTTGAGAGAAATGGTCTTTTGTGTATATGAAAAAAATGTTTTAGATCTTTGAGTTCAGCTCATGAAAAATGGGAGCAAAAACAAAAGTGTTGCATTTATATTTTTGTTCAGTGTATGTATGTGTGTATATATATATATATATATATATATATCTATATCTATACAGGTATATATATATATATATATATATATATATATATATATATATCTATATCTATACAGGTATATATATATAAAACGCTAAACAGTGTTGTCCCCTGTAAAATCAGCAAACCACATATACGTATTCAAATACATGTAGAGACAGACAAACACACCGTCCTTTCATCACATAAATACCTCTTCTGCTGTATATCTCAGACTTACCACAATGTGTAGTAACGATACTGTGAACGGCCTCCAAGTAAAAAAGACATTGTACATCTTCCGTATAACATATTAAAAGCCGATCCACAATCAAACTCCAGGTGCAGCCATACATTTTGACAAATAAATGCAGGTCTTAATTTGGCCCTATGCCTGACTGCTGTCATATTGTTGGGTAATCGCTTGAGCCAGTGCTTGTTAGCTGCTTAGATCGGGCATCTCACATTGAAATGTTGAAACTTTTTTCAATATGGACATGCTGCACATCTGAGCTCTGTTAGATTATCCACAATTCAGTCATTAAATTAATCTCACTGAGACTAGCAGTTTAACTTACTGTACGCCGCGTAGCAATAGCATTTCAAAACAATAGCTTTGGTTAGCCAGGTAGCCGAGACGTACAGCTATAATGCAGAAAGCATAATAGGTCCTCTTCAAAAGCCTATTCACAATCAAACTCTGAGTGCAGACACACATTTGACAAATAAATGCAGGTCTTAATTCGACCCTCGATCTAACTGTTGCCGTGCTGTCGGCTAATAGCTCGAGCTAGCTGCAGTTAGCTGCTTAGATCGGGCATCACATATGTAAATGTTGAAACTTTTGTCAATATGGACATGCTCCACATTGTTAGCTGTTAGTCTCCACAATTCAATCATTAAATCCATCTTACTGACACCACCCAGCTGGCAGTGTAACTTACTGTAAGCTGAGTAGCAAAATCATTTTAAAACAATAACTTTGGTTAGCCAGTTAGCTGAGACCTACAGCTAAGATAAGCACATACAGCCTAACATTAACTCCTACAGCCATCTACTCCACATTTTAACAAAAAGTAGCAGCTTCCTTGGTTGTTTTTACACAACAAATTCCCAACTCATAAAGCATACTTACAGGTTGTGATCCCCAATCTCCAGACTTGCCCAACAAAGTCGGAACTGCCCCGTCTATCAGGAGTGACCACTGTGAAAATCCAGCTGTAAACTGTTGGCAGGTTGTGAAGCAGTCCTTGGGAAAATGGAGGGAACATAATAAAATGTTCGGGATGTATTGCTGAGGAATAGTATCGGACATAAATTCCAACCACTTATTCTTCGTTTCTTGTTCTTTTGGCAGTCCAAACAAGGGTAACTTGTGGTCACACTGGCAAAAGCAGCGTCTTCTAGACATGGCTTCTCCTTAACAGCTCCTCAGTAGTTCAATCTCTCCGCAGCCTCTGCTGTGAGTAGGTTTGTTTGGGGGTGTAGCTCAGTGGCCTGCAGGTAGGCACTGTGTGCATAGCTAATGTGTTACATTGTGAGGCAATCAAGTCATTGAGGTAAAGGCAGGAATGCAAACAGGCCATTTCAAGCAACTGAGGAGCTGTGTGTCTGTGGGACGAGAGAGCTCCCTTTAGCCTGGACTTTGTTTTTTTTTTTTTTAACTTAGCAGACCTTATAGATGCATAAAAATGCTATGTAACACATTAAAGAATAGGGAAAAAGCAAAGCACAATAGTTCCCCTTTAACCTTTGGATATAAAATGTCATTACCTCATCATTTTGTCCAATTTTGTGAGTTATGGCCAAATACACATTTTATGAGGTCACAGTGACCTCTGATCCCCAAATTCAGATCATTATATATTGCAAGTGGATGTTTGGGCCAAATTTGAAGAAATTCCCTCAAGAGATATTGCCTCCCTCCCTTGAGATATTGCATTCATGAGAATGAAACGATGCAAGGTCACAGTGACCTTGACTCTTGTCTACCAATATCACATCAGTTCATCCTTGAGTCCAAGTAAACATTTGCAGCAAATTACATGAAATTCCCTCAAGGGGTTCTTGAGATATTGTGTTCATGAGAATGGAATGGACAATGGACAGACAACCCGAAAACACAATGCCTCCAGCCACAGCTGTCATCGGTGTGAAGGCGTAAAGAAGAATTTTTCAATACACATATTGTCTTTTGTTCCAAGAGTTGATATTTAGATGGATAGCATTCTCATGTCTGTATAGTAATCTGGGGCCAGGAGATAAAGCTTAGCATAAGACTGGAAACAAGGACAAAAGTTAGCCTGGCTCTGACCAGAGGTTTAAATAAAATCCAGATTGAACAAACAAGATCTAACATGTTAACTGGTGAGCTTCTAAGGTGCTGGTAGGTAACTGTCTTTATCCTTAGCTTTATATTCAATGAACAAAATGTTTAAGTAAGAGTGAAATACTTTTCTTTCACAGATAATGGACAGAAAAAGACAAGCTCTCTCCTCAGTATAGACAAAGCTTGGGCAGGTCTAAACCAAGATAAAGTGTAGATCAAATGCACTATCTTTATGGATCAAAATACAACCCTCTGACCATTCTGAATGATACTTGATTTTGACATGAAAAACAAGGAAAGAGGAAGGAAAAAAGACAAAAATCAGTAAATCATCCACACAAATAGTCTTCTTGTTCCTGTAACTCTAATTACTATTGCAACCACTTTGGTTACAGAAATATTTGAAGCTCAATATTCCCGAGGGACAACAAGCATTGCAGCAACCTCTTAATTCTTTTCATTATCTCTTTCCTTGGTCTGCTTCTCTTTCTAAATATCTGTGGATATAGAGGTTAACTGTCAGGGGTAAAACAAATCAGCACTTACGTTTCTGTTTGTGTGTGTGTGTGTGTGTGCGTGTGTGTGTGGACTGTGTATGCCTGGGGCTCTCTGTAGAGTTTCTCTCCTCCTGTGGTTTGATTTGTAATGGTATCATGCTGGGAAGGGCTGAGCTGTTTCTGCTGCTGTTTCACCAGAACAATCTAATCGTCAAAGCTGTGATGCTGGGTCACGCCAGAGCATAGTGAGGCAGAATGAATGGTGAGGGAAACTCTCCAGGGACCACTAAGGGGAGCATGATGGCAGCCATGTGAGTAACAGAGGTAGCTGACCTGGCCTAAAGACAAACACTGACTGGAGCTCTGTTTTTCTTGTAGTAAAATGTGACAGAAAATTCAAATAACACATGTTCAAATAGCTGTTGTAGATATAAAACAATGCAATGACAATAAAGATCATTCATTCATTCATTCAAAATGATGACTTTTTTCATTTGCTGTTGTTGATCTGTAAGTTATATCACTACCACTGTAACATGAACTTATTTGAGGCAGGTTAACTCGTACCGCAGATGTGCCTGGATGGTGTGTCATGGTTGTGCTGCTGCCATGGTCCTGCCTGATGCCTCCCACTGCTGCTGTTACTATTAGTCATACCTGTACTATTATACACATATCATTATTGTCACATACATATAGGCTATGATCATATTATTAATATAATATCTGTTTCTCCTTATGTCCCATTGTGTCATATGGATTACTGTTAATTCATTATATCGATCTGTTCTGTACAACATCTATTGCTCGTCTGTCCGTCCTGGAAGAGGGATCCCTCCTTCAGTTGCTCTTCCTGAGGTTTCTACCATTTTTTTCTCCCCGTTAAAGGGTTTTTTTGGGGGAGTTTTTCCTTATCTGCTGTGAAGGTCCTAAGGACAGAGGGATGTTGTATGCTGTAAAGCCCTCTGAGGCAAATTGTGATTTGTGATATTGGGCTTTATAAATAAAAATTGAATTGAAATTGAATTTGAACCACTGCTGGTTTACTTGTACCAACTACCAAATACATTATTTCTAAACAAGATTGTAATCATTCTCTTCAGTATTACCAAGAACCCTCTGCTACATGGCAAGAAGACAACACTGTCATTTAGAAAACTCCCCTATAACCTCAACATCCCTCACCTGACTTTGCATTAAACATTCAAAAATGGGGCTTTCAGTGCTCTGTCTCCACACATTTCTAGGAGGCCATATACAGTGGTGGAAAAAAGTTTTCGGACACCCTTAAAATTTTACACAATCTCAAATATTATCATGAAATATTTGTGGAAAAATCTTTTTTGTGTTTCAAAAGGTGTGGCTGCATTAGACAGACACAAACAAATACAAATGATATTTTTTTGTTTATTGTTTACAAGAAAAACTAACAAAACTAAATTCTTAAGTTTCAATATGTCAGCTCTCAACATTGTCGGTATCAAAGTCAACAAATAACAGAGAATGTGTTCAAAACTGAACAAAAAATAAACTATCACATCATCAAATTAATATTTAGTAGTCCTGCCATTAGCACGCAGTAGAGCTCTGAACCTGGCTAGCATGTTCCCCACGAGCCTTTCACACTGTTGAGGGGTAATCTTGTCCCATTCTTCTTGAATTACTGCTTCTAATTCTTCTAAATTCTTTAAAATACGCTTTGAAACAGACCTTTTGATAATCCACCACAGATTTTCAATGGGGCTCATGTCCTGGATACTGTGCTCCTGCAGCCAAGTTCTACTGGCCGTGGATGTGTGGCAAGGGGTATTATCTTATTGAAACATCCAGTTTTGACCTCGACAGAACAGTGCACGTGCAGAAGGGAGCATGTAGGTTTCGAGAATGGCACAATACATGGCAGAGTTCAATGTGCCATCACAGACAGTGAGATGACCAACACCAGCAGCACTCATGCATCCCCAAACCATGATACTGTCTCCACCATGCTTGACAGTGGGTACTGTACACGCTGGAGATAATGCTTCGCCTGGCCTTCTGCGTACCCTCACATTAGCAGAGGGAAGACAAAGCTGGAAACTGGACTCATTTGACCACAGAATCTTCTTCCAATTCCTGGCTGTCCAGTTCTTGTGTGCTTGGGCCCAACGACGCCGGGCTAACCTCTGTCTCTCATTGATCAGGGGCTTCTTGACAGCCTTGTAGGACATTAAGCCATGATCTTAAAGTCGGACACGTACAGTGCGGGTGGAACACTGGACACCAGTTTGGTTTGACCACTGCTGCTGAAGCTCCTGTGATGTCATTCGGCAGTTTTCCCTGCACATGCGAATCAGGATGCGGTCATTTCTTGCTGAAGAAACACTTGGACACCCCGATCTTGGTTTGTCTTCCAAGCTGTTGGTTCGTCTGTATTTCTGCAGAGTGTATCCAACTGCTGAAGGACTGCATCTGCACTTCCTGGCTATCTGGCAGCAGCTGTACCCTTCCTGGCTGAGAATCTGTATCTTCATGCGTGTTTCCTGCGTTAGATTCCTTGTTTTAGCCATTTTTGTCTCTGAAGAACTTTCAAATGTGCTGGCTTTATGCAACCTTCATTAGTGGATCACTGATTCGATTAGAAATATCTTATTTACAATACTAATTCTGCTTAAATATGTAAGGGATTCTAAAAGAAGTAATACAGTAAATTGTACAAGAAATTATTTAAATTATATTACTGACATCAAAAGACTGAGGTCAGCAACAATGAAGAACACCGACATCAGTATCAGTCCTTTCTCCTGTCCTCTGTCCTCTGTCCTCCTACCTCTACTGTTGATGTGATTCACTGCCTGCAGGTACCGCTGGTAAATTTTAACATATGTGAAAAACAAATTTAAACCAAATAAACCAAGCTAAACCTGTGACCCGTTTAATACCAGCAAAATTAATTGGATTAAAGCCTCATGCATCTGCAGAACAATGCCTATATTCAAAGATCTATCTCTGATTATATGAATCCATACTGGATCATTCAAATGATGATCAGTTTGAATCTACTGATTCAATTCTTGATGACTGAGAGGGATTACTTCTGTTTGAGCCTATACATTGTTTTTTCTGGGGGGGAATCCTAAATAGAGTATCTTTAAACTATCAAATTCTATCTTCAAACACATTTTCAAATTAGAAACTGGGTCTGCAACAGCTACACAAACTTTTCAGAAATTCCATCAGTATCCCCGTTTGAAAGCAGTGAAGATTTCACCACTACAAGGGGTCTGACATCTTCTATTTATATGATTCTACACAGTCACTTGTCAATCTAGGACAGGACTGGGAGAAAAAAATAAACGAATAGGACTTTGTTTGTTTCTCTGTTTATCATGTGTATTTGTTTTTTTTTTGTTTGTTTGTTTTTAAATGCCTATTTTGCTTCAATAGAAAAGCATTAAAAAAAGATATCAATTGTCAAAAAGTTAATTCCTGACCTTGGAAAAAATATCTTAGAAAACAATCACCTGGATGTCCTGTTTTAAAGCTTTTAAAGATATGACACAATCTTCCTCAGCAGATGGAGTCTGCCCAGCTGTCATGTGTCTTTGATGGTAACACAAAAAAAATTTAAGCAGCAGTGGCTGACGTATCCTCATGTGTGGTCTCTAGATTGGTTTAATTAAGCTTAAAATATGTTGTATCCTGCAATTTCCATAATGCAACTCAACAGTATCTTCCACAAAGGCCAATTTGTACTTTCTGTCTTCGCATGTCTGCATTGATCCGTGACAGAAATGTTGTTATCTGCCCAGGTCTGTATGGAGTCCCATGTAGACATCAGTGTGCAGCTCAAAATGCGTGACTGCACAAACGATACATATAGCAAGTGCGCAAACGGGGTATGCTTCAGTTACAAAATATAATCTTGTTTCACACTGCAGTGGTATATGCACCTCTATCTGGTTTGTCAAGAGGAAGACAACAAAATGGATGCTTGTTTTAAAGAAAGGTTGTGTGAGGAGATTGACCGTTACCTACCCATTTATATAATTTATCTTAAAGGGACATTGTATAACATTTTCTGTTGTTTACTGGCCAAAATCAATGTCTGCATTTATATTTGTGTTATCATTGCTGTATTATGACCTCCGCTAATAATCTGACACATTCTCCTAAGCGAAGAATTTTAGATTTGTTTATACATACGACGGGTAAGCCGGTGGGAGGCGCCATGACAGTCTGCCAAACTTGAAACTACAGCCGCAAGCAAGGGAGAAATAGCACCAACGCGGAATAACTACGCGTGTTCCCTGCGAGCCAGCGCAGAGTAGGAATGACCTAAGTCATTGAGACGCCGGAGGAGGAGATCAGCGAGACAGGCTTACTACCCCGGCAAGTTTGAAAATTTGCACTACTGCAGCATAATGCAGGACCATGCATAGCAGCAGCACAGGAGACGGTTTCACCATCGTCAAGAAAGTGAAAAAGGGAACTTAAAAGGCAGCGTGACCAGAGCATTCAAAAAAAGAGGATTAACATCGGGCTAGCCTTCCCCAGGTGGAAGGAGCCCATGAAGGAGAAAGATTTTAAAAGGGACGCTGAAGTTGCCAGCTTTCTCCTTGACAAGTAAGTCAACTGTACTGCCAAAATTAGCCAAAACCTAACTTTTTTCATTCGGTTTTGTTAGACAGTGTTGCTTGTTACCATAGGCAGCATAACAGTAGATCCTGCTAAAATACACCAGCCACGTTGGTACAGAAGTGTATGTTTACGTGGTTTCAGTAGCTTTCAAAGTCGCGGTAAACGCCGGCTTTTTGTCACAGTAAATGCCAGCTTATAAAGTCTTCCCACCAGCTTTTAGTCCGGCTTTTCTGTGAAAGCTACTGAAACCACGTAAACATACAGTTCCACGAGAGGAGTATAACCGGATTTCACTGTATGTGTAGTGTCTGTGTTGTTATATGTGTACTTATTGGATAGCAGAGGATGACATGGTTTCATCAGTGTTGTTGAGGCTTTTTGATACATTGCGGCTACCGTTGTTGCAATACGTGTTTGAAAAAGTGAGGCGCTAGAGTGCACTATTCGTTTGAATGCGATACATGATTTCAGCACAAGATGGGAGTAATTCCTACACAATGTCCCTTTAAAAGGTATACAAACACAGCCAAATGGCATTTAATTCCTAGTGAGAAATTGCGTAAACAGTTGAGAGCAATTGAAAAGCTTGCTGTTATAAGTGAAAATATATGCAAGACAGACACCACCACCAAGTGGAATGGAGTGTGATTGTAAATTGTGCATGCAAGGATTTCCAGACGTGGACCTTCAACTGTAGTATCCATGGAACCATGAGCGTGGGTAAGGTATGTCAGAGCCCTTACTACCTAAGTGCCTCCTTCTCTCAGACCCCACAACACACATTCTTTTTTACTTTTATTAAAGCCCTAAAGATATCCCTATGACATCAGGAGGGTTATTTCTTTTTAATTGTAAAAGGCTCTGTCACATTACTCATAACGAGTAATGCCTACCACACACATGGAAACTTGTAAAACCATTGTCTTACATCTAAGGACAATGTGCATGACTCACTGTCTTGAGACATGAGATGGTGTCAGACCTTCTTTTAAAGTTTATCTAAAGATGGGGCTGCAACAATTTCTGTCCACAATTTTTCCTTCTCTCCTCTGTCATGGTACAAATGGGAAAACATGTCAAAGAGGCGCTGTTGTACACTTTCTACTTTGCCGCTTCCTGTGTGGTGCAAGAGAGACAACATCCTTTGGTTGTTGATGGTGGTCTCTGGTCTTGTTGATGAGGACAGCTGCAGACGGAAAGAAACTGTTTTTGTGGCATGAGGTTTTGGTCCTGATGGACCGCAGCCTGCTGCCAGAGGGGAGAATCTCAAAGAGTTTGTGTCCAGGATGGGAGGGATCAGCCACAATCTTTCCTGCACGCCTCAGAGTCCTGGAGGCGTACATGTCCTGGAGGTAGGGCAGATTACAGCCAATCACTTTCTTGGCAGAGCGAATGATTTACTGCAGTCTGCTTTTTCCTTGGCAGTGGCAGCAGCATGCAAGATGGTGATGGAGGAGGTGAGGATGGACTCAATGATGGCAGTGTAGAAGTGCACCATCACTGTCTTTGGCAGGTTGGTCAATCTCCCACCTGTAGGTGGACTCATCTCCGTCAGAGATGAGTCCAATGAGGGTGGTGTCGTCCACGACCTTCAGGAGCTTGACGGTGTGACGACTGGAGGTGCAGCTGTTGGTGTACAGGGAGAAGAGCAGAGGAGAAATATCACAGCTTTGGGGGGGATCCAGTGTTGATAGTCCGGGTGTCAGAAACATGTCTCCCCAGCTTCACGTGCTGCCTCCTGTCACACAGGAAGTCAGTGATCCACCTGCAGGTAGAGTCAGGCACACTCAGCTGGGAGAGCTTGCCCTGTAGCAGAGCCAGGATGATTGTGTTGAAGGCAGAGCTGAAGTCCACAAACAGGATCTTGGCATAGGTTCCTGGGGAGTCCAGATGCTGGAGGTTGAAGTGGAGGGCCATGTTGACAGCGTTGTCTACTGGCCTGTTGGCTCTGTAGGCGAACAGCAGGGGGTCCAGGAGAGGGTCCAGCATTGAAGAGACCCTAGTGAAGTTATCAGCACATCGCTGAAGAGACGTCGGCGGCAGCGCAGGGAAAGGAAATAAAAGTGGGGTAAGAGGAGCGGCCTCCAGGCTAGGCTAAGAGCTAACCCGCACAGACCAGCCCTTCCAAGCCTTTTCCTCGCCAACTGCCGGTCGCTCGTCAACAAAATAGATGAACTGAGACTGCGGATCTCCTCTCAAAACGTGAACAGCTGTGTGATGAGGATTACAGAGACTTGGCTGGACTGCATCCTTCCCAACGCGGCTATCAAGCTAGCGGGCTACTCCGTCTACTGAGCGGACAGAACAGTTGCGTCCGGTAAGAACAAAGGCGGAGGTGTTTGCGTCTACAATGATAACAACTGGTGTACAGCTATGGACATTGTTGGGACACACTGTTCTCCGGACCTGGAATACCTAGCTGTGAAATGCAGGCCATTTTACATGCCAAGAGAGTTTTCTGCTATCTATATCACAGTTGTTTACACACCACCACAGGCTAACCCTAACCCATGGACGAGCTGCACAGCGTCATCAACAACCAGCTGAATGCACATCCAGAGGGTGCTGTGATAGCAGCAGGAAACTTAAACCACAAAGATCTGAAGACAGTGCTGCCCAAGGTCCATAAAAAACATCTACTTCACGACCAGATAGAACAATATCCTCAACAAGTCTACACAAATATTCCTGGAGCCTACGAAGCCGCACTATCTCCACACCTCGGCCTCTCTGACCACCTTTCAGTGAGACTGACTCCATCCTACAAACCTCTGATCTGCAGAATGAGACCAACCATCAAAACTGTCCAGGTATGGAATGAGGAAGCCGCCTCTCTCCTGCAGGACTGTTTTGAAAGTACACACTGGGAAGTGTTTGCAGACAGAGCAGATCTACAGGAATACACCACAGCAGTCCTGGCCCACATTCACTTCTGCACCAAGAGAGTATTAACCACAAAAACCATCAAGGTGTTCCTGAACCAGAAGCCATGGATGGACAGCAATATGCCTGCTCAAAGCTCAGGATGCTGCCTTCAGGACACGTGATATGCTGGCCTAAAGTGACGCTCGGAGGAACCTGAAAAAAGGCATCAGGGAGGCATAACAGAGGTACAAACAGCAAATTGAAGGTTACTTCGAACAGAACAACGCCAGCCCACCAGCATGTGGAGAAGTATTAAGAACCTCACAGACTATAAGCGCAGCAGTCCACAGATCAGCCAGGACAGCACACTGCCTGACACCCTGAACCATTAATTTGCACACTTTGAAACACAAAAGCAGCAGCACGGGAGCCCAGATGATCTCATCCGAGGAGGAGCCACCGCTCATCCTGCAGCACCACCAAGTGAGAGCCACTCTAAAGAGAATAAAAACCTCCAAAGCAGCAGGACCAGACAGGGTGTCAGGCCGTACACTGCAGTCATGTGCCGACCAACTAACAGGAGTGTGTGATGAAGTGCTTCGAAAGGATTGTTCTCTCCCACATCAGAGACATCATCCCTGCGGATCTGGATAGCCACCAGTTCGCCTTCCAGAGGAACAGATCTACAGTGGATGCAATCTCAGTCGCACCTCACATAGCCTTATCCCACCCGGAGCTTCCTAACACATACACGCGGATGTTTTTCATAGACTTCAGCTCCGCTTTCAACACAGTAATACCCCAAAAACTGGTCCACAAACTCCACAGCCTGGGATTAACTAGCTCACTCTGCAGATGGATTATGGACTTTCTCACCGGCAGACCACAAAACGTCAGGATAGGCAAGCACACATCCTCCAGCCTTATTGTGAACACTGGGGTGCCACAGAGGTGTGTGCTCAGTCCAGTCCTGTTCACCCTCTTCACTCATGACTGTGTCCCCATCCACCCCTCCAATACTACAGTGAAGTTTGCAGACGAAACCACTGTAGTGGGACTCATCATAGACAGCGAGGAGACTCACTAGAGAGAGGAGGTCCAGCATCTGGCTGAGTGGTGTTGCAAGAACAACTTGGTTGTGCACACACAGCCACCCATGCACACACAGCCACATGCATTACACCTCCAATAAGCCACTAAGGACTCAGCCATACACTGTAACACCAGTGCACTTTAAATCTGCTGCAATATGGACACCTGTGCAATATCTGCCTTATTTTGCACATATGTATATATACTCGTCTTTATATTCATTTGTGTGTCGTTTTTCTGTGTTCACATTTGTTTATACTTATAAAGTTTTTTTTTATTACAGTTCTAGTTTTTTATTGTAGCTCTAGTTTGTTTTTTTCCTTTTTTATGTTCCTTATTGCTGCTGGACTAACGGTCACCAAAGAAGTTTTGTTGTATTTTTTTACAATGACTATAAAGTCTCTTATGTCTTATGTCTTATGTCTCCAGTGAGGTGTTGAAGATGTGTTGATGGGGGGTGTTAGGTTTGTGTTAAGACAAATACTGACTTTTCTGATTATTTAACACAAAACCATCAAGATTGAGGGGAAATGCCACAATTCTAGCAAAACTCTCATGATTTCATTTAAAAACTGGAAATTTTTCTGCAACAGTTACAATGCTTGAAAAGCCATTTGGTGTCATGCCAGCATAAACTGAAATCCCTACAGAATTTTTTTTTAACCTCTGGTGGTGCTGTGGAGCCATTATTCTGTGTGGGTCACTGTTTTGTGTCGTGCATGTGGGTGACGCAATTCACAGTGCTTTCAATTGTTTCACTCCATTTCACTGCTGAATAGGTGGTGGAAACACACCAAGTAGGGATATGTACTGAAACTCGGCATTTAAGTGGCCCTGGGGCCAAGATATTAAAGACCGTAGTATTGATAAGCTCCCATTTTAAAGGTTCTACTATCCGTATTGGAGACATTCAGAAGATATGTCTTGTGTTTAATTAGGCTACATAAACATGATCTTGTACAGTTTTTTACAAACTCCATTTCTGATTTGCTGTAAGATTAAGAAATTTGTCACTGATGTATTTTTGCTCTTCAATCCAAGAAAGCGCTCTCTGTAGCCCCTTTTACACTGCCAGATATTCAGCGAATGTTGGGCCGTTTTGCCGACAAGCTGCGAGCGTTTAGACACACAGAGCCGGATTGGCGAGTTGACCTGAGGTGCCCAATTTTCCGCCTTGTAGGGTAGTCATATTGACGGAACATTTTTGGTTTAAAAAGAGCAAGGCACCCTTCCGCCACGGGAGGGGCTGTTGATGACTTGTGGGAGGGGCTGTTGATGATGCCACACGTGTGACCCACTGGTGTGGACTTCAAAACAGGAAACAGCTGATAGCAGGAATGAGTATCTAGCAGCACTAGGGAAATGCAAACCAGAAGATGAGCAACTGGGGAGATAAAAAAATGCGCGCCCTACTTGCCCTCACTAACGAGGAGGCCATTAACCCTCAGATGACAGGAACCGTGAAGGAGGGGCCAATATACGAGCGAATCGCCGAAGGACTGACCAGCCACGGCTTTCCTTGGTGCGCCACCATTTACGTCACACGCTGAGCTACACGTTTTATTACTTGCTCACGCCCCCCATTGCCCCGAAAAAGGCAAATTCTGTATGAATGAAAGTAAACAGGCGGCATTTTGCTGCACTCCCCAATTTTGTTTTTATACTGCCAATGCTGAAAGAAGACTGATTGGGCTTTCCTGCAAATTTGCACAATTCCTATTTAAAAAGAGCTTGTGTCAGAGCCTCACAGCATGCTGCATGAGCAAGGGGCACGGCGAGCTCCTGCCACTCTGTCACATGCATACACAGAGGCCCTGCTCTCAGTGACATAATGGACAGAGCAAAACACTCCAAAGTATGGTTGTACTTTACAAGAGTCCATGCCAACACTGCTTTTTGCCACAAGCCCAACAATTCCAGTGACCCCATCCACCTCAAGTGTGTTTTAGTCTATAATGGTCATTTATTCAGGTTTTCGAGGTTTCTACCATTTTTCTCCTGATAAAGGGTTTCTTGAGGCAGGTTTCCTTTCCACTGTGAGGGTCCAAGGACAAAGGGATGTTGGATGTTGAATACTGAACTTGCATTCTTAGAAAATGAAGCAGCGTTATCTTTAAAATCTTGACAGTTTTTAACAATATCAACAAAATCTTAACAATACTCATCATGACAACATCATGACATGCTGCAATACACAGCAAAGGTAGGGAGACCGCTAACAAGTAAACATGAATGAAAACAATGCTGGATTCAAAATACATTGGCATTCCAAACGTTTTATGAGGAATGACATAACATTTGTTAGACTGCAACAATACAACGATGGTTGTGTTTACATGCACACTAATATCCCCCTATTATTTCAAATATGACAATATTTTGAATATGACATGGGTAATTTAAACAGCATATTCCGATTGGATATCTTAAATTAGTTTTTTCCTGAATGTAGCATTTTCCGATGAAAAAGTGGGATATGAAGTTATTATTCGTGTTTTAATGGCATTATTTGGACGTGTATACAGCCCATTTGGAACATGCATTTCAACTAGGGGTTTTACTGCAGCTGTGGCTCTGTGCATTGTCATAGAGACTGTGTACACAAACCAACTTGCCAGTTTGCATGGCTAGAGAAGAGATGCATGCCCAAAAGAACAGCCACATTCTGGTGGGAAGAAAACACACATCTTCTTTTCAACATTATGAACGATGTGGACATCACCAGGTTTTTTTGGATATGATCAAATATCATAACACTGACTTTTTGAAGACGTGGTTGAAGGAATAAAAGAGGGATGCTGTGTTCCAATAGTTCAACAAGTCCACTAACTGTAGGAAACCTATTTTGATGCAAAACAGCAAAATAACGAGCAGCTGAGTATGCATGGCTGCATGTAATACCTTTATTAGCCATGTAAACAGTTTAGCAGGAATATAGTCTTTTTTGGAATTAGGGCAAAATATGGAATATTTTGTGCATGTAATTCTAGTGAATAAGTTTTGGTGGTAACACTCAACATAACGTAACCTTTGTTAATTAACAACAACACTTCACAGGGCACCTTTAATTAGTTAGACTTACTAAGTGTTTAGAAAAAATATATGTATATATTTTTTCCACGATAACTTGGTAGGCTGCATCTGCTAGTAACGATCATGTGACAGAGCTGAAAACTCAAAAACAGCTTCCAGGTGATACTGATGTTTTGTCAAGACTGTTAGACTTTGATTTTAATTCAGTATCAGCAGAGATGGACAAGACACATGAGACGGGAGGGTGTCAGTACTGACCCAGGGACACAGCAGTTGCCTGTCATCTGACTTGCTTCAACCTGTGCATAGTACCCACAGGCAAAAACAGGCTAATAGAAAACACTGCCTGAGGGCTCTTAAAGATCACGTGTCTCCAGCATATTCATGGACCACTGGTGTTTAAATGTTCATGAACAAGACAATGACAAAGTTAACTTGATTCTGAATTCAATGATCACAATCACACAAAGACTACAGTTCCTGTATTTTTAAAATGTATCAGGTAAGCTCCCGAGACACAGTGCTTCACTGCTGACTGCTTGGTCTGATCCTAAGATTCCCTTAGATACCGTGTCTTCAGCTACTTGTTAACCATCCTCATCACTGAGGTCTCATGGTCAGTGTTTAGAAGAGGCTACTGTGTGTACCTGTCTATTATGCAGTGTGTTCATTGTGTGCATGGCAGTCAGTGTGCTTGTTCTGGTCTTTATCAATATTTGGCTGAACTATTGAGAGTAATGAATGTAGACAGGCCAGCATGTGTTGCTGTGGAGATCAATGTTACCTGCAGAGCCTCACGCTTTAGCCTTTCCTCATCCAGCTCTCTCCGTAGCTCCGCTATCTCTTTCCTTGAGAGAAACACACACACATACGCACTCATTAACACATGTATACACCTGCAGTATTTAGAAATTGTTCAAACCCATGACCTAACTACTATGTGTTCTTTGGAGATTTAAAAAAAAACAAAAAAACAAAAACAAAGGTGAGCTTAAGTTCTGCAAACAAAACCAATGTCAGTGCATTAAGTATCATCATGAAGCACTGCATCCTAAATAAGTGAACTTGGTTGATGGTTAATGTTTTGTGAGCCGCATTACTGTCTGGAATACTGTGTAATGTGTCAAACAAAAGTACAGGATGTATTTTTGAAAGACACACTAGAGATGGAAATGTATCGGCACATCTTTTTAATGCTATTTAAGCTAGCATACCGGCACCCTGTTTTAATCCACACTGAGTGTTATTACATTTGCTGGGCCTTGAGCAGCTCCACAGACAGCAGCAGCTCTTTCATCTGGTTCCTCAGCTCATCCAGCTGGGAGCTGGGTTCTTCAGGCTCCCTGCTGCCCTGCAATGTGCTTTCTGAGCTCAGGGCTGCTGCGGGGCTTGGCTTGGCCTCGGTGCTGGCCATAGTGAGCCTGTGGAGTGACGGTGACTGGGATAAGGTGTTTGTGGAAGGCTGTGAAGATAAAAAGAGGGAGAAAAATGAAAGAATAAAATAAATAAATAAATAAATAAAACTGGAATTACCACTTTTCAGATTTATGCCTCCGCAAACCCGTCAAGTTACATTTGGTTTATATCCATGTCTGTGGAAACATGGATGCCTCACACACATCATCCCCTCAGCAGCACAGAAGATCTACACAATCAGCACAGTTTAAAGGTGGACACCCAAGATTAGTGTCACCAGTTCGGTATCTGACCACATGTCTCCCTTTCTGTTCCTGAGATATGGATAATGGCCAGAAGTGTTTTTATAGAACATTATGATGTCACAGTGAAGTTGAACTTTGACCTTTTGGATATAAAAATATTATCACTTCATCATTTTATCCCATTAGGCATTTGTGTAAATCTTGAGTTATGGCCAAAAATATGTGTTGTGATGTCACAGTGACCTTGACCTTTGACCACTAAAATCGAATCAGTTCATTGTTGAGTCCAAGTGGACGTTCGTGCCATATAGGCTTGAGCATCTAATTTTTAATACTTTTATGCCTTCCTGAAACTTCTGTAGGTTTGTTGCTGAGACAAAACACTGGCAATAAAAAGTGCACATGAATAAGATAGAAGATGCCCATTAAATGTGGCCATCTCTAGGTGTTGGAGCTTAGCTACAGCTTGCAGACAGAATATGGATTTCATCCCCCATCTGCTGGGGGAAGTTGCTCTACAAAGAGATCCATTCATGGCTAGTACGGATAGGATGGATGATTAAAGCAGCCAGTTTAAAATAGACTTGAAAAAAACAACGAACCTATCCTTTATGAATCAGTGAGCTTTTATGGCAACATGTGCATATGTTATTTTACTTGTGTATTTAGGGTTTTCTTTTGAATTGGTCATCCGTCAGCATCTAAAATGTTTCATTGTAACTGCCCATGTTATTATCCTAACACCTACAGCAAGTCAAGTAGGAGATCACAGTGGGTGAGGAAAAGGACACATAGGGTCTATGTCGTGTAATTTTAACTTCTGCTAGTCTCAGCTGTTTGAGTGCACCAAGCTTGGAATTACTGTGACTATTCTGTGTGTCTATGTCTTTGTGTGTGTATGTTTGTTTTGATGATGTGTACCTCCAGCTGAACAGCCAAGTCTAATTAGTCTTGGTTGCATCACAGGCAATTAATGAAATACTGAAAAGGAGGAGTGAACAGCAGGTTGTAGTTCTCTCTGTCTTTCTTTCTTTCTTTCTTCAGGGGCTGCAAGGCTACCACTGCCTCCATAGTTTAGTTTTTCGTGTTAATGTGTGACTTTGGTGTTTAAAGGTTAGTTGAGATTTACTGAGGTCACACAATATCCCAAACTAACTGATCCTGGCAGTTGCCAGCAACTCTCGTGTTCGGTAGCTTAAGCTTAAATGACTGTTTTTCTCAATGGAGTCTGGTGGCTTTGACGACAGCATAGAAACTGAAGCCAGTAACTGCTTCCCCATCAAAACAGAGTGTATTCTTCAAGGTAAATTGTTGGAAATATTCTCAAAACCGCGTACACTTAAACTGACGTTGATTTTAATAGGTGGTTAAAATATGTTTTGCTGCTGCCCCCATCCATAGCAGTACATTGCTTAGCTTCAGTGGCAGTACTCCTGTCTGCTTCTCCAAACTGAGGGCATGCCGACTGACATCTACTGTAGGTATCAGACTGTGGATAAGTGCCTCATGCAGGCCCACCTCAAAAGATCCAAAATATTCATTTAACAGTCTTATATGTTGCTGATATATTGCCCTTGTAGGTTGCTAAAAAACAAGAAAAAAATCCTCATGTATTACAGCTGGACTGATATTGGAATTTTGGGGCTAATATATATCGGCCGATATTCTGATATAATTAAGATATTTTACAGTTTTAAAATAAACTCTGATACAGTAAGAATGCTTGATTTTCTGTACCGGTGTAGTCTGACATGTCCTGAACTCAAATAGAAATGGCGCATATTTGAAGACCTACTCGCTGATACCAATATATCTGTAAGAAGTCAACATTTGCACATAAAATCAACTGAATGATAAATTGGCCGAGCTCTCATATTTATCTGCATACATTTATATGAGAAAGTGTCTGACCTGGCCGCCATGTTTTCCATGACTGTGGGAACCTTGTACAAAATAGCTATTCTGTGGTAATATGTAGACCTAAAGCCCAGTTCAGATAAAAGATTTCCAGCGAGATGTGTTGAAACAAGCAGCTGCTTGCAATGCACTGTTGTGCAGTGTTCTAAGAACCTGCCAGTTCACACCAATACAAATACAGATGCAGCCACTTCAAATTTCCGTATGGCTCATGGTAGAGCCGTGACCTATCTGTGACAGGTCCCTGTCGTCACCTGGCCGGGCTTGTAGATCCCCCCGCGGTGACGTAGAGAATACGAGGCCAGCTGGTAACGCCCCTTAGTTTAATTTGTAGAAACCAGATGCAATGGTCTGTCTATCCACCAGGAGGAGCAGTGAGTGCCGAAGCTGAAGCGGTTTACTGTAATCGTGGGAGAGCGCTTCCCACACAGAGCATATTTAATGATTATCAGGCTACCATATCACAGGTCATAAATAATACACTGCTCACAAAAATTAAAGGAACACTTTAAAGAAACACATTAGATACATCAGATCTCAATATGAAGTTGGATATCTATACAAATAACGACAGGGCAATGTCTTAGGAACAAAAGGATGGCAAGTCTTTTAATGGAAATAAAAGTTCTCAGCCTACAGAGGGCTCAATTGTGTAGACACCCTAAAATCAGAGTGAAATGAAGATGTGGCAGGCTAGTCCATTTTTTCAAAAACCTAATTTCTGCAACTCAAAATGCTTTTCAGTATCTTGTGTGGCCCCCACGAGTTTGTATGCATGCTTGACAACGTCGCGGCATGCTCCTAATGAGACAACGGATGGTGTCTTGTGGCATTTCCTCCCAGATCTGTGTGAGGGCATCCCTGAGCTGTTGTACAGTCTGAGGAGCAACCTGGCGGCGCCTAATGGACCGAAACATAATGTCCCACAGATGTTCTATTGGGTTTAAGTCAGGGGATCGTGAAGGCCATTCAATTGTTTCAATTCCTTCATCCTCCAGGTACTGCCTGCATACTCTTGCCACATGAGGCCGGGCATTGTCGTGCATTAGGAGGAAACCAGGACCTACTGCACCAGCGTAGGGTCTGACAATGGGTTCAAGGATTTCATCTCGATACCTTATGGCAGTCAGAGCACCATTTCCTAGGCAGTAGAGGTCTGTGCGTCCCTTCATGGATATGCCTCCCCAGACCATCACTGACCCACCACCAAACCAGTCATGTTGAACGACGTTGCAGGCAGCATAACATTCTCCTTGTCTTCTCCAGACTCTTTCACGTCTATCACAGGTGCTCAGGGTGAACCTGCTCTCGTCTGTGAAAAGTACAGGGCGCCAGTGGCGGACTTGCCAATTCTGGTGTTCTTGAGCAAATGCCAGTCGAGCTCCACGGTGCTGGGCAGTGAGCACAGGGCCCACTACAGGACGTCGGGCCCTCAGGCCACCTTCATGAAGTCTGTTCCTGATTGTTTGGGTAGAGGCATTCACACCAGTGGCCCTCTGGAGGTCATTCTGTAGGGCACGAGCAGTGCTCAGCCTGTTCCGCCTTGCACAAAGGAGCAGGTATTGGTCCTGCTGATGGGTTGAGGACCTTCTACGGCCCTGTCCAGCTCTCCGAGAATAACCACCAGTCTCCTGAAATCTCCTCCATGTTCTGGAGATTGTGCTGGGAGACACATTAAACCTTCTTGCTGCAGCACGTGTGGATGTGCCATCCTGGAGAAGTTGGACAACCTGTGCAACTTCTGTAGGGTTAAGGAATCGTCTCATACTGCCAGTAGAGATAATTACTCAAGCCAAAACCAGCACGAGTGGAAAACCAGCCAAAGAAGATCAAGAGGGAGAAACTTGAAATGACCTCCACATGTAAAACCAGTCCTGTTTTGAGGGTTTTCTAATTGTTGCCACTGTAGTGCACCTGTTGTTAATTCCATGAACACCAATACAGCTGAAAGTGATTAACGATGCCCTCAGCTGCTTAACCAACCAGAAAATTATCAGACAGGTTTAATTGATTTCATGCCAGGCCCAATAAAAAAAGTGTTCCTTTAATTTTTGTGAGCAGTGTATGTTTCAGCGTTTTGTTATTCAAAAGAATTGCATGAAAATTAAAGCGATATGGCTGGGAACCGAGCGATAGTACAGTGAGAACAAAACTGCGTTTGAATCATTAGTCTTAGGGGCTGAGTTTATCTGCAGTCGTAATGATAATAATGTCATATATTAATGTATATATATATATTACTTTGCTAGTACTGTTAGATTGCTGTCAGACCACCCCACTCCATGTACAGAATGTGCGTAAGACGTGGATTTTTTTAACATCAGCGAAAATGTTGTTTTTCAAAGACTACATGTCAACAAATATGGACTGAAACAGAATATTTCGTTAGATAAAAACAACTTGTGAATGTTGGAAATGATTACATAAATCTTTTCTTTTATAATTATTATTTTGACGTTCGGACTGTACAGCGCTCTGCACACGCTGCTGTCTGTCTAAACAGATTCATGGAGGTGATATTTCACAATTCTTTATATTATAATCTAACAGAATTTGTTAAAGCAAGTCATTTGGTGGTTGCAAAGTCATGATATCAAACAGAGACAGATTCACTCTGTTTGGTTCACAGGCTGCTGCTGCAACTTCAGCAGAAGGCTGACACAGTGTGCGCCACGGTGTTTCTCAATACTCAATAAAGTCACCGATCACTCAAACATAAACTGAACAAGATGTCTTGTGTAAACAATGGCCGTTTCTAAGCAATCTCCTATGGCGTGTAGAGCGCCGCCCATTCAGCTGTTTTACATAGTGTGAAAATGACTTCTTGGCTCTTCTATTTATCACAGAAAATGTCTATTAATATTTATTAAGTATGTTTGTAGCAAATTCTGATTTAGTTAATTAAGAATTTGTTTCGGGCAGAAAGTAGATAAAGTTTTCCCTAACCAAAGAACTGAAAAGGAGCGTGGTACTTTTACTGCACGTGACATAATGTGGTCTTGTTTATCTTGGAAGGTGAGAGAGCTCAAACACATAATTAGCATTACCATGAAACTTTTCGTTCCCTCTGAATGGGCAAGTGTGCAATCTGAATAGGATTCCCAGCCCCCAATTTTGTTGCAAACATCAACAACACATCTTCACTGTTGATGTCTGAACTACCTCACAATAGTGACAGTTTTACAGTTCTTCATATACATTGATATGTATATTGATACAGGTTGTGCAATTCTGAGTGTTGTAATTTTCTCATGTTTTTTTTATTTGTAGCCTTTTGTAAACAACGTGAATGGAGATACTCATGTTAAAGACCCTACGAACATAAATATGCAGATTGAAACCCATTCAAATCACTATTTTTAATCCTGCTCGAATACAAAGTATAAAACATGCATCCACTCATTTCTCCGCTTCATTTGAAGCCTGTGGCTTGTAAGGGTGTGCCCGAAGGATTTCCTTCCCAATGACGTCATGTTTACCATATTTGTAAATTCTTATTGTTAATTATGAATTTGTCACAGGCAGCTTTCACAAAGTTGATAAAGATTCCCGTAACTTACTAACTCAAAGGGAGTGCACATGAATTAAAATGGTGCTGTTTATCTCTGAAGGTGAGGTAGCCTCCACACAATTTTTACATTACCATGAACCTTTTTGTTCTTACTGAATGTGTGAATATGCGACCTGAACAGCTTTCCACACCCCCACTGTCACACACATCATCACACTGAGTGAGTCTCTTACTGAGCAACTTTTTCAAAATGACTTAAGTAATTATTTTCAGGCACCAAGTTATTTTCAGAACATGTCTCATTATTCTGAGTGACTACCAAAGTATTTTCAGATAGGGGAGACCAGGGCCAATTGTAACAAAATTTTAGGTTTTCCTTGATAACTAATGTGTTTATAACAGCGATGCTGCAGCAGATAAAGGTGGTCATTTTAATAACTTAAATACTGCTGGGTTGCTTATTGTAACCTATAATAATATAACCTAGCAACAAATTTATATTATTGTACAAAAGTACTGTAACTTATAGGCCAAACTAAATCTTTAAAATAAAAATAGTGCAATAAAAGTGTAATATTTGCATCTGAGAGAGTGGAGTAGATAAGTAATGTAGCATAGAAAGGAAATACTACTAGGGAAAGTACTAGCACCTCTTAATCTTTAGTTTTTGTGTTTCTGTGAGGGAAGCGCCATCTAATGGTGACACCTTGTAATTGAATAAATGGGCGTGTTACAGTGGAATCCAGGCACACCCCCAGAAAGGTGAGGGGTAATGGTATTTGGCTGGAAACTGGCTGGAAACTGGCAGGCTTCCGGTTGGCTTTCGGATGGCCTGGGAAATTTGGAGTGGCTGCATCTGTAGATGAGACGGTGTATCATCTCTGTGCAATAACTCTCTGTACTTCTGTTCTGAGTTTCAGCTTTTCAGGCTTTTTTTGCGGCTGAATATAATTTGTAGCTTCTTAAAATATGAATGAGGATAGTGATAGTGAGATGCTGGCTACAGTTGCTTTTGTAGGTGGGATGAAATGGCAAAAATAGAAACAAAACAAGTGACAAATGGACCGTATTTATAATAAATATGCCACAATAATATAAATAACCAGCGTCAATTAATCAGTGGATGAGAATGTGTGTGTGTGTGTGTGTGCGTGCCGCCTGCGGTCCTTTTGACTTGTCCGGCAGACTTCACTACAAACTGATTCGCTGTATAAACAAGTGATGTGCTTTACAATCTAAAGATTATTTTTTGGGCATTTTTGCCTTTCATTGACAGGACAGTGAAGCGTGAAGGGCAGAGAGAGAGGGGGAATGACATGCAGCAAAGGGCCACAGGCTGGACTTGAACCCGGGCCGCTGCAGCAACAGCCCTCGCACACGGGGCGCCCGCTCCACCACCAAGCCATCGACGCCCCGTGCTTTACAATCTAAAACCAACTGCCGACAATTTGACCAGATGAGTTGCAGGTGACATCATCAGCCAGCTTGAGCCGAGCTCAGACTGGCCAGTTTACACCGCTGCAGCTTTTCTCTGTAACGTTTTAAAGCGGTTTCATCTCGGCGCAAATCATTGGTCTAACCTGGGCCTAACATGTAGACCTAACATGTAGCTTACACAAAGTAGTAAGCAAGTGTGCAGGAATGTTTATGTATTGCTTAGAAACAGTCAAGTCCCAGTCATAACTATTTGTGTTAGTGGAGCAAAGGAAATCATTAAATCAACTAACAAAACATAATCCATTGTCACCAATTACTATTAACTAGTAAATGGCGATTGTAAAACAATCACACTCAAGGTCCTGCTGTTCCACTAAATAACATCACAGCTGTGATGAGTCTGCAGCTTGGGGCCTCAGACCAAATCACAGCTATACAGACATTCAGTACAGCAGCACTTTCTCTAGTGTGATATTGCTTAATCATGCTATTTACAGTGTTTGTCTTCTATAATTATCATGACGTTGGTGAATAATAGTGCTCAGCGTTACCTTTCTGGTTTCTGTTAGCTTTGGTTTGGCAGCATCCTCTTCATCAATCTTGACAGATTTCTCCACACTCACTTCCTTATTGGGCTGCGAGGGAAGAGTTTAATTTACTGAATGATTTACAATATCTTTATTTGATTTTCTGTTCACAGCCTCCTGAAACTTGACTGATGAAAATAGAACAAACATGGTAATAGTCTGCCAACATTTAGAGAAGTCCCTAATCATGGCTGACCCTTATTCTCACACAATTAGGATTAATTAAAACTGCAAGCAGCATTGGGCAGGACCTTGCACTCTTGCCCACTGCCCGTTGCCCGTTTCGGCCTCCAGCTCCAGCTGTGTGTTTTTCTTTATGTGTTTGTGTGTACTGTTGACCTAAGTGATACAGTGAGAAGTATGTCACATTTTATGGAACACTTTGAGAAACACTGGTGTACCCAATATACATTAGACTTGATCAAAGTCACAGTGTGATGCTTGATGTGTAGCTGTCAATCAACAGCAATGGTCCTCATAGCATCACAAAATGAAGGACCCCTCACAGCTGCAAAGCACAGTGACACAGCATTTTCTTCAGTCTGTGGCCAAAACCCCACATGTCAAAGACATTACTCTCGTGAGCACACCGTTTGAGATATGAATGAAAACGAACATATTTTGACGACCAGGAGACTTTGGGGATCGTTGTGATATCATATCTTTCACGTAAATGCAGAATGTGGACAAGAGAGAGAGTTAAAAATGAAGGCAGTTCAGCTTTTCTACCGAGATCAGCAGGCAGAAATTGTATTTGAGTGGATGGAGGACATGGAGGGTACTCATTGTCTTTGGAAGCTCACAGTTCAAATTCTGTTCATCTCTGTGTTAAAAGCAGACACTTGCGTGAAAGGGGACAAATATCTCTACTACTTTGGAGAAAATGGTGTGTCTAGCTCAAAGTATGTGGCCGTAAGGACGATTTAAAAATGTTTTTGTGGACAGTTTTCACAGCAGCTCCTCGCTCTAGCTGATGACGTCACCCACTGTAGCTGCAAACACTCCATCTCATAGAAACCCATTGTAAACTCAAAATGTGCTCATGTTACTTAAACACACACAGCTCCAAAACGGTAAAAGTTATGAAAAAGACGGAGACATGTCTGAGTAGTTGAGAACTGTGGCAAAATTTAACAGTTCGAATGAAGTCTGTAGCTGAAAGTATGGCAAACCTATTTAAGTTTGGGAAAAACCCAATTATTGGTGTTTTTCTCCCCCTGCTCCCATTCATTTTCTATGGGGCATGTTTCGAAGATTTTGTGCATCGTCAACTTTGAGAGCATATAAGATCCAAACCGTTTGAGTAATGAAAAAGTTATAGAGAACTTTTGTTCAGAAGGGTGTGAACCGTCATGTGTGCGACATTCAGGCAGATACGATAAACGGCCTCGGAAGAGATAGCTTTTGAAAAGACACATTTTCAGGCTAAATCTTTTTGTGAAAAGGCAAATAGCTCACTTCCTGTTGGATTTAGGTCAGGGGTGTCAGTGGGTGATTTGTAGGTCTTGATGGAACAAACAAGCCAGTTTATGTTTGATCTTTCTACGACATTCCTATGGGCCTTAGTGGGCATTTTAGTGTGCCTAGGTGGTGCTAGAGAGCCCATTTTGGCACGTAAGGGGTTGATTTTTGCATTTTATATATTTTTTTGCCAGTCCTGATATGCGTGCCAATTTTGTTGAGTTTTTGAGCATGTCTAGAGGGTGCCAAATTTAGCCTTGAAGAGGTGGCGGGAGAAAGAATAAACGCAGCAGAAACAATATGGTCCTTGCCTTCGGCAGGACTCTTCTGTTAGAGGAGCCCTTGCCTTACGGCTCAGTCTCTAATTATTTCTTATATCAACTAGGTAATTAGTATTAGTGCATCACTGCTGACGCCCCACCAAACAGCTGGTCCATCTCTTACTCCATTTCACTCTCACTTCTGTGCAACAACTTAAGATACCTGAACTGCTTCACTTGGGGCAGCAACCCATTTACAACCCAGAGGGAGCAATTCACCGTTTGTTCTTGTCTGACCTTAATGAGTTTGGGTGTGTTGCCTACTAGAGACAGATCAGAAATGGAATCCTTATCAGAGCCTAACCCTCCACTGTGATATCTGACAATCCACTAAGCCTGGGTATCACCACTGATTTCCTGAATCTATTTGATTTTGAGGGGTCCCGATTCACTACGATTTCTGATTCGATTTGATCCGATACCTATTCGACTGGAGATTTTTCAGTTACAGTACCAATTTTTGCTAACTAAAAGTGTAACATTTACAAGGAATTACCTTTTTTAGAAGAATTAATTCACAACAGGAATAAAACTAAATATTTTATAACTAAATGTTTCTAGAGCAGCAATAGTAATATTAAAACATGAAAGTAATAATGTAAACTTAATATCTCACTGGAAACAAAGTAAAAATGTCAATAAAATCAATCATATTCCCGACATCACAGTTCTGAGTGAAGTTTAGAACGAACAAAGAACACAGACATCGGTCAGTATCAGTCCTGCTGTCCTCTCTCCTCTTCCCTTTGCTGCTGAGGAGAGTCACCGCCTGCAGGTAACATGACCACAGGTACGTTTTAAGATATGAGACAAACTGAGCTACACCCTCAGACATAAACAGTTGTTGCTGTTTCAGCTTGTTAGTAACAATTTGCTATCAGCTGGAAAGCACTCTGTGCTTGTTAAGAACATAATATTGGTGGCGGAGGATGACAGACTACGGACAGAGCAGATTGAAATATCGCTTTTCTACATGTTTGCATGTTGCTGATTAGGTGTATTGATAAGGTATTGGCTTTTTCCTCATGACCAGGACACACAAACAGCAAGAGGAGACGCTGCAGCATGATAATAAATTACACTCAAATGTAAAAAAATAAGCTAACTGTTACAGATAAAAAAGCCGATAATGTCGGAGCTTCTCAATACTACTGTCATTCATAACTTAGCACTGTGGCTCGTTTACAACTGGCGAGATTAACAGGGTTAAAGCTCCACACATACTTGGAAAAAGCTTATATTAAAAGATAGATCTCGGATTTTACGAATCGATAGTGGCTCCTTCCAGTGAAGATCAATTTCATTGAATGAATCGATTATTTTATCCCAGCCCTACAATCCACCATGTGACATGACATCTTAACACTCACCATTAAAATCTGCAATAACAAGCAAACTGAAAAGAAACTGTTACAATTTTTTTCACATTTTGCTTGTTTCAAACATCCCAACATGGACTCTGCTGAATTGCATACACATCCTGCTGTAAATTAAGCTCCAACTATACCGTCATCATCTGTGTGTGAGTATGCTGAGTGGTTGTGTACGCTCACCGAAGGTCCTCCACCAAACTGGGCGGGTAGTCTCCTGCCAGGCATCTTTGGTCTGTTAGCAGTGGGGTGAGAGAGCTTCTCCGAGGTAGACGACAACTCATCAAAACTCATCAGGTCTGTCAAGAAGAGATGAGTAAGGGATGAAGTGACCAAATATAAGGAAGGAAAGTAACAGAGGAAATTATTTCAAGAGTGATATTTCAGTTGTGACTGACAATTTAATTTCATTGACTGGGCACAGGTTTATTTCCTGTCAGTTAATTATATTTGCAAGCAGAGCAGCAAAAGATCAACTCTTTAAAATGCTCACATGTTAAGGTGTGAAATGGTCTGCTAAGTGGACACACAGAGATATCTTACAGAGCTGTCTTGAGCTAACTTAACTTACATTCCAAGAAAGAAAGGAAATATAGACAGACAATGCAGTAGGTCATAGACTCTCAACATTCAATTTTTTAATTTCAAGTGGCAGTTTAACCTTTTGGGCCCTAGGCCTTTTGGGGGGTATTTTTACTGCTGTTACTTTTAAGCTCATATCACAGTCATTATAAAGGCTACATACCCATGCTATATCTTGTTTTTTTTCAGGACAATCTGGGCTATCCAGAATTGCCATCATTACATGTCCTTCTATGTGCCTGTATTTTATATAAATTTTTATATCAATGAAAAAAAAATCTGTGTTACTAAATTCTTACATTTTTACATGTATCTCACCATAGCAAGTTGGAAGTAGACATATTCTGCCATATATGAAGAGGGAAGACTCTCTGGGATCTGGCAATATAAGAACCATGATGGTGGGACATTCTGTCACTTCACAGTTGTCCAAAACATGTGGTTTGTGCCAGGCGGACATGAAGTGACCTGCCCCGAACATGACCTGAGGTCACGTCACGCAGGCATAATGAGTTGTCTGAGTGCGCAAAGGTGAAGTGCACTGGTCTTCTTATGAATGCTTCAATCATTCGAACAAAAGGCAAATTGCAGAAATACTTTGTCATGCAAAGTTTGATGGATTGTCGACCATATATTGGACAATATGGAGATATGGAGAATTACACAAGGTAGCAATGTCTTTTTATTAGTCCATGTGTGTGCTACACATCTGAGATTCCTCTTCCTGCATTACTCATCTTCCCTTGGGAGTGGTGTAGCACATGTTCAGTGCCAGTGCACTTTAACTCTCATGCCTTGCTTCAAAAATTATGAAGTCTGCACACCTATAGTTTGGACATTCCTTCACTGATGAACAAGTGGGTAATCATCATGCATAGCCTGCACTTATGTGTTCTGTGAACGATACCCATGTGCCCATAGCACAACCATGCTTTTGTCTATAGAAACCCTCATCATACTTGAAGTACGTGGTGGTCAGACAGAGATCAAGTAGGGCACAAATGTGGTCTGGAGTGAAGTTGGCTCTGCTGGAAAGAGTGCTGTCCTGTAGTAAATGTTTCTTCAATGTCTTTACTGCTTTTTGGGTGGAACTGCAAGTGAAAAGCGACATTGTAGGAAAACATTGTTTCATCTGAGTATTCCTCTAATCTTGTTGGCAATATCTTGTAAGTTTGTGATGTGGTATGGTTACGGCCTAGAGGAGCTAGGATCAAAGCTAAGTGTTTGGAGATGTTGGATATAACTGGGTTAACGCTGCTGATGATGGGTCTGCATGGTGCTCCTTCCTTGTGTATCTTGGAGAGTCCACTGATGCATTGGATAGCTTCCCCAGGGTACAGTTGAAAATACAGCGGTCTGTCAATGACTTTATCCTTTCCAGTTTTTGTAGACAGTCTATTACCTTCTTTTTATAGCCACCGATAGGGCCTTGTCTGAGTGTCTTGTTGGTGGCGGTATTGCTTAGCAGATTGGTAAGGTCCAGCCACTCTTGGACCCCCTCCAGTTCGCCTACCAGCCCTGATTTGGAGTGGAGGACGCCATCATCTACCTGCTCAACCGTGTCTACATCCAACTGGATAAGCCGGCGAGCACTGTGAGAGTCATGTTTTTTGACTTCTCCGGTGCTTTCAACACCATCCGTCCAGCTCTACTGGGTGACAAGCTGACAGCTATGCAGGTGGATGCCTCTCTGGTGTCCTGGATTGTAGACTACTTGACTGGTAGACCACAGTACGTGCGCCTGCAACACTGTGTGTCAGACAGAGTGGTCAGCAATACCAGGGCCCCGCAGGGGACTGTCCTCTCTCCCTTCCTCTTCACCCTCTACACCACGAACTTCAGCTATTGCACTGACACCTGCCATCTTCAGAAGTTTTCTGATGACTCTGCCATAGTTGGATGTATCAACAAGGGTGATGAGGATGAGTATAGGGCTGCTGTTGATAACTTTGTTACATGGTGTGAGCAGAACCATCTGCAGCTCAACGTGGCAAAGACAAAGGAACTGGTGGTGGACTGAAGAGAACCAAGACACCGGTGACCCCAATTTCCATCCAGGGGGACAATGTGGACATTGTGGAGGACTATAAGTACCTGGGGGTCCACACTTATAATAAATTCGACTGGGCTAAGAACACTGACGCTCTCTACAGGAAGGGCCAGAGCCGTCTCTATTTTCTGAGGTGACTGAGGTCCTTCAACATCTGCCGGACTATGCTCAGGATTTTTTATGAGTCTGTGGTGGCCAGTGCTATCCTCTATGCTGCGGTGTGCTGGGGCAGCAGGCTGAGGGTGGCTGACACCAACAGACTTAACAAACTGATCCGCAAGGCCAGTGACATTGTGGGAATGGAGTGTGACTCTCTGATGGTGGTGTCAGAAAGGAGGATGCTGTCTAAACTGCGAACTATCTTGGACAATATCTCACACCCATTCCACCATGTGTTGGTCGGACACAAGAGTACTTTCAGTGGGAGACTCAGACCACCAAAATGCACCACTGAGCGCCACAGGAAATCATTCCTGCCTGTGGCCATCAAACTCCTCCCTCTGAGTTGCCCTTGGACTGTTAACCACTGTCAATAACTCAAAATAAATTATTACATATTTATTTTTAAATAATCTGTGCAATAACTGACTATATTGTTCAGTCTGTAACCAAGGTTCCTGTATATATTGTAAATTATGTTGTGTGGTCTCTACATATATATTTTGTAAATTATCTTCTTATATTTTTCATATTTTTACTTCTGTTTGCACTATATCTTCTTTCTACACTTGTTTGCACTATATCTTCTTCTTTTTACACTTGTAAGGAGCACCTTTAATGAAAACAATTTCCCCTTGGGGATCAATGAAGTATTTCTGATTCTGATTCTGATTCTGAACTTTGGCATGATAGTCTGCCGGCAAGATGGTGATGTTATGGTCTTTCCTTTGTAATACCAGAGTTCCTTTCGTCAGTGGTGAGGTTGGAAGCGGGTGCTTTTGCACTAGCAAGAGCAGCTGACTCTTTCAACCTGAGTTGTTCTGCCTCTGTGTCTGCCAACTTGTTGTTTCTGATGGCTGAATCTGTTGCCCTGATGAGATCTACTACCAGTATCTGTTCTTGTGTTACAGCAAAGGTCAGTCCCTTGGCAAGGATATCAACTTGTGGTTGGGTGAGCTCTCTGTCGGATAAGTTTTTCACCCACTTCTCATGTATGTTTACAGGTACTGTGTTGTTGTCCTTATTTCTTCATGCCAGGACTTCTGTTCTTTGGGAGTTGCTTTGATAGGTCTGTAGTGTCAGGAATTTTCGTGTCTTGCCATTAGAACTGAAGAAGCCTCTTGGATGGGAGGTGAAATGTCTTCAAGAAACTCAAGCAAGTCCAGTTGCCAACAATATTCGCGCACTTAAGATTACCATGACCTGGTACCAAAAACATGTTTTGTGAGATCACAGTAACCCTTAACCATTGGCATTCAACCATCAAATTCTTATCAATTCATTCTTGATTCCAAGTGGATGTTTGTGCTAAATTTGAAGAAATTCCCTCACGGCGTTCCTAAGATATCACATTCACAAGAATGAGACAGACATAAGGTCACAGTGACCCTGACCTTTGACCACCAAAATCTGAACAGTTCATCCTTGACACAAAGTGAACTTTTGTGCCAAACTGAAAGAAATTCCCTCAAGGTGTTTTTGAGATATAGCATTCATAAGAATAAGACGGATGCAAGGTCACAGTGACTTTGACCTTTGCCCACCAAAATGTTGGGGCCAAGTGGACAGTTGTGCAAAATTTTAAGAAATTCTCTAAAGGTGTTCTTGAAATATTGCATTCACTAGTATGAGATGTACGTACAGAAGGACAACTCCAAACCTATTGCTTCCAGACTCTGCTATCACCAGCGCAGAAGAAAAAAACAGGGACATTTAGGAATAAGTGGATGGAAATAAAAGCAACTGTTAGAGCATTTATGACATACCAAACTTAAACACGAATGAATGAGTCATTCTCACCTTTATAATGCAACATTGAAAAAACTTTAGCACCTCTTGTGTGACAGCACTTTGCAGCTCCACACTGGTAAACCGCTGAAGTTAGACAGCATTGCCTGTGATGGCAGTAAAGATTGAATTTTCATGTTCTATAGCAATGAGTGTCAGACTGTCTTCTGAAGCACAGTGTGGAGTTTTAGCAGCTCTTCATCACCTTTACAAGCATTCTGTCAAAAACAGAACTCTCCTGTTAACTACCTTAAGGTCAGCTCTGTTAGGATCATCTCAGATGCCTTTTCTCTGGACCTTTGTGCCTCCATGGCTGCTCCCCTGTTTATCAGTAAACCCTTCAACTCCCAAAACATCAGCCTTTATCCTGTTCAACGATGGCTGCGCCTGTTTGTATTCACAGTCTTCTCCTGTCTTTTGTGATTCCCCTCTGACTTACACTGAGCTCTGCTTTTGTTATTGGAGCTGCTGCCAATTAAAGCTCTGCATGTCTTTTTTAACAATTTTATAAAAGGCACCAAACTCACATTGATGCCTAAAATATGCAAAACCTGACAGCTGCAAACTGTTTGTTGACAATGTTTAAAGGGTTGATTTGAGGGAACTGTTGGTGGGAAAAATTAACGAGATATAAATATTCCCCCTCTTAACAATTATTATTAATGAATTCCTCTATAGAGTTTCTCAATGCAGTTCAATCTATCATACAGGAAGACTCAGGGATTGATAAATGTTTGATACTTTTTACCAAGTTCAAAGTCAGAAGAGAACTAGGATTAGGATTGACACTATCTGTAGGTAATACTGTACGTACCCACATCTGAGGATTTCTCTCCCCAGTCCCCAGACAGTGTTTTGGGTTTGGTGGGCAATAATGGCTCAAAGTCGGACTTCGGTCGTGTGGAAGGCACCTCTCCATTGTGCCTGCACAAGAAATCGGAGAGTGGAAAAGAATTGGTAAAAGACTTTCTCTATATATATATATGAATGCCAGAATGCCATTTCTTTAAAATACTTTATACCTTAAAGGGACATTGTGTAACATTTTCTGTTGTTTACTGGCCAAAATCGATGTCTGTATTTATATTTGTGTTATCATTGCTGTATTATGACCTCCACTAATAATCTGACACATTCTCCTAAGCGAAGAACTTTAGATTTGCTTATACATACGACGGGTAAGCCGGTGGGAAGCGCCATGACGGTCTGCAAGGTACAAATAGCACCAACGCGGAATAACTACGCGTGTTCCCTGCGAGCCAGCGCAGAGTAGGAATGACCTAAGTCATTGAGACGCTGGAGGAGAAGATCAGCGAGACAGGCTTTCTACCCTGGCAAGTTTGAAAATCTGCACTACTGCAGCATAATGCAGCACCATGCATATGCAGCAGCAGCACAGGAGACGGTTTCACCATCACCAAGAAAGCGCAAAAGGGAACTTAAAAGGTAGCGTGACCAGAGCATTCAAAAAACAGAGGATTAACATCGGGCTAGCCTTCCCCAGGCAGAAGGAGCCCATGAAGGAGATTTTAAAGGAGATTTTAAATGGGACGCTGAAGTTGCCAGCTTTTTCCTCGACAAGTAAGTCAACTGTACTGCCTAAATTAGCCTAAAGCTAACTTTTTCATTCCGTTTTGTTACAGTGTTGCTTGTTACCATAGGCAGCATAACAGTATATCTTGCTAAAATACACCAGCCTCGTTGGTACAGAAGTGTATATTTACGTGGTTTCAGTAGCTTTCAAAGTCGCGGTAAACGCCGGCTTTTTGTCACAGTAAATGCCAGCTTATAAAGCCTTCCCACCGGCTTTTAGTCCGGCTTTACCGCGACTATGAAAGCTACTAAAACCATGTAAACATACAGTTCCACCAGAGGAGTATAACCAGATTTCACTGTATGTGTAGTGTCTGTGTTGTTATATGTGTACTTACTGGATAGCAGAGGATGACATGGTTTCATCAGTGTTGTCGAGGCTTTTTGATACATGGCAGCTACTGTTGTTGCAATACGTGTTTGAAAAAGTGAGGCGCTAGAGTGCACTATTCGTTTGAATGCGATACACGATTTCAACGTAAGATGGGAGTAATTCCTACACAATGTTCCTTTAACATAATTACACAAGAGACAAGACTTTGACTGGTGCTGTATGGAAAAAGAAGCACTGACAGTCTTAGTTTAGAGTCCTTCAGAAAGACAGACAAACAGGCCAGATGAACAGATGCTGGACTGAGAGATGAGCAGACACAGGTGATAAGACATACTTGAGGTTTGGTGAGGGTGCAAGAGGCTTGTCTGGCCTCTTTGGTGGGAGGCTTCCTGGTCCCAGTCTGCCTTTCCCAGGAGGAGGAACTGGTTTCTTGGGTGGCACCACTGGTGCTGCGGGCTTGGATGGTTTGTGATCTGGCATAGGCTTGTCAACTGAAACAGAAAGAAGAGTAGAGTTTAAAGTAAAGTTGGAGAGGTGAAGATGGACCAAATTTGGATGGAGCTGTGAACAATAAAATAGGAACAGAGTGGCAGAGAGGAGAAATTGTATGCATATATGATGAAGTCTCTATGAGAACACTGAAACTGACTACATTTCACTTTTCTGCAATCAAGTTTATAATTGAACAAGCTCTGAGCCTCTAAAAACGCCAGCCAACCGACAGAGCCAGTCTGAACACTGAGTCAACAGACAGCTTTGTTTGATGAGTAGGATTCTAATATTGTTATCTAAACATAGCCGAGTCTCATCATAAAACAGAGCAGTGCTTTTATTGGTGCTGTTGCAATGTGGACACACACTACACTGAAACTAGGGCCACATCCTTACATTTTAATTTTAAAACAAAAACCATCTCTGTACATATGTTTTAGCACTGTTTCAAAAACAATCTGTCATCCATACTTACATTGCTGAAAACACATATCATATGAACATTCATATACTGGTCTCACGCTTCCTGATATAAACAGGAAGCTGATTGTCTGCTCTGTGGTTGGTTACTTTGTTACAGAATACTCCAGAGATGGCAAAAAGTAAGGCTAGAGATTTCTTTGATTGGACAGACACTGAGATGGTCCTGTTACCAAAAGGAACACCTGAGTATAAGGTGGTCAAGGTGGTGGAGTCATTTTAAAGCAAAAAGAGTGCTCTGGAAATTACATTTTTCTGTAGGCCTGCAGAACAGTTAGCTTTGCCCTGGCTCTCTTGTCAAGATGCCTATGGGATTTTCCATTGTATTTTGGATTATTGCAGAAAATAAGCTCCATGGCAATCAAATGTTTATGATACTTACACGTTTTGTTCATCAAATGGTAAATGGATCAGCACTTGTATAGAATCTCTCTAGTCTACCGACCACTTAAAGCACTCTTTACACTACGAGTCACATTCACTCATTCACACACACATTCATACACTGGTGGCCAAGGCTACCATGCAAGGTGCCACCTGCTTTACACTCTCACACTGATGGAACAGTCATTGGGAACAATTTGGGGTTCAAGTATCTTGCTCAAGGATACTTCGACATGCGTACTGGAGGAGCCGGGGATCGAACCGCACCAAGATAATCTAAATAAATGAACACCACTGTTATGATTTTTGAAGACTAAATGCAATCACCAGAAGTAAAAATCTAACATTAAGTTATAAACAAACTACACAACAGTCACTTGACTTAACAAAAAAGAAAAAAAAAAAACGGGGTGGGGATTAGGAGTTGGTAAGAGCCACACAAAGGTAACAGGGTTTTTCAACTAACCAGTCAATAGGTTACATCCCTTAGTGTATACAGTCTATTATTTCCAGTATTTTATATACTGATCAAATCGCAGTCTTTAAGAAAAGGCAAGATTCGCCATCCAGTGAATTTCATTAATAATTGCAATCCAGTCGTCCTTTGAAGGGGGGCTAGCCTGTAGCCATCTCCAAATGATGGCTTTCTTGCTTGCTGCCAAAAGTACTTAGTAAAGATATTTGTCCTGGGTCATGAGATTGTCCAGGGTTTTGCCCGAGTACAATATGACAAAAGAACAGCCAACTTCTATTCCAAAGATGATCCTTATCTCTTTGGCAATCTCTTGCCAATATGGATAAATAAGTGAGCATCCCCAAAAATTATGAAAGTAGTCCGCAAAGCCTCCAGCATTCATCCCGCCCCCAAGACCCCTGTCGTAGAAATTTCAATTTTAGAGTCACAAAATATCGTATTGTCTTTTTTCAGCAGAACTCTTGCTAGGATCTTGAATTGGTGGTCCTAGTTTGTCCTACCCAAATATCATTCCAATCATCCTCAGATATCTCCAGGCCTGATTCCCTCACCCATTTATGTTTGACCTGGGTAGTGGAATAATTTCTGCAATTTTGCAATCTATTGTGATATAAGATGTCTATTGTCTTTAGTCTAATATACATCAGTGAATATATCACTCAAATTGGGTTCACTGTCCTCTGTTTGTTTAATTTCTTTATTGAGGTAATCTCTGACCTGGAGATATCAAAAAAATCTTTTTTTTCTCCCAAGTTTATAAACATTTGAAAGCTGGCCAGAAGACTGTAAGTCATTACCATTAGCTAAAGTGCAGAAAGCCATTGCATCATTATGTGCCCATTGCCAAACCGCATATCTAGCCTGGAAGGTATAAACTCTGGATCAATTGCCACCCATTCAAATATTTTTACATGTCTCTGGATGAAATCTTTTGCAGGTCTTAGACCATACCCAAAGATCTACCTTGGTCCATTGGTTTGGATTATCCAAATAAGAATCCTGGTGTTGGTAATTACCTAGTACAGACTGTGCAGGTAGATCAAATTCAGGGCTCCAGACTAACTTATTTTAGTCGGAGCACTGTAGCCCCAGACTGAGAAATTCTAGGAGCACAAGCAGAAAATTTAGGGTTAGGGTTAGCCTTAAATCATAAATCATCCTGCAACACAGTTATTCACATTTTAACTGTATCATAGAATATATGTAGTCTAATGTATATTAACATTTGGCCTGGACTGTTTTGATTATTGAAGTATTTAGCATAACAAAGACCTGTTGTCAGTGGGATGTAAGAATTCTTAAAATAACATCGGTACAGATGTGGAGCCCTGACTATATCCGACTGATCTTTAATGAAAGCTGTTGTCTTGTTTTGATTATTGAAGTATTTAGCATAACAAAGACCTGTTGTCAGTGGGATGTAAGAATTCTTAAAATAACATCGGTACAGATGTGGAGCCCTGACTATATCCGACTGATCTTTAATGAAAGCTGTTGTCTTGTTTTTTTTTTTCTTCCCCTCTGAAAATATTAATCTTACAGTCAGACAATTTATTTAGCCTATGTAGTTGAGGGGACAGGTCTGCTCTGCAAAAGCAAACTGATATGATGCTGATTTACATGAGAATTCATGTGAAATTGAGGTTAAACCATGAACATAAATTAAAAATTGCGTGTAAAGCATTTAAATAAATTAACCTATCATAATTAAAACAATTGGAGACTGAGAACAACCTGATACATGAGTCTCGATTCAGCCCAAATGTCCAGACTTCACTGCACGTGTTACGGGAAGTCTGGGCGTGCTGAGGGCTGTCCAAATCCACAATTCATCTAGTCCACAAGGGGGATCAAGTGGACCTACTGCAGACTTCCAGAAAGTCTGCTTGAGGTGCAGCCTTCACTGGTTAAATAACCCGCAAGTCACTGCAATACGGCCATGACGTTGTGGGTTTTTGAACTCCTGAAAAAAAAAACCTTATGAATGTGCAAAATAGTTATTTATAGTTAAGCCTATTAAAATGTTACTTGAAATGTGTAGGACAGAAATAATATTTAACCATATCATGATACAGAAATATGTTTAAGTATAGGCTGTAAAGGGACTGAAAATGCATTTTATTATTGCAGCCTATCAGGCTGTGCAGTGCAATAGGCTAAAAAAAATGGCCGAAACACAACAAAAGGTTTTTAATGTTAGCAATACCCAATTTAGGAAGTTATAGTCCTGTTCTTAGTTTCAAACATTTCTGTTTTTTAACGCTGTAGCCTGTTTTATAGAGATGTATTAATATATTTTTGTTTAGTCACAAAGGGGGATTCATATCTTGTTCTCTGCAGGAACAGATGAGTAGGCACTATTCACCAACTTATATTACATATACATATATGTGAATATGACAGCATGGCAATGAGCAAAACAGTCTCAAGGACTGTCTATCAGTCGCTTGCAGTCTCTGCCCTCACAGACTTTTTGTGATTAAAGTTAACATGACTCCAACTTGACTGCAGCTTGTAGCGGGTCGCACACACAGTACTCTCACTGACTCCAAAAATGGTCGCAAAATGCAACCATTTGGTCACAGTCTGAAGCGCTGGAACTGCATTAATTCCATTTGGCTGAGTAGTTCAGATTGCACCAGCATACCAGTGGTCGTAGCTGGGTGGCTGTGTAATAGTCCTCAATACATGGGAGGGAAAGTCCACCCTTATTTTTTGCTAACTGTAGAATTTTATATTTAATCCATGGCCTCTTACCGTTCCAAACAAATCTTGAGATCATCCTATTCCATTAAATAAAGTCTTCCAGGCAACTGCAATAAGGAGTGACTGGAATAAGTAGAGAAACCGGGGAAATACAATTATGTTTATGGTTTCAATAGGATTTGTTATGTCCAATGGTAGTGTGTTCCATCTACCAAGATCAGTTTTAATTGCTTTGGTAACAGGGCCACAATTAATTTCATATATTTCAAAAATATTTTTGGGAGCCATACCCCAGACGTTTAATAGCTGGAGAGTCCCATTTGAAGTCAAATCTACTTCATAGATCAGTATTCGGTGTAAAATTTGAAAGAATTTGGGACTTGTGTGTGTTCAATTTACATCTGGAGTATAATCCAAAGACTTTAAGAAAGGACATTAATTTCAGTATACTTTGCTCTGGGTTTCTCAGAGTGAGCAAAATGTCATCTGCAAATAAGCTTATCTTACATTCAGTATCCCCAATTAAAATCCCCTTAATCTCTGGATCTTCCCTTTTTGACTATTTTTTCCCTTTTTGACCCTTTTGATCTATAAAGAATGTGAAAGGTGCAGGGCTAAGTGGGCACCCCTGTCGACACCCTCTCTCTAGTTTGTGTTTCACATACAAACCCTGTTTGGTCTGGCTCTATTAGTTCAGAGACTATGTGTTCCATCCTTTTGGCAATAACTGACGCAAATCATTTGTACTCAGTATTTAAAATAGATATTTGCCTATATGAACTGCATTCTCCCTTATTCTTGCCCTCTTTAGGGATAACTGACATTACCGCTTCGTTCCATGACTGGAGCATCTGACCCTCTTTATGGGTGTAGTTTAAGCATGTGAAGCCATCAGATCCAGGTGATTTATTTGCCTTTAGGGGATTAATCAGTTCAGTGATGGCTGTCTCTGCAGTCAGTGGACTATTTTGGTTTTCTCCTATTGAGGGAAGATCCAGAGAGTTCAGGAACTGATCAATTATTGAGAGCTTGGGTTTATTAGGTTGGGTGTATAGGCCTTTGTAGTAGGTTTTAAATGTTTGCTGATTTTTTTTTTCCAATTTGTAACACATTTTGTTATAATTTGGATTTCTTATTTTGTAAATTGTCATCTTGGCTTGTTGTTTATGTAGTCTCCAAGAGAGGCTTCATAGCCTTAGGGCCAGTTTCACAATACTTTTTTTTTGGTGAACATTATTTTCCTCTCAATTTCTTCATCACAGATCTTATTAATTTCTTATTGGATATACTGTAATTGGGCCAATACTCTCTTCGAGTGGCGTGTTGAGTTTCTAAGTAAGCGATCTCACATTCACTTATCCTGTGTCTATCTATGATTGAGCTGAAAAAATAATCCAGTCTGGACTATTCTGCGAGGGGAGTAGTTAATAAATTGTCTGTCTGAGAAATTAAGTCCCTCCAAACATCCATCATGCCAGATTCCTTCAACAGTTTCTGCATAGTCGATGACTTTTGGTTTTGTTTTTTGCACAAGTTTGTAGAATCAAGTTTAGGCTGTATTCGAATATTCCTGTCACCCCCACAGATAAAGGTTCCTGAAGACTCTTGGATTAGTAAATTAAATATTCAATAAATAATCTATCATGACCTGGTGGCATATACACATTTAATAAGGTAACTTCTTTATGGTCTATTTTTAACTAAAATGACATACCCTTCCTTATCTCTAATTTGATTAGTAATTTGAGAATTTACCTTTATAGGAAGGAGTATAGCCACTCCCCTCTGGTGTCCCAATGTGTGCAGTGTATGTAATATGTATTCATGAATGTATCAATGAACCCTTGTTTTTTAATTTTTCATGCTCAGAGTTGGAGAGATGGGTCTCTTGGTAATGGTAGTATTTCTCATTGTCTTAAGTGGCCCCCAGCAACCTGAAACTCGCTTTCCTTGAACACTTACAAAAACATGAACAAAACAGAACAAAATGAATCTACAACAAGTTGACTTCCACAACTGGAGAACAAGTGTGCTCCTTTAATTTGAGGGGAGGACCTGGTTGAAAATAATGTCCCCTCTTTGAAGCAAGTTGTAGTACTGCTCCAAAAACTGTGGCATATAACATTCAGTTCTCCTGTGGCAGTATTTCTTATGGATCTTTTCACCCATCATCAGGATATTAAAGGTACTTAATAACTCCATTCAAAAGGGAGAGGGGGGCAAATGCAACATCAGAACCCATCAAAACACTCCCAAATTGTCAGCCCACCTGTTAAAGCTGAATTTAGCCCTCCTTTTTCTCACCATTTCTGTTGGATAGTTGTGGTCAAAATAGATTATTTTATCTTTGTAATAAGCCACCTTCTTTTTCCATGGTGCGGACAGGACCTGGTCTTTGATCTTACACTCCTGATAGTTTATCACTATGGATCTTGGCGGAGGAGGGGACGCAGGCCAAGACCTCTGTGGCAGCATTGCATCCTCAGCTCCGTCCTGTCCTTTAGCCACAAATACCATCACATTGTTATCTTCCTCACCTTCGGGAATTCCATAAATGCAAATGTTATTTCGTCGAGATTGTGGTTCCAAGTCTGTCACTTTTGTTTGTGTAAATTCCGGTGCCTGTTTCATTTGACGGAGGGTAGCTTCAGGTTCGATGTTACATTCCTCTGTTTTGGTGACACGCTGCTCTGCTTCCTCGACCCGTGTTGTTGTAGTTTTCAGGTCGTCCCTAATTTCCCCCAGGGCCTGGATCATTTCATCTCTGAAATCACTAAACTCCTTTTTCATATCTTCTTGCAATGTGTAATGGAGAACACCTAGCCTGCTCTTTACATTAGCCTGTATTGCCTTAATCTCGGTGTGTATACTAGCCAGCAAGATACCTCCAGTGTGGCCTGGTCCAATCTCGCTAAGAGACTTAGCACTAGCATCGTCACGGCACTCCATTGTTAATTTCTCACTTTTTTCTGGTCTCAGGTTCACTTAACCTTTTGCTCTCTTTAGTTAGTCCCCTCCCATAATACCTCAGTAGTCCTATCACATTAAAGTAGTTGAATCTGTGGAAACACTCCAAGTGGGTGAGATAAAGAGAGCCGTCAGTCTGCCATTTTTCGCAGCGGGCCAAACAGAAGTCATCTACTACTTTGACTTTTGATACTTTCTTCCACTACTGGGTAAGAAATCATAGATGAACCAAAGGGTAACAGTTTGTCTCCTGCCTCCCGCTGTCAGTAATGTAAGTGGTGACACAGGCCGTTATGTGTCAGGAAAAAATGTTTAGAAAGATGTCAGAAAAGGTATCTTCTGCTGTGAGGAAAAAATTATAAAGTAAGGTGGGTAAAAATGGAGAGTCCTACCTCTGTCTTCTCGCCTGATGGAATGAGCCTTCTTGTCAGCACTGGGAACCTCTGGCTTGAGGGCTAAAAAATGAAACGTGGTCCACAGAACATCATGTTGTTTGTCTGACCCAACTGATTCAAGACTTAGCAGACAATGTGAAAGAATACACTCTTTCACAAGTACAATCACAAGAAAAAAATATAGCCACAAGTGGCAATTCCGGGGTTCAAGCCAACATGGACATTTAAATTGTGAAAGTTGGGTAAGATCAAGACCTTTGATACACTGAGTTTGTCGAGCTTTAAAAAAAAAAAACCCTCATTGATTCATGGCCAGATTTTGGGAAAGGCCATTACACTTGTTTGGAAGTTGTGGTGCCCCCTATTTACCAATTTTAGAATAATACACGTGTTTCATAATTATTATTTAACATACCCTGCAACTTTTGTCATGATTGGACAATCTGTTTCTGATTTCTAGTCTGATTTGTGTTACTGCATGCCCATTTTGTAAATTTTGGTGCCCCCTAGTGGTCATTTTGAATGAAACTTTCAGGATATGTGCCTGGTACCTTTTAAGACATTGCTTGCAAGGTTTGTGACGATTTGTCCAAATGTTGTGGAGTCATTTGCTGAGCCACGCCCCCTTTAAAGTTCATTAGTCATTCTTTTTAGAACAGACTGAGATCTCAATAACAGTGAAAGCGTTTGTGATAAAATTCTAAAAAAAAAAAAAATTGCACATCATTCTGCTGATTTCTAGTATATTGTCAAATATTTTGGTGACATTTGCTTGAAAATGAGATGAAAGAGAAAATGTTGTGCATACAGTACAAATTACAATAAGATCATGAATATCACTGTGAGCTAACCATTATACCGATCTGAACACCTTTCGGAACATGTGACATCTAATATCCAAAAAGTAAGTGTGTCAACTATGCTTGCATTTACGTGAAGACTTTTGGAGATATTGATGTTAATTAATTTTGCATATTCTTAAAAATATAGAGTGACGGACTTCTGAATTGATAACAGGTTGCATGCGGCAAAGTTTTGTTACAATTCAGTGGATGTGCTGAAAAGCTTTCAGCTGTGTAGGGCGCACTGCTGATTTTTTATGATTTTATGAAGTATGGAATGTGAAATGCCTTGAAATTTTGATTTTACGTAATAAGCCAATAATAGGTCACACCCCCTTTAAGTAATCATTGTCAAATTTGATATATTGACTGAAACAAAACTCTAGATGACGCAAAGCAGGTTTTCTACAAATATCTCTAGCTGATTATGAGATATCAACTTTTTGCTTGTGTAGCGCACCCTATGGGTTGATCTTAATCTCAAGTTCAGATCGTTCAGATTCAGATGGTGATGTTGACATTTCCAACAAGTTTTGTGACAATTGGCTCAACGGTTAAGGAGTAAATTCCATTGATGTGCTGAGCCACGCCCTCTCTCAAGTTCATTGATCAATATCATCAAAATGCAATGGCATATCAAAAAGTCTTTGATAGCTTTTCAAAAGCTTCATCCCATGATGGTCCACAGTATGTTTGGTACAAGTCAGACCTACAACCTTAGGAAAGGATGTCAAAAACGTGTTTTGCAAAAATCCAATGTGGCGGACAAATCTAGTTGGCGGACCTTGAGGTTTTTTTCAGGGTTTTGTGGAAGTCCCTCACCTGACCATGTGCGTCGAGTTTCAAGTCAATCTGACATACAGTGTGAGGGTGGTTGCCTTTCAAATTCAAATTTTCCTTGACCTTAACTATAGCGCCACCATCTGGCCAATTGGCATTTTTATATTATGAGCACCATTTGCACACAACTTCCAGTCATTGGTGAAAATTTCATGTCTCTATGATGTACCATCTCACGGAAATTTGCGAAAACATTTCTGAATTAAAGCTGCAAGCAGCATTGAACGGGCCCTCGCACCTTCACGCAACTCGAGGGCGCTGGTAGGACGCCGGCAGGACGCCGGCTGATGCCGTCGTACATTCCTGTCGAAGGCAGACCCCGCACGCAGAAGTTACACGTCATATCCCTCAAATCATACGAATACATGTAATTTTGCCAGTAGGTGGCGCCGTACTAACAACCAAGAATTGGCGTATTGATGTGTTCAGGGCAGGACTGTCATCAACCCTGTGAAGTTTGGGGATGATTGGAACATGTATGGTGAAGTTGAGAAGCAGTTACAAGCACATTCAAAATGGCGGACTTTCTATTGGGTTTGGCACATGGCTGCATGAGGCTTTTTTGTACGTCTTTCAGTGATGTATGTGCCTACCAAGTTTCATAGATGTAGGTCAAACCAGCTTCGGGGGCTGCTTCATTGTAAATTTGTAGGGGGCACTGTTGAGCCATGTTGGCACATCAAAGCACAAAAATCACATCACACAACACCAATCGGGCCCTACCATATGTGTGCCAAGTTTCCTGACTTTACAAGCATCCCTTACCCCTCAAAAACAACTTCATGTTTGATGGCGAATAAGGCGTTGGCATGGATACAGCGTTTGATGAATATTCAAATGCTTGTGGTTTGATCATGATCATGGTCTTGGGACAATGCATCAGCAAAATTGAGGTGGTTGATATTAACCTGGTAGAAGAGAGACATGAAAGAATGAAAGCAGTATCTTTCTGCCGCCAGTAAGTGGCGCTATGACGGTGATGAAAAATTTTGCTGTTGATGTTTTCAGGGCTGGACTGTTTTCATCTGTATGAAGTTTTGGCAAGATATACCCACACAGAATCAAGTTACACAACTTTTGTTATCATGGCGAAACATCAAAGTTCGCCGCCACGTCATGGCCACGCCCTTTTGCGAAAATTCACATTGTTGACAATGAAGCATCTTCTACATGTGATGGATAGACTGACCACGTTTGAGGTGGATCTGGCCAGGTTGTGGGAGGTATACTTCAAAATATAAAACATGTCATTTCCTGTTACCAGTAGGGGGCACTATATTTATCACAAATTATTGACATGTAGATGTCTTCAGAGCAGCACTGTCATCAATCCTTGGAAGTTTGGGGAAGATTGGACCATGTATGCTGTAGTTATACACTACTTCCTGTTTTGTGGCGAGACCCCGAAGTTTGAGGCCCTGCCACGGTCACATGGTGTGACAACAAGTCCAGCTTTTGATACGTTTTCTTCTTTAATATCTGGAGGTGGGACAGACCAAGTAAGAAGTTGATGGGATAAAATCTGTAGGAGTAGTTACAAGTTCGTGTTTTATGGCGAAGAAGGCGGGGCCACGGAGACAGCGTTTGACGAAAACCTCAAGCTTTTGATAACTTTTCGTCTTCACGGTCTTGGGGTGGGACAGACCGAGTTTGAAGTGGATTGGATAAAAACTCTAGGACAAGTTCGTTCATTTACATCTACTGGAAATCACCCAAAATGCACAAAAGTGGCACAAGTAAATTCAAAATGACGGACTTCCGGTGGGGTTTGGAGCATAACTCCAAGAGGCTTTTTTGTACGTCTTGGAGTGTTACATAGGCCTACCAAGTTTCATAAATGTAGGTGAAACCAGTGTCGGGGGCTGCTTCATCAAAAAATTGTAGGGGGCGCTGTTGAGGCATCTTAGCACATCAAAACACAAAAATCACATCAGGCAACACAATTTGCGCTGTCTCGTGTGTGTGCCAACTTTCGTGAGTTTTCAGGTATCCCTTTCCCCTCAAAAACAACCACGTGTTTTATGGCGAAGAAGGCAGCGCCACGGTTACAGCGTTTCACAAAACCTCAAAGGCTTCTGGTTTGATCATCATCAAGGTCTTGGGACTATTTATTAGCTAAATTGAGGTGGTTTGGGGGAACCTGGTATAAGAGGGACATGAAAGAATGAAAAAAGTAACGTTCTGCCGCCAGTAGGTGGTGCTATTATGCTGATTCAAAATTTCTGTATAGATGTTTTCAGTGCTGGACTGTTATCATATGTGTGAAGTTTTGGAAAGATATGTCCACGTAGAGTCAAGTTACAGCAACTTTTGTCATTATGGTGAAACATCAGAGTTCGCCGCCACAGCATGGTCACGCCCTTTGACGAAAACTCACAGTTTTCCATAGAAACCATCATCAAGACCTTATGGATAATTTCCCCAAGTTTGAGGTTGTTGTGATCAACTTTGGAGGAGTTATGCGTCAAAGTGTAAAACATGGCATTTTCTACTACCATTAGGGGGCGCTATATTAATCACAAATTATTGACAGATCTCTTCAGAGAGGGACTGTCATCAATCCTGTGAAGTTTGGGGAAGATTGGAACATGTATGCTGGAGTTATAAACTACTTCCTGCGTAATAATACTACTTCCTGTTTGTAGCGAAGTTTGAGGCCCCGGCACGGTCACACGGTGTGATGAAAAGTCAATTTTTTTGATAACTTTTCATCTTCAATGTCTGAGGAGTATGACAAACCAAGTTTGAAGTCGATCAGACAAAATCTCTAGGAGGAGGTCGTCCATTTACGGCCCCTGCAAATGGCCAAAAATGCATCAAAATTGCAAATTCAATTCAAAATGGCTGACTTCCTATTGGGTTTAGGGCATGGGCCCAAGAGGCTTTTTTGTACGTCTTGGTGTGTTACATATACCTACCAAGTTTCATACACATAGGTTAAACTACCTTCGGGGGCTGTTTCATAGAAAATTTGTAGGGGGCGCTGTTGAGCCATGTTGGCACATCAGAGCTGAAAATTCACATCAGACAACTCGTATCGGATCCTGTAATATGTGTGCCAAGTTTCATGACTTTACAAGCATCCCTTATTCCTCAAAAACAACTTCGTCTTTTATGGCGAATAAGGCGTTGCCACGGTGACCAAACATCACAAAGCTTTACACCTGGCATCAGGAGTGACTCCACATCACACTCGCCAAATTTTGTGCGAATCGATGAATTTTCATGTCGCTTGATTTTTCTCTGATTATAGCGCCTCCTATTGGCCAATTTCTGCCAAATTTGGCACAGAGTGTCTGGATGACGTCTGAAACAAGTGAATGGAGTTTGACATTGATATCTTTTACTTTGACAAAAATATGCAAAGCTATGTGTTTTTTAGCTAGCAGAAAAAAACTTTATATTTAGCTAGCCTATTTTTTGGAGTGTTACAATTCTTTTGATAACTTTTGGTCACACAAGTCTGGAGATTGTATGTGCAAAGTTTTGTGAAGATGGAGCTTAAACGCTAGGAGGAGTTCGAAAAAGTAGGTTTTTGATGTATAGTAAATTACACAGAGAAAAATATGCAGTGGGAGTGGGCGTGGCCTATGTCAGAAGATGCAACTGTATTTAGGGAACACGTGGATATAAAGTTTATGAAGATGTGATTGAAAATGTGGAAGTTACAGGCCAAAATGCGTTTGCATCTGTTATAGCGCCACCTAGTGGAGTAGACGTACAATTTTTGCTATGGTTGGTCTGTATGCTATTCTCTATATACCCTTTGAATTTCACAGCCCTCAGCATAATACTTGAGCTGAAATAAATGTTTTTTTTTTTATCTTGTAATAAGCCACGCCCACTTTTACCAGTCGTGACTAACTTCAAGATATGGCCTCAGGAGGGGCCCAGCATAATACTCACCAAATTTCATAAATATCGGTGTAGCCATTTACATGATATAAATTTCCCATATTTGCAGCGCCCCCTAGTGGCCAAAATTAGCTAAATTTGGTTCATACCCTCACAGCCACATATCAAGGAAGGATCTCAGATTTGGTGTTGTTAGGATGTGTTTTGACCGAAATATTCCACCGTTTGCCTTTTTATAGCTAGCTAGAAAAATTGATTCGTTAATAATTTGAGCATTTTTTGACCAATCAAAATTCCTTTGATAACTTTAGATCAGGTCCAGCCGAAGACTGTATGTGCCAAGTTTCACGTTTAACGGAAAAAACCCTAAGGAGGAGTTCGAAAAAGTAGGTTTTTCATTTTTCGCGATTTTGCGAAAAAAAATTAAGGCGGAAATCTGTGGATATGAGGTTTTTGAACGTGCGACACATGGTTTGGGAGTTATAGCCCAAAATATGTTGAAAATGAGTAGGGGGCGCTATTGAGCCATTTTTGTGCACGTTGTCATGAAACCCCGACCATATGTAAATTTTCACCACATCTGATGAGTCTGTGAAGTTTCATGAGTTTTCGAGTATGTTACGCCCCCCAAAAAGGCAGTTGATTTCGGATAAGAATAATAATTAAAGCTGCAAGCAGCATTGAACGGGCCCTCGCACCTTCACGCAACTCGAGGGCGCTGGCAGGACGCCGGCTGACGTCGCCCTTCATTCCTGTCGACAGCAGACCCCTCACACAGGAGTTATACGTCATATCCCTCAAATCATATGAAGACATATAATTTTGCCAGTAGGTGGCGCTGTACTAATAACCAAGTATTGGCGTATACATGTATTCAGGGCAGGACTGTCATCAATCCTGTGAAGTTTGGGGAAGATTGGAACATGTATGGTGAAGATGCACACCAGTTACAAGCAAATTCAAAATGGCGGACTTACTGTTGGGTTTGGCACATGGCTGCAAGAGGCTTTATTATACGTCTTTCAGTGATGCATGTGCGTACCAAGTTTCATAGATGTAGGTCAAACCAGCTTCGGGGGCTGTTTCGTTGAAAATTTGTAGGGGGTGCTGTTGAGCCATGTTGGCACATCAGAGCAGAAAAATGACATCAGACAACACAAATCTGATCCTGTCATATGTGTGCCAAGTGTCATGACTTTACAAGCATCCCTTACCCCTCAAAAACAACTTCGTCTTTTATGGCGAGTAAGGCGTGGCCACGGTTACCAAACATCACTAAGCTTTACACCTGGCCTCGGGAGTGACTCCACATCACGCTCGCCAAATTTCATGCGAATCGATCAATTTTCATGTCACTTGATTTTTCTCTGTTTATAGCGCCCCCTATTGGTTAATTTCTGCCAAATTTGGCACAGAACGTCTGGATGACGTCTGTAAGAAGTGAATTGAGTTTGACATTGATAGCTTTTAGTTAAACAAAAATATGCAATGGTATGTGTTTTTTAGCTAGCAGAAAAAAACTGTTTATTTTTAGCTAGCCTATTTTTTGGAGTAGCAAAATTCTTTTGATAACTTTTGGTCACGCACGTCTGGAGATTGTATGTGCAAAGTTTCGTGAAGATGGACCTTAAACGCTAGGAGGAGTTCGAAAAAGTAGGTTTTTGATGTATACTGACTTACAAAGACAAATATGCAGTGGAAGTGGGCGTGGCCTCTGTCAGAAGATGCAAGTCTATTTAGGGAACACGTGGATATAAACTTGATGAAGATGTGATTTAAAATGTGGAAGTTACAGGCCAAAATGCATTTGCATCCGTTATAGCGCCACCTGGTGGAGTACACACATAATTTTTTTTAGGGTTGGTCTGTGTGCTATTCTCTATATACCCTGTAAATTTCACAGTCCTCAGCGTAATACTTGAGCTGAAATAAATGTTTGTTGTTTATCTTGTAATAAGCCACGCCCACTTTGACCAGTCATGACTTACTTCAAGTTATGGGCTCAGGAGTGACCCAGCATCATACCCACCAAATTGCGTAAAAATCGGTGCAGCCATTTACGAGATATAACTTTCCCATATTTGCAGCGCCCCCTAGTGGTCAACATTAGCCAAATTTGGCTCAGCCTTTCACAGCCACATGGCAAGCAAGGATTTGCGATTTGGTGTTGTTAGCATGTTTTATGACCGAAATATGCCACAGTTCGCCTTTTTATAGCTAGCTAGAAAAACTTATTCGTTAATAATTTGCGCAAATTTTGACCAATCAAAATTCCTTTGATAACTTTTGATCAGGTCCAGCCGCAGACTCTACCTGCCAAGTTTCACGCTGAATGAACAAAACCCCAAGGAGGAGTTCGAAAAAGTAGGTTTTCAAGTTTTCGCGATTTTGCGCAAAACATTTGTAGGCGGAAATGGGCATGGGCCCGCCCAGGTGATTCAGCACTATTCAAGGAATCTGTTGGTATGAGGTTTGTGAATGTGCTACATATGGTCTGGGACTTATAGCCCAAAATATGTTGAAAATTAGTAGGGGGCGCTACTGAGCCATTTTTTTGACAATTTTCATGAAACCCCTACCATATGTAAATTTTCACCACTTCTGACGAGTCTGTGAAGTTTCATGAGTTTTCGAGCAAGTTACGGCCCCCAAAAAGGCAGTTGATTTCGGTTAAGAAGAAGAAGAATAATAATAATTAAAGCTGCAAGCAGCGTTGAACGGGCCCTCGCACCCCACGCAACTCGGGGCCTGGCGCGGCTGCCACCGTCTCGCCAGAGGTCGACCGTCAGACGAGGCGCTGAATGTTCACCTCCTTCGGACAGTGTAGGAACCAATGCGTTGCGACTTCCCGTCTCCACTGGGTGGCGCTATGACTCTGACTCCTGAGCGTCATGTGGGTGTGTTCATGCCAGGACTATTATCATACATGTGAAGTTTGGAGCAGATTCGACCATTAGATCCCATGTTATAGCAATATCGTGTTTCATGGTGAGACATCAAGTGTCGACGCCATGTCACAGCCACACCGTTCCATGCTGAGCAATTCTCTTAATATGTTTTGATCACACACTTGTGTAGATGGTACACACCAGTTTTGGAGTTAATTGATTCATTTCTGGAGGAGGAGATCATTAAAATACAACACGTGGAAAACGCCAAAAATGACTGTAAATTTCAAAATGGCCGACTTCCTGTCGGGTGTGGCCTACATGTGCAAGAGGCTTTTTTGTGCGTCTGGACACGATACATGTGCATACTGATTTTTGTGTACGTCTGTGAAAGTTGTTATGGGGGACGCTGCACTTTAAGGGGCGTGGCCAAGCCATACGGCCACGCTTATTGATGAAACTCATACTATACATTCAGGTCTGGACTGTTAACAAACATGTGAAGTTTGGTGAAGAATGGACAATGTATGTCAAAGTTATACTAATTTCGTGTTTTATGGCGAGACATCAAACTTCGCCGCCACCTGACGGCCAAACCGTTTCACGATGCAAAAATCTGCTTCTAAGTTTTGATTTCACCTTTGTCTAGATGGCACACAATGATTTTGAAGTTGTTCTGATGCATCCTGTAGGTGGAGTTCATTAAAATACAACACGTGGAAAACGCCAAAAATGACCATTAAATTCAAAATGGCTGACTTCCTGTTGGGTGTGGCCTATGGGTCCAAGATGCTTTTTTGTGCGTCTGGGTGTGATACATGTGTGTACCAATTTTCATGCATGTCGGTGAAACGTGCCACGGGGGCTGGTGTTTAAAGGGCGTGGCCATGTCATTTAACCACGCCCCTTATGAAATTAATATCATATGCTCAGGGCGAGACCAGTGACGTACATGTGAAGTTTCAGGCAGATCCGACCAAGTACACCAAAGTTAGAGCCACTTCATGGGTTTCGGCGAAACGTCAACCTTCGCCACTCCGTCACGGCGAAACCGTTTGACGAGACATTATGATCTTCACAATATAGCATGGCCAACATGTTAAGGCCTTTCTGACCAAATTTGAGTTGAATATGGTAAATGTGGTCAGAGCAGCACCTCAAAGTGTAAAACATGGTATTTCCTGTTGCCAGCAGGGGGCGCTATGACAATTACTGAATTTTTTGATGTAGACGTGTTCAGGGCGGGACTATTATCCATCATGTGAAGTTTGGTGCAGATAGGATCATCTACACCAAAGTTATAGTAGTTGTAGTATAATTTCGTGTTTTTTGGCGAGATATCCAAATTGACCCTTCCGCAGTGACCGCGCCCTTCGACGTGACGAAGATCTTTTAATAACTTTTGATCCCACTGTAGTCGAGCACGCACAGGTAAATTTTTAAGTCAATCCGATAAAATCTGTAGGAGGAGTTCGCTCAAGTACAACGTGTGGAAATGGCCAAAAATGACCTTATTTTGAAAAAACAATTCAAAATGGCCGACTTCCTGTTTGGTTTAGGGTGTCGCTCCAAGAGGCTTTTTTGTGCGTCCCGGGATGATACATATGTGTACCAAATTTCATACGCCTAGGGCAAAGTTAAAGCAGGGGGCTTCGATTTTAAAAACTGTTAGGGGGCGCCATTGAGCCATTTTGCCACGCCCCTTTGTAACGACCATAAAATATCGAAATTTTCACCAGACGTGACGAGTGTGCAAATTTCCCTGACGTTTTGGGCATGTTCAGGCCCTCAAAAATGCGATCAAAGGTTTAAAAGAAAAATAATAAGAATAATTTTTATGATTTCAATAGGGCTCTCGCACGGTTCGTGCTCGGGCCCTAATTAAAGCTGCAAGCAGCGTTGAACGGGCCCTCGCACCCCACGCAACTCGGGGCCTGGTGCGGCCGCCACCGTGTCGCCAGAGGTCGACCGGCAGACGAGGCGCTGAATGTTCGCCTCCTTCGGACAGTGTAGGAACCAATGCGTTGCGACTTCCCGTCTCCACTGGGTGGCGCTATGACTCTGACTCCTGAGCGTCATGTGGGTGTGTTCATGCCAGGACTATTATCATACATGTGAAGTTTGGAGCAGATTCGACCATTAGATCCCATGTTATAGCAATATCGTGTTTCATGGTGAGACATCAAGTGTCGAAGCCATGTCACAGCCACACCGTTCCATGCTGAGCAATTCTCTTAATGTGTTTTGATCACACACTTGTGTAGATGGTACACACCAGTTTTGGAGTTAATTGATTCATTTCTGGAGGAGGAGATCATTAAAATACAACACGTGGAAAACGCCAAAAATGACTGTAAATTTCAAAATGGCCGACTTCCTGTCGGGTGTGGCCTATCCGTGCAAGAGGCTTTTTTGTGCGTGTGGATGTTATACATGTGTCTACCAAGTTTCGTGCATATCAGTGAGACGTCCTATGGTGGTTATTTGTGTGAATGGGCGTGGCCAATCCATTTAGCCACGCCTATTAACGAAATTCATAACATATGTTCTGGGTTGGACTGTCAATATACCTGTGAAGTTTCACACAGATCTGACCAAGTACAGTGAAGTTATTGCCACTTCCTGTTTCATGGCGAGACGTCAAAATTCAACCTCCCACAACTGGCGTGCCCTTTAGATTCTGCGAGACCTTTTAATAACTTTTGATCAGGAAGTGTTCTAGATGGTAATCGGTAATTTTGAAGCCGTTCTGATGAATTCTGTAGGAGGAGTTCGTTAAAATACGATGCGTGCGCGACACCAAAAATGACCATGACATTCAAAATGGCCGACTTCCTGTTGAATTTAGCCTAGGGGTCCAAGAGACTTTTTTGTTTGTCTGGGGGTGATGGAGATGTGTACCAATTTTTGTGCATATCGGTGAGACGTCCTATGGAAGTAATTCATATGAATGGGCGTGGCCAAGCCATATGGCCACGCCCATTGACGAAATTCATATCACATATTCAGGGCTGGACTGTTGACACACATATGAAGTTTCAGGTGGATATCATCAAAAACACCAAAGTTAAGGCCATTTTTATGCATTTTGGCGAAGGGTCGACTTCGCTGCCCTCCGGATGGAACGCCGTTTGACGACAGTCAAAATTCTTCATCATGGAGCATTACCAACATGTTGAGGCCTTTCTGACCAAATTTGAGCTGGATTTGCTGAACGTGCTCAGAGCTGGACCTCAAAGTCTAAAACATCGCTTTTTCTGTCACCAGCAGGGGGCGCTATGCAAATTTCAATATTTCTGCATGTAGACGTCTTCAGGGCGGGACTATTATGAATCCTGGGGAGTTTGGTACCGTTCGGACTATTAATGCCAAAGTTATAGCAATCTCATTTTTCATGGCGAGACATCAAACTTCGCCGCCACGCCCAGGTCAGGTTGTTTGGAGTTTATGTAATCCGTTAATAACTTTTGATCACAAACTAGTCTAGTTGGTGCACAGCAATTTTGAAGCCGTTCTGATTATTCCTGTAGGAGGAGTTCGTTAAAATACAACACGTGGAAAACGCCAAAAATGACCATGAAATTCAAAATGGCTGACTTCCTGTTGGGTGTGGCCTATGGGTCCAAGATGCTTTTTTGTGCGTCTGGGTGTGATACATGTGTGTACCAATTTTCATGCATGTCGGTGAAACGTGCTACGGGGGCTGGTGTTTAAAGGGCGTGGCCATGTCATTTAGCCACGCCCCTTATGAAATTAATATCATATGCTCAGGGCGAGACCAGTGACGTACATGTGAAGTTTCAGGCAGATCCGACCAAGTACACCAAAGTTAGAGCCACTTCATGGGTTTCGGCGAAACGTCAACCTTCGCCACTCCGTCACGGCGAAACCGTTTGACGAGACATTATGATCTTCACAATATAGCATGGCCAACATGTTAAGGCCTTTCTGACCAAATTTGAGTTGAATATGGTAAATGTGGTCAGAGCAGCACCTCAAAGTGTAAAACATGGTATTTCCTGTTGCCAGCAGGGGGCGCTATGACAATTACTGAATTTTTTGATGTAGACGTGTTCAGGGCGGGACTATTATCCATCATGTGAAGTTTGGTGCAGATAGGATCATCTACACCAAAGTTGTAGTAGTTGTAGTATAATTTCGTGTTTTTTGGCGAGATATCCAAATTGACCCTTCCGCAGCGACCGCGCCCTTCGACGTGACGAAGATCTTTTAATAACTTTTGATCCCACTGTAGTCGAGCACGCACAGGTAAATTTTTAAGTCAATCCGATAAAATCTGTAGGAGGAGTTCGCTCAAGTACAACGTCTGGAAATGGCCAAAAATGACCTTATTTTGAAAAAACAATTCAAAATGGCCGACTTCCTGTTTGGTTTAGGGTGTCGCTCCAAGAGGCTTTTTTGTGCGTCCCGGGATGATACATATGTGTACCAAATTTCATATGCCTAGGGCAAAGTTAAAGCAGGGGGCTTTGATTTTGAAAACTGTTAGGGGGCGCCATTGAGCCATTTTGCCACGCCCCTTTGTAACGACCATAAAATATCGAAATTTTCACCAGATGTGACGAGTGTGCAAATTTTCCTGACTTTTTGGGCATGTTCAGGCCCTCAAAAATGCGATCAAAGGTTTAAAAGAAAAATAATAAGAATAATTTTTATGATTTCAATAGGGCTCTCGCACGGTTCGTGCTCGGGCCCTAATTAAAGCTGCAAGCAGCGTTGAACGGGCCCTCGCACCCCACGCAACTCGGGGCCTGGCGCGGCCACCACCGTGTCGCCAGAGGTCGACCGGCAGACGAGGCGCTGAATGTTCGCCTCCTTCGGACAGTGTAGGAACCAATGCGTAGTGACTTCCCGTCTCCACTGGGTGGCGCTATGACTCTGACTCCTGAGCGTCATGTGGGTGTGTTCATGCCAGGACTATTATCATACATGTGAAGTTTGGAGCAGATTCGACCATTAGATCCCATGTTATAGCAATATCGTGTTTCATGGTGAGACATCAAGTGTCGACGCCATGTCACAGCCACACCGTTCCATGCTGAGCAATTCTCTTAATATGTTTTGATCACACACTTGTGTAGATGGTACACACCAGTTTTGGAGTTAATTGATTCATTTCTGGAGGAGGAGATCATTAAAATACAACACGTGGAAAAGGACAAAAATGACTGTAAATTTCAAAATGGCCGACTTCCTGTCGGGTGTGGCCTATATGTGCAAGAGGCTTTTTTGTGCGTCTGGACACGATACATGTGCATACTGATTTTCGTGCACGTCGGTGAAAGTTGTTATGGGGGACGCTGCACTTTAAGGGGCGTGGTCAAGCCATACGGCCACGCTTATTGATGAAACTCATACTATACATTCAGGTCAGGACTGTTAACAAACATGTGAAGTTTGGTGAAGAATGGACAATGTATGCCAAAGTTATACTAATTTCGTGTTTCATGGCGAGACATCAAACTTCGCCGCCACCTGACGGCCAAGCCGTTTAACTGTGGAAAAATCTTTTAATAACTTTTGATCACAACCTTGTCTAGATCACACACAGTGATTTTGAAGTCATTCTGATTAATCCTGTAGGAGGAGTTCGTTAAAATACAACATGTGGAAAACGCCAAAAATAGCATCAAAATTCAAAATGGCCGACTTCCTGTTGAGTATGGCCAGTGGGTCCAAGAGACTTTTTTGTGCGTCTCGGTGTGATACATGCGTGTACCAATTTTCGTGCATGTCGGTGACACGTGCGGCAGGGGCTGATGTTTAAAGGGCGTGGTCAAGTCATTTGGCCACGCCCATCAACGAAACTCATATCACATGTTCAAGCCTGGACTGTTAACACACATGTGAAGTTTCAGGCAGATATGACCAAGGACACAGAAGTTAATGTCATTAAAGCCATTTTCAATGCGTTTTGGCGAATTTTCGACTTCGCCGCCCTCTGGGCGGAACACCGTTTGACACCTAGTCACAATCTTCATAATGTAGCATTACAAACGTCTTGAGGTCTGTCTGACCAAATTTGAGTTGCATATGGTGAACGTGGTCAGAGCTGCACGTCAAAGTCTAAAAACATCGCTTTTCCTGTCGCCAGCAGGGGGCGCTAGGGTAATTACAAAATTTCTGCATGTAGACGTGTTCAGGGCGGGAATATTATGAATCATGTGAAGTTTGGTGCAGATCGGACGATTAATGCCAAAGTTATAGCAATTTCGTTTTTCATGGCGAGACAAACTTCAAACTTCAAACTTCGCCGCCAAAAAGCCGATTCCGTGTTCGACGGGTAGCGGATCTTTGAATAACTTTTGATTACAAACTTATCTAGTTGGTACACAGCGATTTTGAAGCCGTTTTGATTAATCGTGTAGGAGGAGTTCGTCAAAATATGACACGTGGTAAAACGCCAAAAATGGCCGCTAAATTCAAAATAGCCAACTTCCTGTTGGGCGTGGCCTATGGCTCCAAGAGACTTTTTTGTGCGGCTCGGCATGATCTACATGTGTACCGATTTTCGTGCAGATCCGTGAAAATTGATGAGGAGGGCGCTATTTATAAGGAGATTGCTCTTTAATGGGCGTGGCCTAGCCATTTTGACCCGTCCATTGCCGCGAACCCTAAAATACTTAAATTTACACCGCGACTGATGCGACCGCCAAATTTCAGGAGTTTTTGAGCATGTTAAAACCTCCAAATAAGCGATTTACTTTTGTCGTAATAATAATAATAATAATTAAAGCTGCAAGCAGCGTTGAACGGGCCCTCGCACCCCACGCAACTCGGGGCCTGGCGCGGCCGCCACCGTGTCGCCAGAGGTCGACCGGCAGACGAGTCGCTGAATGTTCTCCTCCTTCGGACAGTGTAAGAACCAATGCGTTGCGACTTCCCGTCTCCACTGGGTGGCGCTATGACTCTGACTCCTGAGCGTCATGTGGGTGTGTTCATGCCAGGACTATTATCATACATGTGAAGTTTGGAGCAGATTCGACCATTAGATCCCATGTTATAGCAATATCGTGTTTCATGGTGAGACATCAAGTGTCGACGCCATGTCACAGCCACATTGTTCCATGCTGAGCAATTCTCTTAATATGTTTTGATCACACACTTGTGTAGATGGTACACACCAGTTTTGGAGTTAATTGATTCATTTCTGGAGGAGGAGATCATTAAAATACAACACGTGGAAAACGCCAAAAATGACTGTAAATTTCAAAATGGCCGACTTCCTGTCGGGTGTGGCCTATATGTGCAAGAGGCTTTTTTGTGCGTCTGGACACGATACATGTGCATACTGATTTTCGTGCACGTCGGTGAAAGTTGTTATGGGGGACGCTGCACTTTAAGGGGCGTGGCCAAGCCATACGGCCACGCTTATTGATGAAAGTCATACTATACATTCAGGTCTGGACTGTTAACAAACATGTGAAGTTTGGTGAAGAATGGACAATGTATGCCAAAGTTATACTAATTTCGTGTTTTATGGCGAGACATCAAACTTCGCCGCCACCTGACAGCCAAAGCGTTTAACATAGGGAAAATCGTATGATAACTTTTGATCATCAAGTGGTCTAGTTGATGCACGCCAAATTTGAAGCCGATCCGATGAATCATGTAGGAGGAGATAGAAAAAGTATGAGGAGTGCAAATCGCCCAATCTGGCGTCAAATTCAAAATGGCTGACTTCCTGTTGGGTGTAGCCAATGGGTCCAAGAGGGTTTTTTGTGCGTCTGGATGTGATACATATGTGTACCAATTTTCATGCATGTTGGTGAAACGTGCCGCAGGGGCTGATGTTTAAAGGGTGTGGCCAAGCCATTTGGCCACGCCCATCAACGAAATTCACATGACATTGTCAGGGCTGGACTCTTAAAACACATGTGAAGTTTCAGGCAGATATGCCCAAGGACACTGAAGTTAAGGCCACTTTCCTACGTTTTGGCGAAGCATCGACTTCGCCGCCCTCTGGGCGCAACGCCGTTTGACGATACGTCACAATCTTCATCATGTCGCATTAACAACGTGTTGAGGCCTTTCTGACCAAATTTGAGTTGGATATGCTGAACGTGCTCAGAGCTGCACCTCAAAGTGTAAAAAATCACTTTTCCTGTCGCCAGCAGGGGGCGCTTTGAGAACAGGGGAATTTTTTGATGTAGACGTGTTCAGGGCGGGACTACGATCATACCCAGCAAGTTTTGTGCCGATTGGACCTTTCACGCCCAAGTAATAGCAATTCTGGGTTTTTGGGGTTTTTTTTTTGAGACATCAAACTTCGCCGCCACCTGACGGCCAAACCGTTTAACGAGGGAAAGATCTTTTAATAACTTTTGATCATCATGTGGTCTAGTTGCAGCACGGCAAATTTGAAGCCGATCCAATGAACTGTCTAGGAGGAGATAGCTCTGAGAGAATTCTTGAAAATCGCTAAAATCGGTAAAAAAATGAATATTCAAATCAAAATAGCCGGCTTCCTGTTGGTTTTAGAAAAAAGTCCAAGTGCGCATTTTCGTGCGTCTTGGGATGATACACGACCTCCCCGAATTTCGTGGAATTTGGTCAAACGGGCTGCCGGTGGGAGCCGATTGAAATTTTCTAGGGGGCGCCATTTCGCCATTTTGCAATGGGCATCGTTTAAATTTTGCGTACACATAAATGTCCCCTAGACGAATGTGCACGTCAAATTTGGTGAGTTTTTGAATATGTTAAAGCCCCCAAAAATGCGATCAAGCGAAAAAAAAAAAAAAAAAAAAAAATAATAATAATAATAATCCTAAGGAAAACAATAGGGTCCTCGCACGGTTCGTGCTCGGGCCCTAATAATTCCTTCAATTTCAATAGGGTCCTCGCACGGTACGTGCTCGGGCCCTAAATATAGCCGCAAGCGGCAATTCCGGGGTTCAAGCCAGCATAGCCATTTAAATTTTGAAAGGTGGGTAAGATCAAGACCTTTGATACATTGAGTTTGTTGATGTTTGAAAAAACCCTCATTGATTTATGGCCGGATTTTGTGAAATTTCACTTCACTTGATGTTTCTCTGTTTATAGCGCCCCCTATTGGCCAATTTCCGCAAAATTTGGCACAGATCCTCTGGTTGACGTCTAAAACAAGTGACTTGAGTTTGACGTCGATAGCTTTTACGTTGACAAAAATATGCAGCGGCATGTGTTTTTTAGCTAGCAGAAAAAAATTGTTCCTTTATATCTACCATATCTTTTGGATTAGCAAAATTCTTTTGATAACTTTTCATCAGGCACATCTGGAGATTGTATGTGCAAAGTTTCGTGCAGATGGAGCTTAAACGCTAGGAGGAGATAGAAAAAGTAGGTTTTTGATGTGTAGTGACTTACAAAGAGAAATATGCAGTGGAAGTGGGCGTGGCCTATGTCAGAAGATGAGACTCTATTAAGGGAATACGTGGATATAAAGTTTATGAAAATGTGATTTAAAATGTGGAAGTTACAGGCCAAAATGCGTTTTTACCTGTTATAGCGCCACCTAGTGGAGTAGACACACAATTTTTGGTATGGATGGTCTGTGTCCTATCCTATATATACCCTGTGAATTTCGTAGCTCTCAACATAATACTTGAGCTAAAATAAATGTTTGTTTTTTATCTTGTAATAAGCCACGCCCACTTTGACCAGTCGTGATGAACTTCAAGGTATGGCCTCAGGAGTGACCCAGCATCATACCCACCAAATTTGGTAAAAATCGGTGCAGCCATTTAAGAGATACAAATTTCCCATATTTGCAGCGCCCTCTAGTGGCCAACATTCGCCAAATTTGGCTCATACCCTCACAGTCACATGCCAACCAATGATCTCCGATTTGGTGTTGTTAGCATTTATTTTGACCGAGATATGCAACAGTTCGCGTTTTTATAGCTAGCTAGAAAAATGTATTTGTTTATCATTTGCGCATTTTTTGACTGAACAAAATTCTTTTGATAACTTTAGATCAGGTCCAAGAGAAGACTGTCCGTGCCAAGTTTCACGCTGATTGGACAAAAACCCAAGGAGGAGATAGAAAAAGAAGGTTTTTCATTTTTCGCGATTTTGTGAAAAAATTTTCTAGGCGGAAATGGGCGTGGCCTAGCCCAGGTGATTCAGCACTATTCAGGGAATCTGTGGATATGATGTTTTTGAATGTGCGACATATGGTGTGGGAGTTATAGCCCAAAACGCATTTACCTTGGTTATAGCGCCACCATCTGGCCAATTGGTATTTCTATATTATGAGCACCATTTGCACACAACTTCCAGTTATTGGTGAAAATTTCATGTCTCTACGATGTAACATCTCACGGGAATTTGCGAAAACATTTCTGAAGAAGAAGAAGAAGAAGAATAATTAAAGCTGCAAGCAGCGTTGAGCGGGCCCTCGCACCCCACGCAACTCGGGGCCTGGCGCGGCCGCCACCGTCTCGCCAGAGGTCGACCGGCAGACGAGGCGCTGAATGTTCGCTTCCTTCGGACAGTGTAGGAACCAATGCGTTGCGACTTCCCGTCTCCACTGGGTGGCGCTATGACTCTGACTCCTGAGCGTCATGTGGGTGTGTTCATGCCAGGACTATTATCATACATGTGAAGTTTGGAGCAGATTCGACCATTACATCCCATGTTATAGCAATATCGTGTTTCATGGTGAGACATCAAGTGTCGACGCCATGTCACAGCCACACCGTTCCATGCTGAGCAATTCTCTTAATATGTTTTGATCACACACTTGTGTAGATGGTACACACCAGTTTTGGAGTTAATTGATTCATTTCTGGAGGAGGAGATCATTAAAATACAACACGTGGAAAACGCCAAAGATGACTGTAAATTTCAAAATGGCCGACTTCCTGTCGGGTGTGGCCTATATGTGCAAGAGGCTTTTTTGTGCGTCTGGACACGATACATGTGCATACTGATTTTCGTGCACGTCGGTGAAAGTTGTTATGGGGGACGCTGCACTTTAAGGGGCGTGGCCAAGCCATACGGCCACGCTTATTGATGAAACTCATACTATACATTCAGGTCTGGACTGTTAACAAACGTGAAGTTTGGTGAAGAAGGGACAATGTATGCCAAAGTTATACTAATTTCATGTTTTATGGAGAGACATCAAACTTCACCGCCACCTGACGGCCAAACCATTTCACGATGCAAAAATCTGCTCATAAGATTTCATTACACCTTTGTCTAGATGGCACACAATGATTTTGAAGTTGTTCTGATGCATCCTGTAGGTGGAGTTCATTAAAATACAACACGTGGAAAACGCCAAAAATGACCATTAAATTCAAAATGGCCGACTTCCTGTTGGGTTTGGCCAACGGGTCCAAGAGACTTTTTTGTGCGTCTGGATGTGATACATATGTGTACCAATTTTCATGCATGTCAGTGAAACGTGTGGGTGTGGCCAAGCCATTTGGCCACGCCCATCATATCACATGTTCAGGGCTGGACTGTTAACACACATGTGAAGTTTCAGGCAGATATGACCAAGGACACTGAAGTTAAGGCCACTTAACTGCGTTTTGGCGAACCGTTAACTTCGCCGCCCTGTGGGCGGAACGCCGTTCGGCGATACGTCACAAATCTTCATCATGTAGCATTACCAACGTGTTGAGGCCTTTCTGACCAATTTTGAGTTGGATATACTGAACGTGCTGAGAGTAGCACCTCAAAGTCTAAAACATCGCTTTTCCTGTCGCCAGCAGGGGGCACTTTGAGAAGGGGGAATTTTTTGATGTTGGCGTGATGAAGGCCGGACTACGATCATACCCAGCAAGTTTTGTGCCGATCGGACTTATCATGCCCAAGTAATAGCACTTTTGTTTTTTTGGGTTTTTTTGGCGAGACGTCAAATTTCGCCGCCACCTGACAGCCAAACCGTTTAACATAGGGAAAATCGTATGATAACTTTTGATCATCAAGTGGTCTAGTTGATGCACGCCAAATTTGAAGCCGATCCGATGAATCATGTAGGAGGAGATAGAAAAAGTACGAGGAGTGCGAATCGCCCAATCTGGCGTCAAATTCAAAATGGCTGACTTCCTGTTGGGTGTAGCCAATGGGTCCAAGAGGCTTTTTTGTGCGTCTGGATGTGATACATATGTGTACCAATTTTCATGCATGTCGGTGAAACGTGCCGTAGGGGCTGATGTTTAAAGGGTGTGGCCAAGCCATTTGGCCACGCCCATCAACGAAATTCATATCACATGTTCAGGGCTGGACTGTTAACACACATGTGAAGTTTCAGGCAGATATGACCAAGGACACTGAAGTTAAGGCCACTTAACTGCGTTTTGGCGAACCGTTGACTTCCACGCCCTGTGGGCGGAACGCCGTTCGGCGAAACGTCACAAATCTTCATCATGTAGCATTACCAACGTGTTGAGGCCTTTCTGACCAATTTTGAGTTGGAAATACTGAACGTGCTGAGAGTAGCACCTCAAAGTCTAAAACATCGCTTTTCCTGTCGCCAGCAGGGGGCGCTTTGAGAACGGGGGAATTTTTTGATGTTGGCGTGATGAAGGCCAGACTACGATCATACCCAGCAAGTTTTGTGCCGATCGGACTTTTCATGCCCAAGTAATAGCACTTTTGTTTTTTGGGGGGTTTCTTGGCGAGACGTCAAACTTCGCCGCCACCTGACAGCCAAACCGTTTAACGTAGGGAAAATCGTATGATAACTTTTGATCATCAAGTGGTCTAGTTCCAGCAGGCCAAATTTGAAGCCGATCTAATGAACCGTGTAGGAGGAGATAGCTCTGAGAGATTTCTTGGAAATCGCCAAAATCGGTAAAAAAATGAATATTCAAATCAAAATAGCCGGCTTCCTGTTGGTTTTAGAAAAAAGTCCAAGTGCGCATTTTCGTGCGTCTTGGGATGATACACGACCTCCCCGAATTTCGTGGAATTTGGTCAAACGGGCTGCCGGTGGGAGCCGATTGAAGTTTTCTAGGGGGCGCCATTTCGCCATTTTGCAACGGGCATCTTTTAAATTTTGCGTACACATAAATTTTCGCCAAGACGAATGTGCATGCCAAATTTGGTGAGTTTTTGAATATGTTAAAGCCCCCAAAAATGCGTTTAAAGTCGCGGAAAAAAATAATAATAATAATAATAATAATAATAATAATAATAATCCTAAGGAAAACAATAGGGTCCTCGCACGGTACGTGCTCGGGCCCTAATTAAAGCTGCAAGCAGCATTGAACGGGCCCTCGCACCTTCACGCAACTCGAGGGCGCTGGCAGGACGCCGGCTCACGCCGCCGTTCATCACTGTCGAAGGCAGACCCCTCACGCAGGACTTACACGTCATATCCCTCAAATCATAGAACACGTGTAATTTTGCCAGTAGGTGGCGCCATACTAATAACCAAGTATTGGCGTATAGATGTGTGCAGGGCAGGACTGTCAGCAATCCTGTGAAGTTTGGGGAAGATTGGAACATGTATGGTGAAGTTGCGAACCAGTTACAAGCAAATTCAAAATGGCGGACTTCCTGTTGGTTTTGGCACATGGCTGCAAGAGGCTTTTTTATACGTCTTTCAGTGATGCATGTGCGTACCAAGTTTCATAGATGTAGGTCAAACCAGCTTCGGGGGCTGCTTCGTAGAAAATTTGTAGGGGGCGCTGTTGAGCCATGTTGGCACATCAGAGCCAAAAAATCACATCAGACAACCCACATCGGATCCTTTCATGTGTGTGTCAAGTTTCATGACTTTACAAGCATCCCTTACCCCTCAAAAACAACTTCGTCTTTTATGGCGAATAAGGCGTCGCCACGGTGACCAAACATCACTAAGCTTTACAGCTGGCGTCAGGAGTGACTCCACATCATGCTCACCAAATTTCGTGCAAATATATGTATTTTCATGTCACTTGATTTTTCTCTGATTATAGCGCCCCCTATTTGCCAACTTCTGCCAAATTTAGCACAGAGTGTCTGGATGATGTCTGAAAGAAGTGAATTGAGTTTGACATGGATAGCTTTTACTTTGACAAAAATATGCAATGGTATGTGTTTTTTAGCTAGCAGAAGAAAAATGTTTATTTTTAGCTAGCGCAGTTTTTGTAGTAGCAAAATTCTTTTGATAACTTCTGGTCAGGCAAGTCTGGAGATTGTATGTGCAAAGTTTCGTGAAGATGGACCTTAAACGCTAGGAGGAGTTCGAAAAAGTAGGTTTTTGATGTATAGTGACTTACAAAGAGAAATGTGCAGTGGGAGTGGGCGTGGCCTATGTCAGAAGATGCGACGCTATTTAGGGAACACGTGGATATGAAGTTTATGAAGATGTGATTTAAAATGTGGAAGTTACAGGCCAAAATGCGTTTGCAGCTGTTATAGCGCCACCTAGTGTAGTAGACACACAATTGTTTCTATGGGTGGTCTGTATGCTGTTCTATATATAGCCTATCAATTTCATAGCCCTCAGCATAATACTTGAGCTGAAATAAATGTTTGTTGTTTATCTTGTAATAAGCCACGCCCACTTTGACCAGTCGTGATGAACCTCAAGACATGGCCTCAGGAGTGGCCCAGCATCATACCCACCAAATTTCGTAAAACTCGGTGAAGCCATTTACATGATATTAATTTTCCATATTTGCAGCGCCCCCTAGTGGCCAACATTAGCCACATTTGGCTCACATGCTCACAGGCACAGGTCAAGCAAGGATCTGAGATTTGGTGTTGTTAGCATGTATTTTGACCGAGATATACCACAGTTCGCCTTTTTGTAGCTAGCTAGAAAAATTTGTTCGTTAATAATTTGCGCATATTTTGACCAATCAAAATTCCTGTGATAACTTTAGATCAGGTCCAGTCAAAGACTGTACCTGCCAAGTTTCACGCTGAACGGACAAAACCCTAAGGAGGAGTTCGAAAAAGTACGTTTTCCAGGTTTTGCGCATTTGCAAAAAAAATTTTAGGCGGAAATGGGCGTGGCCCCTTCCAGGTGATTCAGCGCTATTCAGGGAATGTGGTGATATGAGGTTTTTGAATGTGCGACACATGATCTGGGAGTTATAGCCCAAAATACATTGAAAATGAGTAGGGGGCGCTACTGAGCCATTTTTTTTCACGTTGTCATGAAACCCCTACCATATGTAAATTTTCACCACTTCTGACGAGTCTGTGAAGTTTCATGAGTTTTCGAGTATGTTACGGCCCCCAAAAAGGCAGTTGATTTCGGATAAGAAGAAGAAGACTAATAACTAGGGGGCGTTATGACTATCACAGAACTTTGTCATGTAGACGTGTTCAGTGTGGGACTATTATGAATCATGTGAAGTTTGGTGAAGATTGGACAATGTGTCCCAAAATTATAGCAATTTCGTGTTTCATGGCGAGACATCAAACTTCGCCGCCACCTGACGGCCAAACCGTTTAACTGTGGAAAAATCTTTTAATAACTTTTGATCACAACCTTGTCTAGATCACACACAGTGATTTTGAAGTCATTCTGATTAATCCTGTAGGAGGAGTTCGTTAAAATACAACATGTGGAAAACGCCAAAAATAGCATCAAAATTCAAAATGGCCGACTTCCTGTTGGGTATGGCCAGTGGGTCCGAGAGACTTTTTTGTGCGTCTCGGTGTGATACATGCGTGTACCAATTTTCGTGCATGTCGGTGACACGTGCGGCAGGGGCTGATGTTTAAAGGGCGTGGTCAAGTCATTTGGCCACGCCCATCAACGAAACTCATATCACATGTTCAAGCCTGGACTGTTAACACACATGTGAAGTTTCAGGCAGATATGACCAAGGACACAGAAGTTAATGTCATTAAAGCCATTTTCAACGCGTTATGGCGAATTTTCGACTTCGCCGCCCTCTGGGCGGAACACCGTTTGACGCCTAGTCACAATCTTCATAATGTAGCATTACCAACGTCTTGAGGTCTGTCTGACCAAATTTGAGTTGCATATGGTGAACGTGGTCAGAGCTGCACGTCAAAGTCTAAAAACATCGCTTTTCCTGTCGCCAGCAGGGGGCGCTAGGGTAATTACAAAATTTCTGCATGTAGACGTGTTCAGGGCGGGAATATTATGAATCATGTGAAGTTTGGTGCAGATCGGACGATTAATGCCAAAGTTATAGCAATTTCGTTTTTCATGGCGAGACAAACTTCAAACTTCAAACTTCGCCGCCAAAAAGCCGATTCCGTGTTCGACGGGTAGCGGATCTTTGAATAACTTTTGATCACAAACTTATCTAGTTGGTACACGGCGATTTTGAAGCCGTTTTGATTAATCGTGTAGGAGGAGTTCGTCAAAATATGACACGTGGTAAAACGCCAAAAATGGCCGCTAAATTCAAAATAGCCAACTTCCTGTTGGGCGTGGCCTATGGCTCCAAGAGACTTTTTTGTGCGGCTCGACATGATCTACATGTGTACCGATTTTCGTGCAGATCCGTGAAAATTGATGAGGAGGGCGCTGTTTATAAGGAGATTGCTCTTTAATGGGCGTGGCCTAGCCATTTTGACCCGTCCATTGCCGCGAACCCTAAAATACGTAAATTTACACCGCGACTGATGCGACCGCCAAATTTCAGGAGTTTTTGAGCATGTTAAAACCTCCAAATAAGCGATTTACTTTTGTCGTAATAATAATAATAATAATAATAATAATAATTCCTTCAATTTCAATAGGGTCCTCGCACGGTACGTGCTCGGGCCCTAATAATAATAAAACAGTAGGAAAACAATAGGGTTTCAGCCCTTCGGGCTTGAACCCCTAATAATAATAATAATAATAATAATAATAATAATTCCTTGCATTTCAATAGGGTCCTCGCACCGCTTGGTGCTCGGGCCCTAATTAAAGCTGCAAGCAGCGTTGAACGGGCCCTCGCACCCCACGCAACTCGGGGCCTGGCGCGGCCGCCACCGTCTCGCCAGAGGTCGACCGGCAGACGAGGCGCTGAATGTTCGCCTCCTTCGGACAGTGTAGGAACCAATGCGTTGCGACTTCCCGTCTCCACTGGGTGGCGCTATGACTCTGACTCCTGAGCGTCATGTGGGTGTGTTCATGCCAGGACTATGATCATACATGTGAAGTTTGGAGCAGATTCGACCATTAGATCCCATGTTATAGCAATATCGTGTTTCATGGTGAGACATCAAGTGTCGACGCCATGTCACAGCCACACCGTTCCATGCTGAGCAATTCTCTTAATATGTTTTGATCACACACTTGTGTAGATGGTACACACCAGTTTTGGAGTTAATTGATTCATTTCTGGAGGAGGAGATCATTAAAATACAACACGTGGAAAACGCCAAAAATGACTGTAAATTTCAAAATGGCCGACTTCCTGTCGGGTGTGGCCTATATGTGCAAGAGGCTTTTTTGTGCGTCTGGACACGATACATGTGCATACTGATTTTTGTGCATGTCGGCAAAACTTGCTATGGGGGATGCTGCACTTCAAGGGGCGTGGCCAAGCCATACGGCCACTCTCATTGATGAAACTCATACCATATGTTCAGGCCTGGACTGTTAACAAACGTGTTAAATTTCAGTCAGATTGGACCAAGTACACTAAAGTTAATGCGAATTTCTGTTTTTTGGCGAAACCTCAACCTTCGCCGCCACCTGACGGCCAAACCGTTTATCTATGGAAAAATCTTTTAATAACTTTTGATCACAACTTTGTCTAGATCACACACAGTGATTTTCAAGTTGTTCTGATTAATCCTGTAGGAGGAGTTCGTTAAAATACAACACGTGCAAAATGCCAAAAATCACCATGAAATTCAAAGTAGCCAACTTCCTGTTGGGTGTGGCCAATGGGTCCAAGAGACTTTTTTGTGTGTCTGGGTGTCATACATGTGTTTACCAATTTTCGTGCATGTCGGTGAAACATGCGGCAGGGGCTGATGTTTGAAGGGCGTGGCCAAGCCATTTGGCCACGCCCATCAACGAAACTCATATCACATGTTCAGGCCTGGACCGTTAACACACATATGAAGTTTCAGGCAGATATGACCAATGACCCTGAAGTTAAGGCCACTTTTAAGCGTTTTGGCGAAACATCGACTTTGCCGCGCTCTGGGCGCAACGCCGTTTGACGATATGTCACAATCTTCATCTTGTAGTATTACCACGGTCTTGAGGCCTCTCTGACCAAATTTGAGTTGGATATGCTGAACGGGCTCAGAGCTGCACCTCAAAGTCTAAAACATGGCATTTTCTGTTTCCAGCAGGGGGCGCTATGACAAATACAAAATTTCTGCATGTAGACGTGTTCAGGGCGGGACTATTATATATCCTGTGAAGTTTGGTGCAGATCGGACCATTTACCCCAAAGTTATAGCAATTTTGTTTTTCATGGCGAGACGTCAAACTTCGCCGCCAAAAAGCCGATTCCCCCCTCAACGGGTAACTGATCTTTTAATAACTTTTGATCACAAAGTAGTGTAGATGATACACAGCGATTTTGAAGCCGTTCTGATTAATCCTGTAGGAGGAGTTTGTTAAAATACAAAACGTGGAAAACGCCAAAAATGGCCGCTAAATTCAAAATGGCCGACTTCCTGTTGGGTTTGGCCTATGGCTCCAAAAGACTTTTTTGTGCGTCTGGGTGGGATACATATGTGTACCTATTTTCATGCATGTCGGTGAAACGTGCCGCAGGAGCTGCTGTTTAAAGGGTGTGGCCAAGCCATTTGGCCACGCCCATCAACGAAATTCATATCACATGTTCAGGGCCTGGACTGTTAACACACATGTGAAGTTTCAGGCAGATATGACCAAGGACACTGAAGTTAAGGCCACTTTCCTGCGTTTTGGCGAACCGTCGACTTTGCCGCCCTCTGGGCACAGCGCCGTTTGACGATACGTCACAATCTTCATCATGTAGCATTACCAACGTGTTGAGGCCTTTCTGACCAAATTTGAATTGGATATGCTGAACGTGCTCAGAGCTGCACCTCAAAGTGTAAAACATCACTTTTCCTGTCACCAGCAGGGGGCGCTTTGAGAACGGGGGAATTTTTTGAGGTTGGCGTGTTGAAGGCAGGACTACAATCATACCCAGCAAGTTTTGTGCCGATCGGACCTATCATGCCCAAGTAATAGCACTTTCGTTTTTTTTTTGGTTTTTTTGCGAGACGTCAAACTTCGCCGCCACCTGACGGCCAAACCATTTAACGATGGGAAAATCTTTTAATAACTTTTGATCACAAAGTAGTGTAGATGATAAACAGCGATTTTGAAGCCGTTCTGATTAATCCTGTAAGAGGAGTTCGTTAAAATACAAAATGTGGAAAACGCCAAAAATGGCCGCTAAATTCAAAATGGCCGACTTCCTGTTGGGTTTGGCCTATGGCTCCAAAAGACTTTTTTGTGCGTCTGGGTGGGATACATATGTGTACCGATTTTCATGCATGTCGGTGAAACGTGCCGCAGGGGCTGCTGTTTAAGCCAAAACGCATATCACATGTAAATTTCCACCACGACTGACACGTGTGCCAAATTTGGTGAGTTTTTGAGTATGTTAAAGCTCCCAAAAATGCGATTCATTAGGAGGAAGAAAAATAATAATAATTCCTTCAATTTCAATAGGGTCCTTGTACGGTACGTGCTCGGGCCCTAATAATTCCTTCAATTTCAATAGGGTCCTCGCACCGCTTGGTGCTCGGGCCCTAATAATAATAATAATAATAAAAATCCAAACAAAAACAATAGGGTTCCCAGCACCGCTGGTCCTGGAAAACGCGTATGCTTTGCATTCGCGTTCCCGAGGCCCCGCGGGCTTGGCCCCCTAAATATAGCCGTAAGCGGCAACTCCGGGGTTCAAGCCAGCATGGACATTTAAATTGTGAAAGTTGGATAAGATCAAGACTTTTGATACACTGAGTTTGTTGATGTTTGAAAAAAGCCTCATTGATTTATGGCCGGATTTTGTCAAAGGTAACTGCACTTGTTTGGAAGTTGTGGCGCCCCCTATCGACTGATTTTAGAACAATACACGTGTTTCATAATTATTATTTAACACACCCTGCAAGTTTTGTAATGATTGGACAATCAGTTTTTGATTTCTAGTCTGATTTGTGTTACTGCATGCTCATTTTTAAAATTTTGTTGCCCCCTAGTGGTCAATTTGAATGAAACTTTCAAGATATGTGCCTGGTACCTCTTAAGACATTGCTTGCAAGATTTGTGACCATTGGTCCAAAGATTGTGGAGTCATTTGCTGAGCCACGCCCCCTTGAAAGTTCATTAGTCATTCTTTTTAGAACAGACTGAGATCTCAATAACAGTGAAAGCGTTATTGGAGCCCTTGCCTTCCGGCTCGGTCCCTAACAATAGGGCCTTTGCCTCCGGCATGGGCTCCTTGCCCCACGCCCATTGCCCATTGCCCCTTGCCCGTTGCCCCTTGCCCGTTGCCGGTTTCGGCCTGTAGCTTCAGCTGTGCGTTCGTGGTTATGTGTGTGTTTCTCCACTGTTGATGTAACGGATGTTTGTGACCATCAAATAGTCTGAAAATATGTACTTCCTGTTGCCAGTCGATGGCGCTATGTGTAATAGGAAGTATTGACACATGTATGTGTTCAGGGCTTGACTGTTATCACTCCTGTGAAGTGTGGGGAAAATTGAAGCATGTATGCTGGAGTTATGAACTACTTCCTGTTTTGTGGCCCTACAGCTAAGTGTGACATCTGACATATTTAAGTGTGAATGCACACGAAATATAGACCACGGCATGTAAATTTTTGGAAAAAAAAAAGTGTGTGAAAAGATGTACTGCTTCAAATTCTGTTCATGTCAGTGTTACAAGCAGACATTTTTCTGAACGAGGACAAAAATCTCTACTACTTTAGAAAAAATGGTGAGTCTAGCTCAAAGGATGCGCCCGGGATGGCGATTTTAAAAGTTTTTTGTGGACAGTTTTCACAGCAGCTCTGCGCTCTAGCTGATGACGTCACCCAGTGTAGCTGCCAACACTCCATCTCATAGAAACCCATTGTAAAGTGAAAATGTGCTTGTGGTACTTAAACAGGCACATCTCAAAAACGGTAGATACGAAAAAGATGGAGACATCTCTGAAGAGCTGAGAACCGTGGGAACATTTTAAGTTTTGGATGGAGTCTGTAGCTGAAAGGATGGCGAAGCTATTTAGGTGTGGGAAAACTCCAGTGTTTGGTGTATTTCTCCCTCTGCTCCAAGTCATTTTCTATGGAGCAGCTTTTAAAGATTGTGTGTGCGTTGGCAACTTTCAGAGCTTATAAAATCCAAACCGTTCAAGTAATGAAAAAATTATAGAGAAGATTTGTTCAGAAAGGTGTGAACTTTCATGTGTGCGAAGTTCAGGCCAACGCGATAGATGGCCTCGGAGGAGATATTTTTTGAAAATCTGATTGTTAAAGGGCAAATATCTCACTTCCTGTTAGATTTAGGTCGGGGTGTCAGTGCGTGAATTGTAGGTCTGGATGAGACAAACAAACCAGTTTTGGTTTGATCTTTCTACGACATCCCTACGGGCCGTAGTGGACATTTTTGTGTGCACAGGTGGCGCTAGAGAGCTCATTTTGGCACATGAGGGGTTAATTTTAGCATTTTATCAAATTTTCACGCATCTGACCGGTGTGCCAATTTTGGTGAGTTTTTGAGTATGTTTAGGGGGTCAAATTTGGACTTGTTTTGGCGGAAGAAAAAACGACAAGAATAAAGAAGAAACAAACAAAGCAAAAACAATAGGGCCTTTGCCTTCGGCATGGCTTCCTCTCTTGGAGAGGAGCCCTTGCCTTCCGACTCGGTCCCTAATTAAAGCTGCAAGCAGCATTGGGCGGGACCTTGCACCCACGCCCGTGGCCCCTTGCCCGTGGCCCCTTGCCCGTCTCCCCTTGCCCCTAGCCCCTTGCTTGTTGCCTTTAACCTGTTGCCATTTGTGGGCTGTAGCTCCAGCTGTGTGTTTGTGGTTATGTGTGTGTTTCTCCGCGGTTGGCCTAACTGATGATTGTGGCCATCAAATAGTCTGAAAATATGCATTTTGTGTTACCAGTAGGTGGCGTTATTTGTAATCCCAAATATTGACACATGAATGTGTTCAGGGCAGGTCTGTCATCAATCCTGTGAAGTTTTGAGAAGATTGGAGCATGAATGTTGGAGTTATAAAGTACTTTCTGTTATGTGGCGCTATGCTTAAGTGTGATGTTCAACATGTAAAATGTGAATGTACATGAAATAAAGGCCACAGCATGTCAATTTTAGGTAAATCCAAAAAAAGTGTGTGAAAAGATGTACTTCCTTAGGTGGCGCTATGTGTAGTCCCAAATATGGACACATGGATGTGTTCAGGGCGGGACTGTCATCAATCCTGTGAAGCTTGGGGAAGATTGGAGCATGTATGCTGGAGTTATGAAGTATTTCCTCTGTTCAGGATGTGTGTGCGTCTTCACCTTTTAGACCTCATAAAAAACAAACCGGTCGAGTAATGAAAAAGTTACGCATAACTCTTTCCCAAAAGGGTGTGAACTCTTACCTATGCGACATTCAGGCCGATACGATAAACGGCCTCGGAGGAGATGTTTTCTGAAGAAAACACATTTTTGGGCGAAATCTTATTGTGAAAGGGCAAATAGCTCACTTCCTGTTGGATTTAGGGCCTTGGGCGCCCCTGGTTTATTAGTATGTCTTGATGAGACAAACAAGCCAGTTTTGGTTAGATCTTTCTATGACATTCCTACGGGCTGTAGTGGCTATTTTTGTGTGACTAAATGGCGCTAGAGAGCTCATTTTGGCACTAGAGGGGTTAATTTTTGCATTTTATCAAATTTTCAGGCATTTCTGGCCTGTGTGCCAATTTTGGTGAGTTTTTGAGCATGTTTAGGGGGTCAAATTTGGAGTTGTTTCATCAGGAGAAAGAAAGAATCTCAAAAGCAAAAACAATAGGGCCTCCTCTTTCAGAGGAGCCCTTGCCTTCGGCTCGGTCGCTAACAATAGGGTCCTTGTCTCCAGCTCGGTCCCTAATAAACCTACCAAAAACAAAAGGGTCCTTGCCTCCGGCATGGGCTCCTCTTGAGGAGCCCTTGCCTCCTGCTCGGTCCCTAGTAATAAGAAACGCACCAAAAACAATAGGGTCCTTGCCTTCGGCATGGACTCCTCTCTTTGAGAGGAGCCCTTGCCTTCGGCTCAGTCCCTAATTAAGAGTAGCCACTATGTCAGTCTGGAACACAGGTTTCTTAGAAACTCTCAATGTACTGAGTTGAACTACAACTCCACATTTAAGGCCCAGTCCTTCCAGGAAATTTTATTTATGTGGTGATCTTGACAGTGCCAGCAGATACTCTTTTTATTCTGAAGAATGAAAGAAAGAAAATCACCATTGACCTCTGCACATGTACATTCTCCGTTCTTCTGATAAACCACTCTGCTGAGAGAAGGATTACAGGCACAAGGGATACTGCATAAAGTGTGGAGCTGCTCCACAGACAATGAATGGTGAAAGATGTTCTAGATGACACAGAGCAGCCAGGGGAATGAAATGAGGATAGACAGATTCACCGTGATGTCACACTAACTACAACAATCACTTCCACACAGACAACTGGCAGTGGATTACAGTTGCAGAGATATGCAAAGTTGACAAACTTGATTTCCATTGTCATTTTCAGCCCTAACTGTAATGTTTAAAGATATAAAGTGGTCTGACCTATATGCAGGGGTGAAAGTAGTTTTAAATTCTTGCCGGTACTATTACCAAAACCCTCATCTCTCTCTCACTTCATGCATTTTAAAATAGCAAAGTCAAAACACAAACAAAGAAATACATTTCAATTAGTGGTGGGACGCAATAAAAAAAAAAATCTAATTAATTAGAGGCTTTGTAATTAATTAATCGTGATTAGTCACATTTTTATCAAATAGCAATATTTGATACAGTAAGCACTGTTTTTCAATTCAGATAAATTCAGACAGCAAAAATTTTTATTTTTCACTTTTCATTTTTCAAGAGTTTGATAATTTGTCAGACGAAGACTACTTATTTTGGCTCTGAACCTCGTCATCTGGTATATTGTGGGCCAGAGTGTGGATAACAAATCAGAAATGTTGATCGGGTTTGGCCCACTCGACATGCTGGGGTGTTGTGCTATGGCCTATTCAAGTGCTGGAATTTGTTATTTACATGACAACGCCTGAACGCAACACAGGCTCCGCTCCAACTAAGTGTGTGTGCTGTGCTGCGCTGCTGTGCGAGCGGCGTGTTTGACTGTGAGTAACAGCAGCCTTTTGATGGTCATTTACACACTGTCCATGTGTGATCACGGTAAACAGGCAAGCTGTAACCATGGTAACAATAACTATGTCAGGTAACAAACTGCGTCGGGCTCGGGTCGGGTTCGCACTTAAAAATCAGAAAGGGTTTGGGCCTGGCTCGGTTATAACTGTCTCGGACTCCGGTTGGGTTCGGTCAGGAAAATGCGGCCCGACCGTTTGCCTGTACCAAGACTGTCATAGCTAACGTTAGCTCTGTTGTCCGTGCTCGCAGCACCATATTTTGCATTGAGCAGATACTGTAGGCTTGAAGTGTGTGCATTAGTATTAGCAGTGTGCCAGAAATTAGGGAACTGAGAAAGGTGCGATTAAATGCTTTTTTTTTTTTGTTATTTTTCCCGTAATTAATTAATCGAAATTAAGGCGTTAAAGTCCCAGCCCTAATTTCAATATTTTACTGTAGGCTACCTGTAGGCCTATGGAGTAGGCAGGAATTAAAAACACTTGAAAGTGTTTCAGCCAACCACAAGAATGTGTGGAATTTCGTTGGTGTAATTTATTGTTCGTCCTGTCCCGGCGCAAGCGGCGTTTCTTGACGTCTGTGGACCAGTTGTGGAAAACGTTCCAGTGCATTAAATCAAACGCACCGATCCCCATAGCAACCGCTGTGTTTCGGAATTAGATGCGCATGCGCACTCACGTACTGCTGAGTGAAATCTCCGGTCGTTAGCTCATAAGCAATTTCTTTTCCGAGCTGTTCTGTATCGTTAAAATTGAACAAAATAACACGAAACACAACTACTTACTCTCCTACTGATTTTAATTTGGACATTTTGCAACGAACGTGAAGACATTAAACTTGTGGTACACGTTTCGAAGGCTGGCACAGAGAAGACCACCAGGCTCTCTCCGAGGGGAGGGGGAGAGAAGCAGGGCAAGAGCCTTGAGGAAGAGAGGAAGATGCCCGGCCAAAGCTCCATCCAGCATGGACTAAAACACAGCATGGACAGTTCAGAAACAATTCGGAATGAGTTAAAAGGAATTTTTAAACAGACAAAGTAGTTTTCAAGACTGCATATTGCTAGCGGATCTATTTTCTGACCCAAAGAGCGGCCGTGACTGGTTCTGAATGAGGGCTTTATAGCAGGCAGCCGCTCTCCCATCTTCCTGGTACTGTGTACCGCCACTGAATCTTTTAGCGGTACGCAGTACCGGACCGTACCGGCTTACTTTCACCCCTGCCTATATGTCAATTCTGCTGTGCTTAATTTATTAACTGTGCAGCTTTATCAAACAATGTACTGCTGTGGACAGGGCTGCAGTAAAATGTATTTTAGCCATCTAAAAAAAAAATCAATACCTGTGTAAGTGTATGCTATATTTGAAAAGTTGTTCTGCTTTTCCTCGCACACAAACCAATTAACACTGCGGTAGACCAGCACCTCACTGTTCTACTACATTAAATTGATAGATAATGTCTTCAATTCCCGATCAAAAAGGCTGTCTGGCGGCAAGGCATGGTCTTGAAAATATTTTAAAGTAAATACATTTTAAAACAACACAATGTGGATCTATAAACACAACATAGCGTGGATCCATAAAATCAACCCAATCAATGTCTATGGAGTAGCTTTAAAATTTATACCCTATGACACCAAAAGTCTAAGACTTACCTCTCTGGTTTCTGGCTTTGCGAGAGAGCAGCACATCTTCACAAATATTGATTGAACTTTCCTCGGCTAAAAAAATAACATTTTGGAATTCTTAATTTAAAGTGGTGTTCCCCTTTAAGTAATGCAGTTACTGCGCAATTTCAGCAGTAATTTAATTTCTGAAAGATCATGCATGTTAACATGTAAAATAAAGTGATTTTTTTTTTTATCTAACTACAGGCTGTGGTTAGGCGATGTCAGGGAAAATGCCCTTCGAGGTGTCCATTATTTGAAATGAATGAACAGTGAGTAGGGTTGGGTGATAAGAACCCAAAATAATATCACGATATTCTAGGGTATTTTTGCAGAAATTATGTTCTTGATAATATGACAAATCAGTTAATAATATTTTATTATTAATTCAAGAACACAGAATTGCAATAGAATAAGTGACAGTTTGCCTTTAAATATTCAGTAAAACTAAAGAAAAATATCTCTTATTTCTTTAGTTTGTGAACAACAACAGTAACTCAGAGTGATATTCAGATTCAGTATACAATATTAATGGTACAACAAGATAAAATCTACCACAAATTACATATTTAAACAGTTCCCAAATACAAAAAATGTACACTGGGATCTACATATATATATATACACACACACACACACACACACATATATATATATATATAAAATATAAACGCAACACTTTTGTTTTTGCTCCCATTTTTCATGAGCTGAACTCAAAGATCTAAAACATTTTTTTTTATATACACAGAAGACCATTTCTCTCAAATATTGTTCACAAATCCGTCTAAATCTTTGTTAGTGAGCAGTTCTCCTTTGCCGAGATAATCCATCCCACCTCACAGGTGTGGCATATCAAGATGCTGATTAGACAGCATGAATATTGCACAGGTGGGCCCTAGGCTGGCGGTTGCATAACCAAAGAATTTCTGCACAAACTGTCAGAAACCATTTCAGGGAAGCTCATCTGCATGCTCGTCGTCCTCATCGGGGTCTTGACCTGACTGCAGTTCGGCGTTGTAACCGACTTGAGTGGGCAAATGCTCACATTCAATGGCGTCTGGCATGTTGGAGAGGTGTTCTCTTCACGGATGAATCCCAGTTTTCACTGTTCAGTGCAGATGGCAGACAGCGTGTGTGACATTGTGTGGGTGAGCGGTTTGCTGATGTCAACGTTGTGGATAGAGTGGCCCACGGTGGCGGTGGGTTATGGTATGGGCAGGCATATGTTATGGACAACGAACACAGGTGCATTTTATTGATGGATTTTGAATGCACAGAGATACCGTGACGAAATCCTGAGGCCCATTGTTGTGCCATTCATCCACGACCATCACCTCATGTTGCAGCATGATAATGCACAGCCCCATGTTGCAAGGATCTATACACAATTCCTGGAAGCTGAAAACATCCCAGTTCTTGTATGGCCAGCATACTCACCGGACATGTCACCCACTGAGCATGTTTGGGATGCTCTGGATCGGCGTATACGACAGCGTGTTCCAGTTCCTGCCAATATCCAGCAACTTCGCACAGCCATTGAAGAGGGGTGGACCAACATTCCACAGGCCACAATCAACAACCTGATCACCTCTATGCGAAGGGGATGTGTTGCACTGCATGAGGCAAATAGTGGTCACACCAGATACTGACTGGTTTTCTGACGCCCCCAGCCCCCCCCAATAAAGCAAAACTGCACATTTCAGAGTGGCCTTTTATTGTGCCCAGCCTAAGGCACACCTGTGCAATAATCATGCTATCTAATCAGCATCTTGATGCGCCACGCCTGTGAGGTGGGATGGATTATCTCGGCAAAGGAGAAGTGCTCACTAACACAGATTTTGACAGCTTTGTGAACAATATTTGAGAGAAATGGTCTTTTGTGTATATAAAAAAATGTTTTAGATCTTTGAGTTCAGCTCATGAAAAATGGGAGCAAAAACAAAAGTGTTGTGTTTATATTTTTGTTCAGTGTATATTCAGTGTATACATATATATATATTAATCAATAATTTAGTTGTTTTTTTCCACCTGGACCTTTCTGCTCTGCCGTGTCTCCTCTGATCATCACGCTGTAACCTGTGACAGGCTGTTATGCTATCATAACTATCGCACATTCACATATGTGTTTTTTTTGTTGATCAGTGAGCGTCTCATAGGTTTACATTACAAAAGGTTTATGACAAAATCACTTGAAGACACTGACTCCCATGTGCACATGGCAAGAGAGGAGAGGGAGAGACGCTGCACTGCTGAGTGCAGGTCACTACAAGAGTCTGGGGCTGTACATAAAGCATTCAGGACGTCAGTTTATTCCACGCTACTAAAGCTGCTCCTCTTTTTGGAACAACTAAGGAGTCAGCAATAATTTCTCTTTCAGCCATACATATTGTTGCCGTGGGAAACAGTTTAATGTCAAAATGTCAACAAGTCTAAATACTGCTAGTATCACGATATTTATTTTTCACATCATATTAAAAATTTATACTGGTATTATCGTGAACAAGATGATATGTCACACCCTTAACAGGGAGTCAATTAATTCCTGATAATGGACACCTTATCTGGCATTATCCCGCTTATACCATGTTCATTTGACAGAGGCAAAAAAAAAAGATCATTCATTTATAGATGTATTTGTTTTGTGATCAAAATCCAAGTAAGGTTCTTGTGCAATGGAAATTTTGTTTACTACTTCAGTAAATAGGACAGACCTTAGATGCCACTTAGCACCTGGAGATATTTCTTGTCTGCTCAGCACATAGGAACCTTTGGCTCAGCTATTAGCCAGAAAGCTAACATTATGCTAACAAGAGTCAAAGTCAATAACATTGCGTATGGCTGACAAATGGCAAATATAATTTCAGTTTGTTCAACAATAACATGAACTACCTATCCAGCCTTGTTATCATCCCCAAATCATTATCAAGATTTCCACAAACACACCAAATGTCTCTGTCAGCCACAGCCTGAAGTAGTGAGTTGCACGGCCAATGGGAATTGAGATGATTACTGATGTGATAGTATCAGTAAGTTCAGAGGGCCAGTGTACTTCCTGCAGCTTGTGTGTTGCAGTCGCCATCCTGTGGTGTTCAGAGGGTAAGAAATTGAAGGACTACAAGGTGTTGGAAACCAATTGCAAACCAAGGCTTTTGACTGTGTCCCTGTTGCTGTGGTTACTAATTTTAGATACAGGCTGATTATGTATTATGTAATTTTATATAATATTATGTAAGCAGTGGATTGATTTAGAACTGTGAACAAACCATTTCACTGGAACTACTTGGTAGGAGTCCTATATGTAAGGGATAATGTAGACATTATCCCGCTTATTACACGGCTACTCACTAAAGAAATCAAAAGTTTGACATCAAATGTTTATCTAAAATTAACGATTTCTTGCCGCAGGTATAAACGTCTTTCTGCGGATTGATATGACAGGACGTGATTCGCCCGAGTCGATCAGAAGCGTCCTTAACAACGGTCTGCTATTCATAGCAGCGGTCTGCTATTCAGAAATAACAGACCGTAGAATGTTGTAATTGACCAATCAGGATCGAGCATTTAACAATGCCGTGTAATAACAAGCTTTAATGTACACCCTGCAGCCTCTCAAAATCTAGTATTCACTCAGACCATGCTATAACACCTATGAACTACACTATTAGGAATTATAGTTATATACTGCTGGGAAGTAGGGTTGGGCGATGATACGGTAATAAGGTATCCCGCGGTATCTAAAAATAGCAACAGTATCAGTTTCATTAGCGTCATTTAAAAAAAAATCTGCTGCGCATATAGGCCTATAGGGACCTAATATAATACTGTTTATAATTTATTTAATGCCTAAATAATGAGTGTTTGTCCAGCACCTATGTATGTGTGGTTGAGTTTTCAATTTAATACTGTTACAATTTAAAACTAATAGTAGGCTATAATGATTCTCTCAACTGCTGTTTCGGGAGATGACAGTTAATAAAGTTTTGGATGTGACGTCATCACGTGACAGCTCAGAAGCGAGAAAGAGAAGAAAAGATGGCGAGTCGGTCTGCAAAAAAACACAACTTCTGCAGTTTGGCAGCATTTCGGGTCGCGACCAAATGACACGGGAGAGCCGGCGAATGTCGACGAGGCTGTGTGCAAGATTTGCATGAAGACGGTGACAGCGAGTGGAAATGTAATGGAGCCAGGCGTTTTCCTCTGATGTCGAGGGGTGTCCGAAAGTACCTGTGTGTGTGTGCCACAAGCTCTCCATTGTCGGTTATGCCTTGTTATTTATTGTTCTGTTTTTCTCATTTGATAAGCCCTAGTACTGGATGCTGTAGAGCTGTGCTTTTAATTTATTTGATTTACGTTGATAGGTTCTAAAAATAAACCAACGGACAGTACCCGTTGCGGTCTCAAGATACGCTGTATAGCGCACATTTTCGTTACTGCCTTTGTTATTTATTGTTACTTTTTTATTATTTGATAAGCCTATAAGTATTGGATACTATAGGGCTGTGTTTAATTTAATTCATTTGTGTTGATGACTGTGCTGGAAGTGAACTGTAGCCCACAGACAATTTGTTGTTATTTTCGGTTGACTGCTGCATTTGCATTTTTAAAACATTTTTTAATAAAAGTTGTTCATGTTGTACATGTTTTGTTGTTATTTTTTCAGTATTCTAAGGCCTATATAATGTTTGCTATTCTGTTTCTGAACGGTATAGGCGCAAGCCAACATTTCAGCAACTCCCTCTGAACTCTACAAAGTGATTTTTAATTAGTCACGGTAATACCGTATACCCCAGGAAAATGTGGGGAAGGTTTAATGGTTTCAAAATTTTAATACCGCCCAACTCTACTGGGAAGTATTAAAATAATGTGATAGAACAAATTAATCTAAATCATATGGTCCCAACTGGTTTTATATCAAACTTTTACACAACCCCAATTCCACATAGTTGGGACGCTGTGTAAAATGTAAATTAAAAAAAATGCAATGATCTGTAAATCAATTTTGATCTCTGTGTTACTGATCTCATGTAGTCACATGCTTCAGTCATGTCAGTTTTTAATGCAGTGCCACCTGAGGGGTCAAAAGTCACAGGCATTCAGTTCTGGTTTTCAGCCTTGCCCCAAAAGTGGAGAGATTTCTGCAGATTCTTGGAATCTTTTTTTTTTTTTTTTTTAAGATTTCTTTTTTTTTTTTTGGCTTTTGCCTGTATTTGAAAGGACAGAGTAAGCATGAAAGGCGGAGAGAGAGGAGATAACATGCAGCAAAGGGCCACAGGCTGGAATTGAACCTGAGGCCACTGTGTCAAGGACATTGCCTTTGTATGTGGGATGCCTATTCTACCTACAGAGAAACTAGGTGCCCCAGGAATCTCTTAATCTGTTGATATTATGGATTGTAGATGGTGAAATCGCTGAAATCTTTGCAACTGTGTGTTGAGAAATGTTGTTCTTAAACTATTGGACTGTTTTCCCAAACAGCTTTTTCACAAAGTGGTGAACCTCACACCATCCTTTAAAGCCTTAGTCACTATCAGGCGGACTGTGGTCCAGTAAATTATTAAAGGATTTTAAATTTTGATGAGACGCTTCTATTTTAACCAACGCAACTTTTCCAGTCTTTACAGCAGCGGTTTAGCTGATCAGGAAACGCACAGACAATTGCATGCGAGTTAAGCCATCCCACGTGATGCCACCCAGCCAATCAAATCTCTGCATTCCAGGCGATTAACATTGCGACTCTGTATACAGTCAGATGACAGAGGTGAGAGGCGAGTGAGTGGGAGACAGGGAGAGAAGATGAAGAGTAAGAGCCGAGTGAGCAAAGGACAGAGAGACAGAGGAGGTGACAAGTGAATGAGAGACAGGGAGAAACACAGAGGAAGGGATGAGTGAGTGCGAGACTGGGAGGGAAACACAGAGGAAGAGACGAGTGAGCGAGAGACAGGGAGAGTAACACAGAGGAAGAGACGATTGAGCTTGAGACAGGAAGAGAAGACAGAGAGGCGAGTGAGCGAAAGACAGAGAGAAACACAGGAAGAGTTGAGTGAGCAAGAGACAGAGAGAAACAGAAGGCGAGAAGAGGAAGCGTGAGACAGGGAGAGAAGACGGAGAGGCGACTGAACAAAAGACAGAGAGAAACACAAAGGAAGAGATGAGTGAGCGCGAGACAGGGAGGGAAACAGAGGAAGAGACAAGTGAGCGTGAGACAGGGAGAGAAACACAGAGGAAGAGGCAAGTGAGTGCAAGACTGAGAGAAACACAGAGGAAGAGACGAGTGAGCACAAGACACGGTGAGAAACACAGAGGAAGAGAGACTGCAAAATTGTTCAGTTGTTATTTATTTATTGTAAAATTGATTGAGACTGTTAAGTCAAGATGTGAAACAGTAAATAAAGAAAGAAAAATTCAAGCTGTTGCTACAGATATTGATTACATGTAGACGCTGATACAACTACTAGGCTTCTTCAGTATATATCCCACTAAATCATTAGATGGCAAGTTAGACAATTTGATGTTCCAGACCTTTGCTTTAGGAAATTTTCTCTAACTGGACCTCTTTGAATTTTAGTTGAATACCCCTGCTTTAGAGGGTGCGCCTTTATACCCAGTCATAATACTCTCGCCTCTTACCAATTAACTGGTTTGCCAATGAATTGTTCCAAACAGGTGTTTTTTCAGCATTCCACAGTTTTCTAAGTCTTTTCTTGCCTCTGTCCCAACATTTTTGGAACATGTTGCAGCATCAAATTCAGTGTAAGTGTATATTTAAAAAATGATCAGGTTTATTAGTGTAAACATAAAATATCTTTTCTTTAAACTGCATTCAACTCAATGTGGGTCAAAAGGATTTGCAAATCAGTGCATTCTGTTTTTATCTACATTTTGCAGAGTGTCCCAACTTATTTTCGAATCCCGGTGGTACTTCGGCTGGTGTGATGATGACAAAGGTGTTAAACTACATCCTATGTGGTATTTAAAAAGCCTTTAAAATTCTAAAACTGAGCTTGGTGAACACAGCAGAAACCCTGATTAGCATGACTTGGCTATGTGATTTAAATAGGCAACTGCCACACACTTCAAACACAACAACCATCAGATATCACACAATGCTTCCTTCTTTTAGCATGACATGGTAAATATTTCCAGCCACTATAAAGCCTATCAGGATCACTCCACCATTTTCTAAACTACTTCTTCTATTAGCTCTCCAGCTCTCAGTCTGAGTCATGTCCATTCATATTGTCTTGCTCTGTTCTACTGGCACTTTAAGTTGTTATATTCTAATACTATCCTTTAACTGAGAACACAAACTCTGGTGTAACATGGTGGTTAACCAGTCCATAGACAGAAAACCACTTTGTTATGCCTATATAACTCTCCTAACTGACATTCATGTTTAAGGTTGAGTGAAACCACATTTATTTTTAATGAAATAATTTGTTACCATGAAATACGCTGTGTCTGCAACCAACAACAAATGCAATACTACCATTAAAGATCCCATCAGTGTAACTCTAATATTCTTAAACAGTATAAAACCTGTAAATGTATTGAATATTCAGTGAGCTTGTGTTGGAGTATCCTCCACTGCAGACACATCATGTAGCACCATGTGTTGCTAAAAAATTTAATTAAGTGGAGATTGGACAGTGTTACTTACCTATGCTTTTTGATGGTGGAGGTGGCTTCCTTGGCTTCTGAAAGGAAGAGAAGGTGAGAGAGTAAACAGAGGTCAGAGTGACACCAAAGAGGGTGATGACTCATTAACACATATTGACATCTATGATCTCAAATACTGATATCTCAAGCCGGGGTGTTCAATAAATCAATAATCAGATGTGTCAAAGAAAGCTTCGAAGTCAGTCAGCTCAACTCAGTGGTAACATTTAAGAACACAAACAATGCCAGAGACCTAAGTGTAGTCAGGGACTCAGACCTACATTTAAAGAGCAATTAAAAGGAATCACAGGACCTCTGTCTCAGCAAACTGTACATTGTCTTTACAGGCCTCTTTCTGAAAAGATAAGACAGCAGCTAATTGAGAACACTGCTGCTGGAGTAACAAAAAAGACCAGGAAAGGGGATCATATTAGTCCAGTTCTCAGATCTTTACTGATCTGCTGCTACTTTACAAACCTCTCACATCACCAGGAGCACGTCTGCTTGCTGTTCCCTGGGTCAAAACTAAACTTCAGTTTCTATGCAACACATATCTGCAACAAACTCCCCACAACATGATATCTGCTCCAACACTTACTTTGTTTAAATCAAGATTAGACATTTCTATTACTGCCTGTAATTACATTTTTGGCATTTCTCAGGTGAATATGTAAATGTAATTATCATCATTCCTACACAAATCAAAGCATCCTGTATATTAAGGATATTCCACTTTTACTGGATGACAGGAGGTCAAGGGTCAGTTAAAGAACATTGATATTATATTAAAAAAAAAAAAAAAAGGTTTTCAACATTTCAACATATGCTGTTGTCACTTTTATCTCTGCCAAGAGGCAACTCACATCGCAGGGGCCCCACACTAATCTCTATGAACAAATTCTTCATATGCATGCAGAAGATTTTGTTATTAAAAAGTGTTAAAGCTAGAGTTGCCGTTTCTAACCTCGCATAAAGGGCTTTCAGGTGGGCCAGTCAGTTCATAAAATTAATCCTCTGGCAGATGATGTTATTTTGTATTTAAAAGACCCTGGCAATTCCCTTTCCAAATTACAAACTATATTAAATACCTATGGTAGTATTTCAGGTTATAAAGTGAATTTGGATAAAAGTGAAATTATTCCACTGACTAACTTTGATCATTCTGAACTCCAGTGTGCTGGCCCATTTAGATGGCCTTCGAATGGTAAAAAATATCTTGGAATAATTGTCGACAACAACCTTAAAAACCTGTACAAATTGAATTACCTCCCATTGCTCAGTAAGACTGAAGATGATTTACGTAGATGGATGGGCCTGCCTCTCACTTTGATCTGCAGAGTTAACTGTATTAAAATGAATGTACAACCAAGACTACAATATTTGTTTCAATCCCTACCCATTTCACTACCACAATCCTTCTTTAAAACTCTTAATAGCTATGTAAGACAATTCATATGGAACTGTAAAGCACCCCGGACATCAATAGAAAAGTTTACATGGGACTATGGATCACAAGGACTTAGGCTACCCTGTTTTAAAAACTATTATTCGGCAGCTCAAATGAGATTTATCTCATCCTTTCTCGAGGGCAGTGATACCCCCTCTCGGATACAAATCGGTCTGCACCCCCTGAAAGAAAAGGTACACAGTGACTTAATTTATAAGTACAACTCTAGAACTGTAAATAACAGGACAGACAACCCTATATTGAAGCATCTGATAAAAATTTGGTATGAAGTTCATAAAACCCTTAGACTGAAGGTGGGACTGTCACCCAAAACCCCTTTATCACAAAATGAACTCATACCCATGACTCCGAACAACATGATTCTGGATTCATGGCATAATAAAGGAGTCATACGCCTGGAGGACTGCTTCGACAAAGGACTCCTCATGCCGTTCGAAGATCTGAGGAGGAAATATCATTTGACCAATCAAACCTTTTTTTGCTATCTGCTATCTCCAGGTCTGTTTCAAAGCGTAAACCAAAGAATTTAGAAGAATTAAAAGCAGTAATTCAAGAAGAATGGGACAAGATTACCCCTCAACAGTGTGAAAGGCTCGTGGGGAACATGCCAGCCAGGATTGGAGCTCTACTGCGTGCTAATGGCAGGACTACTAAATATTAATTTGATGATGTGATGGTTTATTTATTTTTTGTTCAGTTTTGAACACATTCTCTGTTATTTGTTGACTTTAATACTGACAATGTTGAGAACTGACATATTGAAACTGTCAAGAATTTAGTTTGTTAGTTTTTCTTGTAAACAATAAACAAAAAAATTACCATTTGCATTTGTTTGTGTCTGTCTAATGCAGCCACACCTTTTGAAACACAAAAAAAGAGTTTTTCCACAAATATTTCATGATATTTGACACTGTGTAAAATTTTAAGGGTGTCCAAAAACTTTTTTCCACCACTGTATGTATGCTTCCCTTAGGTAACATCATCAGAAATCACTCTGTAAATTTCCATTGTTATATGGATGATACATAATTGTATTTATCGATAAAGCCAGAAGAAACATCAATTAACTAAACTTCAAAAATGCCTTGAAGATATAAAAACCTGGATGAGCTCCAATTTCCTGATGTTAAATTCAGACATACTGAAGTTATTGTTCTTGGCCCTAAACATCTCAGAAACTCTTTATCTGATGATATAGTTTCTCTAGATGGCATTGCTCTGGCCTCTAGCACTACTGTAAGAAATCTGAGTAATATTTGATCAAGATTTTTCTTTTAACTCCCATTTAAAACAAAGCTCACGGACTGCGTTTTTTCATCTGCGTAATATTGCAAAAATGAGGCCTATCCTGTCCCAAAAAGATTTGAGTCACCCAAAAATTGGTCCACGCTTTTGTTTCCTCTAGGCTGGATTACTGTAAATCCCTATTATCAGGTAGCTCTAATAAATCTGTAAAAACTCTCCTGCTAATCCAGAACGCGGCAGCACGTGTACTGACAGGAACAAAGAAACAAGATCACATTTGTCCTGTTTTAGCTTCTCTGCACTGGCTCCCTGTAAAATCCAGAATTTAATTTAAAATCCTTTTTCTAACTTACGAAGCTCTAAATGGCCAGGCTCCATCATATCTTTAAGAGCTCATAGTATCATATTATCCCACCAGAAGACTGCGCTCTGAGAATGCAGGGTTACTCGTGGTCCGTTCTGGTATCAGGCTCCTCTTCTGTGGAATAATCTTTCTGTTTCGGTCCGGGAGGCAGACACCATCTCCACATTTAAGACGAGACTGAAGACTTTTCTTTTTGATAAAGCTTATAGTTAGGGCTGGCTCAGGCCTAGTCTGCCGGGGGACCTCCTATAATACACCAAGCCCCTTCTCTCCTTCTCTCACTCTCTCCTTAGCTAACATTCATGTCCTGTTACTGCATCTCACTAACTCGGCTCTACTGCATCTCACTAACTGGGCTTCTTCTCCAGAGCCTTTGTGCTCCACTGTCTCGTAGGTTAACTCGTATCGCAGCTGTGCCTGGATTGTGTGTCGTGGTTGTGCTGCTGCCGTGGTCCTGCCTGATGCCTCCTACTGCTACTGTTACTATTAGTCATACTTGTACTGTTATTATACACATATGATTATTGTAACATACATATACTATCATATATTAAAATATACCTACAACATATTGCACCACAATTACTGTAATTATTATTATAATATTGTTACTTAAATTAATGTTACTGTAACTATTGTCATTGCTGTCTGCCCTGCATCTCTCTCTCTGGCTGTGTCTCAATTTCTCTCTCTGGCTCTGTCTCTCTCTGTCTCTCCCTCTCTCTTTGTGAATCATTTTGTCATATGGATTACTGTTAATTTATTATATTGATCTGTTCTGTATGACATCTATTGCACGTCTGTCCGTCCTGGAAGAGGGATCCCTCCTTAGTTGCTCTTCCTGAGGTTTCTACCATGTTTTTCCCCATTAAAGGAGTTTTTTAGGGGAGTTTTTCCCTATTTGCTGTGAGGGTCCAAAGGACATAGGGATGTTGTATGTTGTAAAGCCCTTTAAGGCAAATTGTGGTTTGTTATACTAGGCTTTGTAAATAAAACTGAAAATTGAATTGAAGTGAATTGTTGACCTCAGTCAGCTGGAATCTGGATTGAGCACAGAAACTAAGATGTGCTATATACTTAGTAGTGCATGGATTACAAAGTATTTTAATAATAATAACAATAATAATACTACATTGCATTTATATAGCGCTTTTCAGGATACTCAAAGACGCTTTACAAGGAGTAACAACAGCAATCAAAGAAAAAAAAAACTCCAAAGGGAAGTCGGGAGGGAAATAGTCCAGAAAGGGTGAAGTACAGTCTACTGTAAAGAACTTTACAGGCAGAGATGGAATATAATATAAAAAGTATGATTTCTTTTGTGTATAATCATCTAAAAATAAGAGCTGTTGTGTTTTAGTTACCTCAGAATGAGCTGTTTATATCTACATAGTGAGCGGGCCTTTGCCTACAGAGACTGCCATCCAGCACCACCATGTTTCTACAGTAGCCCAGAACAGACAAACCAAGTACTGGCTCTTGGTAGGGACATAGAATAGAATAGAATAGAATAGAATAGAATAGAATAGAATATACTTTCTTTACCCCCGAGGGGAAATTCAGCTGTCCAGCAGCTCATAAAAGACAAAAAACAAAATAAAATATGTTAAATGCGTGCACAAATAGAGATTAAATTAAGATAAAACTGTCCATTTCACAGTCCAGCCAGTTGTGGCTACTGTGATGTGTGTAAGAGGTGTTAAAGAGGTGTTAAACAGTCTTATTGCCGTGGGGATGAAGGATCTTCTGAAATGCTCTGTTCTGCAACGCAGTAAGATGAGCCGACTGCTGCTGCTGCTCCTCTGTCGGAGGAGGCTGTGGAGAGGGTGTCTGTGCTATTGTCCATTATAGCTTTCAGTTTGTTCAATGTACCCCTCTCCACCACAGGTCTTAGTGGCTCCAGTCTCCTGCCAAGCACTGAGCCAGCTTTTTCAACCAGCTTGTCCGAATGCTTAGTGTTTTTGTAGTCAAACTGCTTCCCCAACACACTGCGGCATGGTCAACATCTCCACAAAGGACCTCAGTGTCCGCAGGAATAACAGGCAGCTCTGCCCTGTCCTGTAGAGGGCGTCAGTGTTAGAGGACCAGTGCAGCTTCTCATCCAGGAGGACCCCCAGATATTTGTAGCAGAGGCGATTTCTCCAAGACTGCAAGGGAAGCTCAGCTTCCCCTAAAATATCAAAAATTAAATGGTTGTGTATGGTTGTGTTAACATTTCATTGACTACAGATGCGTTGAAACACGTTCATCTCGAAGACGAGTTTGTTCAGAATCGGCTACTTATCGATGTTGTTAACTTCTCATACATTCCCGTAGCGCAGTTTTCTCATATGGTCTATGGCATTTGCCTGTAGAAGCTGAGCGTCCATGCACCTCAATGGGGCTGCATGGAACAGTTTTTTTCATTGCCTCGAAACTCGACGGTCATTGGATAAATGCCACGATTTTGTCCCGCCCCCGGACGCTCAGCGTCTCTGAGGGTGAATGGAGCTGTGGGCGGGCCTCGGCTGGACTGGACGCTGAGCTTCCGCATGATGATAGGAGGATCAGTCGAAAGACTGAATCCCGTTTTGATTGACAGCTATTTGGAGATCTACACCGTCACTTGACAGCTCAGCTCAGTCCCATCGCGGATTTTGCAGGTGAAGTCGAAAGACAAACTGAAACCCATGTGTTGGTATTTGCTTGGCGAAATTACTTGTTCATTTCTTACACTGTAAATAAAACACACTCATAGTATTTCCTTGTTTCAGTTTAACATCATTTCAACATTTCCTTGTTGGAGTTTAATATAGTTTTGGAGGGCAGAATTTACATATAAATAAATTGACAAATTTTATGATGTAAGCCGACAATGAGCTTCCCCTCTCTGAAAGACCAGCAGCCGCCCCTGATTTGTAGGTATGCACTACCTCAACGTCCTCCCCCTACATGGAGACTGGTTGATGGGGTGACTTCTTTCTTCTGAAATCCAGCACCATCTCCTTGATTTTGGCTGTGTTAAGGTGGAGACAGCACTTACTGCACCACTCCCTGAAGACATCCACTAGGTCCCTGTACTCCCGCTCCTGACCGCTCCTGATACAAGCCACAATAGCTGTATCATATTTGAGTATTTTTGTATGTGGTAGGACTCTGAGTTGTATTTAAAGTCTGCTGTGTAGAGTGTGAACACGAACTGTGCTAAAACAGTTCCCTGTGAAGCACCAGTGTTGCTCCTGACCATCCCAGAGACACAGCTTCCAAGCCTGACATACTGAGGCCACTCTGTCAGGTAGTCTGTTATCCAGGAGGTCAGGGAGCAATCTACTCCCATCCCCTCCAACTGGTCTCTCAGTATGGGGGGCTGGATAGTATTAAACGCACTCGAGATGTCAAGGAAAAGAATCCTCACACAACACCCCGGTTCTTCCAAGCAGGTGTAGGCCAGATGGCACATGTAAAGAACTGCATCTTCCACTCCCATGTGCTCCACACTGGAGGGGGTCCACAGCATCAGTGACCTCTGACTTCAGGAGACGGAGGACCAGGCGCTCCAGGGTCTTCATAATGTGTGATGTTAAGGCCACCAGTTGGTAGTCATTTCACTCAGCCAGACACCCCACTTCGGGTACCAGTACAAGACAAGATGTTTTCCACTGCACCGATACTTTGCCTGTTTGAAGACTCCTGTTGAAGAGTCACTGAAGGGGCTCCACTAGCTGAGCTGCACAGTCTTTCATGAGCCTTGGACACACTCCATCCAGGCCTGCAGCTTTCCCTGTACATAGTCTCCTGAGCTCCGCCCTAATCTCGTCTGCTGTAAAGGTAAGTGGTAGTTGGCTGTGGGTGGTAGGTGTTGCAGCTTTTGCTGCAGTAGTGGGGGAGGGGCTACTTCCAGCCAACAGTGAGCAGGAGCAGCAGCAGGTGACACTGTGGAAGGGGGGATGGATGCAGGGGTAGGGTGAACACTGCCCCCTCCATCAAATCTGTTAAAGAACAGGTTGAAGTTGTTGGCTTTGTCCACATCACCATCCATAACCTGTCTGTTCTTCTTTGAATAGCCTGTGATGTTCTTCACTCCCTTTCATGCCTCTCTGATGTTCTGCTGCAGCTTATTTTCCACCTTTCTTTTGTAGTCCACCTTTGCCTGTCTCAGTCTCCCCTTCAGCTCATGCTAAACCTCCCTGAGCCTCTCTTTGTCCCTTTTCTTGAACGCCAGGTTTTCTGGTTGAGGAACTGTTTGATACTATTGTTGACCCCGGGTTTATTATTGGGGAAGCAGTATACAGTCTTTACTGGCATCACAGTGTCCCTACAGACGTTTATATATTCTGTTAGAATATCCACCCTACTATCCATGTCCATGTTGTTGTCCTGTGGCTCCAGTTGCACAGTCCAGTCTGTACATTCAGGACAGTCCCTGAGAGACTCACTGGTCTCCGGGGACCACTTTCTGACTGAGTGGGTGATAACAGGCAACTTTAATAGACAGGGTTTGTATGTGGGCTGGAGAGAGACCAGGTTATGATCTGATCTGCCAAGAGGTGGTGGGGCAGAGGCACAGTAGGTGTCCTTGGCATTTCCATAAAACAGATCCGGTGTCTTATTCTCCCTGGTGGGACAGTCCACATACTGAACAAACTCAGTCAGATGGGAGGGGAGAGTAGTGTTGTTAAAACCCCACATTACTGCAATGAATGCACTAGGATGTTGGCTCTGAATCCTAGCAACAGTTTCATGGATGACCTCACACGCCACTGCCATTGCTGCCCAAGGTGGAATGAACAATAATGGCGACAATGTGCAAAAACTCCAGAGGCACATAATACGGTCCAAGACCAACTGCCAACAGTTCAATGTCCTGACAGCAGATCTTGTTCTTCACCGTGATATGTCCAGGATGACAGCATTGATTATTCACAAGCAGGATCAATCCCCCACCTCTGTTTTTGACACTCGCCTTCGCATCCCTGTCCGCTCGCACAGTAGAGAAGCCCGGTGGGTTCACACAGGAGTCAGGCGCCAAGTCTCCGTGAAGCACATGAGACTACACTCCCTGTAGAGACGTCGGCTCCTCACCGATGCCAGCAGTTCGTCACACTTGTTGAACACTGAGTTTAGATTCCCCATCATTACAGACGGCAGGAAAGGCTTGCATCTCCACCTCTTAGCCTTTAGCTTCACTCCTGCTCTGCAGCCTCGAAACGGCTTCCTCAGCTCAGCCAGTATCAGGTATTTAACTCTGTAAGTCGTTCCTCTTAGAGCCAGAAGATCGTCCCTTGTGTACACAACTTTACTCCTCACATTGGAAAAAAAAAATAACAACCATTAAAACATCCACATTTTCAGGTTTTTGTATAAGTAACCGTAGTTAGCAGCCCCTCTGCATTGATTTTTATTTTTACTTTTTTTTTTTTAAAATGAAATTGCCTTGTTTGGTGTTTTTACGGGTTTAAATCACCTGATCTGTTTGTTTTGGAGAAGTCAGCTCGAGGTAAAACTTGGGAATGTCTGGATCTTAAGTTATCAGAGAAAAAAAGTGAACACACATTAGCAGATGCTGGGCTTGCAACCTGTCCCTTATACACCAAAAACACTGATTTGTAACATAAACCTGCTTTAATCAAGTGTTTCCACCAGTTTAAATCTGTTGGTCTGTGTGTTTTAGAGAGACGAGACCTCTGTGGATAGTTCAGCTCCCAGTAAGAACCTCCTGAACAATGGTCACTAAAGGAATTCTCACCAGGAGAAGTGTCATCTGGTTGTATTCTGCAGTCCTCACCAGTAGATGTCACTCAATCCCCCTAAATCCTATGCAGCGCTCCTTTAAGGGTTTTGATGACGAGAAGTCTTGGACCCAATTCAAAATGGATCCATGGAAATCCTACCTGAAGAAAAATCTCCCTGACCCTGACATATGAGTAATATTTTCTTTTGAAATGATAGTGAGACAGCATGTGCTCAGAGCTGACCCCATATGCTATTGACTCCACATGAGCCAGCTCACAGCCCTAGATCCTCAGGTGGGGGCCTCCTGGCTGTTCCACAGTCGAGGCTGAAATCTAAAGGTGACCGTGCTTTTGCCATGAGGGCCCCTCGGCTTTGGAACAACCTGCCTGATGAGATAAGTCAGTAACTTCTTTTAAATCACTTCTTAAGACCCACTTTTACAGCCTTGCCTTTATATGATGTCGTCTATTTAGATTTTAGATTTTAAATCTATTCGAGATTTTAAACCTTATTTTTTACCTGTTAATTCATTTATTTATTTATCTAAAGGAGTCTGTCTTTTTGCCCTTATCGTCGTCATTCGTTTATATTTCTTCTGGTTTTACTCTCATTTGCCTTTACCATGACATTTGTGTTTTAATTTTCATGGCTTCGCCCTCTATTTTTCTCGTTTTATCCAACTTCATCTCACCTCTGAAGCTCTGCAAATGTGTAAACCCTGGCACAGTGCCCTTACAGCTGAACACACCACCGTGTTTCACGACACTGTCTGAAAAGTGAACTAACATCCTGTAAGTTGTCTTCTTTGATCAGGGGCACTAACAGCTTACCTCTTCTGACTCCTGCTTAGTAGATGATCTCATTGATCCTCTTGGTGTGGGAGCCTAAAACAGGAACATAAGGACACAAAATATAAGAAACAACTGATATTTGTGGAAAATCATGGATCATTCCCTGTGATGACACCTCAAAGGGCTCCAACATCATTTTCATCAGAAGAAATCAATTAGTCAGCCTTCATACAGAACAGACACACTCCCAGAGAGCACTTATACAGTCCACTCAAACACATTAATATGACCTGAAGCTCCTTTTGAAAAGCTGCACCACCGATCATTAAAGAGGCCTGGAAGAGACTTATTAGCAATAAGCTAAAAGGCATCTGGATCTTAATCTAGAGGCCTTATTACCCATGTGGCTTTCAAAGCCTTCATGAGAAATCAAACAGGATTTTTGTATTTGTGGCATGGAAAACATTTGCTGTGCTTACTGCTCCATAATATCAATGAGATGATGGAGGACAGGGAGAGTCAGCTTGCTTTCCCCGGGGCCACTTTTGCAAAATAAAAGAAGGCCAGTGGCCAATTAATGGACAAACAGTAAAGTCCAGATGAAATGGCATTTGGAGAGTATCAACTTCATTATTATGATGTATTTCTTAGTGAAACAGGACAGAAAGATGGGATAAAATGTTAGGAGGAATTTGATTTCATTGTTGAAAAGTGAGGGTGTCATAACAGTAAACCTCAGATGGTGTACACAAATGGATAATTTTATCCATCAGGGAGAGAGAGACAAAGTCCACCATATGCTCAATGTAATGTCAGTTGCTAAATTGCTTCACTGTAAAATGCCTTGCACATAATCTGGAGCTGTCACAGATATTTTTTCAAAGTCAACAAATTCTAGCAAGTAGGCTCTTGCAAGTAAAAAAAACATACTGCCCAAGCCTACTAGCCAGCAGGCCCGTAACCACAGTATTTTGACACATGCTGTTGCTAGCTAGCTACCTTAATCTTAGCTCTTTGCAGCTGAAAGGTGCAGATTGATTGATGGGTGGATGCCATGATATTATTGGTTGTAAATGGTTAGTAGTAACTACAGGATGCCTACACATTTTCAGAGATGTAACTTTAAAAAAAATTCATGACTTTTTAAGAACCGATAATAAAAAATAAATAAATAAATAAAAATCCCTACCCCACTTGCCCAGTGTTCTTCACACATATCAGAATCAAACTCTATTCAAACATAATTTCAGCTAGCTAGAAAACATGATAGAAGAGGGGGAGGGGAGGAAGAGCGCATAAAAACAAAAGGTCACACATTGATGCATATTAGAGCTGTGCTACATGGACAGCTACAAGAAAATTAATTTGCCTTTACGTTACAAGGGAGGTTTTCCATGAAAGATTACTGTTACTCCAATTTCATAGTGCACAACAAAATTTCATGACTTGATGATTATTACTGATTTCATGACTTTTGTCATTTTGTATTTGTGACATTCCTCGACTTTTCCAGGTTTTCCATAATCATGGGGACACAACGTGTCATATTTTGTTTTTCAAGAAAAAAAGATGATTGGATTATGATATAAGAATATAAAGAAAATTATTTTTGGCCTACATATTGTTTAATAGATGCACAATATGAGAGGGAATGTGATCTAAAAGGGTTAAAAAGGTATTTCTCGCTTCACCTTGACTTTAATTATAAATATATTAATAACTGGCCTGAATATGGGGTTGTAGAGAGCTCTATTTTGATTTTTTGTGCACTCTGGCAGCTTATTTACACTGAAAATCCAATGGAAAAATCACATCGTGTAACAATTTATTTTAAATGAGTTGGAAAACAGTTGACTGGGAGGGCCAGCTGGCACCCTGTCGTGGTCAGGATATGGCCCGCGGGCCATAATTTGAGTTGCATTGATGTAAGGTATAGTACTCCATTTATCACAGTTGAGATTAGCATTGTTAGGAATGGATCATTAAACACCCATGCCCCACTTAGCATTGCATGTTTTTGTGTTATGTTACCCATTGCTAAGGTATGTTGGTGGACGGACATTTAGATGTAATATGTCAAGGCTCTAAACATATATTTAAATTCAGAGACAAACTTTTAAGAGCTTTTTTGACAATCATTTAAAAAGTTTCAAAAAAAAGTATGTTGACATTTTTTACATCTGTTTGACTGTTTTACTCTGTTACCAGAGGGACAATACACCAAACAACATTAAGACTACGATGATCACTACTCTGCACATTGAATTCCCCGTTGTTTGCAGGATTTTCATACCAGTGCAGGGCAAGAGTAAACATCCACTATAGTCACATAGCATTTCCAGATGCACAGAGAACCTAGAGATTATTTTAGGACACATGTAATTGCTCTGTTTGTGATAATAATTACATTGGAATTATAATCAAGGTCTGATACAGTACTGAACAAAAAATGCTTAATCACTACATACACATTCTTAAGAATACATCTATTTCTTCTGTCTCATTGAACAATAAAGAAGCATAAGCAAATTGTTTTCATTTGAAAGGTTTAACACATATCCATAATATTCAATATTACAGAATATCTTTATAAAAAGGGCTTTAGATTTAAGGTAAGTGCGGAGCAGAGGAATGTGAAAACAGCCTTCTAATGTCACAACCTGCACGTACATCATTAAACATCTAAACCAAATGACAATAAGCAAAACGCATCTTGAGCTGAGGAGGACTTTTAAGACATTTACACATTTCACACACTTTTGTGCAATACTAAAAAGACGATCCTTTATTAAAGGGCTGCAACTAACAACTAGTGTCATTGTTATCTAGTAATTTCATTGATAAAATGTAGAACACAATTAAACATGCCCACGACAATTTCCCAGGAATGTCTTTAAATTGCTTGCTTTGTGCAACTAAGAGTCTAAAACCCAAATATCTTCATAAAACAAAGAAAAACAGCCAACCCTCAGAGTGGAGAGGCAGGAACTAAATGTTCTGTTAGGTAAATTATGTAAATGATTAATCAGTTATCAGAATAGTTTCTAGTACTTCATTTTCTTCATTGTGTCATCTCACCTCTTTGTCTGCTTCAGACAGCATGGCTACAAAGTTATCAGGGAAGACCCCTTCTCTGCCCCCGATCTCCCCACGCCACCAGCCGGGCTCTCCTGTATCCTGTTTAAAAAGAGTGAATGATGACAACATTTGTGGAATCAATTTGTGATCATTGCTTTTTTCACTTTGTGTCTGATATGCTTGTTATTTCTTTATTTTGCAGCAAGACACTTGACAAAGCAGTGTCCAATGCTGAAGTCACCCTGCTATTGTCTGTACAATTAAAACAGGGTGCACTTCTCAACAGTCTCCACTAGATGGTGGTAGCTTCCTATTCTAATCTTGGCAGGGAAACTGATTAGTCATGGTTATGTGTCACCATTCTCCTATGAACTAACAGCCCTGAGTCAGAGTCATCATATGTGGACGTGTCAGAGGCTGCTGAGCTGAGCCACCACAGTCTGTGTATCTCTATGTGCTGGCTGGCTGCCATGTAATGGTTGACTCCTGAATGACAGAGACTCTGTAGGGGGGACTCAATGCCAGTTCTCTGGATTAAAGCTGGTAACTGAGACAACTAATACATAATGGTGTGACAGCTAACTGCTATGGACAATTGGTATGTTTAGAGGGCACACATATAAAATATAATTAAAGTGACAAACTACAACAAAACATATAAATGCCTCAAGTATGACAAGAGACATGTAATGTGATGGATGAGCTCTAACACTGGTATTCACCGTGTATTTACTGCTGTAGGACATTGTTTGGTTTTCTTTAACTTAACGATAGCATCGTTTCATTTCTCTCACAAGGTAGCTGTAAATATGTCCTCATGTCATCCATTAAACTTCTGACCTCAAATACATTCTCTAACCACTAACTATCAGGGATGCACTGATTTATTGGCTGAACATCAGTATCCGCTAATATTGCCCTTGTTGACTGCCACTGGCCTGCTGGCAGATAAGATGACATTCACTAATGACAGTGGCTGATGTTTTTCTGTTGTGTTACATCAGTTTTGTGCAGGTTAAAAAGCAAATTTAAATTAATGAGCAAGTACAAGAAGGATACAAAGACTGTTTGGCAGATGGGCTCTGTGATCTCACTGTTGTGTGATGAAATGGCTAGTAGCAGTCGGCATCCCGTCGTCCCAGAGACCCTATTGTTTCACTGATAATGCTACATTGTGAACAACAAATCCATGCAGCTGGTGAAGGTTATATTAAGTTACACTGTGATGCCTTCAAGCTCTTTTTATTAAAAATGAGAATTGGGCGAAGGTAAATCATAACTCTCTCACGATGGAATCAAATGTAATCTTGTAAAGTGTAGTTTCTGGCAAGAAACTTCAATAAATACAGTTGTTTAAAGGAAACACGATGTTTTCACAGCAATATAAAATAGATATTAGAGAGGGAATTATGAAATATACAGAATAAAAAGGCTTTTGAAGCATTATTTTTTGAAAGGTATTTTTCATGTTAAAGGTTATATTTAATAAATGTGTATGATTGAGTTTGTGCTCATTCAAAGGTAGTGTAATAAAGGGCTAAATGACTTCAAAAGTTCAGTTATTCTTTTTATAGTGTAGATTTTGTTGTTTCTCTGGCACAAAAGGAGAAACAAATCACAACGAAACAAAATAACAATATAAAAGCACCAGTATCAGCCAAACTGTTATTTTTAACATCGGTATCGCTATAAGACCAGAACTTCAATTTTAGTGCATCTCTGCTAGGCATGTTGGGAAAACTGAGGTCCTATTGCAAAAAACTTGCCCACAATCACTATCCACGTACAGAGGTGATATCTTACAGACTCTATGCTACTCATCGGCCTTCACTGTCTACATCAGTGTCGACTCCCTTTTTAAAACAGTAGATTACAGAACAAGAAGACACAAAAATAAGGTTCTGTTTCAGGTCTTAATTTTGTCTGTGTTCACAAAGGACTCTTGGCACATGTTATTATTCTGTTTGATTTTTTTTAATCATAAACTGAACATCAAGTTGGACAACATGACAGCTCCCCAAAAGTGAAGCCGAAACATCTGCATTGCTCACTGGTGGCTGGCTGCAGTACAGGTCAAGAGCCCACCCGTTTCATGTTAGTGGATGGGATATGGGCCTATAACTATAAACTCAAAGACCAAGTCAAATAATTTTTTCCCAAAGATGGCTTCTGACTTTTTAGATGGTTTCTATCATGCTGCTGTATGGTCAAGCGTTTTTTCTTATAAGTCTGGTTTTAATTAGCTATTTAATGCAGGGATTTTATAACATGACTGACAACTGTGTGAGTCAGTTGATGGGCTTGCATTTTGTTTTTTGTGCAGTGGGAAAGTTACTTTAGCTGACAGTCAGCTGTCAGCTGTCAGACACCATTGCTCGTCTGGAAGCTGAGCTTAGGGAGAAGGACAAGCTAATTTTGGAGTTTTCCTCTGTAGCCATGGCTCAGGCTAAACACCGAGCCATCCTGGGCTCCTCCGGCTTTTTTAACAGCAATGCAACCTGTCCATCTCACTCCCGTGGCTGCTCCATTTTAGAAACGGTACCGGTCCCATCATCGCAGGAGTCCCCGAGCGTGTGGCTGTCTCAGCTCAACCTGAGGATTGGTTTTCTCTCCTGGGGGCTAAGCTCCGAGCAGGCTGATGGCTCCAAAACCACGAGACAACGCACACATCAGGTCATGGCAGTGACTCCATCATCAGAAACGTTAAAACACATTCCACAAAAACCTATTGTTTCCCAGGTGCGACTGTCCTCAAAATAGAGGAAAAAAATACTGAAATCCTCCTTAACGAACCAGACATCACCAAGGTTATTATACACGTAGGTAAAAATGACATCCGTAGACAGCAATCTGAACTACTGAAATGTGACTTTCTGCACCTGTTCTCCTCACTTAAGAGATCGGCCAGGTATGTTTACAAATGCAGCCACTTCAAATTTCCCAGGCCATCCGACTGCCAGCCGACTGCCAGCCGGAAGCCAGCCGGAAGCCAGCCGGAAGCCAGCCAGTTTCCAGCCAAATACCACTCCCCCCCCCCCCCACCTTTCTGGGGGTGTGCCTGAATTCCACTGTAACACGCCCATTTATTCCATTACAAGGTATCACCATTGGATGGCGCTTCCCTCACAGAAACACAAAACTAAAGATTAAGAGGTGCTAGTACTTTTCCTGGTAGTATTTCCTTTCTGTGCTACATTACTAATCTACTCCACTCTCTTAGATGCGAATATTACACTTTTATTGCACTATTTTTATTTTCATTTAGTTTGGCCTATAAGCTACAGTAGTTTTGTACAATAATATAAATTTGTTGCTATGTTATATTATTATTGGTTACAATAAGCCACCCAGCAGTATTTAAGTTATTAAAATGACCACCTTTATCTGCTGCAGCATCGCTGTTATAAACACATTAGTTATTACGGAAAACCTAAAACTTTGTTACAATTGGCCCTGGTCTCCCCTATGTGAAAATACTTAGGTAGTTACTCAGAATAATGAGAAATGTTCTAAAAAATAATTACTTAAATCATTTTGAAAAAGTTGCTTAGTAAGAGACTCACTCAGTGTGATGATGTGTGTGACAGTGGGGGGTGGAAAGCTGTTCAGATCACACATTCACATATTCAGTAAGAACAAAAAGGTCCATAGTAATGCTAATGATGTGTGGAGGCTACCTCCACAAGACCACTTTATTTTACGTGCGCTCCCTTTGAGTTAGTAAGTTGCGGGAAAGTTTATCAACTTTGTGAAGGCTGCCCGTGACAAATTCATAATTAATATTAAGAATTTACAAATATCGGGAAGGAAATCCCTCAGGCACACCCTTACAAGCCACGGGCTTCAAATGAAGTGGAGAAATGAGAGGATGCATGTTTTATACTTTGTATTTTAGCAGGATCAGAAATATTGATTTGAATGAGTTTCAATCTGAATATTTATGTTCGCAGGGTCTTTAACGGGAGTATTTATGTTCACGTTGTTCACAAAAGGCTACAAATAAAAAAAAAAACATGAGAAAATTCCAACACTCAGAACTGCACAAACTGTATCAATATACATATCAATTTATATGAAGAACTGTAAAATGTCACTATTGTGAGGTAGTTCAGACATCGACAGTGACAATGTGTTGTTGAATGTTTGCAATAAAAGTGGGGGCTGGGAATCCCATACAGATGGTCGCTGCCCATTCAGAGGGAACGAAAAGGTCCATCGTAATGCTAATGATGCGTTTGAGCCGAGGAGTCATTTTCACACTATGTAAAACAGCTGAATGGGCGACGTTCTACATGAACGCCATAGGAGATTGTTTAGAAATGGCCATTGTTTACACAAGACATCTTGTTCAGTTTATCTTTGGGTGATCGGTGACTTGAGTATTGAGAAACACCGCTGCGCTTGTGAACGAAACGGAACGGAGCGAATCTGTCTCAGCTTGATATCATGACTTTGCAAGCACCAAATGACTTACTTTAACAAATTCCGTTAGATTATAATTTAAAGAATTATGAAATATCACTTCCATTAATCTGTTTAGACAGACAGCAGCAGATCGATGAGGCAAAGCCGTGCTGTGTGCCGTGTGCAGAGCGCTGTACAGTCTGAACGTCAAAATAATAATTAAAAAAAGAAAAGATCTATGTAATAATTTCCAGTATTCACAGGCTGTTTTTATCTAATGAAAGATTCTGTTTCAGTCCATATTTGTTGACATGTAGTCTTTGAAAAGCATATTTTCGCTGAGGTAAAAAAAAAAAAATCCTCGTACACTGTGTACACAGAGTGGGGTGGTCTAACAGCAATCTAACAGCACTAGCACAGTAATATATCTATATGACATTATTAACACTGCAGATAAACTCAGCCCCTAAGACTAATGATTCAAACGCAGTTTTGTTCTCGCTGTACTATTGCTCGGTTACCAGCCATATCACTTTAATTTTCGTGCAATTCTTTTGAATAACAAAACGTTGAAGCATATTATTTATGACCTGTGATATGGTAGCCTGATAGTCATTAAATATGCTCTGTGTGGGAAGTAAACTGCTTCAGCTTCCACACTCACTGCTCCTCCTGGTGGATACACAGACCATTGCAACTGGTTTCTACAAATTAAATTAAGGGGGGTTACCAGCCGGCCTCGTATTCTCTACGTCATCGCGGGGGATCTAGGAGCCCGGCCAGGTTACGGCAAGGACCTGTCATGGATCAGTCACGGCTCCACCACGGACCAGACGGAAATTTGAAGTGGCTGCATCTGTATATGCCCGGCCCCCTCCCCTTCTGTGGCTGTGGTATTCGGCATTTCTTAAGGTTGATGTCTTTGCACACCTGGTTGTCATCAACCTGCACTGCTCAGGGTGTCTCCTACAACGACAACTTCAATCTCCTCTAGAAGTGCCGACAGCTGTTTAAAGACGATGGTATACCCCCAAATTGGCTAGGGGCATAATAATTATCCTCAAACATTTCACACTGTGTTGCCCATCTGGGCGCATCCCCTTCACACATAACATAACAGCCATAACATCTCCCCAATGTCCAATGATGTCCCAGGGGCCCTAGCGCCAATACAATTGGTTCTGCATGTTCCTCCTCTGTTAATCATGTGGAGCCAGGGCCCTCTAACAACAACTTCTTCAGTCGTCATACTTCTCTTTGTAATAGGCCAACAATTAATTGTGGACTTCGAAATTCATCCTGCAATACACTTCCTCCTACTCCTTTTCGCTCATGTAATCTGAGATTAGCATGTATTGAAGATGGAGACTATTTTTTTTTCTCTTATTACTTGTTTATTTTATTTATTATTATTTTTTCTTATTATTGTTATCATTATTCTTCTTCTTATTATTATTATTATTTTGGTTTGTTTGTTTAATGATTTGTTTGGGGTTTTTTTGTATTTTTTATTTTTTTTATTACATGTTCGAAATAAAGGAATCAATCAATCAATCAATCAATATACCCACCATTTCAGTCCGTGTAACTAATAGCTCTAACAGACCATTTTTGAAATTCAATCTGGTAAATTCTCTCTCTCTTACAAAATCTACATGGACTCGCAGTGGAGTAAACTTAAACAACTTTTTATGCATCCAGACAGTCAACCTTACTAAGCTCCTCAGATCTTAGTACACACACTTATCACCAGCTGCTTACCCACCTTGCAAGGAGACGGTACTAGTGACCCTGAGTATGGCACTTTTAAATGTCAGATTTTTTTAAACAAGACTTTTATTATTAATGACTTGATTTTAGATAATAATATTGATTGTTTGTTTTTAACTGAGACCTGGCTTAACACAGATGGACCAGCTATACTCACTGAAGCCTCACCACACAACTACAGTTATTTTTATTCATCCAGGACAGGTAAAAAGGGTGGGGTTACAGCATTCATTCTCTCAGCATCACAAATTACATTTGATGAATACATTTCTTTTGAATACCACTCCTTTGTTTTTAAGTCCTCCTATACCGTGCATGTGTGTTTACAGGCCACCCAAACGATGCTCCTGTTTTATCTCGGACTTTTCAGAAATGCTGTCAATCATCCACACTAACCACAACAAAGTTATTATTTTGGGTGATTTTAACCTGTACGTAGACAATCAATCAGACCCTTTTACAGTAGAATTTTTAAATCTACTTAACTGTATGAATTTTATCCAACATGTTACACAGCCAACACACAATAGAGGCCACACCTTAGACTTAGTGATAACCCATGGCCTCCCTGCACATATTTCCATAGTTGTGGATGTAGGCATTTCAGATAATTTCTGTGTCTTTTTTACTGTAAATGGTTTTATACAAGAGGATATTCCTGAACGAACTGTCAGGAAACGCTATCTAATTGCTAAAGTGGCTGCAATTTTATTGAGCTTTTAGCGACACTCCTGCAAACTGTTTACCTTCGTCTTGTGATTTTACTGTAGATACTTTTAACAGTAAACTTAGATCAACTCTGGGTAAAGTGGCCCGACTAAAACAATTAAAGAGAAATTGTCGGATAGCAGAAAGAAAATAGAGAAAGAATAAGCTAATGATCAACTACTAAATTTTTGGAGACAAACTCACTATCTACAATAAAGCAGTTTAACATGCAAGACAGGCACATTTTTCTAAATCAATCACTGTTATGTGCAGCAGCCTGTTCTCTTGCTCTCTCTCTGTCGGCCTTGTCTCCCCACTCCCTCAGCCTGCTGTGCACCTGAGTGCAATTGGCACTCGAGAGAGGAGGAGGAGATAAGAGGGGCAGGGAGTGTAGAGGAGAGAGAGGCATGGCACATGGCACAGCACATGGCACACAGACGACCGCGCAGTTGGTGAGGAGTCTTTTTCTTCGTCCCCAAGCAGGTTATTTCCCCCCATGCTCGCTTAGGTGCTGGGGTTTTATTGTTTTAGTTTGTTGTGTTAGTTTGGGCTGGAGATTACCAGTAGTCATGTTTTTCGTCCCTTTTGTTTACTTCAGGTTTAGTTTCTGTTTTAGGTAGGGGGAGACGCTGGGAGCAACGGCCCACTGCGTGGTTGGCCCAGCGTCTTCCCTCCTTTTGTTCCTTTTGGCTTCCTTTTTTCAACCACTGATCATTTAATCAACCCAGTTTTTAAGAGGTCCAGCAGTATGTCAACTGACTTAAAATGTGAAGAATTCGCAGCCCACTTCAGTGGTAAAATCAAAACAGTTAGGCCCGATTTAAGTCAATCCCAGCCAATGAATTTTAACACTCCTGAACTTTTGTTTTCATGTTAGGAAACACTAGAGAAGTTTGTCCTGGTTGATGCTGAAATGCTCGAGAAACTAATTTCTCAATTAAAACCAGCAACCTATCTTTAAGAGCCCATTCCCAAATCCTTTTTTAAAGGTTAAAAGCTTTTTTGATGAAGACGTTCTTAACATTGCAAATTATTTGCTTCAGATGGCTGCTCTCCCCGCTGCTTTTAAAACTGCAATGGTTAAGCCTGTTTTGAAATGAAATAACTTTGATGCCTCGGTACTTAGCAACTACAGAAGAGTGTCCAATCTGACATTTTTAAGTAAAGTTTTGGACGCATTCACACTGGCGCTATTTGGTCTGCTTTAAACGGACCATGGTCCGCTTCCACAGATAGTTCAGTTTGTTTGGAGTGGTGTGAACATTCTTTCAAACTCTGGTGCGGACCAAATGAGCAAACCCTGGTCCTCTTGATAACTGGGGGGTCTCCATTCACTTGCAAGTGAACCCTGGTGCAGTTTGCTTACAGTAGGAAATGCAAACGCGCTATCCAGCGGACCAAAGAGAGAAAGTGAACCACAGAGAGGAGGTGACGTAGAGTGCATTGCATTTTGGTGTTTGGTGTTTTTGTGGTGACCTATGAAGCTTTTTTTTTTACTTTTATTTCACAGATAAGAAACTATAGATTGTGAAGACAGCAAAGCCTCCACTAAAATAGCATTTAAGTCTTGTGTGTGATTTATCCTTCAGGGTCCAGGGATCTATTCTTCAGGATTTACCCAGGTTTCATATGAGAAGAGGAAATCTCTGCTCGCAGCTAGGCTAATTTATGCAATGTAAGATGCCATAGGCTGGCGCTAATAAAGTTAGCATTTTGTATTTCTTTGGAAAACGTGTTTAGAGTGACAGTTGTCTTGTCAGTGAATCTTGTGATTTATAATGGAGCCAAATTGTGTGCCATTACCTTTGTTAAATGTTGATGTTGTCCCTGGCTTTATACAAGAGGAAAAGCCCCCAAACGAGCAGCTGTTGTAACTCCGTGACGTTGTCCAGGTGGTTTGATCCGCTTTAAAAAGTGCAGTAAGAAAGTGAACAAAACCAAATGAAGGTTTGAAATTTTTCAGCATTCCCTGCCCAATCAAACCGAGTCCCCCAGACTATCCTGGTGTGAATGCACCCTTAGAGAAGCTTGTTTTTAATCAGTAAAATGATTTTAAGATCTCCCACAATACTTTTAATAAATACCAGTCTGGCTTTTGAGCTAATCAGAGCACAGAGATGGTACTGGTCAGGGTTGTTAATGATCTAAGGGTCAAATATGGACATGAAAAAACTCTGTGCTAGCACTACTTGATCTTTCTGCAGCCTTGGATACAGTCGACCACTCAATACTTTCAGCTAGACTTTACAATCTGTTTGGCCTCGCTGATACCTTTTTTAAGTGGTTTAAATCTTATCTTTCTAATGGAGAATTTTATGTAGCAATGGATGAATGTTCATCAGAATGGTTTGTGAGGTCCCCGAAGGTTCAATTTTAGGTCCAACACAGCAATCAGTTTCCACAGTTATGCTTATGATACACAGCTGTACATCACCATGTCTCCTGGTGACGCAGGGCCAATTGATGCCCTTTTTAACTGTATTTTAAATATTAAGTCCTAGATGGCAGAAAACTTTCTTGATCTCAACCAGGGCAAAACCAAGGTCTTAGTTATTCGTCTAGAAGCTCTGAGAGAGAAACTCAACACAAAACTTCAAGAACAAGCACTAAAACCATGTCAACAGGTCAGAAATCTTGGAATCATCTTTGATTCGATTCTTAGTTTTGAAACACATACTATGAGTATAGCCAGAACTGGATTTTATCACCTTCAGAACATTGCCAGAGTGTAATAGTTTCAAGCCAACATAAATACACTAATGCATGCTTTTATTACCTGCAGAATTAATTACTGTAATGCTCCACTCTCTGGTCTTCCAAAGAAAAACATTGCTCAGTTACAGTTATTACAAAACTCAGCTGCACGTGTGCTGACAAGGGCCAGAAAGAGAGCACACATTACACCAATTTAAAGTCTCTGCATTGGCTTCCTGTGTGCCTCAGAATTGATTTTAAGATCATTTATCGGTTTATAATGGTCTTAGTCCTACCTATTTATTAGATTTATTTATTTTTTTATCTGTGAATGATGCGCCAGTTAGAGTGGCAGCAAGTCTAAGTAGCTCCTGTTTTAAGTAATTTTTCAGAGTGTTTTTTTCTTTTTTAATGACTGTTGATTTTTCCAATGTGATGAGTAAAGTTGTGTACACGAGGGACAATCTTCTGGCTCTGACAGGAACCACTTACAGAGTTAAACACCCGATACCAGCTGAGCTGAAGAAGCCATTTCGAGGCTGCAGAGCAGGAGCAAAGCTTTTTTTTTTCATATATACTTTATTAACTTTACTATAATACCATACTTTATTATTTCCTCAAGGGGAAATTCAATGTTTTCACATTGTTGTTTTTTTACACATACACACAGGTCCGAAATACACACACATGCACAAACAGGACCTATACATGCATTAAATGGAGAGATGTCAGAGTGAGGGGGCTGCCCATGGACAGGCGCCCCGAGCGGCTGGGGGGTTTCGGTGCCTTGCTCAAGGGCAACCTCGGCAGTGCCCAGGAGGTGAACTGGCACCTCTCCAGCTACCAGTCCACACTCCATATTTTTTGGTCTTGAACTGGCGACCCTTCGGTTCCCAAGCGAAGTCCCTATGGACTGAGCTACAAGCCTTTCCTGCCGTCTGTAATAAGTAAGTAAGTGTGACGAACTGCTGGCATTGATGAGGAGCCGACGACTCTACAGGGAGTGTAGTCTGATGTGCTTCACGGAGACGTGGCTGAATGACAAAGTGCCTGACAGCTGTGTGAACCTACCCGGCTTCTCTACTGTGCGAGCAGACAGGGGCGCGAAGGCAAGCATCAAAAACAGAGGTGGGGGATTGATCCTGCTTGTGAATAATAAATAGTGTCATTCTGGACATATCACGGTGAAGGACAAGATCTGCTGTCAGGATATTGAACTGTTGGCAGTTGGTCTTGGACTGTATTATGTGCCTCTGGAGTTTTTGCACATTGTCACCATTATTGTTTACATTCCACCGCAGGCAGCGACGGCAGTGGCATGTGACGTCAGTCATGAAACTGTAGGATTCAGACCCAGCATCCTAGTGCATTCATTGCAATAACGGGGGATTTAACAACACTACTCTCCCCTCCCATCTCTCTGGGTTTGTTCAGTATGTGGACTGTCCCACCAGGGACGTTTATGGAAATGCCAAGGACACCTACCGTGCCTCTGCTCTACCACCTCTTGGCAGATCAGATCATAACCTGGTATCTCTCCAGCCCACATAAAAAACCTGTCTATTAAAGTTGCCTGTTACCACCCACTCAGTCAGAAAGTGGTCCAAGGAGAGGCTCAGGGAGGTTCAACATGAGCTGAAGGGGAGACTGAGACAGGCAAAGGTGGACTACAAAGGAAAGGTGGAAAATAAGCTGCAGCAGAACAACATCAGAGAGGTGTGGAAGGGAGTAAAGAACATCACAGGCTATTCAAAGAAGAACAGCCAGGTTATGGATGGTGATGTGGACAAAGCCAACAACTTCAACCTGTTCTTTAACAGATTTAATGGAGGGGGCAGTGTTCACCCTACCCCTGCATCCATCCCCCCTTCCACAGCGTCACCTGCTGCTCCTGCTCCAGCCCGCATACAAACCCCTTCCACAGTGTCACCTGCTGCTGCTGCTCCACTGTCAGCTGGAACTACTTCCCCCTCCCCCACTACTGCAGCTAAAGCTGCAACATCTACCACCCACAGCCAAATATCACTGTCCCTTACAGCAGACGAGATTAGGGCGGAGCTCAGAAGACTATGTACAGGAAAAGCTGCAGGCCTGGATGGAGTGTGTCCAAGGCTCATGAAAGACTGTGCAGCCCAGCTAGTGGAGTCCCTTCAGTGACTCTTCAACAGGAGTCTTCAAACAGGCAAAGTAGCAGTGCAGTGGAAAACATCTTGTGTCGTACTGGTGCGCAAAGTGGGGTGCCCGGCTGAGTGAAATGACTACCGCCTGGTGGCCTTAACATCACACATCATGAAGTCCCTGGAGCGCCTGGTCCTCCGTTTCCTAAAGTCAGAGGTCACTGATGCTGTGGACCCCCTCCAGTTTGCCTATCAGGAGCACATGGGAGTGGAAGATGCAGTTCTTTACATGCTGCATCTGGCCTACACCAACTTGGAGGAGCCAGGGTGTTGTGTGAGGATCCTTTTCCTTGACATCTCAAGTGCATTTATTACTATCCAGCCCTCCACTCTGAGAGACCGATTGGAGGGGATGGGAGTAGATTGCTCCCTGACCTCCTGGATAGCAGACTACCTGACAGAGTGGCCTCAGTATGTCAGGCTTGGAAGCTGTGTCTCTGGGATGGTCAGGAGCAGCACTGGTGCTTCACAGGGAACTGTTTTAGCACAGTTCGTGTTCACACTCTACACAGCAGACTTTAAATACAACTCAGAGTCCTGCCACATACAAAAATACTCTGATGATACAGCTATTGTGGCTTTATCAGGACCGGTCAGGAATGGGAGTACAGGGACCTTGTGGATGTCTTCAGGGACTGGTGCAGTAAGTGTTGTCTCCACCTGAACACAGTCAAGACTAAGGAGATGGTGCTCGATTTCAGAAGAAAGAGGTCAGCCAATCAATCAGTCTCCATACAGGGGGAGGACATTGAGGTGGTGCACACCTACAAATATCTGGGGGTTCTCCTGGATGAGAAGCTGGACTGCTCCTCTAACGCTGACGCCCTCTACAGGATGGGGCAGAGCCACCTGTTCTTCCTGTGGACACTGAGGTCCTTCGATGTGTGTGTGGAGATGTTGACCATGTTCTATCACACAGTGGTGGCCAGTGCACTTTTTTACGCTGCAGTGTGTTGGGGAAGCAGCTTGACAAACAAAAACACCAAGCATTTGGACAAGCTGGTTAAAAAAGCTGGCTCAGCGCTCGGCAGGAGACTGGACCCACAAAGAACTGTGGTGGTGAGGGGCACATTGAACAAACTGAAAGCTATAATGGACAATACCAGACACCCTCTCCACAGTCTCCTGGAGCGACAGTGGAGCAGCAGCAGCAGCAGTCGGCTCATCTCACTGTGTTGCAGAACAGAGCGTTTCAGAAGATCCTTCATCCCCACGGCAATAATGTTTAACAACTCCTGAATCCCGTCACACACACGAACACAGATCACATTAGCATCAATTGGCTGTTTTTTGACTGTGAAATGGACAGTTTTATCTTATTATGAGCTGCTGGCCAGCTGAATTTCCTGAGTTTTAGTGTCACTGTGTGAAGCACTTTGTGGTGCATTTTTTTCATATGAAAAGTGCTATATACAGTGGTGGAAAAAAGTTTTCGGACACCCCATGCATTTGTGAAATATTGCATTAAGAATCTTAGGTCTCTCTTAGGTCTTCAAGTGCAATTTCTTTTAGTAGAGTCACAGCCAAATTACTAAACAAATCTTAAAAAAGCCATTAAAAACTTAAAATTGATTGGTTCCATAAAAATACATTAGAAAGTTTGCGTATTGGGTCATTTTGGTACCAGTGATCCACTAATGAAGGTCGTGCTTTTTATTAAAAGACACAATTTTTGTTGCCGTGCTTCGTGTCTATATAAAGCCAGCAAATTTGAAAGTTCTTCAGAGACAAAAATGGCTAAAACAAGGAACCTAACGTAGGAAACACGCGTGAAGATACAGATTCTCAGCCAGGAAGGGTACAGCTGCTGCCAGATAGCAAGGAAGTGCAGATGCAGTCCTTCAGCAGTTGGATACACTCTGCAGAAATACAGATGAACCAACAGCTTGGAAGACAAACCAAGATCTGGGCATCCAAGGGTTTCTCCAGCAAGAAATGACCGCATCCTGAACCAGCACATGCAGGGAAAACCGCCGAATGACATCACAGGAGCTTCAGCAGCAGTGGTCAAACCAAACTGGTGTCCAGTGTTCCACCCACACTGTACGTGGCCAACTTTTAGATCATGGCTTAAGGTCCTACAAGGCTGTCAAGAAGCCCCTGATCAATGAGAGACAGAGGTTCGCCTGGCGTTGTTGGGCCCAAGCACACAAGAACTGGACAGCCAGGAATTGGAAGAAGATTCTGTGGTCAGATGAGTCCAGTTTCCAGCTTTATCTTCCTCCTGCAAATGTGAGAGTACGCAGAAGGCCAGGAGAAGCATTATCTCCAGCATGTATAGTACCCTCTGTCAGTATCATGGTTTGGGGATGCATGAGTGCTGCTGGTGTTGGTCATCTCACTGTCTGTGATGACACATTGAACTCTGCCAGGTATTGTGCCATTCTCAAAACCCACATGCTCCCTTCTGCATGTGCACTGTTCCGTCGAGGTCAAAACTGGATGCTTCAACAAGATAATGCCCCTTGCCACACATCCAGGCCAGTAGACGTTGGCTGCAGGGCACAGTATCCAGGTCTTAGAGTGGCCAGCTCAATCCCTGGACATGAGCCCCATTGAAAATCTGTGGTGGATTATCAAAAGGTCTGTTTCAAAGCGTAAACCAAAGAATTTAGAAGAGATAAAGCAGTAATTCAAGAAGAATGGGACAAGATTACTCCTTAACAGTGTGAAAGGCTCGTGGGGAACATGCCAGCCAGGATTGGAGCTCTACTGCGTGCTAATGGCAGGACTACTAAATATTAATTTGATGATGTGATGGTTTATTTATTTTTTGTTCAGTTTTGAACACATTCTGTGTTATTTGTTGACTTTGATACCGACAATGTTGAGAACTGACATATTGAAACTGTCAAGAATTTAGTTTTGTTAGTTTTACTTGTAAACAATAAACAAAAAAATATATCACTTATATTTGTTTGTGTCTGTCTAATGCAGCCACACCTTTTGAAACACAAAAAAGATTTTTCCACAAATATTTCATGATAATATTTGTTGTAAATTATAATACTAGGCCTTATCAAGGGGCACCAAAATGTTGGGAATCCACATTTATAGGCTTAGTATGGCGATACCATTAATGTAGGGAATCTACATTAATAGGCTCAAATTGGCTATCAGAAATAATTAATAATTATTAGTAATAATTATTAATTATGTTAAATAATATGACTTAATTAACATTAAATCACCTCGTGGGGCACCATTCCCGAAAAAGGAAAAATGATAGCCAGTTAATGATATCAGTCTCATAAAGTTCACTAAACTATTAATTTGGGAATCTGATTAATAATTAAATTAATAACCATAACCAAATTAATAATAAAGCCTGAAGGATTTCAGAATTCTTGACGCAGCAGAGGTTGACTATTCATTCACTGTTGTACAACATTAAACAGACAGCAGGTACGATTCCAAAATATATTTATTCATAAAGCAAAGCAAAGCAAAACCAAAACCAAAACACACAAATCCTAACTAACCATATACAAGCATGTGTGTGTGTGTATATGTGTGTAGGTGTGTGTCTGTGCGTGTGTGCAAGAGAGAGAGAAAAACAAAGGCGGGTGTGGTGATCGAAGGGCCGTTTGGCCTACAAAACAAAATGGCGGACAACAGTAGACTACAAGATGGCCAGATCAAAGCTAGCTTCAGATCGGGGGAGGTATTTGTCTGGCTGTGTGGTCAGGACAAAGACAAAGGAAAAGAAGCGGGACTTGAGCGGCCTGCTCGGGTGTAGCTCTGTTTAAAGCCTATTCGTGAGTGAGTCTATGCGAATGCGATTTGTGTTGCAAAGGGTCTGGATTAGTGCAGAAGATGTTTAGTTACATGCAAGACGTGTGTGAACAGCATTAGCAAACTAAACATGACTTTGCTTGGTAAGACCAACTAATCAGTAACCTAATTGCAGACAATCACAACAATAACTCAATTAGTAGTATTATATCACAAACAACAAGTTAAACAGTCTTGCTTAGCCTGTGCAGCTGTGATAAAGCTATGCCCAGTTGTTACGTTACCAAATCCTGAATGGATTGAGGGAAGAGTTGGTTTGATGCGTGCTGTCCTTGTTAACCAGTGGAGAAGGCTGGAAAGAGCTGTGGCTCTAGAAGCAGTCTTTGTTGTGTCCTTGTTCCAAAGGTGCAGATCCGAGGAAGCCGGTCGCTCAGGGTACTTGCAGAGTTAGACGCTGGGGTGCTAACTCAACTTGATTCTCCTTATTGCTGGGAAGTTAGTTGCAAGCCTTGTGTTTGCTCTTCTAACTTCTGTAGTTTCAGTTATGCACCTTCCTTGAGTGAGGGCATGAGAGTCTTAGGAGAAAAGGGAACAAAAGTCTGTAGTGCAGTTGTTCCCGCCCTTGATGGTTCAGGACAAAGAGCACCTCTGGGCTGGTCCAGGGCCCAGAAGGGAAGAGGTGTGGGCGGCTTGCCACCCAAGAGCTAAGAGAGAGACTGTAGTGAATGGAAATCAACTCCTACAGTGTGTCTGATGACATCACAGAGTCACATGGCACTGTAACAGTAATGACCAATCACTTTTGAGACTTGTCTCTCACAGAGGTGTGAAGGTGGCCATCCTGCTGAGATGGGTGTCAGGTAACTTCTTTGTTTGAGAACAAAGAACATGAGGTCTTCCACCTCAGGGGGAAAAGCCTTCACATGTCCAGTTTAGATTTTAACAAATGACAAATCATCTGTGGTCCAGTGAATCCCAACATATTTGAGATTATGTAAAATTTTAAGGGTGTCCAAAAACTTTTTTCCACCACTGTAAATAACGTTTCATTGATTGATTGATTGATTGATTGATTGATTGATTGATTGCCCTTGAATACATACAGCATTGACAACATACCTTGCTCAGGACGTGGATGATATCGCCCTCCTTCAAGGTCAGCTCATCCTCATTCGTAGCCTCAAAACCAAATGTGACCTTACAGTACTCTTGTGCTGAGGAAACAGAGGTAGTGGGGTCTTAACAAGGAAACCAAACACAGCACATTAGATGTGCATATATACAGCTAGTTACTATTCATGTGAGCACAAAATGTACACTCACTTACATAATTTCTTTTTGAATAACTGCCTTTTTTCAGTATTTGAAAGTGATGTTTCATCATATCCAAAATAGAGCTGTAACCAATGACAGATGCTAAATTTGCTAACAAAGCTAGCACAGTATCTTCACAAGTAAACAGGACAGACAGAAAACAACTGTCACTAAAGACATGTTCCACAGGTCAAAGCATTCTTTTCAGTACTCTGATGGTGTTTTACCTTTGGATTTGCTGTCTCCGTCTGCTTGCTGTGACTCCGTCATGTTGGGATGGGCAGGCTTTGCAGCAGATGGTAATGATGGGATTGGCTAAAATGAAGCAAACCATACAGATGGAGATGATTTATCGCACATGAATGGATGTGTGGCTTTATGTGAAGGAGTCCTGTCTGTGAGACACTTTCTGAGTGGAGAACTCAGACCATTACTCGGTGCTATTAGAATACAAATGTGTATGAATGATGCTTCTAATAGCAGTTAAGGAAATAAAGAATAATTACTGAAAGAACACAAACAATAAAACACAGAAGGCTTTTACGTTTTCTGCTTTACAGAGAATGTCTGATATTACAGCTTGATGATTAGTGAGTCACAGGCAAGAAAAGACTGCATGGAAATAAGCAAGGTGAAAGTAACAAGGGGCACTACTTTGCTGTGGTACTAACAGAAAGGAATGCAACCTGCTTTAAGGTACAACGCAGGAGAGTGCAACTTTAGAGATTAACAGAAAATCATCAAAAAGTCAAAAATTGAAAATGTCACAAGCAGGATGTGTTATGTCCTTGATACAACTGCAGGCAGAGGATAGAGTGGATTATGTAGACTGGTCAAGGCCATGAAGAAGAGAGTGTGAGAGCATGTGACGTGGTGGTATGTGAGGAGTGAAGAAGAGTGGAGGAAGCCGTGTTAGTGGCGATAGAATAAGTGAGGGCTGTTGTGAAGAGGAGAAAAAAAGGAAAACGGGACAGTTTTAGAACAGAGTTAAGTGCTAAACTAAGCAGTGAGCCTAAGTTCATTTCAATACGTTGTTGACCTTAGTATAAGAGGTGTACAGAAACATCATTATCTGTATCTGTTCAACAAACAAAATTATGTCTCTGTCTCTGTATTAAGACAGAGGACCAGAAGTGGGCGTGGTCTATACTGGAAAACACATTACATTTCTAACCTAACAGTTTATGGCAATGCGATGGTTGTGCCTTCAAAGCATCACAGAAATTTAATGATGCCTAAATTAATAGGAAATCAATGTCTACATCCTCATACTATACTTTTCATCTTTTTTTCTACCCTTTATTTTTAACTATACTAAGTTTTATGAGCTGTCTATATGCTTATTAAATAAATCCTAAAATATGTAAATGAGAAAATAATGTATAAATATATCAATAAATGTAAATATAAACACATAAAGGAGTCAATATAGTCCATTAAAAAAATAATAGGTTTTTATTTATTTATTTTAAAGGATGTTTTTCAGTGGACTATTGTTATTTACTTTAGGGAACTTTTAGTTGGTAGAGTGTTAGTAAACGCTCAGTCAAAAATCCATAAAATCTGTGGCTGATATATACACAATGCAATGACCTGTAAATCCTTTTTGACCACAAAGACAAGATATTTAATGTTCAAACTGAGAAACTCTATTGTTTTTTTTTCCTTTATATACATACATATATATATATATATAAATTAATTCTAAATTTGATTCCTGGAACAAGTTGTTTCTGGATGTTGATATATGGCTGTCACTTTGCATGATAGAGTTTGGACTATCGTCAAGCCCATGTAGTAATATCCTTTAAACAATCATGTCAGTTTTATATGCAGTGCAACCTGAGGGGTCAAAGGTGGCGGCCATTCAATACTGACTGAGTGTTGTCATTGCAGGAAATTAACAGTTACAGCTAATTTGCAGAGTTTTTAAAGAAATCCAGCTGCCACACCAGGCTTTTGTCTAATTGCTGACACACGTGTCACACCAATTTCTGCTGTCGATAAAGGTAAATACTGTGCTGCACTTTTTGTTGATCTATCCAAAGCATCTGATACTGTTGATCATGATCTGCTCCTACAGAGACTAAATCATGTTGGTTTTGATTGTAATTCCTGTGAATGGTTTTGGGGCTACCTTTCTCACAGGCAGCAGTGTGTGATTTTGGAAAATGACTGTTCATTTTTAAAGGGTGGTGGTTGAACCACAAGGTTCAATATTGGGTCCTGTCCTCTTCACTATTTATATTAACAATATCACATCCTCAATAACAAATTGTAATGCCCATCTGTGCGCAGATGATACAGTTCTGTATTGTTTTTCTAACACTACACACTGAATGCAAACAAAACTAAATACATGCTGTTCTTCAGAGCCAGAGATATTGCAGATACTGCTGATAATGGTTTACATATTGCCACTCTAAATAATCACAGTATTGAAAGGGTATTACAGTATAAATATCTTGGTATCTGGTTGGATCGAAAAGTCACTTTTAAATTTAACATAGACACACTTGTCAGGAAGTTACGACAAAAATGTGGATATTTGTACAGAAACATAGTGAGTTTTCCCATGTCCAGTAGGAAGCGGATAATTGAGGCCGTTTTCATGTCTGTCCTGGATTATGGTGAGATCATCTATAGACACACCTCTGCCTCCATTCTTAAACCCCTTGATTCAATTTATCACTCAGCTCTGAGATTTATTACCAGTGACAGTTATTATACATCATTGCATCCTATATGAAAAGGTCGGGTGAACATCTTTAACAGTTAGACGAAACAGACATTGGTTTCTATTCATGCACAAAGCCCTAAATGGAAACTTACTGTCATATATCACGTCCTTATTAAACTGGTCGAATATTCATTATTCCACCCACTCAAGTAATTGGCTGACACTCAAAGTCCCCCGTGCAAATACTGAGCTTGGGAAAACTGCCTTTAGTTTTTGTGCTGCACATACAGTACAGGCCAAAAGTTTGGACACACCTTCTCATTCAATGCGTTTTCTTTATTTTCATCACTATTTACATTGTAGATTCTCACTGAAGGCATCAAAACTATGAATGAACACGTGTGGAGTTATGTACTTAACAAAAAAAGGTGAAATAACTGAAAACATGTTTTATATTCTAGTTTCTTCAAAATAGCCACCCTTTGCTCTGATTACTGCTTTGCACACTCTTGGCATTCTCTCCATGAGCTTCAAGAGGTAGTCACCTGAAATGGTTTTCCAACAGTCTTGAAGGAGTTCCCAGAGGTGTTTAGCACTTGTTGGCCCCTTTGCCTTCACTCTGCGGTCCAGCTCACCCCAAACCATCTCGACTGGGTTCAGGTCCAGTGACTGTGGAGGCCAGGTCATCTGCCGCAGCACTCCATCACTCTCCTTCTTGGTCAAATAGCCCTTACACAGCCTGGAGGTGTGTTTGGGGTCATTGTCCTGTTGAAAAATAAATGATCGTCCAACTAAACGCAAACCGGATGGGATGGCATGTTGCTGCAGGATGCTGTGGTAGCCATGCTGGTTCAGTGTGCCTTCAATTTTGAATAAATCCCCAACAGTGTCACCAGCAAAACACCCCCACACCATCACACCTCCTCCTCCATGCTTCACAGTTGGAACCAGGCATGTGGAATCCATCCGTTCACCTTTTCTGCGTCTCACAAAGACATGGCGGTTGGAACCAAAGATCTCAAATTTGGACTCATCAGACCAAAGCACAGATTTCCACTGGTCTAATGTCCATTCCTTGTGTTTCTTGGCCCAAACAAATCTCTTCTGCTTGTTGCCTCTCCTTAGCAGTGGTTTCCTAGCAGCTATTTGACCATGAAGGCCTGATTCGCACAGTCTCCTCTTAACAGTTGTTCTAGAGATGGGTCTGCTGCTAGAACTCTGTGTGGCATTCATCTGGTCTCTGATATGAGCTGCTGTTAACTTGCAATTTCTGAGGCTGGTGACTCAGATGAACTTATCCTCAGAAGCAGAGGTGACTCTTGGTCTTCCTTTCCTGGGTCGGTCCTCATGTGTGCCAGTTTCGTTGTAGCGCTTGATGGTTTTTGCGACTCCACTTGGAGACACATTTAAAGTTTTTGCAATTTTCCGGACTGACTGACCTTCATTTCTTAAAGTAATGATGGCCACTCGTTTTTCTTTAGTTAGCTGATTGGTTCTTGCCATAATATTAATTTTAACAGTTGTCCAATAGGGCTGTCGGCTTTGTATTAACCTGACTTCTGCACAACACAACTGATGGTCCCAACCCCATTGATAAAACAAGAAACTCCACTAATTAACCCTGATAAGGCACACCTGTGAAGTGAAAACCATTTCAGGTGACTACCTCTTGAAGCTCATCAAGAGAATGCCAAGAGTGTGCAAAGCAGTAATCAGAGCAAAGGGTGGCTATTTTGAAGAAACTAGAATATAAAACATGTTTTCAGTTATTTCACCTTTTTTGTTAAGTACATAACTCCACATGCTGGTCCCACCCACCCCCCCACTGACTCTTCTGCTGTCTGTCTTGTGCAACCAACAGCCACTCCACCTTCCCCCACCCCTCCTGCTTACACCCCCCTACCCTCCAGTGTGAGCTCCCTTCACACCTCCTCCCCCAGTAGCCAGACTGACCACACTCGTCATCACCCCTCCTCCGCCTGACACCTCCACAATGTGCTTCACCACCGATCATGTGAGGAGACAGCTGATGAGACTCCACTCAAGTAAGGCTGCAGGCCCTGATGGTGTCAGCCCCAGGGTGCTCAAAGCCTGTGCCCCCCAGCTATGTGGAGTACTTCACCATGTCTTCAACATGAGCCTGAGTCTCCAGAGGGTCCCCATGCTGTGGAAGACATCCTGCCTCGTTCCTGTGCCAAAGACGCCGCGTCCCAGTGGCTCCAAGGACTACAGACCCGTAGCATTGACCTCCCACATCATGAAGACCCTGGAGAGACTTGTCCTGGAGCAGCTCCGGCCCATGGTACAGCCACTCTTGGACCCCCTCCAGTTCACCTACCAGCCCCGACTTGGAGTGGAGGACGCCATCATCTATCTGCTCAACCGCGTCTGCGCCCAACTGGACAAGCCGGCGAGCACTGTGAGAGTCATGTTTTTTGACTTCTCCAGTGCGTTCAACACCATCCGTCCAGCTCTACTGGGTGACAAGCTGACAGCTATGCAGGTGAATGCCTCTCTGGTGTCCTGGGTTGTGGACTACTTGACTGGCAGACCACAGTACGTGCGCTTGCAACACTGTGTGTCAGACAGAGTGGTCAGCAATACCGGGGCCCCGCAGGGGACTGTCCTCTCTCCCTTCCTCTTCACCCTCTACACCACGGACTTCAGCTATTGCACTGAGACCTGCCATCTTCAGAAGTTTTCTGATGACTCTGCCATAGTTGGATGTATCAGCAAGGGTGATGAGGATGAGTACAGGGCTGCTGTGGATAACTTTGTCACATGGTGTGAGCAGAACCATCTGCAGCTCAACGTGGCAAAGACAAAAGAACTGGTGGTGGATTTGAAGGGAACCAAGACACCGGTGATCCCGATTTCCATCCATGGGGTCAGTATGGACATTGTGGAGGACTATAAGTACCTGGGGGTCCACATTGACAATAAACTGGACTGGTCTAAGAACACTGATGCTCTCTACAGGAAGGGCCAGAGCCGTCTCTATTTTCTGAGGCGACTGAGGTCCTTCAACATCTGCCGGACTATGCTCAGGATTTTTTATGAGTCTGTGGTGGCCAGTGCTATCCTCTATGCTGCTGTGTGCTGGGGCAGCAGGCTGAGGGTGGCGGACGCCAACAGACTTAACAAACTGATCCGCAAGGCCAGTGATGTTGTGGGAATGGCGTGTGACTCTCTGGTGGTGGTGTCAGAGAGGAGGATGCTGTCTAAGCTGCGAACTATCTTGGACAATGTCTCACACCCACTCCACCATGTGCTGGTTGGGCACAAGAGTACTTTCAGTGGGAGACTCATACCACCAAAATGCACCACTGAGCGCCACAGGAAATCATTCCTGCCTGTGGCCATCAAACTGTACAACTCCTCCCTCTGAGTTGCCCTTGGACTGTTTCACCACTGTCACCAACTCATAAAAATTATTATAATATTTACATAAATAATCTGTGCAATAACTGACTGTATTGTTCAGTCTGTATATAAGGTTCCTGTATATATTGTAAATTATGTTGTGTGGTCTCTACATATATATTTTGTAAATTATCATCTTCTATTTCTTATATTTTTACTTCTTTTTGCACTATATCTTCTTTCTACACTTGTTTGCACTATATCTTCTTCTTTTTACACTTGTAAGGAGCACCTGTAACGAAAACAATTTCCCCTTGGGGATCAATAAAGTTTCTGATTCTGATTCTGATGTGTTCATTCATAGTTTTGATGCCTTCAGTGAGAATCTACAATGTAAATAGTCATGAAAATAAAGAAAACGCATCGAATGAGAAGGTGTGTCCAAACTTTTGGCCTGTACTGTACTTGGAACACCTTACAGCAAATGCTAAAACTTGATGCACTTGTATCTATAGGACAGTTTAAAACCATGATTACAAACTACTCCACTCTTCTAACTGTACTTTTAACATCATTGTAAATGAGGGCGGTCCCTCAATGATTTCTCGAGATTAAATAAAGGTTGAATGAATGAATGTGTAATTCATGAAACAACTAGTCAGCAATATTAACGTCTAATGTTGCAAACACAATGGGCATATGTTTTCATTCACAATAATATGAATCAGTATGATGACAGATAATGCAAAAATGTTTTTTTTTTTTTTTTCACATATCATAATGAGCAATTTTAGGTAGATACAGATGCAGCCACTTCAAATTTCCCAGGCCATCCGAAAGCCAGCCGGAAGCCAGCCAGTTTCCAGCAAAATACCATTACCCCCTCCTTTCTGGGGGTGTGCCTGGATTCCACTGTAACACGCCCATTTATTCAATTACAAGGTGTCACCATTAGATGGTGCTTCCCTCACAGAAACACAAAACTAAAGATTATAGCTGCTGCGCAGCAATGGGTCGGGTCCGAGCATTTTTAGGCAATTCTGAGCAACAAGCAGAAGAAAAGGAAGTTGATATTACAATCTGCATTTACACTGAACAAAAATATAAACGCAACACTTTTTTTTTTCTCCCATTTTTCATGAGCTGAACTCAAAGATCTAAAACATTTTTTTTTATATACACAAAAGACCATTTGTCTCAAATATTGTTCACAAATCTGTCTAAATCTGTGTTAGTGAGCACTTCTCCTTTGCCAAGATAATCCATCCCACCTCACAGGTGTGGCATATCAAGATGCTGATTAGACAGCATGAATATTGCACAGGTGTGCCTTAGGCTGGCCACAATAAAAGGCCACTCTGAAATGTGCAGTTTTATCACACAGCACAATGCCACAGATGTCGCAAGTTTTGAGGGAGCGTGCAAATGGCATGCTGACTGCAGGAATGTCCACCAGAGCTGTTGCCCGTGAACTGAATGTTCATTTCTCTACCATAAGCCATCTCCAAAGGCGTTTCAGACAATTTGGCAGTCCCAAACAGACATTTCAGTTTGGTGAGTTTTTGCCCATGGGAAGTATGATTTCCTCGGAAAAAGAAAGAATTCTTCCGATTACAATAGGGTCCTTGGCTGCTTAGCAGCCCGGACCCTAATTAAGAGTTGCTAGTCCTTTACCTAGTAGTATTTCCTTTCTATGCTACATTACTAATCCACTCCACTCTCTTAGATGCAAATATTACACTTTTATTGCACTATTACTCTAAAGATTTAGTTTGGCCTATGAGTTACAGTACTTTTGTACAATAATATAAATTTGTTGCTAGGTTATAATATTATAGGTTACTATAAGCCACCCAGCAGTATTTAAGTTATTAAAATGGCCACCTTTATCTGCTGCAGCATCGCTGTTATAAACACATTAGTTATTAAGGAAAACCTAAAATTTTGTTACAATTGGCCCTGGTCTCCCCTATCTGAAAATACTTAGGTAGTCACTCAGAATAATGAGAAATGTTCTGAAAATAACTTGGTGCCTGAAAATAATTACTTAAATCATTTTGAAAAAGTTGCTCAGTGAGAGACTCACTCAGTGTGATGATGTGTGTGACAGTGGGGGGTGGAAAGCTGTTCAGATTGCACATTCACACATTCAGTAAGAACGAAAAGGTTCGTGGTAATGTAAATTATGTGTGGACGCTACCTCACCTTCAGAGATAAACAGCACCACTTTATTTCACGTGCGCTCCCTTTGAGTAAGTAAGTTACAAGAAACTTTATCCACTTTGTGAAAACTGCCTGTGACAAATTCATAATTAATATTAAGAATTTACAAATATAGTAAACATGACATCATTGGGAAGGAAATCCCTCGGGCACGCCCTTACAAGTCACGGGCTTCAAATGAAGCGGAGAAATGAGAGGATGCATGTTTTATACTTTGTATTCGAGCAGGATTATACATATATATATATATATACATATATATATATATATATATATACATATATATATACATATATATATATACATATACATATACATATATATATATATATATATACATATACATATATATATATATATATATATATATATATATATATATATATATATATATATACATATATATATATATACATACATATATATATACATACACATATATATATGAAAAATTAAGGGGTATATATATGAAAAATTAAGGGGTGTTACAAGCCGGCCTTGTATTCTCTACGTCATCGGAGGGGATCTTCGAGCCCGGCCAGGTTACGGCAGGGACCTGTCACGGATTGGTCACAGCTCTACCACGGGCCAAACAGAAATTTGAAGTGTCTGCATCTGTATGTATTTGTTTCCATAATAATAATAATAACAATAATAATAATAATAATAGTTGTAGTTGTCATTATTATAAAAGAAATTAATAGTTGGGTTTTCCATTTCAAAATTTAGACTCACTGCTTCCACACTGCCTAAAATGTTGATCGATCTCAATCTGTCTGTCAGTTTTAGTGGTAGTTGCTGCTTGAATTTGATGTCATGCACATGCGCTGATGACAGCAAAACAAGTGTATTCAAAACAAACAGACACATCACTTGAATCTTGATATGTTTCCTCAGTGTAGACAGTAAACAACAGACTTCTCAAAAAGGCCAATCTGTTTCCAGCAGTCTGTTCCAATACCCATACTTTCTGTACTTACCATATCTACTTTGGGTACAGAGGGCATTCACATTACGATTGCGGCGAAAAAGAAGTGTACCTAAAAGACCCGGATGTGTACTCATAACGGCCAAAATTGAGAGTGTGGAACATTGCACACTTTACGTACTCAACGGCCGCCATCTTAGCTACGTAGCGGAAGAAGCGGGACCACTTACGGGTCAGTGGGCAGAACCAGTGACTTGCCGTCTGTTCCAGTTTGTTGGCGGGTGACGTCACTGATGAGTCACAGCCGTAGTCATGATCGTAACATCCGGTAAGTGCGCCATAGAGTAATGAATAGGAACAGCACTTACTCGCTGAAATATGTGCACTGTAAGTGCGGACAGTGTACTGTGTGTAAGTGTACTCATGGCAGTATGGATTTCGGAACATAGCGCAGTTCTCCCTGGACACTTCCCCCAAACAACAAAGAAATAAAGAATAAGGAGAATAACACACATAGATGGAGTTTAGAGATATTACTGGGACAAAGGGCTATGCTTATGCAAATTGCCTGCAGCAAATTACTGTCAGGAGCATGAAGTTTTGCATGTATTTTATTTACAAAGAGTACAGATGTAAATGAGCCCAGCAGCAGTTCATCTGATTTGCACAGGTTGCTGTCTAAATAAGTTGTAATCCCAGGCTACTTATTCTGCAAGAGGGAACTTATGAGTGAGGAAATATCAAATAGCCTGATGTTGTCAGCTCAACAGATACATCACTGATTGAATGAATATCAAAAGTAATGAAAAATCTAAAGAAATGCCTGACTAGAGGAGTTCTGTAAACAGGTGACAAATAATACAAATATTACGGGCCTACTTAAAAGGCAGCTTTGACATATCACACTGAACTGGAGCTACTGTGAGTCATCAAAAGTCAATACAATACACGTTCAGGCAGGAGATCACTGAAGGAAACAGAGGTAGTCAGGACAAAATGAGCTTAACAGAGCTAGATCTATCTTTCAACAGTCTGGTTGAACACATCATAATTCCACAATAAGGGGAAAAAATGCTCTGGATTGTTTATATTTCTTTAAAACAATCAATTGTCTTGGGTGGTGCTAAGCCACCAGCCAAAATTGCTAAATCCCTGCAAAAGAAAACACCACATAAAACAATAAAGGACATCCTGTGAGCCATACTAGCAGAAAATTAATAGGCTGTCATTACTGTGCAAAGTGTCTTAATGATGTATCTTTTAATTCTTATCTCTAATTTTAATTTTTTTTGCTCGTTTGACAGAAGTGTTTTCATTGTGTGAACTAGCAGGTGTTGGGTTATGCTGGGGAAAAAAAAAAAAAAAACCTTTCTATGACATGTCTCACTAGATTGAACAGCAGAAGCTTTTGTAGCTGTTCTGAGCTGCCACACTTGGAGGCAGAGTGAGAAGATAGAAGTATCAGAGGGGGAGATGCCATATCACTTAAATATGGGGATACTAGCATTCTTATTAATGTCAGTCTCTACTTTAGGACATCTGTAGTGTTGCACTTGGTTGAATACCTAAATGAATGAAAAAAGAGAGCTACAGAAAGCTTGTCCAGGCCTAGCCCTTTACGAGGTGGATATGCATGTCAGACTGTCAATTTGGCAAAAGTTACCGGAATTCTTGAACGCAACCCCAGAAATCTGACATTGGAAAGGTGTGTGTGTGTGTGTGTGTGTGTGTGAGTGTGTGTGTTTGTTATGGGGTGGGGCAGGGCTTCAGAAGCTTTTCGACCATCTAACAGGCAGTTCTAATGGAGTACACTTGCAAGGGGCCGGTGGTGTCATAGTTTTTATCTGCCTCAATCATAGACTGCATATAAAGATGGACGACATGACAGCTCCCCAAAAGTAATCCCCATCTGGATTGCCTCCTGCTGGCTGGTTGCAGTATAGGTCACAAACCCCACCCCCTTAATGTAAGTGGATAAGACATGGGCCACACTGAAAACTCAAACTACACTTCAAATAAATTTTATCTAAAGATGGGATGGTTTCAGCTATTTTAGGTAGTTCTTATCATAGTACTGCTTGTTCAAGTGATTGTTTTTCTGATAAGTTTGGTTTTATTTAATTATGTGATGCTATATGTGTATCAGTATGCTGGCTATTAATGGTGTTGCATGCGATTGGTCTGACAGGTGTATACGCAGGAACACAAAACCAGTGACATCGCTACCGCACAGACTCTGGCTCCAAATGTTGTCACCTGCACAAGATGGCTGCAGCTGTATCCGGGATTTTCTGGCTTTATTTTTTCCAGTGGGAGGAAGTGGAGACCCGCTGTCTATCTTTGTATACAGTCTATGGTCTCATTCAGTGTTTTTACCTGGCATATCTCTGTGTAAATTAGATATAACAGTGCCCTAGGGTTTACCCCTGCCTCCGAGGCTTTTAATACAATTACTTTCTGCCACAGTGTCCGTGGTATTTTGCGTCTCTGAACACCCTATATTACATAACTCACGAGCAAGGTCAAAAATTTGGTGCAGTCGTTCGGTAAATAAGAAGAACTGCAACTTACCTGTTTAGTCTATAAAAGGGCTGCAAACCCTTTCCTTCACACACTAGTTATTCCTCAATGACTTATATCTTTCGCACTTAAACTGAACCTCCAGCTGCTCCATTACAGCAAAAATCATAATTCACGGTTGTTTTGGAAAATGTTGAGATCATGATTGTTTAACACCATTACTCATGGACTCTGTTTGTGCCATCTAGGCTCGAGGTGAACTAAACATGCCTGCTGAGTGTAACTTTTAGGGACAGGTGCGCCCTGGATTTATAACACAAGACAAAACAAGAGCATCATTGCAAAATGGAGTGTGGCACAATATCGTCTTATCTCAATTATCTTGTTTTCGTAATCTTTGGAAGCCAAAATCCGAATTGAATAGAAATTTCATGAATCTCCAAGCACGCGATAATATCAATGATCCAAATCCAAATGATACGTGTAACAAATCTACTAGACAACTTGGACAACTGTGCTTTGTTTTTTATGCTCACATCTCTGGAAATACACTGCTGCCAAATCCACATCTACCCCCTTGGCCCTACTACTCCATTCTGAGTGCTGCTGCATAGGGTAGGGTGTCCCGTTTCTTTTGTGGAATTGAAGGGCAGTAGTCATCCAGCCCTTAAGGTGGCCCTTCAAACAGAAAGTTTTTAGATGCAGACTGCAAACTAGGTGGTAGAGGAACATTCCCAGAGTTATTTGCGCACTGCAGTGGCCTAAACATAAAAAAGTAACATGGCTGCTGCCGGTGTGGGAAAGGACGCCTATAAATGTAAATTTATCTTTGCAAATAATCAGACAAAAATGTTAAAATCCATTGGGATATCTTAGGTTGAATGATTTGCAAAATCCGAGATCAGTAGCTTTAATCCTGTACTGTAAGGTATTAATGACTATAGTACTGAGTAGCTCCGAAGTTACTGGCTCTTTTATCTGTAACTGTTAGTTTACGTTTTACGTTTTGGTGTAATTTATTATCATACTGCCATAGCCTCTCCTCCTGCTGTCTGTGCGTCAGTGCTGCTACACCACATTTACACACACACAGACACACAAACACCAAGTAGAGATGCCATGGTGGAGTCAGAGAAGTGAAGATAACTTGAGCTGACGACAACTAGGCTTGTTACTGTAAGTGCAAGAAAACCTCCATGACAAAATCAATACTTTATCAATACAGCTATCTAGCAACATGTAAACATGTAGAAAAGCAATATTTTATTCTGCTTTCTCAGCAGTCTCTCATCCACTGCCGCTAATTTCATGTTATAAACAAGCACAGAGGCTTTTCAGCTAATAACAAATTGTTACTTACAAGTTGAAACAACAAAAACTGTTTATGTCCAAAGGTTTACCTTTGTTTGCCTCGTATCTTAACACTTACCAAAGGTAAGGTTACCTGCAGGTAGTGAATCTCCTCAGCAGCAGAGGGAGGAGCAGAGAGGACAGGAAAACTGTTACTGACTGCTGTCTGTGTTGTTATTTCTTTCTAAACTTCACTCAGTATTGTGATGTCAAAATATTCACTTCAATTCAATTCAATTCAATGCCTTTATTGTCACTGCACAGCAGTACAAAGAAATGTTGAGATCTTTGGGCTAACACACATAAAAACAGCAAAAGACAATTAACAATAACCAGCAACAGTGAGACACATAACGTACACCATGGGTAAAAAAAAGAGAATATATAATGCAGTAAATAATAAATAAATAGTACAAATCCATATGCAGTGTAATAAGGGCAGCAGTATAAACTTAATTTCACATCTGGCCAAGCCAAGGAGCATACACAGTATGCACTATTGCATATTAGATTAAATAATTATCTTAATAGCACTTGGATAAAAACTGTTGAGTCTAAAAGTGCGAGATCTCATAGACCTGTATCACTTTGCAGAGGGTAGCAGTGTGAAGTGTTGGTGTCTTGGGTGGGAGGAGTTCTTAATTATGTTTGTGGCCTTACGGAGACAGCAGCTTTTGTACAAGTCCTCAAGTGCTGGTAACTGTGTACCAATAATGTTCTGGGGTGAACTGACGACCCTCTGGAGAGCATTCCTTTTAGCAGCCGTGCAGTTGGAAAACCACACTAGCATGCCATATGTCAGGATGCTCTCAATGCAGCAGCGATGGAAAGCCACAGGCAGTTCCTGGGACAGTTTGCATTTTTTCAGTGCCCTCACAAAGTACAATTGCCGCTGTGCCTTCTTCACAAGTTCAGTGGTGTGAGTGAATGTGAGGTCCTGGGAGATGTGTGTATCCAAGAATTTAAAGAAAGGCACTCTCTCCGCAATTTCTCCTTTCATGTTTAAAGAAGCAGGATCCTCCTTGTGTCAGATTGTTTGTGGAGCACTAATCAGTCAGTCTACACACTTCATCCCTATAGGCAGACTCGTCTCCGTTCTGTATCAGTCCGACTACAGTGGTGTCATCTACAAATTTAATGATGGTGTTTGTGCTGTGTGTTGGTGTTCAGTCGTGTGTAGAGGGCAAACAGAAGAGGACTCAACACACAACCCATGCAGGACCCATGGTTTAGTGTCAGGGAGGAAGAGTGGTGGGTCCCCAGCCTGACCATCTGTGACCAGTTCCACCTGCATGTGTGCTGGTTCACACCCAAGTCCAGCAGCTCCATTCTGCTGGGGATGGATTTTATTAAATACAGAGCTTAAGTCCAAAAACAGCAGCCTCACAGATGTTTCAGGGTGTTCCAGATGAGACAGTGCAGTATGCAGGGTCCTCTGTTGACCTATTTGTCTTATAGGCGAAATGGTGCTGGTCCAGGGTGGGTGGCAGTGCAGCCGTGATGTGCTTCAGAATCAGCCTCTTGAAGCACTTCATCACAGTGGGCCTGAGAGCTACTGGTCTGAAGTCACTGAGGCTGTTGATGGATGTTTTCTTGGGGACAGGGACTATAGTGACAGATTTAAAGCATTTGAGGACAGTGTATGTAAACAGGGAGAGGTTAAAGATTTTGCTGAATACCTTTGCCAGCTTGTCGGTGCAGTCTCTAAGTGCCCTCCCCAGGATGCCATCAGGACCAGCAGCTTTCCTGAGGTTAACACTACGGAGCACCCTCCTGACACCCTCTGCGCTCAAGGTAATTGCCAGGCTGTCTAAGACTGGAGGCAGCAGATTCCCAGTGACTGTATCAGTCACCTCAAAGCAGGCAAAGAAGTGATTCAGTTCTCTGCTAGAGAGTCACTGGTGGTAGTGGAGGTGTCTTTGCAGTATTTGTAGACCCCCTCCTCTGCTCTTATCAGAGTCTATGTGCAACCTGCTAGCATGACAGCCTCTTCAGGGATCCCGCTGTGGATCCAGGTCTCAGTTATCACCATTAGGGAGCAGTCCAGAAATGACTTTTGTGCCGCGATGATCATCTCCAGCTCATCCACCTTGTTGCAGAGCAATCTGGCATTAGTGAGATTGATACTGGGCATCGCTGGTTTGTGCAGCGCTCTCCTTAGCCTGGTTAGCATGCCGGCTCGACAGTGGTGCTTTTGCCTCCTGTAGGATATGATCGAATCTACAGCTTCAGAATACATCCATACTGCCACATACCACTCCGATCTTTAAAAGATCATCCCTGCTCTATGTAGCATTGCTGGTGTAGGAGGAACAGCCTTGTGAACTTTTAACCTCCAAAACAGGAACTGCAAATATACGGACAAGAGGTCTGGATGTCAGTTCCGAAACCTTCCAGGCTCCAGGTGGCTGATCTGCATCCTGGAAAACCTAGCAGGCATGACACCTTAGCCAGACTAGGACCATCAATGAAGCTTTCTAAGCCCACTGTCCTGCTGGGATCAAAAGCAGCAGGGACACCAATTCACACAGACTGTTGTCTCCAGGACTAAATATCACCCCCATCCTCTCTCCTCTCTTCTGAGTTCTTTGCCTTTGTCTGTTACTTCACACCCTTATGGGAGACAAAAGCTCCAGACACATTCCTAAGCAAAGAATAAGCTATCTGGTTAACCAAAAGTAAGATGTCTCCTAAATATGAAGTATACATGTTACTCATGTTATAACATTGTAACCCCTCATTTAAAAGTAGCGTCATACTGCCATCCTATGACGATAGTTAAGCAAGAATCCCGTAGGAATTGCGTATCATAGTTTGAGTTCAAGAATAGTAGCTTGATTAATCAACCAATGTTAGTAGTATATGCTTAGTATGTTGATGCACCTGCAAACTAATTTGTAATGTTTGTTCACAAAACATTTTTTTTTCCTTTTTCTTTCTTCTTCTTCTTGTTCTTTTGTTGTCGATTCAAGGATATATATGTATGTCGTAGAATGAATATATGATGTCTAAATGTGATGGTATAAAGCAGATTTTTGACCATAATGGGAAGAGTATGTAGCTATCGCGAGTAAAATGTTTAAGTATATGATCTGGAAAAATCAAGTCATGCTTAAACTGAGAGACCCGCCTTGCGTGAAACACGCCCACTCAATTCTAGATAAAACTCAGTGGCTCGGCAGTTTCTCCTCTCTTCTCTTTTCTTCTTCTCTTTTTCTCCAGCTCCTGTTTTTTTTTTTTCATTGTTGTTGTTTTCTTTTTTGTTCTTCCGACTTTTTTTTGCAAGATTTTTTATGCTTTACCTGTTACGCTCTGAGTCTCGGCCTCCGCGTAACTTTTCCCACTCCATGTGATTGACAACATTAAGCTCCAGGATTGCTTGCCAGTCCTGAGTTTTTCCCTTTTTCTTTTTCTTTGGGCCTCCAGTAATATTACACCTGAGGTGACGAAGCCCACCGATCGCATTAATTTTATTTTTAAGTATTAATGATAACTTTAGTAATAATCTCGTACGAACAACGAGATTGTTTCAACTTTATCATAAGCGGGTAGCTACGGTCCCATAACGGAGCAACTCCATCCAAGATCCATCAGGTCCAGCGGCCAGCCACCTGCCGGAATTATTCCCAAGGCGGTGACTCTTTTGCCAAACTAAGACTTTCAGCAGCTTAAGATAACGGATGTTTGAGGACTACCAGAAGGACTTCACAGTCAGACCATCGCCCATCACTGGTTCCCGTTGGCACCGTCCCACAGGGAGACTGAAGTGAAACCGAGTGGTAAGCGACGGCGGGGGTCCCCTGAGACACATCCGATTGGATCAACGCTGCAAAGAAAGTAGGCAAGCCTTCCCTCACCTGATGCAGCCGCTGTGTTGTGATAAGAGTTGATGTCGAAAAGGAGACTTAATTATTCGGATCTTAATTTAGGCTTCGTTAGATACATAGTTTTGCGTCTGCAATTTATCCAAAGTTACACACTCTTCTCACTATCACCAAACTGAATAACTGCCAAAGTGTTTTCTATTGCTTCCACACATTTACACTTCCTGTGATTTTACAGAATTTCACCCCATCTCCATTTAAGATTAATTTTCTCAGTTGTTAAACATTTCATCACATAAACTTTCATTTATCGCCAAGTCATTGTCCATGTATGTCCTTGAACTGAAACTACAATCACTGTATAGAGAACTCATAACTTAGATATTGAGACTGATTTATAATTGATAAGTGTACCGACAAATTAATGATTGATTTACATCTATCTGTAAAGCAAGGAATCTCTGTCTGTCAGTCTGTGTGTCTGTGTGTCTGTCAGTCTGTGTGTCTGTCGGTCTGTGTGTCTGTGGCTCGCATATCTCTCAGACTGTTTGTCAGATCGACCTGAGCTTTCGGATATGGCTTGCGCATGGCACGATGTTGTGCATCCGTCATTTTGAAGTTTTTTGGATTGATATTCACAACGTTATCATTAAAAGTTTAAATCCCATACACCTCCGTGTAACCAGTCAGCCTGTCGAGCTCTCTGACGCAGCTGTAGCCACGCCTCACAGCATACAAGATCAAATTACCTACCGCTATACCGCTCTGGGTCACCCAAAACTTTGCACAAGCTTACCCCGGATGTCCACTGGATCCATGAAGTGGGCGATTCAGCCACGGCGCGGGTGCCGGACATAGCTGTCAAGTCTCCCGTTTTGGCCGGGAAACTACCAACGGCTGAGGGGCGTTCAGTGCCCTTCCGCCGTTGTAAAATCACTGTAACTCACGGCTTCAAGGGGCTTATAGCTTTTATAAAACGGTTACCCTACATATAGCCCATAAAATAAACACACACAAAAAAAGAATCAACAATTTATTGGTAATAATACAACAATAAAATTGAGAACTATTCATTCTTCCACCAAGCAAGCTCGAGTGGACAGAATGGTTGCCAAGCAACACAGACGCTGTGGGTCTACCAGTGGGTTACACTGATTTTACAACGGCATGGAACGCGGCTCAGCCAATCACATTTAAGGATGGGAAGCACCCGTTTTATAAACCATAAATAAATGTGCTTCATACACCCTTTGTGTTTTCATTTAGGCTGTATTATAACGTAGGAATGTTCACAGCATTTCAATGTCAACAAAGGTAGGCCTATCAGATTCTGATCACCTAATTGTAGTTAGTAAGCGGTTGACAAGTTGTTTTTAGATATCTTGTACACCTGTCTTAAAATGTAAGGGATACTGGAGCTTGGTTGGGGTGGTGGGACGGCTCGCAGCGAGCGCCGGAAGATTTCCCTTATTTTCAAATCCAAAACTTGACAGGTAAGGTGCTGGAGCTAATCGCGGCCATTCAAGTCTATGTAAACTGCTCCACCAGAAGCGGCTCGGCGCTCCGCTAAAAATAAGCGCCAGGTCTATTTTTTTGACGGACGCTGCGCGACCAAGCGTCAATTCCCACAGACCAAATGAGTCAAACAGGAAGCCAGGCGCAGAAAAGACGAGAGTATCTGGTCAATTTTCAAAATAAAAACACCCATGAAAACTCCGGAGCGTATCGCTACAACAACATGACGTCAAAGTTTGTGGCCCCCGGCAGATAGAGAAATCTTTTCTTTGTTTGTTGATGTCTTTTTACCTCCAGTGTTTCCGCAAATTATCGTGTGACATCATGATCTCGCAATCAATTCCAGCCGCTCACGTGCGCGCTGCTATACGCTTCCAGTGTACATTGACGCCCGGCACAGGACGGAGGAGTCCGTGCCATGGCCGGACCACGCACGCGACGGATCCAGTGTACACCCGGGGTTATGGCATTCCCTTTCGTCCCTCCCACATATAGGAATACATGAAGTGGTGCAGTTTGCATTACCATGACATGTTTCAGTAATCTCATGGTAAGTAGTATTTCTTTAGTTTCACCACGCTGTTCTCATCTGCTCATGGTGTTTGCTGACATGGTTAGATTGACTAAAACATTGCCTAAACTTCCCATACCAAAGTATGGCTAGGTCGGAAACGTTTGTTTTTCCTTTCAGGCGTGCAGGGTTACGTGCTTGCTAGCTACCATTTCAAGATTGTTCGCCTACAGAAAGCAAGGAAACCTAATGATGTTGCGTGTCTCTCCATATCTCAATGTACGTTCATGTCTTACCCAATGTACAGTTTCTCTATTAACTCTATGTAAGAGTGTGTACACTTCTTTGTACATCCAACCATCGAACACAGTCTCATTTGGCCATACATGAAAAATCTACTTAAGCTTCCACGATTCTATAGAAAAACATACTTCCTACGGGCACTGCACTATTAGTTATTAATTTGATTACGGTCACTTTCCGTTGAGAGGGTGGTGCCCAAACGAGTGCAAAATTAACCTACAGGTAATTTTCCTACACTCGTCAAAAACCAAACAAACATAACAAACAACAGGAAAACAACAATGCACAGAGAGAGCAAAGGCGCTGTATCTAAACGCCCCGCCATCTTGTAAGTGCATCCGCAATCTTGTATTTTATTGACTTTTTAGATTTGTTTTGAGTGAGGTATTTAGTTTAGTGACTTTGCAGTTTTTAATATTGCTGTTGCTGCTCTAGAAACATTTAGTTATAAAATATTCAGTATTAGCTCTCTGAGGATCTCTTAAACATTCTAGCAAAAATTAGTGTTCAAACTAAATATCCCCAATCGAATCGATATCCGATGAATATCAAATCAAATCTAATTGAATCAGGACCATATGAATTGAAATCTAATAGATTCTGGAAATCTGTTGCGATACCCATATTGCTAAAAGGGTGGCTTGTTTTAACAGTAACACTGGTGAGAGTGCAAGATTTGGCAGTTACGTATGTACATTAAACCACAGGAGCTCATGTTGCTTTGTTCTTCACCTGTTGTAAATATTTTATGTCATATATGCAAAAATACAAAAAGGACATTGTGATGCTTTTCTATGGAGTTCAGCTCTAACAACTAATGTTTCTTAAGTTCCATATATTGTATATTCCCAGTTTGGGTCACACTTACTTTCTCTTTCCTCTCTTCAGTTTCGGGGCTTGGCAGTCGGACCTTTAGTTTGACTGACCCTTCTCTGAAAATATCTCCAAAGCCAACGCCTCGGATCTTCTTGGGCTGAGCGATGACTCCGTTCCCTGAGGCAGGTTGTGGGGATGTGGGGGTGGTAGTACTATCCATTCCACTTCCATCTGCAGAGGAGATACAACAGGGTGAGACAGAGGATGAATTAATCCACAAATATCTAATCTTACTGCTTTGTCTCCAGCTGCAATACTCTGCAGGATTGCAGACATGATTTCCCTTGGAAAACAAACATTTTATTCCCCTTTCAGCCACCAGAAAGTGCTACAGTTGTGTTGGTGTAATTAACAAAGATTACCATTAGAACATTCCTTAGTATATGAATGACATGATTAGCTCTAAATAAACTCAGTGGAAGTTTGATGCAAGATGGAGAACTTGTATCATATTTGATGCTACCTAGTATTTCCTTATATTGTAGGATTTAAATGTTGTCACTTAATATCGAAACTCAAGCCCTGGATCTTCAAATGTGCACACACACACACACACACACACACACACACACACACACACACACACACACACACAGACATTCCACATGCACACCACACACAGAGCTGTTTAAAAAGCTGCTGTACCTCCCAGTCATATAAGTAGCACACTAAAGGCTTAAAAACATCCAGCTGCAGACTGAACTCTCTGCCAAACTTCTTGTTGAGGCTTGTTACAGCTGGGCCAAAACAACATCTGAGCAACTCCATTACTACACATTGTTTTATGAGGACAACGAATTAATGACCATGATGCAAAGAGAACAACCTGTGTTCTTGTAGCGTTCCCAGACATGAACTGCATTTTAAGGCTCCACACACACAGACACAGCTGAGTCTAAGAACAAATGTACCTACTCTGAGCTTTGTTTTTGGTGTCGTGCCTAATCTAACATAATTTCAGTTAGCCCTCTCTGATGTTTTTCCCTATAACTTGCAACCTTCACATGAATGGAACGCTGCTTGTTTGCCTTATGCGTCTTACCGGTATCTTCTAATGCCGTGTTGTTGGAGTCTCCATCCTCTCTAAGGGCATCCAGCTCTTTGACAAAGTTGGAGGGAAACAGTCCTGACTTGCTGTTCAAGTTGCCGCTCCACCAGCCCTCTTCAACCTGCACAGAGAACAAATTATTAGATAAAAACCACCTAAAGTGCTAATGTGACTTTTTCCCCCTGTAATTTTCATTGTATAACAATCTGGTGGCTCTGGCAATGGCTATCGTCGGTGTGGAGGTATAAAAACATATAAGGACCGTCCAATCTGACTTTAAGACAATTTAATACTTTTAAAGGGCTATCATTAGTAAATGTGTTAAAATGTGACATCTAAAGACTCTTTGGGGACCTGCAACCATCCTGGGATTATTAAACATGTTTGAGACCGCTTTTTCCACTGTAATACACACATTAGATGTGTTTTATTGTTCAAATTCCACCACACACATTTCCTTTTACCCTCTTTTTATCATTAGTATTTCCTGTTGCAGTCAGTATAAACCCACAGTTCGTCTCCTACAGCCTGTACCAGCCTGGCTGTAATATCAAACCTACACCACCGTGTCTCAAACAGCACACCAAAAACTGAGTCTGCGGTCTTGTTTATCCTGAACACTCAAAGGTCACCAAGAAAACAGGCCAAGGCCAATGAGATATCCAAGGAGATGAGTTCCACTTGTCAAACCTTCCCAAAAGTATCAGAGGGTAAAATTTATGTGATTTGGTTTGACATATTGGACATTTACAATCTTTAAAGTCAATGCATGCATTAAAGGTACCTCTTCAGTGATGTCTATGATCTCTCCGACTTTTAGCTCGAGCTCATCTTCGTTCTGTGGCTGATATTCAAACAGAACCTTGCACTGTCTCTTCTTAGGCTCTGTGAAAGGCAGGTCACACAACACCAGTTAGTCAACCATCCTGTTTATTTATCAAATAGGACAAGCTGTGTGTACAGGCGTGTCTCTGTCTCTTGCAGAATGTCAGAGGAGGCAGTGTGAGAACTGGGACAGGTGAGAAAGCAAGCAAGGTTTAAATCCGGGAAGCGGGAGCGGCAATCCAGTGCCTCTGGGACTGTTCAGTAAGGCAGGCAGCAGACACACCCTGCTGAACAAGCAGAGCAGAGCTGCAAAACAACATGGAACAACAAAAGAAGAATTAGGATTGACGTGAATGTGTTCAAACCTTTTTAAAAAGTTTTCAAGAAGGACAGCACAAGGTACTCGACCTGTGTCTCTGACACATTAAACTCTGAAAGAACACAGCAAAGTCACTTTCAATGCTTCCACAGGACGCACTATTATTTTACCAGATAAAGCAACAGTATGAACAACAAATTAATGTTGAAATCATAGGAGCAGTGGCATAGCATGGCTTTCAAAGTTTTTTAAAGTATTTCCGATGTCACAGAAACTCTGAGAGTAAAATGTATGCTTTAGATCAGGGCTGCCCAAATAGTTAAATAATTATTATTTTCCCACTGCCAGCAGTCGGAATATCTCTTTAAATATTTATTTATTGTTGCACTTCCTCTACTGACCACAAATCAGCATTGTGTTACATTGGGGGAAGGGTGGCGCTGTTTAGCTCTCGTCAGCTCAAATCCGGCCCGAACTGACCAGAGAGGGAGAAGATGCTGGGATGGAGGCATGGAGCATGTGAGGAATTGGCACACTGACAAAAGAAAGTTTAAAAATTGTTGGGAACACGAGTACTTTTTTACTGAAATTGATTCCAAGGCAGTATGTCTAATATGCAAGCAGAGAGTCGCTGTTTTAAAAGAATACAATCTCCGTCACCACTACGAAACGCAGCATTCCCATCAGTTCTCAAAATACACCGGAGACGAGAGAAAGGTGAAGGCTGGAGACCTGCTATCAAAGTTAACCTCCCAACAACATACCCTACTCCAGCCGTCAACTGTACAAGAGAATGCTACTCGGGCAAGTTATCAGCTTAGCTCCATCATTGTCAGAAGCGGACGACCGTTTGCTGTGGGTGATTTTGTGAAACAATGTCTGACAGTTGCTGCTGACACCGTGTGCCCAAATCAGACGCGGGCCTTTTCCCAGATTAGTTTGTCACGGAACACCGTCACCCGCCGTGTGGAGGATATGGCCGAAGACGTTCGCGGCCAAATTGTCCAGAAAGCAGGTCAATTTTCTGCCTTCTCCATCGCGTGTGATGAAAGCACGGATATATCGAACTCGGCACAGCTGCTCGTCTTCCTGCGAGGCGTTAATGAGGACTTTGAAGTGTGTCAGGAACTCGCGGGCCTTGAAACACTGAAAGGGACAACAAAAGGAGTGGATGTTTTTATGGTAGTACAGCGAGTTATGGATAGGAACAGCTTAAAGTGGGAAAAGCTATCTGGCATCACGACCGACGGCGCCCCGGCTATGGTCGGTAAGAGAACAGGTCTCACTGCACTTGCGTCAGACAAAGTCCGCGAGAGTGGTGGGTCGGTGTTAAAACACCATTGTATTTTACACCAAGAACAGCTGTGTGCCAAATCCATCGGCCTGAAAAACATGATGCAATATGTCATCGCCATCGTTAATAATATTCGCTCAAAGGCGCTCTCACACCGTCAGTTCCAAGCACTTCTGGATGAGATGGATGCACAGTATGGAGACGTGCAGTACCACCAGGAGGTCAGGTGGCTGAGCAGAGGAAAGGTTTTACGGCGTTTCTTTGAACTGCGTGAGGAGATCAGGGCATTTCAAGCAACAAAGAAAAACAACATTCAAGTGCCTTCCGACATACACTGGATTTCCGACCTGGCTTTTCTCGTGGACATTACAGAGCTACTGAATATCCTGAATCTTCAGCTTCAGGGGAAGGACCAGATAATCAGTCAGCTGTATGATCACGTCAGAGCCTTCAAGCAAAAACTCCTGTTGCTCAGCAGACATCTCTCAACAGGTGAGGTCTGGTTTCAATACTGTAATCACAAAATAACGAATTAAACTTTATTTTATTTATTTAATTAATTAAAAAAATAAATAAATGGGGGACAATACATAAATAACTAGGCTTATTATTGATCCTAACCATGTTAATTGTGTGACCTATGCATCCATATTTTGTGTTAGTGAAAATTAGGCTGCATCATTAAATGCACCTCAATTTTCTTGAATCTAACATTGTTCTTTTTGTCTTTATGTCTCTGCATTCAGGAAATTTGGCACATTTTCCCAGCCTCAAAGAAGTTGGGTTGATGGAGGCAGACACACCAAAATACCTTGACACTCTCAGCAATCTTGAGGTGGAGTTTGACTGTCGCTTCAAAGATTTTGAGGAAAATGCAAAAGCATTTGAGCTGTTTGCACAGCCCTTTTCTGTACATGTGGATGCAGTCAGTGAGGAGCTTCAGATGGAACTGCTGGAGCTTCAGTCTGATTCAGACCTCCGTAGCAAGTTCAGAGAGCTTCCCTTACAGGACTTTTACAGATGTGTTCCAGCACATAGGTATGCCAAGATCCGCAAACATGCACAGGTGATGCTGTCTCTCTTTGGAAGTACATACGTCTGTGAGCAGGCTTTCAGCCTGTTGAATCTCAATAAGTGCAAACTGAGAAATTCACTCTCTGACTCTCACCTACACGACATTCTCACTTTGTCAGTAAGTCAGCTGGAGCCTGATATTGAGAGACTTTTAAAGACCAAGGGCAGGCTTCATGTCTCCCACTGAAAGGCATTCTGCATGTAATATGCACTGAGGATTGTATGCCTAAAAATGATTGTTCAAGGCAGTGATGATTGTAGCATTTTTGTCCAATGAGACCATTTTGTGTTTCATGTTACTCATTGCACCAAATGTATTTCTATGAAAACAGTATTGTTTCAAGCACTGAAGAATGTATTGGAGGCCTAGGTGTGAAATGTCTGGCACTTTGGAGCATGTTCTGCTCTGTATGGTTAATGTTTGAGCTGAAATTAATGTAAACACAGTTCAGTGATTTATAAGAAAAAGCTAAAAAGCTAAAGCTGTTGTTCAATTATATTCCTATTTGAAAGTGATTGTTCAAGACAGCGGAGACTGTAATATACTGGTCTTGTAGGGACATGTTGTGTCCCATGTTTTTAGAGACATAGGCCTGGTACTTATTATTTTTCTGCTTTCAATAAACAGAAATGTTATTCATTTTCTAAATTACTTTGTATGACTGTTTATTTTGCATAGTTATATCATAATAATTTAATTAAATGCACTGCAACATGAATGTTTAGTTTTGGCCCGTGACCCTCCACCCTGGTTAATTTTTGGCCCTCCACTGAGAAGTATTTGGGCACCCCTGCTTTAGATGTTATTATCAAACTATCAGTGATGTGTCTGTGTTTCTGTTCTGGTGCTCTGCACATATCAGACGCCCGTCCAGCTTCTGTCATCCCCAGCTCACAATAAACATTTAAATTTAAAAACTTAAAAAATTCCTACCAAACCAATGATACATGCTAGAGTTTTGAAACTTCACCACAATGTAGCCCCAGTACTGCAGAAACTTTTGTCCATTCAGACTCATTACAAATTATGAAGTCCATCACTCTGTTTTTTTTTCAAAAACTGTAAAACTTATAAAAACATATCTCCTCCGTGTCTCTCCGTGTCTCCTTCCAGACAATTAGCTCAGTGAGTTAGGAGCTAGATCACAGTGCCAAGGACTCTGGGTTCAAGACCCAACAAGGGGGATGAGTATGACACATCAAAACTACAAAGAGTCTTTGAGAAACAAATGTGTAAAATTTTAGCGACACGGTAGATGATGTTTGACGAATTCATATCAGAATCAATGCAAGAATGGTATTTTAAACAACAGTTATTTACTTATGAAGCAAATCAATCATTCTTAAAAATAAAACATGGAGGCAGTCTTTAGCTCAGTTGGTAGAGCAGCCGCTCCATGAAAGAAAATACACCCCTCAATGCAGGCGGCTGCGGATTGAATCCAGCGTTGGAAGGCCCTTTCCTGTGTGTCATCCCCCTCTCTGTCTCTCCATTTCCTGACTCTCGCGACGCTCACTTTCCATTGAAGGCAAAAAAGCCCCAAAAATATATAAAAAAAAAAAATTACCAACATCTCAATGCTGTTTAGATGCAATATGTATATTTTCAGAACAACTGCAGTGACTTTAAGAGTGGTATTTTTAAATCAGATTTTCTCTTGTGAAGCAAAGCACTTATTGTTAAAAACAAATCACCAACATTTATTTATTTATTATTGTGTAGTGATTTCCACTGAGTGTACTTTGCAAATTTATTCCAATATTAAACCACTTTTACTTTTCAATTGCTGCAATACAATTTCCAGATGATGCAACCTGCAAAATGACTCAGCTGATGCTAAATGCAGATTGTAATATCAACTTCCTTGATGTCTTCCTATTCTTCTGCTTGTTGCTCAGAATTGCCTAAAAATGCCCGGACCCGAACCATCGCTGCGCTGCAGCTATAGTTTTTTTTTTTTTTTTGGCAAGACAGTGTGCCGTGCAATGTACTGGGGACACAATGCGGCCGCAAAAAGGAGGAGAGACTCTGCACCGTAAGGCTCCCAGATAGCATTATCTTCTCTCTTCTGCTGATAAAATGGTGGATATACAGCTCACAGATACTGTTGTTGCACATTTCAGATCCGTTTCTTGCGCAGTTAGCTTGTATACGTGTGACATCAATGCGGCTGTCGTTCCACTGAGCCCCATTCAAACTTTAAAACTTTATATGGAAAAATATAATATTCAAAAATAATATAACTACAGATATTCCTGTAATCCTACATGGCAACGTCTGCTCTGACAGCAGCTGTTGTATTCACTGATACAGGTGGTGTTTAACCGTGCAGGGGGCGCACTGTGTTTTTTTCTCTGATGACACTGCATTGGGATAATGAGATCATACGGCTGATTGATACTAGTTTTCTTTTTTTTACGTCATATTTGATCACTTACAGAGCATGTGTCTGCATTGACTAATGAAACTACACTAAATCAAGAAGCACCATTTCCTATGCTAATTAACATCATATTCCATGACTCAACAGCAGTTCACAGAGTAGAGAGCAGACAGTGCTGGTGCTGAAGGAGCCCTTTGTCAGATGTTCAAAGGAACTTGCACACAGTAGACTGTAGACTGCCTATACTGTAAATAGGCTTTTATATTGTATTCTAGTTCTAAATGTTAAATACATAATTAGGAACACAGTAATGGATAAACAGCGCAGACTACTGTGTTTTCCATGCATTGATTTATTTGTGACATCCTGCCACAATATCAACATTTAGTGCCACAGTTTCATTTTCTTTTTATTTCTTTACTTTTCAAAATTCGATAACCAATAAAATAAATTAATTGAAAAACATGCTACTGTGATATTGATGCAGTCACCTCTCTCCCTCTGCAGTCAACACTATGTAACCTTACTCAATGTCCCACCAACAGCAATATCTGATAGGTTATTAAGTCCCTCCAGGATCCTTGAATTTGCGGCCCAAAAACCTTGGATATGCGGCCAACTTTGTCAAAAATTGCGATAAAAATTGCAGCAATTTTATGTGATTGTTTTGCAGGAAATTGCCGCAAATGACAAAAATTGCGGCTAATGACAAAAATTGCAAGTCAGGAGAAATAAAATATGTGAACTACTGCCTGCAAAAAAGAAGTCATGTAATCACTTGCTATAATAATCATACTGAACATTACAAAAACAGTTGCAAATGTTTCAGTTCTCTTCTTCAGTTTTCTCTAATTAGTTTCAAAACATGGACTCCAATAATGTTGCAAAAAATCCTGAGTGAATATTGTAGCTCTCAAACCAGACAATGTGACTGTAAAACAACATGTAAGCTACATCCTCTTTAAAAAAAACATTTTAATAAATTCAACACATATAAGCTGGTGCACTGAGACCATTTTCTGGTACTTCGCGGTAGAAAAGTGGCTGTCAAAAGAAGACTTTTGCTTTTGTTCCACCACAATGTTGCACAGAGTACAAAACAGTTTCCCCCCACTTAAGTGCAAAACATCGGGGAACTGTTTTGCGCAGTCTTCTGCGGTTATTTTTGTTGGCAGGTGAGAGCGTTTCTCCATACTGCATTGGCCTTAGCGCCATTTGATGACATGTCTGATGACATTTCAAATGACGTAGCATGTGCGTCAACTTTCGGTCAGCCGAAAAATGCGGAAAAATCAAGAGACTTTGGAAAAATTGAAAGCCCCTGCAAATATTGCGGACTTTCATTGAATTTGCGTTAATCATTGCGATCACAAGATTGCGATTTTCTGGAGGGACTGGTTATTACTTGTGATGTGTAACCAATCAACACTGATCCATTATCAAAGTTACTAAACAAAGTTACTAAAATTGTTGACATATTATAATTTTTCCTGAAAAGAATGACATGTCATAACTCAGGGCATAGTTGATTAAGAACAAAGTATAGATGAAAATAATGAAAAAGTACAAAAAAGGTGCTTTTTTTTTTATTTAAAAAATAGCTTTAAATCATTAGAAAAGGTTTTGTAAGTGTATTTCTTAACTTTGTGTTGTCAATACATGTGTTCTGTGTATCTGGGATGCATTTATTGACAGCCTTCACAACTCACTGAGGACTTAAACCTCTTTCATAATTTTCTGCAAAGAAACAAAAGATCTGTATATAAAAATGGCCATAATCTTTTTTCGCAAGGTTTTTGGCAGAGCAGACCTTTCATTCAGTGGACCTCAATGTCAAAATGAATAGAAAAAAATACAAACAAAATGTAGAGCAAATTTGGGGTGTCTGGATCCCTGACTATATGGACATCATACTGTTACCCATGGCAACAATAAGCATGGCTGAAAGTGAATTATTAGCGACTCCGCAGTGGTTTCAAAAAGAAGAGCAGCTTCAGTAGCGTGGAATAAACTGTGGCATCCTGAATGTTTTATGAACAGCCCCAGACTTTCAGCAAATTACCGCTCAGAAGGAACTCATCCAGCAGCTCCTCTGGCAGTTTGCGTTCCTGCCTTTACTTCCATAACTTGGTTGCTTCACAATGTAGCACATTATCAATGCACACAATGCCCGCCTGTGGGCCACTGAGCTGCACCCCCAAACAAACCTACTTAAAGCAGAGCTGGAGCAGAGGATGCAGAGAGTTTAAGCTGTTAAAAAACTTGTAAGGGGACGCTGCATTTTTCAGTGCGACCGCAAATCACCTTTGTTTAGACTGCCAAAGGAAGAAGAGACAAAGAACAAGTGGTTGGAATTTATTTTTAACACAATTTCTCAACAATACAACCCAGACATTTCATTTTGTTCCCCCTCCATATTCCTAAGGACTGCTTCACAAACTAGCAACAGTTTACAGCTGGATTTAATCCTGAAAGATGGGGCAATTCCCACTTTGTTGGGCAGATCTGGAGACTCGGTCACAACCCGTAAGTATGCTTTACGACTTGTGAATTTGCTATTTAAAAACAAATAAGGGAGCTAATACCAAGTGTTGAAGTGTAAAGTACATGGCTGTAGGACCTAATGTTAGGCTGTACACCCAGTGCTTAGCTGTAGGCCTCAGCCAACTGACTAACCAAGGTTACTGTTTTAAAATGCTTTTGCTACACAGCTTGTAATAAGTAACATTGCCAGCTGGGTGGTCTCAGTAGAAACAACTCAGTGACTGAACTGTAGATAATCTAACTGAGCTATGGATGTGTAGCATGTCCATTTGACAAAAGTTTCAAAGTTTATATGTAACGTGCCTGATCTAAGCAGCTAACCAACACTAGCTCAAGCAGTTAGCTGACAACACAACAGCAACCGGACCTGGAGTCAAATTAAGACCTGCTTTTATTTGTCAGAATGAGTAGCCGCGTTCGAGTTTGATTGGGAATCGGCTTTCAAAGAGGACCCATTATGCTTATTAGGTTTCCCCTTTCTTTAGAATGTTTAATATAGCATTATAGCTGTAGGCCTCGGCTTACTGGCTAACCAAAATGATTGTTTTGAGAATGTTTTGCTACTTGGCTTACAGGAAGTTACACTGACAGCTGGGTGGTCTCAGTAAAATGAACTGAAAGACTGAAATCTAAGAGCTAATGATGTGTAGCATGTCTATGTTGACAAATGTTTCAATATTTATATGTGTTCTGTCTGATCTAAGTAGTTAAGTAACGCCAGCTCAAGCAGTTAGCTGACAACAAGACAGCAATCAGACCTGGTATTGAATTAAGACTGTATTTATTTGTCAAAATATGTGGCCATACTCAGAGTTTGATTGGAAATCGGCTTTTAATATACGTTTTACAGTAGATGTACGTGTTTTTTACTTGGAGCTCTGTTACATGGGGGCCGTTTTCAATATTGCTACCGAACAGTATAGTGGGTCCCGAGTTACCCAGCTGGGGAGGTATTTACGTGATGAAAGGACATTGTGTGTGTGTGTCCATTTCAGTGGCGGCTGCTGGTCTTTCAAAGAGGGGAAGCTCATTGTTGGCTTACATCATAAAGTTTGTCAATTTATTTATACGTAAATTCTGCCCTCCGTTCCTTTTCAAGAAGGTGTTGATCTGCTCTGCTGTTTAATTCTAAGTTTCTCCTCGTAAGGAAGACAATCAAATGGCTTTGCCAAAATCAGGTCGACAATATTAGCATTGTCTGCCATCGTGTGCACCTTGCTAGCTAGCTAGTTCACTCTGACCTAGCCAACAGTATGACTGATTGAACGATCTAACGAAACGATATTAAACTCGAACAAGGAAATGTTCAAATTATGTTAAACTGAAACAAGGAAATACTATGAGTGTGTTTTATTTACAGTGTAAGAAATGAACAAGTAATTTCGCGAAGTAAATACCAACAAATGAGTTGCAGTTTGTCTTTCGACTTCACTTGAAAAATCCGCGATGGGACTGAGCTGAGCTTTCAAGTGACGGTGTATATCTCAAAATAGCTGTCAATCAAAACGGGATTCAGCCTTTCGACTGATCCTCCAATCATCCTGCAGAAGCTCAGCGTCCAGCCCAGCCAAGGCCCACCCACAGCTCCATTCACCCCCAGAGACGCTGAGCGTCCGGGGGCGGGACAAAATCGTGGCATTCATCCAATGACCGTCGAGTTTCAAGGCAATGAAAAAAACTGTTCCATGCAGTCCCATTGAAGTGCATGGACACTCAGCTTCTACGGGCAAATGCATTGACCATAGATCGTATAAGAAAACAGCGCTACGGGAATGTATGAGAAGTTAATAACATAGAGTCAGTCGATTTGTGATAAGTAGCTGATTCTGAACGAACTTGTCTTCGAAATGAACGTATTCTAATGCATTTGTAGTCAATGAAATGTTAACACAACCGCACATATCTGACCATTTAATTTTTGACATTTTAGGGGAAGCTGAGCTTCCCTTGCAGTCTTAGAGAAATCGCCTCTGGTCTGTTTCTACATGTATTTGAATATGTATGTGTGGTCTGCTGATGTTACAGGTTACAACACTGTTTAGCATTTTAGATGTTGAATGTTTTCATCTGGCGTAGTTTCAGTATAAGTTACTTAATTTTCCTCTGTCTTTTAGGGCCCGTCCACACGAAGCCGTTTCAGGGTGAATACACCAAAGTATTTATGCGGTTCAGCCTTTCGTCCACACGAAGATGGCGTTTTAGGGGGGCGAAACCGCATCTTTTTGAAACCGGGTTCCAGAGTGGATAAATCTTTAGACGCCGCCTTAGCGTCTCCGTGTGTACGGCCAATACGCAACTTTTGGCCGGCGATGATGTCATAGCCCCATCTCTCTAACCTCTGACTTTACCTCGGCAGGAAGCTGTCCCATCACAACAACAACAGTGGCGGATTACAGACAGCAATAAACAACTATTTACGCCACAGTTTTGTTTACAGTTCTCTATTCTTCAACTGGGAAATAAAAGGTGGAACACACCACCTGTTATAGCTCAAACTTAAGGTAAACAGCTGCTCCTTCTAAAGATGATGTATGATCTCTGATGACTTATTAAGAGATACTAACACATCATTCAGTATTAACTATAGCTCCATGTAAAGTGAATGAATGGGATGTTTCCCAGCTAATCCTCCGCTCGTCTGCGTTAACCACACAGTTTACACGTTTTTATAACTTTTGATTTATTAAAAACTGTTCTAAGTGAAACATGAAGCTGAATTTAGCAGCAGACTTCAGTCATAGTGATATAAAGTAGGAGGAAAAGACATTCATGTGTTTATATGATATATAAACACTATTCTACTCTATTCTGTACAGCACTTTGGTCAACTGTGGTTGTTTTTAAATGTGCTATATAAATAAACTGATTTGATTTGATTTGATTTGATTTAAAGGAAGTAGGGTAAATCAGTAACACATAAATACAAATACATTTCACAGCGTGTTGCTGAGCTTATTTTCTAATGTAGCGAGTGAGCAGAGTACTTACAAAGTATCTTGACCCTTAACTAAAGACTGGCCAAGATGACTGACCAAAACACCAGCTGGTCTTAAAGCTTTGTGCATTCTCCTAATGTGACCTGTACAGTATACTGCAAGTTTGAAAGCGTGTGTCAAGTGAAAATAAACATGACAACGACAACTTCTCAAGCAGTATTTTATTATTATAATTACTGGAAATGTGCAAACAAATCACAAGGACTGTCATTAGGACAGATAAGTGACCACTCGTCCCTGGCCACTCCAGCGCCCGGTGCCCACTGTCTGTACTTCGTGTGGATATTTTTTTAATTTGGCGGTGATTTTGATATATCGACAACGTCATGCGGGAAATCTTTCTCTGCCTGTTCTGCATACTGTGCCTGAAACGAGTCCATTATACCGGCCTACTTCGACTGACACGGCCCCAAATCAACGTGTTGTTGAAGTTTACTGGCTCTGTAATCCAGCGTGACTCGAAGCAGCAGCTCGACTTCGTCGTCAGTCCAAACCAAAGTCTCCGTTTTCCCTCATGTGTTGGAATTTGTTTTGGCCATCTCCTTGTTGTGATTGTGCTGGTTCTTCTTCTTCTGTTTGTATACCGCGCAGGCTTTTTTGCATGCTCCACGTCATCTTCTCTGGTTTAGAGCTGTATGCTTTGGTTTTTAATGGCGCGCCATCTCCTGGATGGCATATATACTGCAGCTTTTTTATGCGGTTTCAGTAGCTTGAAACGGTTTCGTCTTTACTCCTGCATTTTCGAAGCTGGCTCCGTGTTTCCGGAACACTATTGCAATCCGATCATTTTCTTTAGCGGTTTCAAAAAGATGCGTCTTCGTGTGGACATGGCCTTAGAGTATATCACAGCAGGGCCCTGGTACCCAACACCTCTCGACTACAGCCAGATTCCAGGATGAAGGATGCCAAACGGACCCTCCACAAACCGTCTCAGTGGGCACACGCTCTGTGGCATTGAAAAAGATGGTATTAATCAGCACACAGCTATATAGGGTTACTCTGAGGAAGTAGCTCCTGGGAAGCAAAGGTACAAAACACCAAAATTATATTTAGGGCCCGAGCACCTAGCGGTGCGAGGACCCTATTGTTTTCCTTAGGATTATTATTTTTTTCCGCGTAATGAATCGCGTTTTTGGGGGCTTTAACATATTCGAAAACTCACCAAATTTGGCGTGCATATTCGTCTAGGTGAAAATTTATGTGTACGCAAAATCTCAACAATGCCAGTTGCAAAATGGCGAAATGGCGCCCCCTAGAAAATTTCAATCGGCTCCCACCGGCAGCCCGTTTGACCAAATTCCCCAAAATTCGGGGGAGTCTTGTATCATCCCAAGACGCACAAAAATGCGCGCTTGGACTTTTTTATAAAACCAACAGGAAGCCGGCTATGTTGATTTGAATTTTTGTCAGAATGATTTTTTTACCGATTTTGGCGATTTGCAAGTGTTCTCTCAGAGCTATCTCCTCCTACACGGTTCATCAGATCGGCTTCAAATTTGGCATGCTGCAACTACACCACTTGATGATCAAAAGTTATTAAAAGATTTTTCCATCGTTAAACGGTTTGGCCGTCAGGTGGCGGCGAAGGTTGACGTCTCGCAAAAAAAACAAAAAAAAAACGAAAGTGCTATTACTTGGGCATGATAGGTCCGATCGGCACAAAACTTGCTGGGTATGATTGTAGTCCTGCCTTCAACACGCCAACATCAAAAAATTCCCCCGTTCTCAAAGCGCCCCCTGCTGGCGACAGGAAAAGTGATGTTTTACACTTTGAGGTGCAGCTCTGAGCACGTTCAGCATATCCAACTCAAATTTGGTCAGAAAGGCCTCAACACGTTGGTTATGCTACATGATGAAGATTGTGACGTATCGTCAAACGGCGTTGCGCGAAGTCGACGGCGAAGTCGACGGTTCGCCAAAACGCAGGAAAGTGGCCTTAACTTCAGTGTCCTTGGTCATATCTGCCTGAAACTTCACGTGTGTTAACAGTCCAGTCCTGAACATGTGATATGAATTCTGTTGATGGGCGTGGCCAAATGGCTTGGCCACACCCTTTAAACAGCAGCCCCTGCGGCACGTTTCACCAACATGCATGAAAATCAGTACACATATGTATCCCACCCAGACGCAGAAAAAAGTCTTTTGGAGCCATAGGCCAAACCCAACAGGAAGTCGGCCATTTTGAATTTAGCGGCCATTTTTGGCGTTTTCCACTTTTTGTATTTTAACGAACTCCTCCTACAGGATTAATCAGAACGGCTTCAAAATCGCTGTGTATCATCTACACTACTTTGTGATCAAAAGTTATTAAAAGATCAGTTACCCGTTGAGGGGGAAATCGACTTTTTGGCGGCGAAGTTTGACGTCTCGCCATGAAAAACAAAATTGCTATAACTTTGGGGTTAATGGTCCGATCTGCACCAAACTTCACAGGATATATAATAGTCCCGCCCTGAACACGTCTACATGCAGAAATTTTGTATTTGTCATAGCGCCCCCTGCTGGTAAAAGGAAATACCATGTTTTAGACTTTGAGGTGCAGCTCTGAGTCCGTTCAGCATATCCAACTCAAATTTGGTCAGAGAGGCCTCAAGACCTTGGTAATGCTATATTATGAAGATTGTGATGTATCGTCAAACGGCGTTGCGCCCAGAGCGCGGCAAAGTCGATGTTTCGCTAAAACGCATAAAAGTGGCCTTAACTTCAGTGTCCTTGGTCATATCTGCCTGAAACTTCATATGTGTGTTAACGGTCCAGGCCTGAACATGTGCTATGAGTTTCGTTGATGGGTGTGGCTAAATGACTTGGTCACGCCCATTCATAAAAGTAACACCCCTAGGACGTTCACTGATATGCATGAAAATCAGTACCCACATGTATCACACCCAGACGCACATAAAAGCCTCTTGCACCCATAGACCAAACCCAACAGGAAGTCGGCCATTTTGAATTTTGCGGCCATTTTTGGCTCTTTGCACGTGTTGTATTTTAACGAACTCCTCCTATAGGATTAATCAGAACGACTTCAAAATCACTGTGTGCCATCTAGACAACGTTGTAATCAAAAGTTATCAAAAGATTAGTAGATCGTTAAAGGGTTTGGCCGTCAGGTGGCGGCGAAGTTTGATGTCTCGCCGTGAAAAACAAAATTGCTGTAACTTTGGGGTAAATGTTCCGATCTGCACCAAACTTCACTGGATATATAATAGTCCCGCCCTGATCACGTCTACATGCAGAAATTTTGTATTTGTCATAGTGCCCCCTGGTGGAAACAGACAAAGCCATGTTTTAGAATTCAAGGTGCTGCTCTCAGGACGTTGACCTTATCCAACTCACATTTGGTCAGAAAGGCCTTACGATGTTGGTAATGCTATATTGTGAAAACCATGATGTCTCGTCAAACGCTGTCACCGTGGCAACGCCTTATTTGCCATAAACCACAAGCTTGTTTTTGAGGGGTAAGGGATGCTTGTAAAGTCATGAAACTTGGCACACATATGAAAGGATCCAATTGGTGTTGTGTGAGGTGATTTTTGATCTTCAATGTACCAACATGGCTCATCAGCGCCCCCATAACTGTTCTAGGAAGCAGTCCCCGAAGGTGGTTTGACAGACACCTATGAAACTAGGAACAAACCCAGCAGGAAGTCCGCCATTTTGAATTTGCTTGTAACTGGTTCACAACTTCACCATGTTCCACTCTTCCCCAAATAACACAGGATTGATGACAGTCCTGCCCTCAACACATCTATACGCCAATACTTGGTTATTAGTACGGTGCCACCTACTGCCAAAATGGCATGTCTTTGTATGATTTGAGGGATATGACGTGTAATTCCTGCGTGAGGGGTCTGCCTTAACAGGAATGAACGGCAGTGTCAGCCGGCATCCTGCCAGCCCCCTCGAGTTACGTGAAGGTGCGAGGGCCCGTTCAGTGCTGCTTGCAGCTTTAATTGGTTTTGTGTTTGAGAGACAGTACCTGGAAAAATGAAAAATTTTACAGTACTGAAATGCTGTTTCCCCAAAGCTTCAGGATATATATTTCTGCCACACATTATCACATGCCTTTGACTTTGTTATGAAAAAAACAAAAAAATAGAATACAAACAATATTGTGTGCGACACACACACACACACACACACACACACACACACACACACACACACACACACACACACACACACACAATCACTTTCTCGCATATTTTCTTTTATTTGGATTTTTGGCCGTCATCAACACCTATAAAGGACAGAGGTTTCAAACCATGTACCATGCACCATGACCTCATGTTGAGTTGGAGGAGAAAGAGGGAGAAACTTAAACAGAGCTAGTAGACCCTCATGACTACACATGTAACCCTGACAACTCTACAGAGGAATCTGAGATTTTATAAGTTTCATATATTTTGTACGTTACTATGAGCTATTAGCAGAGTTTAGGCTGTAAAAACAGACCCTACATACAGTAATTTGTAAATAATTTTATCTTTATTACCAACACAATAGCATCATATAAAAAATATGAAACAATTATGGCAACACTTGAAATATATACAAGGAAGGTGGTCTTAGGGAAGCACTCAATTAAAAAACACAAGGAAATCAATATTTAAATGCAATATTTTACAGACTGTAGATAACCTGATGAGGTATGTCTTTGCGGAGGTGTTTGAGAACCCAGTGCCATTTGCTGAGGAGAAGCAGAAAATCCCAATCCCAAAGGACTCGGCATCACAGCATGAGAGACCCTCAAAGGAGGAAGTGGTTGCCTTACACGTCTCTCACTTTTGCCATGAGGCAGACGGAGGCCAATGTACCGACCAGCCGGATCAGGAAACTCCTGGCATATCCGTCGTGAAACACAGGATGGGATGGATGCCTGAATAGAGACGATTGGACACTAGCAGTGTTGCAGATAAAATGCTGCTGTGCACATATTTATGTATCTCTCTCTTATAAATTATTTGGGGTTTTTTTGTTTATAAGTTTATTGTTTATTTATTTAATTTTAAGGTTTTTTGTTGTTTTACTTTTTATATTTTCTAACAATAAAGTTCTTTTAGGCAAAATACTTATTTGTCACCTTAAAGTTCAGAATTAAGTTTACACAGTTGTATCTCATTGCATGTCATAAAAAATCCCTCTTTTTCAAATCTATGCCTCAAGGGTGCATTGTCATACCTGTAAATGTTGCAAATGTTATGCAGGATGCATAGGCGGAAATCCCGGGGGGGACACAGGGGACGTGTCCCCCCCTTCCATAAAGTTGTCCCCCCCAAAAATCATTGTAAGGACACAAAAACAATTGAATAATAATATAGTCATGTTCAATAAAAGCACAACACAAGCGCTGCAAATTATAAACGTAAAACCTTTTTTTTTTTAATTGTTGAAAGATTATGACCCCCCTATTTCTCAAAGTGGTTTAGTCCACATGCCGTTTCTAACGGGCAGGGCTACCGGCAGCTCCGTGTGTCAGCGAGCAAGCGATCGTCTCATACACGATGGCAGACTATACTGATGTGTAAAAGCCAGTAAGTCATTTATCACACCGCTTGTTTAACAAGCTCATGGTTGTAACATGAAAGTGACATTTCTCTGCTTGGTCCGAAATCAGCCTCTCTCTTTTTGTTTTTGTTTTTTTAATCAGCACGCCAGTAAGCAAACAGCCTAGCTTATGATGGCTAACAGGCTCAAACGAGTATGTAGAATAGCGGCAGCGGCGATGAGGGAAAAGAGAGGGGACACTGCGGACAGAGAGGAAAAGGTGAGGAAATACAGAGGACAGGATTTTCAAAAACGTCTGTTGACACTGTACTTTAGTTTGATGCAGATGCAAAATGCAAAACATTTACATTTACAATTTACAGTTACAATTGATCATTTAAATGTGGAAGGGATTTTTTATTTTATTTTATTTTTGCATTTTTAAGTTGCCATATTTAATGGCGTAGTTGTAGTATGTTGTTGTATTTTGTTTGTCAAAAAAATACAACACTACAATAAATGTATATTTTTGAAGAGCAGTTTGATGTTGTTGGATTATTCTTGATGGTATTTCCTCTATAGTTTTGGAAGTTATTTTGAGCTTCAGTTTTGTAAAGCTACTTTGATGGACTATGGTGGAAATTAGAGCAGGGTGCAAAGAAATTCTGTTAGATGTTGTGGGCTCAACCCTGCAAGGCAAGTTCCAAAGGAGCAGGAGAGAGAGAGGGAGAGAGCATTTTTTTCATGTCCCCCCCAGGAATTACTCTCTGAAATTTTACTGTTTATTGTCCCCCCCCCCAAAATGAAATGGGATTTTCGCCCCTGGCAGGATGTATGGATTCAAGCAGACAGGCTCTAGGCCTGGATGATGTATCATACACGTAGGATGAACTGGAACCTGGTTCATTCCCCAAAAACCTAATGAGTAAAAAAGAGATAAGGCGTACTGTTGTTTAAGTAAGCAAATATATATTAAATATATGATGGCTACAAAATAAAAACTTACCACTGTGAAACGTCCTGCTCCAGTCTTTATTGCAAAGGTGGTTCAGGTCTATCAGCTTGTGTTTCTTCTGAAATTGACGAGTGAGTCCTGCCACTGTTGTTAGCTTGTTAGCCACAGCGTGTTTTTAGCTTCTCATGTCGCCTCAGGAGGTGAAATTCAGTTAAGGTAAGAGGCGTGACATTTCTGATACAGCTCTAAGCGTTGTACCAGTCACAACAGACTGAGCGAGCTGACCAATTACAGCAGACTGGGCTGCTGGGGAGGCGGTATATCAGCCCAAACAGAGTGTTTCAGACAGAGGTGCTGAAGAAATGGGCAGTATAAGAAAAAAATGTGTTTTTTGATCATTAAACCATCTAAGTCTATTCCAGTAGACCCCAATATTACAAATATGACCCTGAAAATGAGCATAATAGGACTTTTTTGACATTTTTCCCAGAAGTTGGGAATCCTCAATAAGCATTGTGTAAGCTAGATGGAGAAGACGAAGACAAACTACCCTCATGATAAAATCTTTGATCAAGACTGGACACAGTGCTGGTATGCAACACACAAATGTGTGAATGAAGGGACACATGAGCTCACATACAGCAGACACTGCTGAAATAAGTGTTGACCATGCTCCACTGCAGTAAAAAAACAATCATTCTGTGGTGTACACTAAGCAATCTCTGAATTACAACCACAATTCTAAAAAGTTGGGATGCTGTGTAAAACGTAAAAAAAGATTTAAAAAATTGCTAATCTTTTTTTACCTAAATTCAACTGAATACAGTACAAAGAAGATACTAAATTTTCAAATTGATAAACTTAATTGTCTTTATAAATAAACACTGATTCTGAATTTGATGCCTGCAATAGATATAAAAAAATGTTGGAACAGGAGCATGTTTATGACATCACCTTTTCTTTTAACAACACTGAGAATACTAATTGCTTAAGTTTTGAAATTGAAATTCTTTCCTTTTCTTGCTTGATTCACAACTTTAGTTGCTCAACAGTCTGTGGTCTGTGGGAATTAAGAAATCTTTATTGTTAGGCAGTTCTTTGTATCTTGAGGTGATGACCACTTGGTAGGGGGAAAGTTTCCTGTCTGTCCTTAACCTTTTGCTGGGGGGGGGGGGGCAATTTCCTTTACTAATGTAGTGGGTAGGTGCAACCTAGGATCAAAGCTGAGATTTAGTATAAAGGTCTGCACATTTTAAAGAGTGTCAGAGAACGCTGTGGGTCTTCTCTCCATGCTGCATGTATTAAAGAGACTTGATTCCTCACACCGAGCCCGTCAACTGCCATATTTTGTGCTAAATAATTTTCCACACATGTTCAATGGGAGACAGGTCTGGACTACAGGCAGGTCACTCTAGTACCTGCATTCTTTTACTACGAAGTCACGCTGTTGGAACACGAGCAGAATGCGTCGCTGTCTTCCTGGAATAGCAGGGACGTCCCTGAAAAAGACGTCATCTGAATGGCAGCATGTGTTGCTCTAAAACCTGTATGTACCTTTCAGCATTCATGGGCCTTTACAGATGTGTAAGTTACCCATGATGCCATGGGAACTAACACAATGTCAGTCTGTTGAGTTGAGCTGAAGACCACACCCTCTCTGCCTGAGTGCATCAGGTCTGGGTGTGTCTCCCAGCCTGAAGGCAGCAGATTGAGTGCACCAGGTGGAGGTGATCTGGTAATCGGGGGGGTTTGGAGACACTCACACACAGGACAGTGGGGAGCGAGCAGTGTGGGAGAGAATGGTTGGAGATTCTGGACTTGGAAAAAGAGACTGCAGGATTAAAGCTTGATTCAAAGAAGGAAGAAGGAGCCGGTGAGCTTTCAGCTATGTTACGTGCCTTTGCAGCTTGCTTTGGGGTTGTTGTGAGCTTTGGACTAATCATGTGGTCAAACTTAGGTTACAATGTAATGTATTAAAAAAGTCATGTGGTTAAAATGTAATATTAAATATCATTTGGGTAAAAAGTACAGTTAAAATGTGGTGTATTTTAAAAGAGGTTCAAGCTAAAAGTAATTTGATAATTGTGATTTCTGTGTATTTATGGGAGGTAAAAGCTGCTAAAGTTTGTAAGGTTAAAATCATAATTGAACAGTGCTTTAAAATGTATTTACTGTATTTTGGGTGCTTTAAATATGGGTATTTTCTACTTATTTTCAAGATTTATTTCTAGTAGTTTAAAATTAAGTATTTGACTTTGGGTTACGTTGATTGATTATGGTTTCTTGGGTCATATTTTCTTGAACTTCTATTTGTGTTTGTGTTTTAAGGTTTTTCACCTGTACTGGCCTTGACGACTTTCAAAATAAAATAAAAAAAAGAAAGAAAGATTAATCAAGGTCATTGAGTGAATTCCAGTCTTCTGAAGCAAGCTGCCTTGTCAAGTGGGGGAAGCTGCAGGTTAAATCTCACAAGAGTGAGAAACACTTGACACAGTCCATCTCAGATGAGTTTGGGCTCAGAGAAGCCAGCAGTGTTTCTGGATGTTGTTGATATATGGCTGTCACTTGCATGGTAGAGTCTTAACTATCATTTGTAGATGCAGTGATGAACTGTGTTTACTGGCAATAGTTTTCCAAAGTGTTCCCAAGCCCATGTTGTAAAATCCTTTATACAATCATGTCAGTTTTTAATGCAGTGCAGTCTGAGGGGTAAAAGGTCACAGACATTCATTGTTGCCTTACCCCTTACATGCAGAGATTTGTCCAGATTCTCTGAAATGTTTGATGATATTATGGATTGTAGATGTAGTCAGGTTCACAAAGTCCTGATTTCAACCTTAGTTCAAAATCTTTGGGGAGTTTATAAACTATACGTTTTTGGAAAGTTTAGTGTGACAAACTGCAAAACCAATGTTTCCATTTTTTCCACTTTTAAGTCTTTGTGGTGGCCATCTTGGACTTTCCTGAATGATGACCAGCTGGATCCCTCATGCTAAATCAAATTGATTTAGTAGTTAATTGCATATTTTTCCCAGCCAAGAAAACAAATTGGACCATTTCCAATACATTAAAAATAGAACCTGATCCTGCACCTGCCTATAATGTGTTTTGTATCAGGTAAATGTATCTCTTGTTCTTGTATTTATTACACTTGGCAACTAGCTAGATAGCATAAATAGCTGGTTTTAGAAAAATAACAGCAAAGATTAGCTGAGTGGCTAGTGTTAAACACTGGTTGACATATCTAGCTTATGTTAAACATAATAAGTTATTTAGCAGTCATCAGTTGAAACCTCTCTTGACAGCTAAGACAGAGGCACCAGGGGGCGATTGCTCTGAGACAACAAGGGGGGCTTAACTTCCCCTAAAATTTAATAGAAGAAATGGTCAAATGTATACTATTGAATTTACATTAAAAAAGGATTTACATTGCATTAAACATGCGCTAGGATGCGTTTAACATCATGACTATGATGTTCAAACGTCAGCTATTTATCACCAGTTTTCAAACGCGACCTCCCTGTCATACATTCTTGTGTCAGTACAGTGGACACGGAGCCTCCAAGCATTCCTAAGAGACAGCACTGAGCAGGTTTTTTCATGCAGCAAAGCGAGACGGTCATTGGATAAATGCGACAAAATCGTCACTTCCAGAGAGGCTTAGCTTCCCTGGGACCTAATAGAGCAGTAGGCGGGAGAGGACAATCGGTGTATGCATGATGATTGGAGGAATTGTCTAAAAGGCTGAACCCCTTTGTGATTGACAGCGCTTTTGAAATACACCCCTGCATTGTCGCATTTCGAGCTCAGTCCCATGTAGATATTTGCGAATAGAGTCTTCTGACAGAGTGCCGTTCTGGTGTTTAAACCCATCTGAAAATCTTTGAGGTGTGTTTTGCTGTGGTTCTATGGCATGAGTGTGGTTGAAAAACGGCTTCAATTAAATGTTCCTTTTATAAGTTACTGCCTCGCTACAATAGGACAAATTTTATGATGTAAACTTAAAGTGAGCTTCCCCTGTTTACCAGTAAGTACACACCTCCTCCATTTTTCCCGCCACAGTCTTCTGCTCAGATCAATAGAAGAGTCACCTGCTTGAGTGATGCTGTCTGTCCATGCCTATCAGTGGCAGCTGCTGGTCTGTCAAATAAGGACTGGTGTGACAATATGAATATGAGGTGCTGTCCTGTTCCTGCTCGCCCTGCACCACAAGGAGAATAAACACTCTGGATCACTGCAATACCCCATTCAGAAGTGGTTGCAGAACAGCACTGCCTGTGTAAGGGAGGAGCGATCATGCAACTGTCTTGTTGAGGTTGAGATATGTAAAAAGACTTCAAGACAAGCCCCAGTGACATGAGAGATGGAGCCATAATCGGAAACCATGGATAAACAGAACCATCCTGGATGCCATGATCACACAGACTGCAGCCAGTCTGCAAACATGGACGATTATAAGGCAGCAGCCTACAATGACAGGAACCATGACCCCCCCCCCCCCCCCCCCCCCCCCCAGTTTATTTTATGACAAGGACATTGTAGCTGCTATAAGAGAGCACCATACAAAATTTCACTGTATTTATTACAGTGACAATAAAGCTTCATCATCATGACAGAAGAAATTACTAAATTCCAATGCACAGGCTCAAGGAGCTAAGGGGATCACATTTCAATGGAGCCATACCTCGAACAGTTTCATGTGATCAATAAATGATTGATTTAAGTTAACTCTTTGGCTAAGTTAACTCTGGAATACAGTCAAATTTCCGCTAAATTGGTCACATCACCTCAGTATCTGGTCACACAAAGAGCAACAAAGATGTTGGAAGCTTCAGCTAAAACAACAATGAGGAAGTTTACACCTTAATGATCTGCCTTGCTGTATCAACAGCAAAACAGAACTCTGCAGATGTTCAACTTACTGTCTTCTTTTCTGACACAGATGTCCTGATTTTGGTAATAGCCATCTGTGACTTGTTGGCAAAGGACATTGCAATCTTGATGGCATCAGGTGCTTGACAGATCAAACTATTCTGGGATATTGTAGGTCCAGAAAACGCAAAAGTATTATCTGCAATGAGTGCATTCTCTGTTGCTGACAATACAAGAAGGTCTGGAAGAACTGGTTTACATTAAGTTCACACTACACTACATCGTTCAAAGTCTTCCAATCGCTATACTGTTCACACTACACAACTTGCTGTCTTGTAGTCAGGGGTCTTGAAATCATTGTGGTTTTTACACTACATGACTGACCGCCAACAAAAGGGTCACACACTATAAGATTCTTCACCAAGAGGAATCTCAGATGAATTGGCCTATGTTTTGTGATGCAAATGTCAACTTGTGGTGTTTACAAATATCACAGGTTATTAATAACTTACAGAAACATTATACATCGTATGCAATAATCTACCTTCTCTTTCCCTCCCTCTGCTAGTCTTTTCAAAGATACCCTATAACAAAAGATACCACATTACAAGCTCTGCCGATGGTATGAAATGGTATATACTTCCAGTCTTCTAAGTGGGTGTGGGTGTGGGTGTCTCTCCCACGCATACCTCCAGCTCATCTTGAAGTATAGTGAATGTCAGATGCATATATGAGAAAGCAGATTTAAAACAACACAAGATACCGTACCAATGTTATGTTAAGGGGTAGGGCTTGTGAAAACTGGGTCCAGTACTTAATTCAGTGACTATGAGATGAGAGTACGGGTCATAATCTGTACTTATGTTCACCTTTCCCATTGGAATAAACAGACTCAGGACCGCCACTAGTCGGTCAGAGTTAAAAATCTGAAGTGAGGCATCTGGATTTATCAGGGAGGAAATGGAGGGCAGAACAAGCAGTTGACCAGGCCATCAATTAACTTCAGCATAAACAGACTGTCGGGTGTTTGCAGCAGAGCAAGGCAGGGCTGGGGTGGGGACCAGCCCCCAAGATTGGTAAAAAGCCATGAAGAAAGAAAGACCTAGTGGTGTCACAAGTAATCAGGATGCAGGATGAGATATATAAGATCAAAGCCATTAACCATCAGCAGCAAGAAAGGTGGACAAACTGGGAGGCAGTCACCAACAGGGTCATAACCTGAGCCGACATGTGGAAGACACATATGACACCCTTCCTAGCCCCCAGAACGTACATGGTTGAGTAACAAACATTAGAACATGGTTCAGTAACAAACGTTAGTTTCTGCTCTCAGAACTTGCAGCACATCCTTAGTGGCTGCAAATCAGCTTTGACCCAGGGCCGGTGCAGATGGTGCCATGACCAAGTGCTCCGAAAACTGGCAGAGGTGTTGGAGGAATGCAGGCCTGAAGCTAACAGACCCACCCAATCATTCTCCAAACCACAGATTCGCCTTATCAGCTTTATCAGATCTGAAGCAGAAAACATTAACCAGAGTGGCCTGTACTGACACCTGGGTGCCAGTGGCAGATTAGGGTTGACCTGAACCAGCACCTGAAGTTTCCACCAGAAATAACAGCAACTTCCCTACAGCCAGACATTGTCCTGTGGTCCATCTCTGCGAAGACAGTAATCATGGCAGAATTCACAGTATCATGGGAAGAAGAAGAGGACGAAGAGATAGAGGCAGCCTTTGAGAAGAAAAAGGAGAAGTACAGTGAGCTTACTGCTGCTTGCACTGAAGCAGGGTGGAAGGCATGCACCTACACTGTGGAAGTTGGATGCAGAAGCTTTGTTGGAAAATCCACCCAGCAGCTGCTAAAAGCCCTTGGAGTCGCTGGGTCCAAGAAAAAGAAGGCACTCTGCAAAGAAAAGGAGTTTCTGGCTGTGTCTCAGAAGAGACCCAAAGTGGGGAAAACAAGGATCCTGGGGCCAGCCGCAGGGAGTGGTGGGGAGACCTACCACTGCCAAAGACATTCCTGTAGGTAAAGAGACTTACTATGCACTGACCTTAGCTTTTGCAATATACAATGTGAAAACGATGAGGACTCAAGATCCAAAAGCCAGGATTAAGATAAAAGTTATACTGAAGATGAAGAATAACATTTTGAGTTTACAGACAATCACTACAACTAGTATTACTGCCTTGTGGTTATATGACTCCACATACCAGTCAATTGTCTCTTACAGTTTTCATCCATGTCTGTGAAAACATGGATGCTTCATCCACAGAGGATTTATACAATCAGCACAGTTATAAGATTAGTGTTGCTAATTCAGTATCTGACCAAATGTCTGCCCTTCTGTTCCTGAAATATGACCTTAAATAATGTCCAGTCTCTGTGCAAAGTATTATGATGTCACAATGAAGTTGACCTTTAAGCTTTAGGATAGGAATATAAAATGCCTCTTCATCATTTTATCCTATCAGACATTTGTGTGAAATGTCAGCATATGAATTCTTGAGTTACAGCCAAAAACATGTTTTATGAGGTCACGGTGACCCTGACCTTCGACCATCAAAACTTTTAAAATCTAAAATGGCCACCATAGAGAGTTTGAAAAAAAATGGAAACATTAGTTTTTATATTCCTCATGTTCTAACGATTCCAATGATGTGTTATTTATCAACTCCCCAAAAATGTGGATCAAAATACCTAAGGAACTGGACTAATGTGAAATCACTAAATTCTTTGGTAAATGATAAATGACCACTCACCACTGATCTTCCAATGGGTGGATGAGCCGCTCTACCTCTGAGCCTCAGCCGCCCACACAATTGTATATTGAGAAATGTTGTTCTTAAACTGTTTGCCCACATAATTTTTCACAAAGCAATGAACCATGCACCATTCTTGCTTGTGAACAACTAAGCATTTTGAGGAAGTAACTTGCGTACCAAATCATGATACTATCACCTGTTACCAATTAACCTGTTTACCTGTGGAATGTTCCAAACAGGTGTTTTAGAGCATTCTACAGCTGTCCATCTTTTACTACCCCTCTCTCGACTTTTTTTGGAATGTATTGCAGGCATCAAATTCAGAATAAGTGTATATTTCCAACAAACAATACAATTCAGTATAAGTTTGAACATTAAATATCTTGTCTCGGTAGTGTATAGATTTGCAAGTAAGCACATGCTGTTTTTATACATGTTTCACATAGTGACCCAACTTTTTGGGATTTTGCATTTTATTTACAGGTATCTTTTCACCCAAACAAAAGGACAGCATCTTACTCTTTGCAGCAACTGGTGGCTGAGGCAGGAAGCCACCAGTTGGGATGCCGATAGTGCTCATCCTTTGAACCAGGTTGGCCACGTTTCCTGCACTCTTCTCTCTCCTCGGAGGCTGAGAGGCTTCCTCTTTTGGCTCACTCTTTGTTTCCTTGACCTCTTTGGATTCCTTCTTTAGTTCCTAAATAAAATACCAGAAGCACAGCAGTAGTTACTGTAATTAAAATGTGACTCTTACTCAAACATGTCCAAAAATATTCTGTATAGTGGTTTCTATTCCTAATTACATTTCATAATACACAGATGCATCAACTACTCATACTATTCTACAGTGTTTACCAATACTGAACAGTAATATTCTTTCCATATTCATACAAGAAGGAGAAGCAGAAGAAGAAGAAGTTATTTTAAAAATTGTAATAAAAAAGTGGACTTTTGCTTTTTATTTCAAAGACTATCTTTTGCAGACAAAAAAAAATTATGCTCACTGTTGCAGCTGCACTGAAGTTTTATTATGCTTCCTCAAATATGTGCATGCACCACATCTACCAAATATCCGTGAATTTAAAAAAAACAGCATGACTAGTTTATCAGGTATAGTGAGATACAAAAGGCCAGTGAGGTGAGGGTTATAGAAGAAGCACTGCTCTGTAGAGAGCGTTGATACTAGCGCAGTAGACATTTATACATAAAGCCTTAAAAGATTAACTCCCCTTTAGAATCCTAAACATTTGTCTTCAGCTGCTGAATGTATTTATTCACATTGTTTGGTAGCAGACAGAAAAAAGACTTTCTTAATGTTCTGTTTTCAGCAGTGGTGTCAGAGTGTGACTAATTTCCTGACCACTGACCACAAATCAAATTTTCTGACGCCGACCGTAAACCCCAAATTAACCCATTAAAGAGGTGAGGATATGCATACTGTCTCAAAGACTCTAACTTGACAGGAAAAAAAGAAACCAAGGATATTCCTTAATTCTCCTCAGGACTGCAGCCAACACACACAGTGTGGTCAACACAGACCACTTTTGGATGTGGTCAGCTACAAACACATCTCCAGTCTTCATAGAGGAGCTGTGTGCACAAAAACACGAAGGTAGCTGAGACAGCAACAATGCTATCAAAAGAAGATCATGGAGACATTGGTCGGAGGGAAGGAGAGGCATGTAAAACAATGTGCATCAGCCTCACATAACATGAGTGGAAGTGGAATGTGTGTGACAGTCTGCATTCTTTTGAGTCTAAGAGACACAAAATAAACCAAACCTATGGTAATGTGCGACAGTGCTCAGTGCAGCATTGCACTAGTTACAGCCCACTTGTGCTAAATATAGCTATTGCTAATGATGCCAATCTCATCACACAGCTACCACGTTCTCTCAGCCTGGGGAACTTCCTGACAACAGCACAAAGTCCACATCACACCTTCACTAAATACTGTCAGGAGTGTGCGGATTTGTGCAGACGGGGTGACATTACAACATCATGTTATGTCACCAACAAACTAACATAATAGGAAAGGCCCCTGCCTGCTGGCGGAGATGAGAGCATACAACTCTGGATTTGTGGTTCATCATGGCTTTTCTATTTGTATTTACTTTATCTTACCCTTAAGGGCATAACAATACGTGCATTTATCTTGGACTGTTTGGTACAAGGCTTTTGGTGTGATACACGTTATAAATTAAACAATTTGTTATACTATCCTATTAAATTTGGAAAATAAATATACAGCTTAAACTGTGTGAAACATAATGTTCTCTGGTAGCCCACAGAACGGAACAGGCAACATGCTGTGTGCCCCTCTCACCTCCAAACCAGAACATTCTACTCCAGTGAGCAACACTGAGCTACGCTAAGTTAGCTTATCACAAGATGGTTATACCAGAAACAGAAGATCCTCAGATAACCTACAGGTCTGGTGTTTGGAGCCACTTTGGTTTGCCTGTGTTATGGAGATAATTACAAGAAAGAGTGGTAGTTTGTCACATCTGCAACATGGCAATAGGTAAGATCAGTGAGAATACTTCAAACATGTCAACTCATTTACATTATGCTGACATCACCCAGTATCTCAGTAGATAAAACTAGACTAACACAAGGGGCAGCACAAGCTACAAGCTAACATTATCCCTGCAGCCATTCCTAGCTGATTCAAACAGGGCAGAAGACATCACTGCAGCAAATGGTATGGTAGCCCCAGATATGCGACCCAACTCTGCAGAGCAAAACGCAGGTTTTACAAGCATGCTTGGTGTAATTGATTCCCGTTACAATACTCCTCCACAAGCTTATTCCAGCAAGACTGTAATTCCTGCTTTATAGAAACTAGAATTACTGCCCTGTGGTTGTATGCCTCTGCACACCAGTCAAGTTTCTCTCACAGTTTACATCAAAGTCTGTGAAAACATGAATGCTTGACACACATCTTGAAGTTGTTGTTGACCTCAGACTTTCTGGATATAAAATGTTATCACTTTGATGTTAGCCTATCAGACATTTGTGTGAAGTTTTGTTATGGCCAAAAACATATTTTGTGAGGTCACACTGACCTGCACCTTTGATCTTCAATCACAAAATTCTTATCAGTTTATTTTTCGTCCCAAGTGGACATTTGTGCCAAATTTGAATGAAACAATTGTGCTTCAGATATCACATTCACAAAATGAGACAGATAAGGTGACATTTGACCAACAAAATCTAATCAGTGCATCACTGAGTCCAATAGACATTCTGCCACATCTGAAGAAATTACCTCAAAGTGTTCTTGAGATATCACTTTCACATTCACGCAAATGAGATGAATGCAAGGTCACGCTGACCTTGACCTTTGACACTAGACCAGCAAAATCTAATCAGTTCTCTTGAGGCATTCTCAAGATATCGCATTCACAAGAATGAGACAAACAAGTGACCTTTAACTACCAAAATCTAATCAGTTCATGAGTCCAAGTGGACTTTTGTGCCAAATCTGAAGAAATTCCCTTGAGGTGCTCCAAAGATTTCGTGTTCACAAGGATGGGATGGATAGACAGATGGATGGACTGGTGTCCATAAAGACAAACAACCCGCAAACATAATGCCTCTGGTCATGGCTATCGCAAGCATGGAGGCATAAAAACCCCTGCTTATTTTGATGTTAGCTTTGACACATTTAAAAATTCAAAAAACGATATTTTTTTAGCATGTCACAAACAGAAGTGTGACATTTTGTTTGTATTTGCTACTAACAATCAACAAGACTCAGACAGCTCGGAACTTAGGAGTCATATTTGACCAGCAGCTCAATTTCAATCAGCACATTAAAAGCATTGTTCAGTCCTGCTATATACAAATTAGAAACATCGCCAAAGTCAAGCCAATGCTCTCCAGAAACATACTCGAACAGCTCATCCACACCCTCATCTTTTCACGCCTGGACTACTGTAATTCATTGTTCACTTGCCTAAATGATGCAGCAATTAACAGATTACAGTTGGTACAGAATACGGCGGCAAGACTTCTCACAAACACCCGACGCAGTGAACACATCACCCCAGTCCTCGCAACCTTACACTGGCTCCCCATCCGTTACAGAATTCAGTTCAAAATTCTCTTAATCACATACAAATCTCTCCATGGTCTGGCTCCACTGTACATCTCAGAACTCTTAACCCCGTATTTAGCACCAAGACTCCTCAGATCTGAAAATCAGATGCTGCTAGTTGTCCCACGGTCGAAACTCAAGACTAAAGGAGACCGTGCTTTTTCTGTTTTAGCTCCATTGCGGTGGAACAAGCTCCCCCTCGGCATCAGATCAGCTGAGTCTGTGCATCATTTTAAAAAGCTTTTAAAAACCCACATGTACCGACTGGCATTTTTGCAGTAATTTTAATGTCTGTCTGTCTTCTGTTTCTATTGTCTTAACCATTTGTTCACTGTTTTTCTATATGATGTTTTCTATTGTCTTATTTTTCAATGATATTGTATGTTGTGAAGCACCTTGTAACCTTGGTTTTGAAAGGTGCTATAGAAATAAAGTTTATTATTATTATTATTTGTTTGTAACTAAAATGCTACATTTTATATTTTCTCTGTTTGTGCTTTATATGCTACTAAGAAGACACCCCAGAGGATGGGTAACTCATGTTTAGCTCAGTCATTGTTCAAAGTCAAAAAACATCACACTACATCATGTTTTAATAAATAACAGGGATGGGATTCACCAAAAACTCATCATGATACAATATTACTGTGATTTTAAATGTGTTGTAATATGCTGAGTACTGCGATAAAATATGTTGTGATATGCTGCGATATATTACCCATTTTAAACTGCAAATAATGTTCCCAAATGAAAACTTTGTTCACATCTGTATTACCTAATAAAATAAAGTTTTCTGTTCATCTCACTTCAGTCATGTTTTTGCAGCAAAATGTATCCTGTGGCGGATGTAGTGGACTGAAAAAGCGACGGATTACATTACTCAAGTAGGCTACCTTTAGTTTAATTTGTATTTGTAATATTAATAATTTCTATAATAAAAAAAATCAATACTTGGCACTGCATGACAATAATATATTATGACACAAAAATATTGCAATACTATGCTGTATTGATTCATAATGGAACCGTGAATTTTATGAACTATTACACCCCTGCTTATTGAATTCTATTAAAACAGATTTTTCTCTTATTTTCTAACACCTTTATTTGCCTTATGTGTATTGCCTCTGTGTTTGAAAGGTGCTATACAAATAAACTTGCCTTGAAACCATCTAGCTTTACAGTCTAACAATCAGGTTTCAGATGCTTACCCTGCATTTTTATTCCCAAATGTGCCTTCTACTAAAACCAGGGGACCCAAACTGAATGTTGACTCTCCACAACTGCCTTATGTGTGACACTTGAGAAATGGAGGCAAATCACAAACTCTTCTTTACCAAGCTAGTGGTGTGACTGACTTATGACCCAAAGCCAATTGTGTTGTCTCAAAACACACTTGCTACAGAAAGAAATGATCAGAATTATTACTCAGACACACTAAAACAGAGGGAGTGGACTGCTGCTCAGAAGCTGTCAGCCATTAAAATTAGAAATGTCACAGTGGGAGCTCACAGCAGTAACAATTAAGTCTGTGTGCATCTGTGTGTTTGTGTGCGAATTTGTAGCTGGACAATGAACCAGTTCACCATCCACTTCCTGGTTCACACACACTTACTGTGCAATTCCACTGGTGAGGAAGTCCAGCTATGTTTTTGTGTGTGTGTGTGTGTGTGTGTGTGTGTGTGTGTGTGTGTGTGAGTGTATGGAGGGAGAGAGAGACAGAGAGAGAGTGAGAGTGAGAGTGCAGTAGTCAACACACACAATGTGCTACAGAGGATAAAAGTGAACAGTTTCTGAATGCAGATCCACACAGACAGACAGCTGGCAGAAAAATGAGAGAGAAATATGTCAGATAAATGAACAATGATCGCCACCGCTCTCAGGTACGTACTGAAGAGTGTGAGCACGTCTCTGCTGAGAGCTGAAAAAGCGAAACCACACATCAGCACATTTCCACACACACCTCCACACTGTTCTTTTCTCACTGTTATCACACATCTGGGCTGTTAATTAGACTGCACATTAAATACAGGAATCTTCTCTTCTTCCAGCATACTCAGCTAACAGAGAACCTTTTTTCAGTATGTTCATGCATCATCTTTTTTTCTTCCATGACATGTTTGACAAGTCTTATGGTTGAAGCAGTGAACTGAGAAACACTCTGCTCTTTACTGAAGAGGTGACACTAATGGCTGAGTTTTTATTGAATGTTTTAGTACTAAGACTGGAAGATGGCCATGAGGACACAAGTATGAGCTTGGCAGTTTTTTTTATTATCACCCTGAGTGGATCTGCAATAGCCCCTTTTCCACAGCAGGAACTTTTATAATTTACCTGGGATGTTGAAAAACCTCGGCACATTTCCACCGAAATTTTCCTGGGAAAAAACTTTCCCTCAACCCCAAACTTTCCCTGAAAAAAGTACCTAGTAGGGGGTAAGACATTCAGATTACCCAGAATTCTTGAGGGGCAGGGCTGTGTGCTTAAGAACACTGATTGGTGGAACACACACTTGCAGCGTTCTGCACTTCCGTGCCAATGTGGCTGCAAACTTATTTCATTTCTACAAGCTTCACTTAGTTTGTGTTTTGATTCAGGATGGGTACCGAAACCCGGTACTAAATTATCCCCAAGGCTAAATTATCAAAGACCCTAGCTCTGTGCCGGCACTGAACTCCACATACTCACACACATACTTGCCAACACTACACGGGAATCTGTCAACAGCCAAGTGGCCCCGGTGGAAACAAACTCAAAAATTACTCGAGCTGACGGCAGCTACACTCGTTACTGTAAGTGCAACTAAACCTCAGCGAGTAAGATGCCAATACTTAATCAATACATGAGTTCAGCAAGCAAGAACATGTAAAAATGTAGACAGCAATATTCAATATGCTCTGTCCACAGTCTCTCATCCACCGACACTAGCGTAATGTCTTACACGCTGATTTAGACAGCATGCTAGTTTGGCTAACAGCTAATTGTTACTAATAAGCTCAAATGACAGCTGTCTGTATGTAGACTAACTTAGTTTGACTCTTATCTTAAAATACTTTTAAACTTAGCTGCTGGCTGAGACAAACGTTACCAGCCAACAATCTGGCTAAAGGAGCTAAATAAAGGGCACATGCCAAATCATCTACATCAGCCTGATTTGGATAAATTTTCCAGAACTTTGAGGTGCAGTGGAAATGCAAACCACACAGATTACCAGGAATTCTTTTACCCAGGTAAATAAATTCCTGGAAATAAAAGTTCCAGGGAATATTGGTGGAAAAGGGGCTATTGATCCCTATAATGACTCCATCTAATGAATATCCACTATTATTACCAACAGGAGATATAAAAAAGGGAAGGAGAGGGTACTGCAGTATAACAACAGCAGTCTTACATTTGGATATTGAACCTCAATACTGAAGCTGAACCAATAAACTGGCTGATATATCAGCTACTATTAGTTAATTACAGATATAAATGTGAAATTATTGGTGTGTATTAGAGCTGCAATGATTGGTAGATAAACTGATTAGTTGATTGTCAGAAAATCAATTGGCAACAACTGTGGCTCAGGAGGGGCCTGGATGCGTCATAGTAGTATAGATACATAGTGCAGCAATGCCAAAGTTTAAGGTAATCTAGAAAACATTTACAAGTGTATGTTATATTAAATCTAAAATAAATCAGCTGATGACTTTTCACTTTTATCACACTACATTTTTACTCAATACTTTTTCTTTTACTTGAATCCTAGGGGGTGTACACATGCTGTATCTTTAACCGCCTGGAACTCATTCAGCAGATCTGCCAACAGCAGCACAGTGCCTATCCCTCCCCTCTCTTGCTGTGCGTACACAGGAGTCGGTGTCGTCAAGTCTAGACCATTTTGTTGAACTAATAATACTGTACAAAGAATCTGAATTTCACTCTAACTTACTATTGTTGTTCACTACTGAAAGAAATGAGATATCATTTATCATTTATTTATTTTTACTTAATATCTGAAGGCAAACTGTTAGGTTGACATGTAAACCTGTATCGCTTATTTTTTTTGCAATACTGTTTTCTTAAAATAATATTTTTTTTCACTATTTTGTCATATCGTTAGGAATATCGTTATTGCAAAATCACCGTGAAATACTGTGATATTACCACCCACCCCTACTGGGTGCTACTCTTGTGCCTACTCTGTGCCAGCTTTTAAAAGTGCAGCAGCAGGTTGCGTCTGAGGTTGCTAAGCAGTCTTAAAAAGCACTGTGTCAGTGCCTATCTACCTGAAATCCTGAGTGCAGACCTGATCTTCCAGGTACTGTTTGTGTATAAGCCTATTGTTTGTAGGGCAGATGTAAAGCTCTAGCCTTCCTGCACTATATTGATCAATTTCTTCTCCATAGTTATCACAGACTGAAATTTACAGAGGAAGAGAAAGATGTCTGTCGGCTGTGATTAGTTGTTCCCCGTCACATGACATGTGGTGCATGCCGCTGCCTTCTAAAAGTTGAACTCTGTTCATCTCAGCGCAGTCATGGGGCTTTGAAAAAAGGCACTCGGGGATTCGTGCACGCCGCGACGGCATTGTTCTGGCATTTTAGTGCCCCTGCCGCACGTTTATACTGAAAACAATAAATTTGAGGGCACAAAAAAGTGGCATGTGTACGCCCCTGTAAGGGCTCAAGTTGAAGCCCACATCTAACGCACTGATTCCATTGCAACAATACAATACTATTCTATTTATTATTTTGTAGTTCCAAAACTTTGAACAAGATTATCCACCAAACACAAATACACACGTGGACAAAATTGTTGGTACCCTTCGGTTAATGAAAGAAAAACTCACAATGGTCACAGAAATAACTTGAATCTGACAAAAGTAATAATAAATAAAAATTCTATGAAATTTAACCAATGAAAGTCAGACATTGCTTTTCAACCATGCTTCAACAGAATTATTTAAAAAAATAAACTCATGAAACAGGCCTGGACAAAAATGATGGTACTCCTAGAAAAGACTGAAAATAATGTGACCAAAGGGACATGTTAATCCAAGGTGTGTCCACTAATTAGCATCACAGGTGTCTACAATCTTGTAATCAGTCAGTGGGCCTATATATAGGGCTACAGGTAGTCACTGTGCTGTTTGGTGACATGGTGTGTACCACACTCAACATGGACCAGAGGAAGCAAAGGAAAGAGTTGTCTCAGGAGATTAGAAAGAAAATTGTAGACAAGCATGTTAAAAGGTAAAGGCTATAAGACCATCTCCAAGCAGCTTGATGTTCCTGTGACTACAGTTGCACATATTATTCAGAAATTTAAGATCCATGGGACTGTAGCCAACCTTTCTGCCAAGGCACATCAGTTCTATGTTCACAGACAGAAAAATGAAGCATATCAAGAAAAGAACACTGTCCCTACTGTGAAACATGGAGGAGGCTCTGTTATGTTCTGGGGCTGCTTTGCTGCATCTGGCACAGGGTGTCTTGAATCTGTGCAGGGTACAATGAAATCTCAAGACTATCAAGGGATTCTAGAGAGAAATGTGCTGGCCAGTGTCAGAAAGCATGGTCTCAGTCGCAGGTCATGGGTCTTGTAACAGGACAATGACCCAAAACACACAGCTAAAAACACCCTAGAATGGCTAAGAGGAAAACATTGGACTATTCTAAAGTGGCCTTCTATGACCCCTGACCTAAATCCTATTGAGCATCTTTGGAAGGAGCTGAAACATGCCGTCTGGAAAAGGCACCCTTCAAACCTGAGACAACTGGAGCAGTTTGCTCATGAGGAGTGGGCCAAAATACCTGCTGAGAGGTGCAGAAGTCGCATTGACAGTTACAGGAATCGTTTGATTGCAGTGATTGCCTCAAAAGGTTGTGCAACAAAATATTAAGTTAAGGGTACCATCATTTTTGTCCAGGCCTGTTTCATGAGTTTATTTTTTTAAATAACTCTGTTGAAGCATGGTTGAAAAGCAATGTCTGACTTTCATTGGTTAAATTTCATAGAATTTTTATTTATTTTTACTTTTGTCAGATTCAAGTTATTTCTGTGACCATTGTGAGTTTTTTTTTTATTAACCGAAGGGTACCAACAATTTTGTCCACGTGTGTAAGGCAAGCACATTTTCTGAAAGCTCACGCATACAGACTAAACAGAGCAGCACCACCGGAGATCATGGAGGCGGTGTAGTGTAGTTCAAATGAGATGCAACTGTAGGAGACAACGAAGAATTTTAAATAATGGCAGAACAAAACGAATCGGTGATACATGACAATATATAGAGAAACTATTGTCCGTCCACATGTCGAGATGTATTTAATGACTGCACAGACAACCACTGTCTACAACGCTGCCTGTGTTTACAACATTACAATCTCCCCCACTGTCACCTCCTTTGTTGTTGTGTAAAACTTTTGACTCTGCCCTCTAGTGCCATCTATTGACTGTATCTACACCATCATAAAGGACAAATGGAGGTACGAGGGCAGTGACGTTTACGTTTGACAAGGATGTATCTATTTTTGTATGGCAAGGGTGTATAAATTAGCCTAAAACACTTGTTAAGGTGCATTTTATTTTGTTTCTTTGTAGTTTGGGTGTTTTACGTTGAGTTAACAAAGCAATGAAGCTGTCGTTTGTCTTTGTTTGGTAAAAGTGAGAATCTTCTATTCAAAATGTGTATGGTTGTACCTCTCAAACTATTAGTGTAACAATATTTGTGAGTTGACATTGTTATATTTCTATAATATTTAATAGACTTAAAAAGCTAGGAGAGCCTGTGGAACGTAGCAAACACGGCAGGTTGAAGGGAGCTAGCATCACCTTCTTAAAATTTCATGGACAAGGAGGTATGAAAGAACAGATACCACCAAATCCTCAATCTTATATTTACAGTGTCACATTTAGTCACAGTTAGACAAACATACGCAATGAAAAATGGATGGGTTTACACCAAGGAAATACACACAGACCTGTAAACATGGCAGTGTATGAACATGAATCAAAACCTCCACATTCAAGACTCCTGTAATGACACAAACACCCACAGACACTTCTATCTTCATGACAATGTTCCACTGATTACACTTCAGCAACAAGACACATGCATGTCAATTAATCCTCACTAACCATGACAAAGCACTTCTAAATTCCTTACCATCTCCCCCCAGACATGTTTCATGTCCTCCAGTCATTCAGCTACAACACCACTTAAAGGAAGCAGGAAGATGATAACATCTCAGGCGACAGTAGCGTTGTTGGGAGCAAAGTTCAACAGCCAGCAGGCTACTTAGAGGATTAACTATCCAAGCTCAGTGACTGGGCCAGGCTGTTAAACAGATTACCTATCTCACTTTGCAAGATTATAGAATGGGACAAAACAGAGGGGAGAGAGAGAAGTGAGGGACAAAAAAGGAAGGTAAGACAGAAGAAATATGGAGTTAGATTAGTCTCAATATTAATAAATGCACACAGAAGGATTCACAAATACATGTTAAGATTTATATATAAATGACTCTCTCCACACAAATATTTTATGTTGGAACATCAACGAACACCACTGACCACTCACTGAGTTTCATGGCTTTGAAAACGAAAGTTTAAGGTGGTTTTAGGACAGATTTACACATGGCCCTAGACAGCATTGTTAAGCCAGACAGAGGAAAGCCAAATTATCTAAAATTCTCAGAGAAGGAGCAATCGTCAAGTTTTCTGTGTTAACCACTCTATTTCATCATAAACAACCCAGGAATGGGGCTCAAAGTGCAAAATACCGGACTTCTCCTTTAACATCTCCAGTAGTGGAGGTGCTGCATCGTTAGCTCCGTAAAAAAGCAAGGATGTTGAGCAGGTGCAGAGATTTCGAGGTAAAACAGACTGAGTATGCGATAATATTGGACCTAAATGGTAAATGGACCTGCATTTGTATAGTGCCTTTCTAGTCACCTGACCACTCAAAGTGCTACCATACAAGGTGCCACCTGCTACTAAATTTTTTTAACACACTTGCACAACGATGGAGGCATCATTGGGAGCAATTTGGGGTTCAGTATCTTGCTCAAGGATGGAGGAACCGGGGATCGAACCGCTGATCTTCTGATTGGTGGACGACCCCTCTACCTCTAAGCCACAGCCGCATGTTTAAACATGTTTGATTGTGGGGGTTCATGGTTCCGCCACTGAGACAATGACAGCCTAATTTTCAAGCTCCCTGGCGGTTTTGCAAAGTACCCCCTAGAAGCCTTGGTTGTGCCAATCCTAGTGAATATTCTGCTTAATTAATATGGTTGTCCTACTCACCGTAAACATGATACAAAACGTTCCTGAACAGAGGCAAGGAGGTGTTAGCTGAAGCAGCTCTCCAGGACACTACCTACAGGATGAGGACAGCCCTGAAGCTAATCTGCATAGTATTGTCAATGAACTCTGGGGGTTTGGGAAGAGATAACAGAGTAAAACTCTAAGACATCAAACAAGAGCTGAGGAGAGCAAACGATAGACTGGGCGAGGCAGAGGGGAGAATTGATGAACCTGAGACCTTTCTTCAAGCAACATCAATGCTAATCAAGCGGCTAGTGCAGCGCCAAGCTAATCTGGAGGCCAGGCTAATAGATCAGGAGGGTCAAGCGCAGAGAGACAACTTAAGGATTTACGAATACACATAGAAAAAGGGGGTACCTACATGGTTGGATTTCTAGATAACTTGTTCAAAACTGCGCTCAACCTCCCTCATGAAAAAAAGCTTAGAATTGAGCAATACACCGAGCACTTGCACTGAAACCGAGCGGCCTGCAAGCACGGCCCCTGTCTAAAGTGGTCAAGTTCAGGAGTTACTGGACAAAGGAGAGCATGGCAGAAAAGAGGTGTTCTGTGATAAAGTGCACTTTCATGTTGACCATGATTTCCTTCCGGAGGTGCTTAGGTAACAGTGAATATGCCGTAGCCAAGACAGTGCTGAAAGAAAAATAAATGAAGGCAAACTGAAGGCAAATAAAGAAAAACAAGGTTTCAAATGCCGTATCCTGCAAGGCTGCAGGTACTCTATGAAGATGGCACCCGTCTGTTCCAAGACGCTGCAGAGGCATCGAGGGATATGGCTTTCCAAGGATTCCCAGTCACAGTGGTGAGGTCCTCCGTTGCTCCGGACGCAGAGGAGATCCAACTCCTGTCCACCTGGCAGGTGACGGGGAGACGGCGTAGCCATGGTAAAGATCAGGAACCAGGCGTAATGGGCAACCACACGCAACCCATGAAAAACCACCGACTCACAACAAAAGACTGATTCGTCTCTCACAACAAAAGACTGATTCGTCTCTAGGGGTGTGTAAATGCAGATAAGTTATGATTCCTGAGTGACTCACCTTGTCTTTTGTTTTAGAGCTCTCATACACTGGTACATAGGTTTCCTATAGGTATAATATCTATCCAGTTAAATGAGTCGGGACTTGTTAATTGGCAAGTTATCCAGTTTTGTTTTATCTTAATTTTATTTGGACTTACGCCAGTATGCAACCACATTTTAGGGCCCCACCACTGATGCAACGTGGGTTTTTCCTTTCCGAGGATTTTGACCTTACAAAGACTCAAAAGGCTCTTTTGAATCAAGCCTCTACCTCAGAAGCAACTGTTTTAAACCAGTTTGGTAATGTTCTGTTAAAAAAATGTTTATTTCATGTGTATTTTTTTGTTGCTTGGGAGAAATCTTTTCAGCGTCCCTTTTAAAAATTTTCTCCTTCATGGGCTCCTTCCACCTGGGGAAGGCTAGCCCGATGTTAATCTTCTTTTTTTGAATGCTCCGGTCACGCTGCCTTTTAAGTTCCCTTTTTCGCTTTCTTGGCGATGGTGAAACCGTCTCCTGTGCTGCTGCTGCATATGCATGGTCCTGCATTATGCTGCAGTAGTGCAGATTTTCAAACTTGCCGGGGTAGTAAGCCTCTCTCGCTGATCTTCTCCTCCGGCGTCTCAATCATTTAGGTCATTCCTACTCTGCGCTGGCTCGCAGGGAAAACGCGTAGTTATTCCGCGTTTGTGCTATTTGTCCCTTGCTGGCAGCTGTAGTTTCAACTTTGGCAGACTGTCATGGCGCTTCGCACCGGCTTACCCGTCGTATGTATAAACAAATCTAAAATTCTTCGCTTAGGAGAATGTGTCAGATTATTAGCGGAGGTCATAATACACCAATGATAACACAAATATAAATGCAGACATCGATTTGGCCAGTAAACAACAGGAAATGTTACACAATGTCCCTTTAAGGGCATACGTACATTATACAGTAAGCCATCAGCCCAGATTAAAATAAATGGATACTTCTCAGAAATAATCATATTAGAACGTGGATTGAGGCAGGGGTGTCCATTTTCACTGTTGCTTTTGCACTTTGTATAGAACCTCTCGCACAGTGGATAAGGCAAACAGAGATCACCAAAGGTATCCACATAAATGATGAAGACCACAAGGTGGCACTGTATGCTGATGATGTTTTGGTGTTTTTAAATAAACCCTCTAATTCGCTTGAATTAATAAACCTTCTAGAAACATTTGGTAGATATGCATGATATAAATTAAACATACAAAAACACAAAGTTTGGCTTTTAATTATATACCATCAAAACATTAAAGAAAAATATCACTTTAATTGGGAACAGAACTCACTGAAATATTGAGGAATATACTTGCCAAAAAACATCTCAATATTGGCAGAAATAAATGATGGCCTCCTCTGAGCAAAAATTAAAGATAATATACACAGATGGAATTAAATTTCCTTCATTGATGCCTACAAAAATGTTTCAAATAAGGGTGCTATTTCTAAACTCTGCAAAGGCCTTGCAACAAGAAAACCCCACACTACACTACTCAGGCGTGAGTTTGGGTTGGATTTTTTTAATCACACTGAAGCAGAAAGCACATTTCGCTGGAGAGGACAAAAAGTGTTGGAGACAGTGCGGGTTTCAGGAAGTCAGTCATGTATTCTTTTAGTGTCCAGTGACCAGACCTTTCTGGACAGAATTTCATAAAGCACTAAAAAAGATACTTAATGTGTTCTGACAAATATATGTTTGTTATTTTTCTATCTGCTTGCAAGAAAGGCACAAGGCGCTGGATGCTTCCTGTAATGTTAAGTTAGCAAGTTAACATGACTGACTAATTGACTTTCATTAAAATGATATGACAGAACATATAAAAGTGAATAAATGTAACTAAATTTAATATGATTTAAACTTTAATCATAAACTAGTCTGTAAACATGATTTCTCCCTCGGTCACATCAGATAGACTTGCATCAGCAATAAATGATCCCACACTACCTCACAATGTTATTTAAGTCTATCTTTTGTTGTTGTTTTCATAGAGAAACAGCAGAAATAATTACTCTGTTTAAAACTTGAGCAGAAAGTACTGAGCACAGTTGATTTTTGTTTGGTCTGTATTTTTTCCATTGTCAGCTTTTAACTCATTGACAGCCAGCCATTTTCAGTGCAGAGAGCCCCATACTGCCAAGCGTTTTACAGCATTTTGACTGATATTCCAAGACCCATTCATTAGGAAAAAAACGTTTGTTTCTACCATTTTCCGTCAGTCTTCACCAAAAACACCAGTTTTTGACTAAAAATTGGAGAAAACAAGCGTTTTGTGAACAGAGACTGATTTTGCTTTAGTGTCACTTCCAACATCTGAAAAGTTATTTCCTTCCATAAAACAGCAAAAACAACATTGAGAAAGGTATTTTGATAGCAAAATGATACATTTATTTGCAAATACACACACCATAGAGATAGGACTCAATCTGCTACAACAGTACACTCACCCATTGCATGCTTTCTCACAACACTTCCTTGCTCTCTCTCACTCTTTGACACTCTCTCTCTCTCTCTCTCTCTCTCTCACTCACACACACACACACACACACACACACACACACACACACACACACACACACACACAGAATTTGATATACAGTAGCTACAACAACATACAGACATACATGTAAAGAATTGTATAATTTTCACATTTTGACAAAAACATATTGACAGTTTACTTGGTTATATATATGTGTGTGTGTTTCCACCCCTACACAGAATAGTTCAGCTTAGTGTGGTAAGCTGTAAAACACTCTCCTGCATGCAAGGGGACACAACAGGACTGACAACACATTCTGGTCTCACTGCGTCGGCCCCTGCGAGCACAGACCCTACACCTCATTGTTGGTGTCCCCTTCTTGTTTGTGGGCATCAGGGGTTCGAGTTTGTGTCTGCTTAGGTCTCCATCTAGCCTGCTCTCTGGGTCAGTGTTATATGTTGCTCTCGGATGACGTCGGCCTTCCTCCAAGTCCCAACACCCCTCAACCCCTACACCTGCCCCTTCCTCCTCCACCTCCTCCTCTTCACAACCCCCCACGTCGCTTTACTGTCCAGGACTTCACTACGCTGCGAATGAACTCCAAGAGGGTTTTACGCTCCCCCGGGTTTCTGGCTCGGTAGAGGACACAGGCATTAAAGATGCATAGTTGGAAGAGATAGGCTATAAAACTTCTTGGACCAGTTCAGCGATCTTCGAATGAAGGGATAGTATGCAATATTTTGGTCCAGCTTATCCACCCCATTCATGGAGGAGTTGTACGCAACAACACACTCTGGCTTGAGCTGAGCAACCTTGTCTTTGCGTCCCTTCTACCACACATCAACCCTCTGCATCATATCTTGGTGGCAGGTAGTCACCATCCTCACCAACCGTTTGTCCTGCCACGCTACTACCATCACCCTCTCATTGTGCCGCACAACTTTTTCCACCACCCCCAAATCGGTCTTTGTCATCTCGCTAATGATCACAGGCTCCCCCTTATTTTTCCTCAGTGTTCCACAGACGTTGGTTTGCACTCCCAGTAAACATTCACACAGTGCTACAGAATTGTAGAAATTATCCCTAAACAATGTATAGCCATGACCTGGGAGACGATCAAGGAGAGAGAACACTATATCTGGCAGAGTACTAGCTTCCCCGACATAAGGACGCATATTGAAGCAATACCCTGTGGCAGAGTCACACAGTATGTAGGATTTGATCCCATATTTCACAGGCTTTTGTGGGTTGTACACCCTGAAAGATAAGCGCTCCCGCCACTGCAACATACCCTCATCAATACAAATGTTTTGCCCTGGTTGATACATCTCCCTGAACTTTTCCACAATGTAATCCAACACTGGGCGGTACATTGTACTGTACATTTTGTACATTTTGTCAGTCACGTCCTGTAATGCATTATTGTTGAAATGAAGGAACCTCCATATGATCTGAAATGTATTCCTTGGCATAGTCTTGCCGAAATGGGGCGTGGCATCTACCTCATCTACATGCCAGTACAGTTCAAGGTTTGGCTTGTGGATGTAACCAGTGAGAAAGGTGAGTCCAAAAAAAGATTTCAGTTCTGTGACTGACACTGGTTTCCACGCAATTCCTTGGCTATGTGGCAGATTGTCAGGACGAGCTTCAAAATACTGACTTGCATAGATGTTGGTTTGATCCGCAATATGTTGGAGCAGCTCATCGGTCAGAAAGAGCTCCAGGAAGTCGGCTGGCAGGTCGCTGTCCAGCTCCGCAGCAGCCTTCCGGGGTCCAGGAGTTGCAGTGAAATAAATACGATTACCATATATATCAGCTGCGGTGTGATGCGGAGAATACTTTATTTTACCTTTCTTCTTTGCTCTGCCAACAGGAGTGGGAGCTCTGCTTTATGCACGACCTGTAAATTATAGAAATATATACAATTACCATCAAACTGTTTTTTAATTATTACTATTATTACTACGGTGTGATGTGGAAAATACTTCTTTTTACCTTTCTTCTTTGTACTGTCAACAGGAGTGAAAGCTCTGCTGGGTGCACGACCTATACATTATAAAAATATATTATACAATTATCATAAATGCATATATTTTTATTGCTGCGGTGTGATGTGGAGAATACTTTTTTTTTGTGTAGGCCTACCTCTCTTCACACTGCCAACAGGACTGGAAGCTCTGCTGGATACATGCTCTGTAAATTGAAAATTGTTTCACATCAGTAGGCTACCAGCAACAGATGTTACAATATGAACTAGTGGGACTAAATGGCGCTCATGTGACATGGACTGAAGCTAACAGTTAGGAGTGGGAGTGCTAGCTCCGCTGGATACATAAACTGAAGATTCCCTCACATCATTAGGCAACATATACGTTTATCAACTAGTGGGACTAAGTGGCGTACATACGACATGGAGTGAAGGTAACAGTGGGAGTGCTAACCAAGCTCTCCTGGACGCACGATCAGTAGCTAAATTGTAAATTCCCTCACATCAGGAGAAGGGGAAAAGTTAGCTCTTACCTCCCTCATGTCTTCTTGGAGCCACGTCTGGGGATGAGGCTCTGCTGTTCCCAGTTGATCCAGACGGCAACCACTCATCTGATGAATCCAGGTCAGGTTCGCTGAAATCATTATCTGACTCGGAATCGGACCTCTCTGTTGAAGCCTCTGTAAGCTGCGGTGAAGGACGCCGTGTGCTACTCTCTCCGCTTGGCCCGGGTTTTTCGTCAGCTGCTTTATCTTCTCCATTGTTGGCAACAATCGTGACACTGCCACTACGACACATACTCTGCTCGAGTGTTAGCTGTCTAAACTTTCCCTTACGTCTCGATGGCACCATATTCTCTTTCTTCGATCGTTACTCTTTCTTTAGTCTACTCATGTAGCATGCCGGCACAGCCGCAGTGCAATGTCAATCTCTCATCCAAAGCAACACTGTCACCATCTCGTGGACCAGCTCGCTAAATTCTCTACTTTCATGCCTGATTTTTAGAGACAAGCTCCGCCAGGACAATCCCTACCCCGCCCCGTTGATAAACTTAATTGACGAATTAATTCGTCATTGGGAGTTAACGTTAGTATTTAAATTGATGAATTTACTCGTCATTGGCAGCCAATGAGTTAAGCTGATTACAAAATGTCTGTACAGAGACTGTGACATTCTGCTGACAAAATTAATGTTTTTTGACTTTTCATTTATTTATTTATTTATTTCATTTATTGACATTATTTGATTATAATTGTTTTGAATCTACCTCAGATTTTGTCATTTTCTGACAATATATAATAGTTAGAACTACAATTAACCATCTGGTTTCTTCAACTTTCACTCAGGAGTTAAAATCAAACTTTAAACTTTGAAGAAATAAGGACTTGACATTTAATCATACTTATCAATAGAGACTGATGTGAACATTTTTTATTGTGATATAGCCACATCACCCAGCCCTGCAGTTCATCACTTTAGTAGAGATTTTGTTGGAAGCATGTGTAATTTGAGTCCTGCTGTCTCACACTCAGCTCTCAGCCTATGTTAACCAAGCTGTTGCTTTTGTTCCACATAATTAATCTACGCATGAGCCTCAGATAGCTAAACTGCACAGCCACCAAACAACAACTCCTTTTCGGCGGAAGAGGCTCCGCTCACTTACTATCAATCAATGAAACCAATCATTTATTTGTCATATGGAATTAAATAAGGTACAACTCCAGTGACATATGATCCCATCAGCTCATTTAGATTTTTCACTGTAATTTAGTCCTTTTTTTAAGTCTTGTTACATTGTTGGCTGCTGCTTTATAATTGTCCATTTTTTGGATCTGGTAATACATGGTTTCTGATTGTCTACTGTCCACACATCCCGACCCTAGCAAAATGGCCGCATGGTTGCTCCCCCTGAACACGGGCAGAGCCATTCTGCAGCCACCTCTGATCAGTGTGTAGCAATGATCCACAGCAGGAACAAGAGAGCACCTCACATTCCCATCGTCACACCAGTCCTTATTCACCATAAAGCACAGTCCTCCTCTCCTTCTCTCACCAGAGTCCACTGCTTTTTTCAGATCAGCTTATAGAAAAAGAGTCTCCAGGATGCTAGTTCAGCTAGTGCCCATTCTTCTCTTTACTGATGTTTTCATTTGAAAACAGCTAGCAACTAGCTAGCAGAGGTAGCAGGAGGAGCGTTTACAGACTGGTGAGATGATTTCCTCATCCTGATACTGATGAGTGACTTGTAGCCACACACCACCACTGTCCAACACCAACCACAAAAACCACCACCAACACTTGCAAAACAGCGATAAGAGCATAAATTTAGCACAAATTTAGCAGAGCTGACAGAGAGGCAGCCCGACACGTCTGTGCTTACGTCATGAGTTGCTGACATTGATGCAGCAGGCCCTTTTCTTGTAAGAGATCTACTACAGCAAATCAACACATTATGTTCTGACAGTTACACCTCAAATCCTTTCATATTTTTGCATTATCGGTTCATATATATTTTTAAATCAGTTAAATTAGTAACAACAATCAACCCAAAAGTCAGTCACATCCCTTTTTTTTAAATTAATATTCTGAATTGGTTAAATGTGTGAGATACTAAAAGGGAAAGCAACTGAGTTAAGTATAGAACCTATATCAGTGTGTACATAAACATTTAACCTTAAAAACTAAACTAATTTTTGTGGTGGATGACTCAAACATCCCTCCCTTAAGCATTCTATTTTATTTGTGTGATTTTAATATACATCTTCATCATGAACTACCTAACTGTAATGATATAACATCAAACACAGGTTCAACACTACTATTTGTAGATAAACGTGTATTTTATTGGGCAGCCACCTAAATGACCACATGAGTCCCGGGATTCACTACACTGAACAACATAACCGAGCAGTCTTTTTTTGGCTAGTCAGTTTGCTGTGTAGTGTACTTGTGGGGAGGTTTTGGTTCCCAGATTTTGCTACTGAGTGAGCACTCTTGACTTTGATGCTATCCTTTGGTAGAGACTGCTACGCACATGATGCAGAGGTACAGCGGAAGAGAAACTTTTCACCGTAAAACTCAGAAAACACTGTCTTCTCCCTTCTGCCTAGAAGTGGTGGATTTACAGCTCACAGATACTTAATACAACACACTCTCCGGCATTTATTTGATATCTAGTGTCGGGAAAAAATGCTGTTGCACATTTCCAATCCATCCTTAGTGCTGTTAGTTTGTTTACTACCAGTATATTACATCGAACACTGCTGTCACACTGAACGTCCCGCTGAGCCCTGTTTAAACTTTAAAAGTTCATAAAGAAAAAAAAAAGGAATTGTCAAACATTCGTATTAAAAGGCCAAATCTGATTCGATTGATATAGTCAGGTACAGCCCGAATTCTGACACATGAATTTGTGTCATCAACATAAGTCAGTAGTCTCAACCACTTTGACTTTTGCAGGAGCAGTCACAAAGTGAAGTCCAGTTTAACACTTCCAGGTAGCTGAGTGACAATAATCAAGACTGGCACCACCCACAAGTCACTGTTGTGCATAACTGCAATGACAGGTTAGCCCATGCAGCTATGACAGTTAATAGTAGATGCTTTGACTAATCAAAGCTCAAACAGCTATTTTAAAAATCAGTTTCAGGACAGATAGAGCAGAAGAGTCTAATTAATTAATTCATTCATTCATTCATTAATCTGCTACTGCTCTCACAACATCAGCATGTTATCTGCACACAGCTGGCTAGCTAACATTAACTATGCAGCATTCATTGACAGAATGAATAAAGTAAACTTTGCCATTGGGAAAGTGATGAGGATTAAACAGAATAAAACTTTTGTGTGACCCCACTGTTGCTAAATAAGCTCTGACCAGCAGAGTCAAGTAAAGCAGTACCTAGGATAGGCTAAATGGTATAATGGGCAGCTATTTCAATTTTCAATGAACAGGATCCTGAGTTCTTAGCAGTTGATGTTGAGTTGGCTAAATTTCTAGTTAACCAGTGAATATTCAATCAGTTTTAAGAGAAAACCATATACGAGGTAGAAATGGTGATAATTACAAGAGGTATTAGTAACAATCTAGGGTGAATAACTGAGGGATAATCTCCCCACTTCACGTGTGTCTGGATATCGTCTCTTTGTGTTTAAATTGACAACAAACAAAGGATCATGGGAAATGTAGTTCTTTCATTAAATTCACACATATCTTAAAGAAACACACCCCTTTACATGGTTCCCTTTCATTTATTAGCATTTTAGAGGTCCCTACATTTGGTTTAGGAGGCTATTATCAGCCAGCTTGGTTTTATAAACTGATTCTGTCACTAAGGAGGAAGCTCTTCATTTCTTAAGTTCTGCCAAAGAAGCAGAGAGATCTTGGTCATGTCTCCAAATTAAGGATAACAGTCTATTCTGTACACAGAGAAGAGAATGTGCTCAAACAAATCTGGACTTGTACCACCAGCTATCTAACCCAACATACACACAGGGAAACGGGATGTGTTCAAGTAACCCATAGCCCTGACAGTTACTCTGATGGTGAGTCACACAGTTTATTTTATCGATGCTTCATGATGCAGAAAATGCCTCAGTTTGACTGTTTCTAGGTGTGAATAATGTTGACCATATGAGGTGGCTGAGTGACATGAATGCTGGGCTAGGCTAGTTATGTTAGCTGTGTCATGTTAATGTTAACATAACGTTGCGCCAACCGTGCGTGCAGCCTGTTGCAGTCGCTCCTGCTTGTTTTTCTTAATTTCTTACTTTTTTTGCTTTATACCTTATTACTTGTTTTTGTATTTTACGACCAATATTCTGAAGCTGTGCCCTCTCTAAACATGCTGATTGAGAGAGTTCTGGTCTATTTCTTTACTCTTTATTTACTACTTTCTCTCGGACCCGGCACCACTGCGCAACAACTCCATGGCCGCATTGTTTACTCCAGAGATCAGCTGATTGCGCTGAGGCCGGCCGGCTTGGCGGCTGGAACATCAGCGATACCGGCTGAAATGTGGAGGAAAACTCACAGAGGATGCAGGGGAGGAATGAAACAGAAGCGGAAAAGAGCGAGGGTGAGACAACGGAGGCTTATGGAGAAGAGGATATATAAGCCGGGTCTCCCCTCTATCACCATGGGCAACGTGAGGTCACTGGGAAATAAAATGGACGAGCTAACAGCAGTCGCCAGGAGTCAGAAGGAGTACCGGGAGTGTAGTCTGATGTGCTTTACAGAGACATGGCTACACAAGGACATTCCCGACGACAACGTCTCCATCAGCGGCTTTCAGACTGTTCGGGCTGACCGGGATTGCACCGAAAGCGGTAAGCGCAAAGGAGGGGGGCTTGCCGTGCTTGTCAACAACCGGTGGTGCAGTCCTGCCCACATTACTGTGAAGGAACAAATCTGTCGCCCGGATATTGAACTGTTTGCTGTTGGACTCAGACCGTATTATTTGCCCAGGGAGTTTTCACACGTGATTATGGTGACCGTCTACATCCCCGCCTCTGCCAACCCGACGTCGGCATGTGACGTCATTCATTCCGCCGTAGCCCGTCTGCAGACTCAACACCCGAGTGCTTTCATAGCTATCTCGGGTGACTTCAACCACGTCACCATGGCAACAACACTGTCCAACTTCACACAGTATGTGAGCTGTCCTACTAGAGGAGGGAGAACCCTGGACTTGTTGTATGCAAACACCAAGGACGCATACAGCTGCTCCCCCCCTCTGGGTAGATCAGACCACAACCTGGTGCATCTCAACCCCTGCTATGTGCCCCTAGTAAGGAGCCAGCCTGCGACCATGAGGACAGTGAGGAGGTGGTCAGAGGAGGCTTATGAGACACTGCAGGGCTGTTTTGAGGTGACAGACTGGCAGGCACTCTGTGAGCCACATGGGGAGGACATTGACGGGCTCACAGAGTGCATCACGGACTACATCACCTTCTGTGTTGACACCACTGTCCCAGCCAGGACTGTCCATTGTTACCCAAATAACAAACCATGGGTAACAAAGGACATCAAAGCCATCCTCAACGCCAAGAAGAGGGCCTTCAGAGCTGGTGACAGGGAGGAGGTGAGAACGATACAGGGGGAACTGAAGGTGAAGATCAGAGAGGCTAAGGAGAGGTACAGGAGAAAGCTGGAGTGGAAACTCCAGCAGAACAATATGAGGGAGGTCTGGAGTGGAATGAGGACCATCACTGGCTTCAGGACCAACAACAACAGAGGAGTTGAAGGCAGCGTGGACAGGGCCAATGAACTGAATCTGTTTTTTAACAGATTTGACACTGCTGGTCCCGCCCACCCCCCCACTGACTCTTCTGCTGACTGTCTTGTGCAACCAACAGCCACTCCACCTTCCCCCACCCCTCCTGCTTACACCCCTCCACCCTCCAGTGTGAGCCCCCTTCACACCTCCTCCCCCAGTAGCCAGACTGACCACACTCCTCATCATGAAGACTACACCCCTCCTCCGCCTGACACCTCCACAATGTGCTTCACCACCGATCATGTGAGGAGACAGCTGATGAGACTCCACTCAAGTAAGGCTGCAGGCCCTGATGGTGTCAGCCCCAGGGTGCTCAAAGCCTGTGCCCCCCAGCTATGTGGAGTACTTCAGCATGTTTTCAACATGAGCCTGAGTCTCCGGAGGGTCCCCATGCTGTGGAAGACATCCTGCCTCGTTCCTGTTCCAAAGACGCCGCGTCCCAGTGGCTCCAAGGACTACAGACCCGTGGCATTGACCTCCCACATCATGAAGACCCTGGAGAGACTTGTCCTGGAGCAGCTCCGGCCCATGGTCCACCCACTCTTGGACCCCCTCCAGTTTGCCTACCAGCCCCGACTTGGAGTGGAGGACGCCATCATCTACCTGCTCAACCGCGTCTACGCCCAACTGGACAAGCCGGCGAGCACTGTGAGAGTCATGTTTTTTGACTTCTCCAGTGCGTTCAACACCATCCGTCCAGCTCTACTGGGTGACAAGCTGACAGCTATGCAGGTGGATGCCTCTCTGGTGTCCTGGATTGTGGACTACTTGACTGGTAGACCACAGTACGTGCGCTTGCAACACTGTGTGTCAGACAGAGTGGTCAGCAATACCGGGGCCCCGCAGGGGACTGTCCTCTCTCCCTTCCTCTTCACCCTCTACACCACGGACTTCAGCTATTGCACTGAGACCTGCCATCTTCAGAAGTTTTCTGATGACTCTGCAATAGTTGGATGTATCAGCAAGGGTGATGAGGATGAGTACAGGGCTGCTGTGGATAACTTTGTCACATGGTGTGAGCAGAACCATCTGCAGCTCAACGTGGCAAAGACAAAGGAACTGGTGGTGGATTTGAGGAGAACCAAGACACCGGTGACCCCGATCTCCATCCATGGGGTCAGTGTGGACATTGTGGAGGACTATAAGTACCTGGGGGTCCACATTGACAATAAACTGGACTGGTCTAAGAACACTGACGCCCTCTACAGGAAGGGCCAGAGCCGTCTCTATTTTCTGAGGCGACTGAGGTCCTTCAACATCTGCCGGACTATGCTCAGGATTTTTTATGAGTCTGTGGTGGCCAGTGCTATCCTCTATGCTGTTGTGTGCTGGGGCAGCAGGCTGAGGGTGGCGGACGCCAACAGACTTAACAAACTGATCCGCAAGGCCAGGGACGTTGTGGGAATGGCGTGTGACTCTCTGGTGGTGGTGTCAGAGAGGAGGATGCTGTCTAAGCTGCGAACTATCTTGGACAATGTCTCACACCCACTCCACCATGTGCTGGTTGGACACAAGAGTTCTTTCAGTGGGAGACTCAGACCACCAAAATGCACCACTGAGCGCCACAGGAAATCATTCCTGCCTGTGGCCATCAAACTGTACAACTCCTCCCTCTAAGTTGCCCTTGGACTGTTTCACCACTATCACCAACTCATAATAAATTATTACATATTTATTCCTAAATAATCTGTGCAATAACTGACTACATTGTTCAGTCTGTATATAAGGTTCCTGTATATATTGTAAATTATGCTGTGTGGTCTCTACATATATATTTTGTAAATTATCTCTTTATATTTCTTATATTTTTACTTCTATTTGCACTATATCTTCTTTCTACACTTGTTTGCACTATATCTTCTTCTTTTACACTTGTAAGGAGCACCTGTAACAAAAACAATTTCCCCTGGGGATCAATAAAGTATTGCTGATTCTGATTCTGATTCTGATTAATCATCTCCCATTGTTGCAGTGGTACAGCACATATTTGGTGTGGAGAGGTTTTTTGTGTGGTCTGTCAGCAACCTGACATTAAATATAATGTTAGTCATGCACCACCCAATATGCTGACTTTCAAGTTCAGGCATAATTTTACTTCCACAGCTGTCGTCTGACTCCACGCAAACAGGTCTTACCACTATATTTAGTCTTATTGGGTCAAAATGCATAGGCAGTTTTGTTGTTTTTTGTCATGTCCTTGATTCTTTGAATCTCATTAAAACTCTCAAACTCCACTGCATCAACATTGAACTTGTCTGAAGTACAGTGTTTTACTCAGAGCTCACAGTTAGCAACCATTCCCAGGACGTCACTAACTAGCTTGTTGAAAGATGGCTGCGCCCTGCTGGGTAAAAAGTAAAATACTTAAAAATTTTTTTTTGCAAATCTAGGTGGATATCAAGTTTGATTGCAGTGTCATATATGTGGCTTAAGGTAACTAAGATTACCGGTTGTATGCTTCTGCTCACCAGTTTCTATTACAGTTTACATCCATGTCTGTGGAAACATGAATGCTTCACACACATCTTCCCCCCTGCTGCACAAAAGATCTTTAACATCAGCACAGTTTCAAGATTAGTATTACCAATTCAGTATCTGACCAAATGTCTCCACCTTCTGTTCCTGAGTTCTGACATTGAATAATGGCCAGAAAAGTGTTTTTGCAAAACAAAAACACCTTTTTGTTCAAAGGACCTTTGACTTTTTGGATATAAAATGTCATCACTTCATTACTGTATCCAATTAGACATCTATGTGAAGTTTTGTGATAATTGCCATAATTAAATTCAAATTAAATTACGGTATTCTTGAGATATCACGTTCATGAGAATAAGACAGATGACGTAATACTGACCTTGACCTTTGACGACCGAAAACTAATCAGTTCATTATGCGAGTCCAAGTGACCATTTGTGCCAAATTTGAAGAAATTCCCTCATGCTGTTCTTGAGATATTGCCTTCACAAGGATGGGATGGATTAGTGCTGGGCGGTACACCGGTTCATACCGGATACCGGTGTTTTTTTTTTTATGATATGAATTTTTCATATACCGCAATACCGGTGAGTACACAACGTTGGGAAAGCCAAGTGGCGGAATGTAGCGCCGCGGGACATTGTTTGGGAGGGGACTGTTTTGCAGTTGCACTAAGCAAGGTGATGTGACGGCACAGCGGTGAGCTGTTGAGTTAAGAAAATGGATAAAAAGAGTGAAAGTTCCGAAACTAAAGTTACAGAACGAGTAGAAAATGGCGCAGAAGAACTTGTACCGAAAAGAGGAGCCGTGTTTGTTGTTTGGAAGTTCTTCGGCTTTAAAAAGTCAGACGTCAATCAAACAACAATTCTCTGCAAATGTTGTCGGGCTAAAGTTGTAGCTGCAGGAGGCAACACGAGCAATATCCTTCACCACCTCAGGCACAAACATGTCTTGGAATATCAAGAATGCATTAAACTAAGATCTGCGTCCTCCGCATCTGCAGGCAACGTTGGCAGATGTCACTCAGAGACACGTTTGTATTGATTCCTTCACTTCATTAGAACCATGAGTGCCACCTCTTTGTAAACAGCATCATTTTGTAGGGCCATGCAAACCTGTATCAATACTAGTGTGGACAATAATGTGTTTCTACTAGGGCTGGGACTTTAACGCGTTAATTTCGATTAATTAATCACAGGAAAAATAACGCGTTAAAAAAATAACGCTTTTGATCACACCTTTCTCAGTTCCCAAAAGAGCGCGGCTCGGGCCGCATTTTCCTGACCGAACCCGACCTGAGTCCGAGACATTTATAACCGAGCCTGGCCCGAGCCCGACAGCCTTTATGTTTTTCAAGTCTAAACCCGACCCGAGCCCGATGCAGTTTGTTACCTGACATAGTTATTGTTACCATGGTTACAGCTTGTCTGTTTACCAAGATCACACATGGACAGTGTGTAAATGACCATCTAAAGGCTGCTGATACTCAGTCAAACACACCGCTCGCACAGCAGCACAGCAAAGCACACACACTCAGTCGGAGCGGAGCCTGTGTTGCGTTCAGGCGTTGTCACGTAAATAACAAATTCCAGCACTTGAATAGGCCATAGCACAACACAGCAGTATGTCAAATTTCTTAATTGTTATCCGAACCCGGCCCAACCCGTGGGGTATCCACTCTCTGGCCCACAATAGACCAGATGACAGGGTTCAGAGCCAAAATAAGTAAGTCTACATCTGACAAATCAAGAAACTTTTTGGCGAAATGAAAAATAAACATATTAGTTTAAGTAAGTTCACCTATATGTCTGTTCATTGATTCAGTCATCAACCAAAATTTGTCTGAATTGAAAAACTTTGCTTATTGTGTCAATTGTTGCTTTTTGATAAAAATGGGATTAATCTCGATTAATTAATTACAAAGCCCCTAATTAATTAGGTTAACTTTTTAATCGCATCCCACCACTAGTTTCTACAATATTCACTCCTCATGACAGTAAAACAGGCCATTCTAAGCCAATTTACTGCAGTAATTCCTCTCTAAATCATTAAAAAATGTGGTTAACACCCAGTCGTGCATGAAAAAAAAAAAAAAAAAACGTCATATACCGTGAAACCGACATAAGTTGGAAAAATACCGTGATATAAATTTTTGGTCATACTGCCCAGCACTAGGATGGATGGATGGATGGATGGATGGATGGACGGATGATAGATAGACAGATGAAAGGATGGAGGGACGGTCTGACAGACAGACAACATCATGCCTCTGGCCACCGCTATAGCCAGTGTTAAGGCATGAAGATCAAATGAACCACAACCAAACTGTTCAGTGTTTTACTTTAAATTAAAACTGCAGCGGGGTCACAGTTAATGGGACTACCTTGACTCAAGCAGGCTAATTTAACTAATTTTTATTAAGGCTACTTTTTGACTGAAAGTAAAATTGTTGTGCATGTTATAACTTGACTTTCACAATGTAGACATTTTACACATTATGCAAAAACAAAAATTTGAATTAACAGACTTAATTCAATACATCGCTCAACTCTACTTGGAACAGTTAAAATTGATGTCTTCCTAAAAGCATCAAAATCCTTATCAACCTATTCTCACTGTTGATGACAATCACAAAGATTTTTTTTCTAACCATGATGATCCAGCATCAAACTGCACTAACTCATTCGTTCAGTCTAGTGTTATCAGTACCATGCAGGCTAAAAGCAGAAATCCAAGGTCCATTTGATTCTTAGTTGTTATATCAAATCTGATAAAGGCTAGACTAAAACCTCTCATTCTGTTTTAAAAAACTGAAACCATTCAAATGATTCAACAAAGAAATATCTTGTCAATCAAGCATAGAACAATCCAGATGTGACTACGAAATCCGTCACCACATCTCCTGTAGCATGTGAGCAACACTGTCTCAGCCTGATAATACTCACAGCCTCAGTAGGACTATCTTTGATGGAACAACAGGGTTTGAAACCTAAGAGGAAGTGCAAGGTCAGCTCTACAGTGTAAACAGGCTAACTATCAAAATTTAAGAGTTAATATAATCAACTAAGTGGTATGATATCAAGTAAACATAAACTAAACTGTCTTCCTCTCACCTTAACAAAGTTGTCAGGGAAGAGGCCCCTTTTCCCGTTGAGATCTCCCTCCATCCAGCCATCCTCCTCTATATACCGCACGTTCTTGATGATGTCGCCCAGTCGCAGGGTCAGCTCGTCATCATGGAGTGCGTCGTACTCATACTCCACCACAACTTCTACTCCAGACAGGATGAAGGAGGAAAGAGAGGAGAGAAGAAAATTAAGGGGGCAGAATGGTGCAAGAAAAAGATGAAGCCAGTACAAGAGGCAATAGGAGGTGAGAGAGACCACAGAAAAGAGAAACAAGAAAAAAGAAAGGGAAAGACAGACAGGATCACAGCGATAAGATAAGAACGTTTGGGGAATGAAAGGGTTTGAATAGAGTGACATGAGAAACAATAAGACAGACAAATCAACTACATATCAAAGTTACACATTAAAAACAATTGTGCAACTTAGCAAATGTCAATTTCATGTTGAATATTTTTCCACAATCTACTGCAGAGTGATAAAACACAATGGTGACAACAAGTCTTATAATGGTGGTAAGAAAAGCAGGTTCTGGGGCGTCGGTAGCTTAGTGGATAGTGCCGGCATCCCATGTATAGCAGTGCTGCCTCGCCGCAGCGGTCGCAGATTCGAGTCCAGCCCGCAGCCCTTTGCTGTATGTTACTCCCCCACTCTCTCTCTCTTCCCCGTTTCACTCTGTCCTATCCAATAAAGGCATAAAGGCCAAAAAAATAATCTTAAAAAAAAAAAAAAAAAAAAAGAAAAGCATGTTCTAAAGAAAACTGAGGAGTATTTTTATGTATACAATAAGCAAAAAAGATTCTGAACTTCTGGACAAGCATCTACAGTGATTGGTTTAAATGTCTGGCAGGTATCACAGTGAATATTAACACTGGGAGGCAAAGTCATTGTCCTGTGTTTTCCCCCCTACGATTAAAAGAGGTATATATTGCTCAGAATATCTGTGAAGGAACTTGTCAGCTAGAGCGTCATGTTGACCTTGACCACTGTTGAGTCCAAGTGAACATTTGTGCCAAATTTGAATAAGTTTAATAAAACGTCATGGCAACCTTGACCTTTGTTTTTGACCATTAAAATCTTATCAGTCCATTCTCGAGTCCAAGTTAATGTTTGTGCCAAATTTAAAGAAATAACCTCAAGGCATTCTTGACATATCGTATTCACGAGAATGAAACAGATAAAGTCAAACTGACCTTGACCTTTGACCTATGACCACCAAAATCTAATTTGTTCATCTTTGAGTCAAAGTAGACATTTGTGCCAAATTGATGAAATCCCCTTGAGGCATTCTTGAGATATTACATTCACAAAAATGGGACAGACAACCTTAAGACCTAATGCCTCCGGCCAAGGCTATCGGCGCCAAGGAGGCATAAAAACTGAATCCACATAATCCTCCATAGCTTACAAAATTGTTGATATAAAAGCTAACACCACGTCTATTATCATTATATGTCAATAGAGATAAAGCGCCAATTAAGACAGTCTGGAAAATATGCCATCAGCTGGTGATAACCAAGATGGGAGGTACACACACACAAAAAAAAAAACAGTTACAGATGTAACTAAGGTTCTGTGAATTGTGGATGACCACCATTTCCATCACAGTGACCACACTGTTATTTTAATGTGTTACGAGACATGATAAGTTAAGGCAGATAAACATATTTGCAAAGTTCAATGTTTACATTTACATGTTATTCAACGTGTTCTTTTATCACCAATATATTCTAAATCATCCAAACCCTCTTTGCACATTTATGTTATTCTATGTCATATTAAATAAACTATATTTTAAAGTTGAACTGATGAACCCCGTGGTTTCTGTAGGCTTCACTAATTATCAGGATACTCTTCAAACTGGAACCATTAATATTATTTTTTGCCATCTTGTCCAGCCCTGACTACACATCCTCACTTCAGATAACTGCAACACATTTCACACTAAACTGAGAGAGACTACAGTGATGCAATTACTTTTGTCTCATGCAAAACAAACACTAATTTAACTTATATATATTGAAATTTACATTCACATGGTTAAAATGTAATAATTTGCCAATATTATATTTTCAATTACTGTTAAAGTGCTGGTTGGGTATACAGAGTACAATCACAATCTTTCAACAGGTAACATGCACCATGAGACTAAAGATACCTTTACAAAAAGCGAATCAACGGGAATACTGCCTCAGCATGACAGAAAAATCCTTCCTCTTAATTGTGAAACCACTTTCTGCACGAGACAAGCAGGGTGCTCCAGAATAAAAGGACAAGTGGTTCTGTATTTTATTTGACTTAATTATACCTGTATTTAATTTATCTTTATTGTAATAATACCTAATGTAACTTCATTATATGACAGTAGCTACTTTTTAATGTTACATGCAACTCTAGTTCATTTATTTATTTTGTATTTTAGTAGTCTACAGTACTTTAGAGAAGATTTCAAAATATTTAGATAGATATTGTGTATTGTGATACAGTCTAAAAACATTATTTTAAGCCATATTGCCCAGTCCTATATTTAAGTGTCCAAACATGCAATGTGTGTAATTTCCTGACTGTCTAAAATACATTAGTGATCACAAAGACAAGGACAGTGGGTGGCAGAGAGGCAAGGGAGTGTGACAGGCTGCCTGAGTGCTTCCAGTGCAGCAGGTTGAGCAGCCTCTAAAAATAAGCGACTGCAGATAACTAACCGGTAGTGAGGTGTTTTACTACATATTATGGCCCTTTAACACATGACTCATGAACGAGAAACTCAACTGGCATGGCTGACTTCACACCAAGTCCAGCCAAAACAAAAACATCCAGAGTACACTCCCTCTCTAATATACACATTTTCAACACACACACACACACACACACACACACACACACACACACACACACACACACACCTGGGTAAAGCGATTTGGCACTAAACTACACTGGTCAAGCAACACATGCGTAACTGCTGTTAAACTTGGCTTGGTTACAACGGTTGATGGCTGCGCAGTATTGAGAAGCTCTTATTTTACCAGCCTCCTGCCACAGCCTCTCCTCCTGTTGTCTGTGCCTGACATGTACACACACCCACAGACACACAAATACAGAGTAAAGATAACACAGTGGAGACAGAGGTAAAGATAACTTAAGCTGAGAACAACAACTTTTGTTATTGGGGGTGCAATTAAACCTCCATGAGGAAAAAGTCAATACTTTCTCAATACACATGTTTGGCAACATGGAAACATGTAGAAAAGTGATATTTCTGTCTCCTCTGTCCACAGTCTCTCATCCACTGCCACAAATATTACATTATAAACAAGCACAGAGCGCTTTCCAGCTAATGGCATATTGTTACTAACAAGCTGAAACAACAACAGTTTATGACAAACAGTTTAGCTCAGTTTGCCACGCATCTTAACACTGGTGGTAATGTTACCTGCGGGCAGTGAATCTCCTCAGCAGCAGAGGGAGGAGCAGGGAGGACAAGGGCACTGATACTGACTAATGTCTGTGTTCTTGATTCTTTTTAAATTTCACTCAGTATTGGGATGTCAAGAATGTAATTTATTGTTTTGACATTTTGAATTTGTTTAAAAGTGAGATATTACGTTTATATAGTGACTTTGCTGCTTTAATATTACTATTGCTGCTCCAGAAAATTTACTGTTTAATTCATGTTGTGAATTTATTCTTTTCAAATAATAATTCCTTGTAAAATTAGTTTAGTATTAGTTCTCTAAGAATCTCTTTCACATACTGGAAAAATTTGGTTTTGTAACTGACATATCCCCAATCGAATCGATATCGGATCAAATCGAATCGGAAATTGAAATCAATTCAATTCAGGAAATCAGTGGTGACACCCGGCCCTATTGCTCACTCACAAAAATATAGGGCTATCTGCAGTGAGGGCCAAGAGGGTCAAAATAAATATTAGCCAAAGGAGGGGGTCATTATTTTACACAATACTGATGAAATAAGGCTTTGTAGGGCAGATACTGATCACTGCAATGACATTTCAAAGAACTGGAATTAAGCTGAAACCACGTTGATGGAGCTAATACCCCTCACCAAGTGGTTTCCTCTGTGCAACAAGTTCCTACATAATGTCACATTCACATTCACATCCAGTATTTCCTGTGGAACCAGAGAGTTGCTGTGGGGGCAATGTTCCCATGAGGAGAGTTCATCCAATCAGTGATACACTACACAAGGTAATATTATTGATTTAGTGTTGTAGCTCCTGATTATAAAATGTATACTCTAAACTTTGGTGATTTGGAGGCTTTTTTAGTTTATTTTTCTTAAAACATAGGCTACTGTACTCCTGTGGCTACTGTGGTGGCAAAGATTTTGCCATGGCGACCAATCAAACCCAAATGTTACCGGCAGAGGTGTGGGACTCAAGACGCATGACTTGACTTAAAGGAGAAGTCCGGTATTTTGCACTTTGAGCCCCATTCCTGGGTTGTTTATGATGAAATAGACTGGTTTAGACCAAAATCTTGACGATTGCTCCTTCTCTGACAATTTGAGAGAATTTGGCTTTCCCCTGCCTGGCTTAACAATGCTGTCTATGGCCATGTGTAAATCTGTCCTAAAACCACCTTAAACGTTCGTTTTTAAAGCCATGAAACTCACCGAGTGGTCAGTGGTGTTCGTTGATGTTCCAACATAAAAATCGTAGCAAACTGGTTTCCATCGGTGTTTTCGCTATTCATCTCGATTGTGGAACTATTTTTTCAGCTGCCTCACACCCATGTGTAAACTTCCGCTTGATCGTTCGTTTGACCCTCGTTCGTTGCCTCCTTGATGGCAATAATGCTCCTTTATGTGAGTGTCGCCAACCGGCAGGACACCATTGCAATGTAATGGGACACAGAAAGAAGCAGAAGAAGGCTGGCGTTGTGTTCAAAGGCAGCGTACTGCGAAGGTTGTTTACAAGCGAGTAATAATGGGCAAGTTTTGTGTGGTCAGCGACTGCAGGAGAATTCCTCCGAAGAGGAGGAGCACACACAGCACTTTCGAGCCGGCACTTTCGCTGAGCTAAAGGACTACAATGACTACAACCTTGTCGTAAACAACCCCTTTTCCGTTTCCAGTGGCGGACTACTACCAACGGCCAATGAGGCTTCCTATAGAAAATCAATGCATGGACATAAAGTCAAATATATCATCACGGAAACCGCAGTTTGCTACAGTTTTTATATCTGAACATCAATGAACACCACTGACCACTCAGTGAGTTTCATGGCTTTGAAAACGAGTATTTCAGGTGGTTTTAGGACAGATTAACACATGGCCATAGACAGTCTTGTTAAGCCAGGCAGGGGAAAGTCAAATTCTCTCGAATTCTCAGAGAATCTTACACAATCCAAACCATACCCAAATATATATCCCTGATGTTCCTGATGTGAAAGTTTCCTGCATCATCTGTTCCTGTACTCAAAAATGATGCCAATGTTAATAGTTTCGTCTTTTATAAAAAAAATAAATAAATAAAGATCTCATGGGAAACACCAAAAATACTTCTTTCCTTCTCTGCTGGCTGAAAGGGCGTATCAATGTGACACAGTAAACAAAGTTGTGCTGCAGCCTACCAGAAGTGGGGGAAAAAAAAAATCGATTCTTAGATGCATCCCGATGTCGACATGGATGATTTGGCATCAATTCTCAAATGTCAATAATCAATTAAGTAAATGTTTGTTTATAACATGATGTTTACGGAACAAAAGAGGCGGAACTGTGTAGCACACAGACAGTCTACAGCACAAACAAGCTACAGTTAACTTGTACTAATTCATCTTCACAAAAGACAGTGGTTGCAAGCTTGTTTTAATTTAATGTTTCAATAATTACATTTGCGAAGCAAACGTGAAGTATATTGTGAGTGCTTACTAATGCCATCACCCAGAGACTAACATTAATGAGAGAAGTAGCAATCATCATGTAAACCTGCTGACCATTCACTGTTGAATCCAAGTGGAACTTTGTGCCAAATTTGAGGAAATTCCCTTGAGGCGTTCTTGATATATCATGCTTACGAGAATGGTTTGGTTCATTCCCTAAATTTAGGTCGGATCATGAATTAAACTGAAATCTAGTCTAGTGCCCTTGGAGGCGAACTGACTCCTGCATTTTCAAGCAGACCAGAGCTTGGTTGTTTGGTCCGCACTAGAGATCAAATGAGCTTTCACATCTATCTGACTATCTGACAAAATACCCCACGTTTTGGTTAAAATGTACCAAATAGCTCCGGTGTGAAAGTACCCTAAAGCTCCTATCTCAGTCTCTGCCAGTCATGACTCCAGTGTGTTGTATCCACCCTGAACTCCCTTTGCCATCAGCACTGTAGCTCAACTGTAGATAATAATTTAATCTTATAAAGTAGTCAGCTCTACACAGTGCACTAGAACCAACAGTGTAGACACATGAAGCACAGAAAAACAAACAGAACACAAGCTGAGCAATTTACAAATAAACAACTCAACCAAGGCCCCAGACAGTAATTAGGGACTATCTGTCCATGTAACCACAGGAAGAGATATGGTTTGCTGTAGTAAACAAAACACTGACGGGCCCAGTCATACTCTGCTGAGTTAACAGGGCATCTTACGGATGACTGGATGTGGAGCAGAGGGACTTTCTGCAACCATACAAACCCACACTGCCTGAGGACCACAGGCCAGCCAACTCTGTGTCACCTAAATCACCTCTAAACACACTGCTGTACACTTACCTATACATTATGTTTGGGTTTTCCCCCTTTTACTTTATCTTGAAGACATCACATAATATACTATATATATACACTAATATTACTTTATTATTATTGGGGTTTTCAAAATGTTGAGGCATTAACTGTTACATGACTTCTTTTCATTTTCTATTGAATTCTATTTCTATTTAAACCATTTTTAAATGGATGCAGTTAAGTGAACAAAGTCTAAAACCAAAATCACATGAAGGACATGACATGGCATTATGACTGTACATCCAACTAACTTGTCATACACTTAACCCAACCAGAGTGTTTTACTGAACCTTACGCTGGAGGAGCTGCAGTGGTCAATGGGATTACGAAAAGACGCAGACAAGGGGAAATAGGCAACGGTTGGTGCTGCAGCGCCAAGGAGCCACATGCCGTCCAAGCCCACTGCAGAAAGGACAGACATGGCCTACTGTTTAAAATGCAGTTATAGAACATTTTAGAGGTGCACCGTCCACCACCAGCAGCCACTCTCGCCTCAGCACCCAGCACCGATACAGCACCAGGCAGTACTGTAATTCTTTACTTTGTTTGATTCTGCAAGACGACTTACCCTCATTGCCAAGTAATGTTCTTTGTTTCTTGCCTGAAAGCTGTATGCTTCCCAGCATCCGAAACTGTTTGAGGGTGGCACTGGTGAACAAAGCAAACCTTCAGAAAGTCCTGAAACTGCATTTCAAATGGTGGATTTTAATTCATCCTGTAGCGCTGTAGCCTGGAGACGGTAAAGAAGGGAGCAAGTGACAGGGACAGTCAGGGTGTTTTGCCATTTCTGTGAATTTGTGGAATTTTGTGGAATTCATTGTATTGACTGCTCCTGTTCACTGCACACTAAATACCATTACGAAAATAAACAACAAAGTAAACTAATGGGGAGGAAACTGTAAACTAAAATGAATACCCTCTATTAGCTAAAGCAATAAGTTAGGCTAGCTAACTAAGTTAACTCACTAACTAGTAAGGCAAAATGGAAGATGGATGGACCAACTGACAGACATATAAACAGACACACCTGACACAGAGCTAATACTAAGGCTATAATGCTACAATTTTGGTTAAATACAAGTTGACCAGCTAGCTTACAGTGATGTTTATTATATTAATGACACTGCACCTGCACTAGCTTGGAGGATGATTAATGACCTGCAGATGAGTTACACATCATCTTCCTGTTTTAGCACCAAACTTCTGTTTTTAACTTTGACCACAAAATTACGTTATTTCTCCAAAACTATTTGGCAAACAGTGTGGCCAATCAGCATTGTCAGGACATAACTCATAAAAATGACTCCCATGACAATGCTAAAATACACTGGAGGAGCAACAGCAACTTACATTGTGTTACTGTACAAGACACTGCAAGGCTACTTGCATAGGGACAGAATAATCTGCCAGTTGATTCATGTGATGTACAGCCATCAGTAAGGCTGACTAGGGCAACAAACGCTCACCACTGGCCCAACATTGACCGACCATCAGTTGGTGTTAAAAGTCACTGATAAACTTAAACAGTGCCACTTCCCAGGGCACCGAGCAATAAGACTCCTCTTTGAGCCAGCATCTGATTTCCTGTATGACACAGCAGTAGCCTGGCAGCCGACTGTCAGGCCTCACGTTGAGCAGTCCGTTTCCATCACGCAGAAGCAGGCGTGGTTTCATTGACCTGCACGCCAATCCGCTTGTTGTGCTAACCCTGGCATTTTTTGTTTAAGGTGTATGGCTAAAAGTTTACGGGAAGAACTCGCACCTGTGAAATTAGGTTCCACATTATGTGCATTAATCTACATACCATGTTTTTTGCTTAAAGCTGCATCAAAGTAAGATCCCCCGTAGCACAGGGTTTCTCACTCATTTATTTGTGGCAGCCCGCCACAATTAAAACATCAGCCACCACTTTGTGACTTTCTAGCTTTGGAGCTGCACCGCTCATTAGGAAATTTAGAAAATACAAACTGTTAGATTACTCATTGCATCACACTCTCACAGCGCAGAGTGTACTCTGGGCACAGACAGAGCAGCAGAATGCCAGGTACAGTGAAAGAGAAACTTAACTGACAAGTCTAAATTTACGACTGTTTAATGACCTTTAAGGCCTAGTATTTATAAAATTGAATTCAAGACATTTTAATACTTTCTTATGGACCTGCAGACACCCTGTGTCTACAGGGCTGGCAGTGGACAAAGTCTTGCTGGTTTGTTCTTCCAAGGATATATGACTTAACAGATTAAACACAACAGCGTACAGGTGGTTTGTGTGTATTAGTCAGGGAATACTGTGAAAATATGTGAATAAATTCCTTACCAAAAAAATTCTTCACCAATGTTTGTAAAGGCGTCTAATAACACATATAAAAAAAAAAAACTTAAATTCAACTCCTGTGGGAAAATCTGTGACAGCTGCTGAAAGTCGGGGTACCTGAAACCTTATCAGTTAAAAATTGAAAATGTTTACCTCTGCCTTAAGTAGCTTGTGAGGGGTCAAACTGGGGTTTTTTGGGGGGATTCTAAATTGATTGGAAGCATTTGTTTTGCACCAAAACCACCCCTTGGTGGAAAAACAGGGGCATGCCTAATTTTACAAGTACATTTTTAAAGTAGCTTTATTCATTTCTTTCAATATCTGAAATACTAGTTAAAAAACAATACTGCTCTACAATGTCAAATGTCTCGGGAGTCTAGGTCTGAGTCTTCTCAAGACATCATTATGGCTACAGTTCTTGCATGTAATGCCTCTATAACTTCTGCATGCTGAGATGCACTTGACACCATTCTTCTTGAGCAAACTTTCTGTCACTTCACTGTGGTCAGGCAGCAGCAAGAGGATTCTGGCCTGAATAGTGCAACTGCGTTATGAGGTGGTCCAGAGGGCAAAACTGAGACTTAGCATGAGAAAAGAAAGTGGAGAAAACCCTGGCAACAACAAAAACAACAAAGTAACCTGGAGCACAAGTATCCACGGTTAAATCACATAAGGGCCTTCAATGAGGGTTAACCCTGAGGCTTTCTCTAATGTTGGAGAATTACGTTGGTCATCATGTGCTGGCCACTGTCCCAGGCACAGCTACACTGCCTTCACTCTAATATTCATACAGGCTGATTATTAAGGTTTTACAGTCAAAGCAATTATATTGCATGTATTTTTTAATGCAAGATGATAACTGACATTATTATGCTAAAAATCAGGAGCTTTCATTTTTAAAGAAGGAAGCTACTTGGCCTGCATGCATATCTCTCTGGCTACCTTTGTGTGAATGTATCAGTGAGGGTGTGGGTCAGTAGGTCTGCTACTCATTCATGGCCTACATGATGTCACACTGTCCAATAATACAATATGATGCTCATATCTTCTTACTGGTTTCACACATACAGAGCACTCAAAAGAACTCATTAATATTAAATGACTATGTCACATTTTTCTTAAATTCCAGTTTAATCTGAGCACATTTTTGAATGACTTTTTGAATGATTGAAAGATTCTATCTCCAGCTTTCAAAAACAACATCACCGGGGGGGTCACGTGATGGCGGCTTAGGAGACGGTCGAACTTGAGGGAGCTCTGCAAACACCTAACATATACTTAACATTCTAACTTCAGATACGTGTTTTTTTCTGCACTGTCGCTGCAGTATTATGACCCTGGAACATTTCTGGACAAGACAACATCTGACCATGCCGTGTTCCAAGGGTAAAGGCAACAGCAAACCACGACAGCAGACCACCGATAGCGTGGCTACAACATTAGCCTAGCAAGGCCGCGAGCAGGACGAAGATGACAACGAGATGAAGCTGGAACCTGGGCTTGCTGAAGCGTTTCAGTTAATGACTAGCAAAATAATGATGGCTATTAACGAAAAACTCGACCCCTTGGCTAAAACAGTCCTCTTACACACCAACAAATTAAAGAGGGCCAACGACCGACTTGATGAGGTAGAAGCGAGGATGCTACAGGTGGAGACGGCTAATGAGCCCCAAGCTGCTAAAATGCTAGCCCTCGAGAGGAAAGTTGAATCCCTCACAGATCACATAGACAAGCTCGAAAACAGAGGACGGCAAATACGGATTTTTAATGTCCCAGAGAACACGGAGGGGAGGAACGCTCTGGACTTTTTTGAACACTGGCTGCCAGATTTCCTCAACATGGAGACCAAGGGAGGCCGGGTCAAACTTGAAAGAGCTCACCGGTCCCTAGAGCCCAAGCCCGGCAACGATCAGCGGTCGCGCCCGGTCATCATAAAATTTCTAGAGCTGTAGTCTCCTGGTTGACTTGTCGATTATTTGGTCAATATGCTCTCATCCGACCAAATTCTCATTGGTCGAATAATTACCGTGTTACTGTCATAGGGAGAAAAGTGCTACATCAATAGCTTTTCAGGATTAATCCATTATTTCCTGCGGCGGGGGGGACAGGCGAACAACTTATCTGGGGGGACATTGGAAGTTTACACAACGTTTAACTTGCCCACCTAATGGAGACTGCTGACTGAGTGTTTTCGTAAAGTATTGCATGTAAACTAAGTGTTACTCAACGTTTAATCAGAGTCGGCTAGACCATGTCGAAGAAGTCGTCGGTGTGGCTGCATTTTGTTAAAACAGATGACCAGAAAAAAGTCGAGTGTAAACTTTGCAAAGAGAAGTTTACGTATCATAGCTCAACATCCAACACAGCATATCATCTAAAAACGGTAGGCTAACTTGTATGCATTAGGATGCTCCGTGAGCTTTGAGTGTGAACATATCAGCACTGTCATATTTCAAAATATTTGGTCTAATAATGGTCTTATAACAGCAGGCGCATCCCGCGGCAGCTTCAACGGCTTCAGCGTCTGCCAGTGGCTGCAGTTACACCCAGACCAAGCTGGATGTGTGGCCTCCTCTCTCAAACAAACGGAAAATGATATTACGACAGCAATTGTCGACTTTATTGCTCAGGATATGAGGCCCGTTAGCGTCGTGGAGGGGAAAGGCTTAATCGGGTTCGATTAAGAGTTTGGAACCTGGATATACAGTGCCAGCACGCAAGACAATCATGCACATACTGACCCACAAAGTATTGTAACGAACTGGGACACGTTACTGTTATGTGTGTAATAAATAAGAGAGATTTAGCACAGATTCTGTACTGATATTTTCAAGTATTGGTGAAATGTTAAGTAAAAGTGCTGGTTTTCCTGAGTGTCTGTGAACGCGTCTCGTGAGTGAGACGCGTTCACAGACACTCACAGGTGTGTGTTTTCTTCTCCGTAAACAAGACAGCGGCACTCATGCGACTAGTGGACTTTTCTGTTAGGCTTTTTGCTGTTTTGGCATGGCTACGGCCCACGGTAGCCCGTGTTACAATCAGAAATAAATCGCCAGCTAACCTGGCTAACGTCTCGGCGTGTGGTTATTGAGGGACCTTACAGTATAATGAACTGAAAGGTAAAGTTCTGGTGTTCGTACAACGCAGCGAGGCACTAAATTGTTCTCACCTTGAGTAGGTTTGTTTAATAAATGCTCTTTTAAAAATGGACTTGCCTTTTTGTACTTTTTGAGTAAAAGCTTGAAGTTAATAGGCTATTTTGTCTTTTTGAGATCAGATCAATGCAGTGCAGGCAATGCAGGCTGGAACAATAGTGGAGGGTCCTGTTTATCTATCTATAAAGCAAGAAATCTCTGTCTGTGTGTCTGTATGTCTGTGTGTCTGTGGCTCGCATATCTCTCTGACTGTTTGTCAGATCAACCTGAGCTTTGGGATATGGCTTGCGCAAGGCATGATGGTGTGCATCCTTCATTTTGAAGTTTTTTGGATTAATATTCGCAACATTATCATTAAAAGTTAAAATCCCATAGACCTCCGTGTAACCAGTCAGCCTATCGCACTCTCGCTCGCAGCTGTAGCCATGCCTCACGGCATAAAAGATCAAACTATCCTACTGCTATACAACTCTGGGTCACCCAAAACTTTGCACAGGCTTACCCCGGATGTCCACTGGATCCGTCAAGTGGGCGATTCAGCCACGGCATGGGTGCTGGAGCTAATCGCGGCCATTCAAGTCAATGTAAACTGCTCCACCAGAAGCGGCTCGGCTCGGCGCTCCGCTAAAAATATGCGTCGGGTCTATTTTTTGACGGACGCCGCGCAACGACGCGTCAATTTCCACAGACCAAATGAGTCAAACAGGAAGTCAGGCGCAGAAAAGACGAGAGTATCCGGTCAATTTTCAAAATAAAAACACCCATGAAAACTCCGGATCGTATTTCACATCGCTGCAACAGCATGACGTCAAAGTTTGTGGCCCCCGGCAGGTAGAGAAATCTTTTCTTTGTCTGTTGATGCCTTTTTACCTCCAGTGTTTCCACAAATTATCACGTGACATCATGATCTCGCAATCTGTCAATTCCAGCCGCTATAGATACGCTTCCAGTGGACATTGACGCCCGGCACAGGACGGAGGAGTTCGTGCCACGGCCACCATGCACGCGACAGATCCAGTGTACACCCGGGGTTATGGCATTCCCTTTCGTCTCTCCCCCATATAGGAATACATGAAGTGGTGCAATTTGCATTACCATGACATGTTTCAGTAATCTCATCAGTAAGTAGTATTTCTTAAGTTTCACCACGCTGTTCTCATCTGCTCATTGTGTTTGCTGACATGGCTACAACATGGTTAGATTGACTAAAACATTGCCTAAACTTCCCATACCAAAGTATGGCTAGGTCGGAAACGTTTGTTTTTCCTTTCAGGCGTGCAAGGTTACGTGCTTGCTAGCTACCATTTCAAGATTGTTCGCCTACGGAAAGCTAGGAAACCTAATGATGTTGTGTGTCTTTCCATATCTCAATGTACGTTCATGTCTCACCCAATGTACAGTTTGTCTATTAACACTATGTAAGAGTATGTACACCTCTTTGTACATCCAACCATCGAACACAGCCTCATTTGGCCATACATGAAAAATCTACTTAAGCTTCCACTTTTATATAGAAAAACATACTTCCTACGGGCACTGCACTAGTTTTAATAAAATAAGACAAAAACAATTATCTTAAAATCATTTTGTATATTTCTCAGTAATTCTTGTGCTGGACTCACCAGTTGATATAGTTCTATTTTGGAAATCATATGAATATGCGCAGGTGCACGTGACAGCATGCTGGCCGACTCAGAGTCTGTTGTTATCATTTCAGTAGAAAATGATTAGGTTAAAAATTATTTAATATACCGCAAATACAAGCTGTTTACATTTATTTATGATTCATTTAGGCTAATAAGGCTACCAGGTAGAGTGCAACCAGTGCACTGTGGCTGATTTAGTCAATCGATATATGTAACGTATAGACTTTTTTTTCTCCACGACTAATCGATTAGTTGAAAATTATGTACGACTTCAGTCGACCAAGATTTTCTTTGGTTGACTACAGCTCTAAAGATTTCACTCCTTTCCTGACAAGCAGGAAGTGATGGCAGCTGTGAGGCGCAAAGCAGGTGACGGCGATATCCTAGAGGGAAAGAAGATTTCCTTTTATAACGACCTGTCTGCCACAGTGCTTGGGAGGCGAAAGGAATTCACAGAGGCTAAACAACGTCTCAGAGATATCGGGGCAGAATACACTTTTCCCGGCGAGGCTACAGGTGTCATTTAACGGCACAAAGAAAACTTTCCTCTCCCCAACAAATGCACTGTCATTTGTGTCCAGCGTAGCAAGCCAGGGCTGATGATGGACGCGCTGGTGGCAGAGCCAAGTTTGGATCCTTTATCATGGTATATTTATTTAAATGTTTATATTGCTGATCATTTCTTATTATATACGGTTCAAATGATGTACACGTCTGCCGGGGCGCAAAACACTGTTATCCAGCTGTTTAAATGGGAGATACCGCATCACATTTAACATCATTGCTTTCATTAATGTGAATGTTAGATTTGTAACGCGGGGATTTTTACGGTGTTTCAGTTGCTCCCAGTCAACTGAGTTATGCCACTTGCTTTAATCGTTTGTGCACTGGTAGTCAGAGTGTTATTTACCAGTTCTCAGTTTACTTTTTTTATACATACAAAGTATGATAAACCTCTTACAGGTGCCTCACAGATCAGCAATCCCCATGTAAACTGGGATAGACCCCCAAATCATTTTACTTTTTATTGTTTTTCATTGTTCCTAATGTATGTGGTGGTTTTTGCTTGTATGCTTCATGCTCAGTACTGGTCTGTCTCATTTATATTATCATGTTAAAGTAGTTACAGATGTTGGCTGAACAAAGGAGTCAGTGGTGCAAAATACGGTGCATTGTCCTGTATTTGAGTTTGCTTTTGGGGAGAATTAATCTTTCAAGTCCCTATTTGTGTGAATGTCATCTAATAAGATAAAATTTTGTTCTTGGAATGTAAGGGGTTTACGGGGTAATGTCAAGCAGAGAAAGGTTTTTGCTTTATTGAAAAGGGAGAGAGTTGATGTAGCCTTACTACAAGAGTCACATCTAGATGACAATGAACACCTTAAATTTGCACATGGCTGGGTTGGCCAAGTTTATTTCTTCTCCTTTACTACCAACAGCAGAGGAGTAGTCATACTTGCAAATAGGAATCCACCCTTTCAATTAAAGGCGTGTGTCAAGGATAAACATGGAGGATTTGTAATTATTAAGGGTGTTTCTCAGGGTGAAGAAATCACAGTTATGAATGTTTATTGCCCACCAAATTACAGACTTTTTAACAAAAGCATTCTCAGAATTTAAAGAACTATCCTCAGCAGTGGCTTTAGTGGGAGGTAATTTTAAGTGTTTATTCAATCCTTTAACTGACAGACATACATCTCGAAACTCACCTCTGACAAATCAGGCTCATGCCCTCTCGGCCAGTTGTGAAGAGATTAACCTAGTTGATGTATGGCGTATTCTCCATCCATTTGATAAAGATTTCACTTTTTATTCTCCCCCTCATAAATGCCACACTCTGATAGATTATTTTTTCATACTCAAATCACTGGTGCAACATGTTATGTCCTGTAAGACTGGCAACATTGTTATCAGTGATCATGCAATCTTACTTCTGGACCTAGCCGTTAATGGGGACCCTGCAAAGAGTAGATGCTGGAGATCTGACTTACATCTTTTGAAAGATGAGAAATGTATCTCTTATCTAACAAGCGAATTTAAGATATTTCTTGCTACTGACTCTAAATCTACCAACAACCCCTCCCCTCCTTACTGTGGGAAACATCTAAAGCCTTTATCAGAGGTCTAATTATAGGCTACTCAGCCTCAAAAAAACAAAAGGCAATTGGAACAACAATTAAAACTTGAAAAAGAATTAATAGACATCAAGGGAACCCTTGGTTCATCATCCGACCCCTTACTAATACAAAGGAAGTGTGCTGCACAGGCTGCTTTAGATGCCTCAGCAAGCCAAGAGTGCTATTCTCTTTTCAAAGCAAAGGTTATATGAATATGGTGATAAGCCTAGCAAGTATTTATCTCGCCTAACCAAAATTAAGACAGACCCCCAAGTAATACCCTCAATTTTAGACGCAAATTGCTCCCGTCACTTTGACAACAAAAATATTAACAGCACTTTCAGGCAGTTTTATATTCAGTTGTATGAAGCACACCAGCCTTTGGGGACTTTAGAAAAGATGGAATCTTTTTTGGCAGGTGTAGTTCTCCCTACCATCTCTGATGCTCAGACATGTGAATTCAATGCTCCAATCTCCAGAGAAGAAACCATTTTGGCACTCAAAAGTTTACAGTCAGGTAAACCTGGGCCAGATAGCCATAGCTCTGAATTTTATATAGAGTTTAATCATATGCTGGTGGATCCTTTCTTGGAGATGCTGGAACACTCTTTTATATCTGGTAGCCTTCCCCATTCATTAATGGAAGCTGACATCTCTCTAATCCTTAAAAGGCAAAAACCCTGAGGACTGTTCAAGTTACAGACCTATTGCTCTCCTAAATCAAGATCTTGAGCTGCTATCTAAGATATCAGCACTGCGATTGGAGAGGGTCTTGCCCTCTATCATTATGGAAGACCAGACTGGCTTTATCAAAGGCAGGAACTCCAGTCACAACCTTAGAAGGCTCTTAAACATTATTCACCTCTGCCAAACACAACAAATTGATAGCATTGTCATCTCACTGGATGCAGATAAGGCCTTCGACCGTGTGGAATGGCCTTATCTTTTCTGTATTTTACACAAATTTATTTGGGTGAAAATTTTATAAAATGGATTAAACTATTATATAACAAACCATTAGCCTCAGTCATCACAAATAGTTATAGATCAAACAGCTTCCAACTTCACCGCTCAACAAGGCTGCCCTCTCAGCCCCACCTCTTTGCCCTTGCAGTGGAGCCTTTAGCTCAGGCTATGAAACAGGATCCAACTATAAGGGGTGTAAGTGTCAGTGGAACCCAGCATAAAATCTTGCTTTATGCCGATGACGTTTTGTTGTTTATTACGGAGCCTGCAACCTCTGTTCAAACTTCTCACTGAAATAATCCATTTGTTCAGCACCTTATCCGGCTACAAAATCAATTTCTCAAAATCTCTCGCAATGCCAATTGGAACCCTCAGAGATAAAGCTAATTCCTTAGTCCCATTCCCATTTCGGTGGTCCATGTCAGGATTTGTGTATCTGGGTATTCAGATTACTCCAATGTTTCATCAGATGCTTAAGGCCAACTTTAGCCCCCTCCTAGATACTATAAAAAAAAGACCTACAAAGATGGAGCCCGCTTCCTCTTTCACTGCTAGGCAGAATCTCTGTCATCAAAATGAATGTGTTGCCCAGGTTTATTATACCCCTTACAAATGATCCCTTTGCTGCCATCAAACAAAGTACTGAAGCTACTTAACAGTTGGTTGAGCGACTTTATTTGGAACAAGAGAAAACCTAGGTTTAAATGTCAACACTGCAGCTTCCTAGTTCAAAAGGAGGCTTAGATGTTCCCAATATTAAACAATATCAGTTGGCATCTCAAATGAGATTTATAGTAGAATGGGTTAAGGAAGATCCTACTTCTGTTTGGCGAGACCTTGAATCATCACAGATTCCTTGCTCCTTGTCGGGCCTCCTGTCTTGTAAGAATTTGAGATTGGCTCGGAATTTATCTAACAACAGCCCCATAATTTCCAATACCCTAAAGGCGTAGTTTCTTATATGAAAACTTGAGGGGCGGTCAAATTTAACCCCCCTATTGATTTCAATTCAAGGTAACCCGGACTTTAAACCAGGCATGACTGACATTGGATTTAGCACTTGGACAGCCCAGGGAATAAAGAAAATGTGTGATTTATTTGAGGGGACATCCCTGTTATCATTTGAACAAATCCAAACAAAATATAATCTCCCTAGATGCCACTTCTTTCGCTGGTTGCTCTAGCAGGTTATATGACATTCTTGCATATGCTGCGAGGAAAAATATCTTTTTGTCATGGATAAGTGACAAACCACCCTCTAAGGCAAACTGGCAAGATAATCATGGAGTGTTTTCCTCTGGAATACCTGACCTGTTTGCTTCATTCTACAAAGGGACGATTCATGGAAATATGGACTCCTTACCTCCGTTTCTCAAACATTACTGTGGCTTCAACACTTGCAAGCGTCATGCTGGATTGACTTATAAACAATGCACCTATGGACTGTACTGTTTTGAATGTATCTTTTTTTTATCTAAATGCCTCATCCTTTTTTCTTTTTTTTCTTCGTGGTTGTGTAGACCAGTGTTGTGCTGAGCTGTTCAATGTTGTTTATAAAGAGATGAAAAGTCAATAAATATATCTGCCAAAAAAAAAACATCACCAGCGGGTTGCAAATTGTTCTGTTGTACTGCCATCAATGCAGAAATAGGTCAAAAAGCTAAGAGTGAAAGTGAAGTGGCCAAACGCACATCCACTGGACATGAGGAGGAAAGATGGCGCCAGGGTACTCAGCTGGCCGTCTGTCGCTCTGCTCTGTGTTTGCTGTGTGTTTAGTGATTTACCTGTTCTGTCATGAGGTGTCGTCTCTCCTCACCTATGATCGTCAGACTCTGCTTGAAATTGGATGCCTCTTCGATCAGCTCAAATACGAGCCATTGGTGAACTTTTCTCCATGCCTCAAGGAAATCCCAGCGTTCCTGAGGTGTCCTCCACTCCATCTTGCCCATCAGAGACGCCGGAGAAGACGGGGTAAACGCGGAGGGTCTGGGTCAGGATCGTGGCTCACCTGAGGTCCGTTCGTGTGTCTGATCGCTGCATTAATCGGCACTTTCTGGACATTTCCCCCGCCCTGCACTCGATGAGGATTAGAGACCGATGGATCCGGCCGGTGCTCCCTAACGTTAGCGGCTCTGACAGCGTCAGCTGTTCAGCAGATCCCGATCAGCTGTTGCTGCCTCCTACCAGCTGGCGTGTTCGCACCGGGAGACACAGCGTGGACCGTCGGAACCTCCGCACACTGAAGCGTGCTTCTCCATCTGACACTTTTAATCTCCGTTTGGCTTTGTTGAATGTGAGATCCGTCACTAACAAAACTTTTTTACTTAATGACTTTTTTACCTCACGCAAACTGGATTTTATGTTCTTAACTGAAACCTGGCTCCGTGAAGGTGATCTTGCTTCTTTTTCGGAGCTCCTTCCACCTGGATAATAATGCATTTTATTTGTTAGGGCGCCTTTCACGGCACTCAAGGTCGCCTTACAGTAAAAGCATACAAATACAGCACACAGTAAAAAACACAACATAAAAATACATCCATTTAAAATACAATAAAAACGGTGGGCAAAACAACAAAAACAGTGCAGTGGATCAGATGGAGTGGGCAAGTCTGAACAGATGAGTTTTGAGTTTGGATTTGAATAGATTGACAGATGTGGTGTTGCGGAGGTCAAGGGGGAGTGAATTCCAGAGCTGGGGAGCAGTAAAATCTTATATTGGATACGGTGAGTGATGGGGAGCCAGTGGAGCTGCTGGAGGATGGGTGTGATGTGATGGGTGAATGGGGTCCTTGTGATGACACGAGCTGCTGAGTTCTGTTCCAGTTGTAGTTTATGGAGAGTTTTTTGTGGAAGGCCAAACAGGAGGGAGTTGCAATAATCGAGTCGGGAGGTGACAAGACTGTGGACCAGAATTGCAGCTGTGTGAGGTGTTAGAGAGGGGCGGAGGCGGTTGATGTTGCGGAGATGGAAGTAAGCTGACCGGGTTATGTTATTGATATGGGATGTGTAGGAAAGTGTGCTGTCGAGGATGACACCCAGGCTCTTAACTTGTGGGGAAGGAGAAATGGAACAGCCGTCTATGGGTAGAGTGAAACTGGGGGATTTGGACAGAGTGAATTTGGTGCCAATGAGTATAATTTCAGTTTTGTCACTGTTTAACTTGAGGAAGTTGGATGAAAACCAGGATTTTATTTCGAGGAGGCAGTCGGTGAGGGAGGAGGGTGGGAGGGTGGAGTCAGGTTTGGTGGAAATATGGAGCTGGGTGTCATCCGCGTAGCAGTGGAAGTGGATGTGATGTTTCCGGAAGATGTGGCCAAGAGGGAGTAGGTAAATGATGAATAGCAGGGGCCCCAGGACAGAGCCCTGGGGCACACCTGTGGTGACTGGGAATGGTTGTGATGTGAAAGATTTAAGTTGAATGAACTGAGAGCGGCCGGAGAGGTAGGATTTAAACCAGTTGAGGGGTGTGTGAGTGATACCAATACAAAGGAGTCTGTCCAGGAGGGTGGTGTGTGAAATGGTGTCGAAGGCTGAACTCAGATCAAGCAGGATGAGGATGGATAAGAGACCGGAATCAGCTGCCAGGAGGAGATCATTGGTAATTTTGAGAAGTGCTGTCTCAGTACTGTGGAGAGGGCGGAAACCGGACTGGAATTGTTCAAAGAGATTATTGCGGGAGAGGTGGGAATGGAGCTGAGAGGCGACGGTTTTTTCAAGAGTCTTGAAGAGAAATGGTACATTGGAGATGGGACGGAGGTTATTGAGGTCATTGGGATCTGCGCCGGGTTTCTTGAGTATTGGAGTGACAGCAGCTGTTTTGAGGGGTGAGGGATCAATACCAGTGGTGAGGGAAGAATGGATTATGTGCGTGATGAGAGGGGCCAGAGAGGGAACGGTGGCTTTGACAAGAGCAGTTGGGAGGGGATCTAACTGGCAGGTTGATGGTTTGGATTTTTTAATCAGATCAGTGATGTCTAGAACAGAAGGTAAAACAAATGCTGAGAGTGACTGGGAAGGGGACACAGAGGGAAATACAGGAGGTGAACTGTGAGAGGAGCTGGGAGCAAGTTGCTGGTGGATGTTGTGAATTTTAGCAGTAAAAAATGATAAAAGTTTGTTACAAAAGGCAGTAGAAGACATCTGTGGAGGGAGTGAGTCCGGAGGTTGAGTAATATTGCTGAGAAGTGAGAACAGAGTCTTTGAATTTCCTTCATTTGAGTTGATTAGACCAGAGTAATAGGTGGATTTAGCTTGAGAAATACAGTCCTTGTAGTGAAGAATGTGGTTGTGATATAGTTCCCTGTGTATAGTAAGACCAGTCTTATTGTAGAGGCGTTCCAGTTGGCGTCCTTTGGATTTAAGTTGTCTGAGAGCTGGAGTGAACCATGGTGAGGAGCAGGTAAAGGTGACAGATCTGGTTTTAAGTGGGGCAAGATTGTCCAGAAGATTATGAAGACTGTTGTTGTAGTGGAGTACATCTGGGGTGGACAAACTGCCTGCGTTGGGGAGGGAGTTAATGCCAGAAGAAAGAGTGTCCAGATTAATATCCTTAATATTATGGAAAGAAATAATACGTGGGAGATTGATTTTGTAGAGTGCAAGGTTGGCTTTGAAGGATACCAGCATGTGATCAGAGAAGGGGAGGGAAGTTGTATTACAGTTGACAGGAGAAAGACCAGAACAGCATATTAAGTCCAGAGTATGTCCTTTTAAATGTGTGGGAAAGTTGATGTATTGCTGTAGTCCAAAACTGTCAATGCACGATGTAAAATTTCTGGTGAGAGTGTTGCTGGTATTGTCCATGTGGATGTTGAAGTCTCCCAGGAGTAAGATGTTTGGAGAGAGTGTGAGAAGATGAGTCAGGAATGAAGCATAGTCATTTAAAAACTCCTTGTTTGATTTAGGAGGACGGTACACAGTGGCAATGATGGTGGGTATGGGGCCAGATAACTGCGAGGTGATGGATTCAAATGTGTGATAGGCAGGGGTAGAGACCAGCAGGACTTTCCATTTCTCACGATAGAGCATCGCGAGACCTCCTCCCCTGCCAGAGTCACGTGGTCGACAGTTGTAAATAAAACCGGGAGGAGTGGATTCGTTAAGTGAGCTGAAATCATTAGTTTGTTGCCAAGTTTCAGTTAAACAAAGAAAATCAAACTTATGGTCGGTGAGAAGATCCTGTATGAAATGTCCTTTGCTTGTGAGGGAGCGGATGTTGAGCAGACCGAATTTGACACTGGTGTTGACATGCTTGTGAGATGAGGAAGCAGGGGCACTCAGTTTTACGTAAGATAGGTTATTTTTATTTACTGCTTTGAAATTGGCACGAGGACAGAGGGTTCTTACAGTTACAATGGTCTGAATGGGGATACCCGCGGCAGAAGGGTGTAATGACAGCAGGGGCCTGTAGGGGGAGTTGGCGGCGGTGGTACACTGAGAAGGTACAGTAGAGGAAGAGGGAGGGACCTGTGTGTGTGAGTGAGAGCGGAAAATAAACAGTCAGGCACGTGGGTATGATTGGATAGTGTACTGCAGGTTGGATTTTAACATGTGATTGCCAAGTTTGTTTGGATGGATGCCGTCAGGTTTGAAAAAGGATGGACGATTCCAGAACAGATTGAAATTATCTATGAAGCCTAAACTGAGTGCCCTGCAGGTTGATTGAAGCCAGGTGTGGAGCTGGAGGACTCTGGTGAACTTTTCCAACCCACAGCCTTGAGGAGAAAGCGGCCCACTGAAGTTTTCTGAAATCTGATTTGGTCACCTCAGACTGGCGAAGGGACGAGTCATTAATTCCAATATGAAGAATAATTCTGTGGATGGAGGAGGGCAGTGCGTTCAGCAGATCTGGGATTTTTTCCAGGATAACTGGGACTGTGGCACCGGGGAAACAATGTGTTACTGCATTAAAAAAGCGGATGTGTCTGGTTGTTGAGTCCCCAATAATTAAAGTGGTTGGAGGAAAAAGTGGGCGAGGGGATGCTGACTGTGGACTTTCAGGGCTGGATGAGGTGGGGGGAGCGGTCGGTGGAGGAGACGAAGTGGCTGGAGAGGAACGCACAGAGAGAGGGACGGGAGCGCGCTTTGGTGCGGGTGTAAACAGCGGTACGGAGCGGAGAGTCTTGCGGAGAGAGGAGCGCTCAGGTATGGCTGTAGAAGACCTCGGTGGTGGTGGAGAAGGAGGAGGAGAGCCCTGGGGGTCCTCATCGACGTGAGGGAAAGCGAGGGGTGCAAACTTATTCACCAGTTGGATGTTGTGATGGGGAGTGCGGGAGAAGCACTTTACTCTGTTGCCGGGAGCAGGGACCAGGCACCAGGGCTCAGGGCCCGATGGAGTGGAGCTGGTCAGGGCCCTGGGCTTGGCCCCCTGATGAATCCAGGTGTAATCAGAGACGGTGTCGGGTGGGGGGTCAGCGGCGGCGGCAGGCATCGGAGGAGGAGTAGGAGCATCAGCGGCCTTGGGAGCAGCAGCAGGACCGGAGGCAGCTGCATCGGAGGTAGCAATGGAGCCAGAAGCACAGAGGGAGTCAGTTTGTGGAGGATTGAAGGTGATGGTGTCTATCAGCAACTCGGCTTCACGGATTTGATACAGAGTGGATATGCGTCCCTCCAGCTCTGCGATCTTCTCGGCGAGAAGGGAGCAGCTGGTACAGCCAGAGGGAGAGGTAAGAGGAGCCATGATGCGTGTTGTGTGTCTGTGGTACCTGGGGGAGAAGGAAAGAGACGGGGCCAGTACACGTGCTAAAGGTGCACAATTTTATGATCACTCAAGGTTTTGAGCGTAGTAGCCGCTAACAGAGAGGGCACGGACACTTACACGCAGGGGCTGCCCAAAACGGAGCCCACAACGTTGAAGTGGTGTTAGCTGTTATCCACAGATGTAGTTTCTTCAGCTCCCCTCGTACCACCGGCAAAGGTGGAGGACTGGCATCCGTATTCAAATCCTCCTTCCACGTCCAGCAGTCTCCAGCTGTCAACTACTCCAGTTTTGAGCTCCAAGTTTTTAAGGTAAAAATCCCTGTGACTGTTCTCTGTGCTGTGGTCTATCGCGCACCGAAATTTAACAAAGACTTCATACGGGACTTTGCAAACTTTGTGTCAGGTATTATTCTCGAATATGATCACTTTCTAATTGTCGGTGATTTCAACGTGCATGTCTGCTGTGAGACCAGACCGCTGGTCAGAGACTTTCTGAATCTTATTGACTCTTTTAATCTCACACAGTCTGTTTCGGAGCCGACGCACGAAAAAGGTCACATTTTGGATCTTGTACTGTCATATGGACTGAATGTACAAATAACTGAAATCTGCCACACACCCTTATCCGACCATCTACCTGTTTTATTTTCCTTCTCATTGCCTGCACCCTCCACCACGGACTCCGCGCCCGTTCGCTGTCTCCGCGTCTTTAATTCTTCGACTCCTCTGCAGTTTTCTGCTGCTTGGAAAGACTCTTATTCTCTGGATGACTTTGGCGACCTCAGTGTGGATGTCTGTATGACAATGTTTGACTCTATCTGTACTGAGATTTTAGACTCCATTGCACCAATGACTTTAAAGCGTGTAAAGCCACAGACTGAGCCTTGGCTGAATGAGTCCACTCGTGCGCTCACACGCGCATGTAGGCAGGCGGAGAGAGAGTGGAAAAAGGACAATCAATCAAACAAATTTCTCGGGATCTCCTGCGTGATTGTCTTCTAACTTATCAGCAGACTGTTAAAGCTGCTAAAGCTGAATATTTTTCCTCACTTGTCTCTCAGAATGCTCACAAACCTCAGGTTCTTTTTAATGTATTTGACTCACTAGTGAATCCTTGTGATGCTGTCTCTGTTGAATCTTCTTCTTCTCTGTGCAAGGATTTTTTGCAGTTCTTTCTAAGTAAGATTTCTGCTCTTAGATTCCCACTGCCTCAGCCTGCTCAGGACCCCTCAATTCCTACAGCAAGCTCAGCTGTCTTTCACCAGTTTGAGCCTGTTTCACTTCCTGCACTCACTGAAATTGTTGATCACCTATGCCCTGCTAACTGCCCATCTGACAGCATTCCATCTCGTTTGTTTAAAAAGGTTTTTAGCTCAGTTGGGTCTTTTATTTTGTTCCTTATAAACCTGTGTCTTAGTTCTGGATGCGTTCCATCCTCCTTCAAACATGCCACGGTGCAGCCCCTTTTAAAAAAGAAAAATTTGGATCCCTTGGTTCTGTCTAACTTCAGGCCAATTTCTAAACACCCTTTTATTTCTAAGGTTTTAGAGAAAATTATTTTTAACCAACTCCAAGAATTTTTAAAACGGGCCAACGTTGGTGAATTGTTTCAGTCTGGTTTTAAGTCTTTTCACAGCACTGAAACTGCTCTTTTAAAAGTTTTTAATGATCTTCTTTTAAACCTTGATTCTGGTAATTGTGTGTTTTTAATTCTTTTAGACCTAACAGCGGCATTTGACACAGTGGATCACACTATCCTTCTGTCACGCCTGGAGCACTGTGCTTGCATTGAAGGCACTGCTTTGGACTGGTTTAAATCTTACCTTGCAGATAGATCCTTTTGTGTGCAGCTGGGGCAATTTTCCTCCTCAGTGGCCCCTCTGACCTGCGGTGTCCCCCAGGGGTCAGTTCTAGGCCCTCTACTGTTCTCCCTTTATATGCTACCCCTGGGGTCAATATTTAGGAAGCATGATATTCCTTTTCACTGCTTTGCTGACGATGTGCAGGTGTACTTGCCATTAAAGGTCCCTCTGAGGAATCTCTCCATGCTGTTTTTAATTGCATGAGGGATATTAAAACATGGATGGACTTAAATTTCTTAAGATTAAATGAAAATAAAACTGAGATTGTCCTGTTTGGTCGCCCCGACCTGGTCCAGGTCCTTGCCAGCTCCCTTGGCCCACTAGCACCTTATATCGGATCCCAGGCTAGGAATCTAGGTGTTATTATTGATGGGGAGTTTAAATTGCACAAGCAGGTCACCTCAGTGGTCAAGACTAGCTTCTTTCAGCTTCGGCTTCTAGCCAAAGTCAAGCCCTATCTAAGGCGGGCCGATCTTGAAAAAGTTATCCATGCTTTTATTACCTCACGTTTAGATTATTGTAACTCCCTGTACATCGGCATTGGTCAGTCAGAACTTAACCGTCTGCAGCTTGTTCAAAATGCAGCAGCTCGTCTCCTAACCGGGACAAAGAAACGTGAGCACATAACGCCAGTGCTTTCCTCGCTTCACTGGCTTCCGGTTAGGTACAGGATTGATTTTAAGATTCTTTTATTTGTTTTTAAGTCTCTGAATGGACTGGCCCCAGAGTATTTATCTGACCTTGTTAAGGTGCATCAACCCTCCAGAGCCCTTAGGTCAACTGACCAGATGGTCCTGGATGTTCCTCGATCCCTCCGGAAAACCAGAGGAGATCGAGCCTTTGCAGTTGCGGCTCCCACGCTGTGGAACGCTTTGCCCCTTTCTGTGCGGTCTGCAAATAGCCTCCCCACTTTTAAAACACGTCTCAAGACCCACTTGTTCACCCTGGCCTTTGGCTGAGCAGAGTCACCTCTATTGGATCTTTTATCTGTTTTATTCACTGTGTTATTGCTTTTCTTTTACTGTTGATGATTATTTTACTGTAAAGCACTTTGGTTGGCCATAGGCTTTATAAATGTGCTATATAAATAAAGTTGACATTGACATTGACACTAAACGGTGTACCGTCAAGCAGATGATGAGAGTAGAGCAAGAGTTAAAAGCCTATACAAGAATGAGATAAGATACCTAACCACGGGAGGAGGGGGTGCAGAATATTTTTCCGACATTATTAAGGACGTATCTGGAGCAATTAAGTTAAAATCAATTGAAGAGCAAATTCATATGACACACAACTAGGGATGTCTACGTTTAACTGTAAATTGGTTAACCACCAGTTATGCATGTTAGTCTATAGCTTAATTTTTCTATAGTTTTACTGCACTGCACACCACTGGTGGTCTGGTGGGAGCTAACATTAGCTAGCAATGAACATTACTGCTTGTAACATCGTCCAAACCCAAAAGCGCTGCTATGGAAACATTGAGCCCACTCTCCTAGTGTCCCACCAGGTCATCCCGGTGAGTAAGCGGCTCAATTTTAAGCTGCAAACCCACTTCAGCATTGGTAACAACTGTATGCTCTGTTGGTGCTGTTGGCAGTTTCAGCACAGCTAGTGGTGCTAACATAGCTAACAGTGCTAAAGTAGGTTTTGCAGTTAATGTTAACATCCACCTGACCTAGGTGGTGCACAGTGCAGAGTGAAAAAGTTTAACTTTGGTTAACCAGTGGAGCCCAGTGGACAGTGAGAAGTGGGTACTAAGTTCATGTTGACATGGCTAGCCAGCTGTCTGTCAGCAAGGCAAACAGAAAATAAAAGGCAAGACATTTCCATTACAAAAACTTTAAATTTCACCACAGAGTCAATGGAGTACCCAAATAAAAGGAAAGGCCTGTTGTATTATATGTCATTTTGCTTTTCGTTTTGTTTTGTAAAAAATGAACCGGTTAGTTACCAGTTAATGGATGTCTGGCTATCAAAAGCAAATTAAATAAAACTGACATCCTAAGGGCACATTTATGCTCAACCATAGGAGACAGAGATGGACGGAGCCTACTGTCTGTACTCTGTGTTCACTTCGCTTGTATTTGGACATGTTTTTGAAAGCTTTCGGACAAAACAGAGTAGTACCACCACAGATTGTGGTGACCATAGGAGACAAAAAGGAAATTTAAATAAGGGCGGAATGGAACGAATCAATAATATTTTAAAAGAATTCTCCGTCCACGTCAGGATGAATATAATGGCTACACAGACCACCGCTTTCTACAATGCTGTACAATATCACAACCTTGTCCACCACTTTATTTGTTGTGTGAAACTTTTGACTCTGCCCTCTATTGTCATCTATTTGCTGTATCTATAATAACAAAAAGGACACATGGAAGTATGAGGGCAACGACTTTTACAATGTTTGAAACGGACATTTCTGCTTTCGTACATTTAGGGAGTAATAATGACCCTTAACATGTGACACAGTCTACACCTCTGGAAAATGTGCATCTTAGAACCTGACCGAAGTTCTAGGTAAGATATTTAATGTATTCTGGGCTCATACTGAGCAGCTGAATAACATCAGCAGTACTCAAATCTTTACTTTGCCGGTGGCATGATAATAGGCCTAGTTGATATTTGACGTGTTGAAATGCAACTGCTTTTTCATGACCTATAGTTTTGAGCACTGAGCAAATACAGTGATGGGAACCAAATTTAAGACTTGTGAAACCTGTTGGCTCAGTGATGAAACATCTACAAGACAAAACAGTATGTCCAGTTTTCTTGGACATTCTACTTCTAGACAGAAATGACAAATTAGACAGGCATGAGTAATAAACCCCTTCCAACCCAGGAACCTCAATAGCCTCACGCTCTTCTTCTTGTATGGAACAGATATGGACTGAGATATGAAATAAGTTTAAACATTTCCATTCACTAGCCTAAACACTGTGTTTGACTGAGCGATACAGTGATAAGGAACAGTGTCTGACTGTTACAATGTACGCTTAGATTTATATTGCAAATTCACATTGAGACTGATACAAACCACACTGCCAAGTTACCTCTAAACAGATTCTTCGGCACTGCCCACAGGTTTACAGAGCACCAGGAACAAAGGGAAAATCTATTTTGCTGTTGCAGATACAAGCTACATAGACACCATTCAGAAAGCCTAGAACTAATCTGCAGCTGCTCAGGAATAAATTTAACTGTCTCTGATGTGGGTGTTAAAAGAGAAGTGAGATAATAAAGTCATGTGAAAGAGAAGTAAAGTAATACACACAAACACACACTAGGAAACCTGTTATCTTTCTCATTAACAGTAGCATGACGCCTAGGCCCTGGGGAGTGGCGGCTGAGGATTCCTGACATATTTGCTGTGGCTGAGACACATGAGCAAAATGGAAAGAGAGATGATCAAAAGCTAAATGAGTCATTCCTCTGCACTTTGGGCTGTAACATGCTTGCTGTTTCCCTCACCACTTCCTCTGCAGATGCACTTTCTGTCTACAAATTTCTGTAGAGTTGTGACAGTAGTCCATGAGAAAAGCAAACAAATAAATTGATCAGAAGTGGATCTCAAGCTTTATATTGGACAGTCAGCTTTTCCTCTAGGATTTCTTCCAGCAATGGTGCTAAGGTACAAGAATTTTATTTTGTGCCGGCACAAGATACTTAGCATGAGAGGGACTTAAGACACATACACAGCTGTAGATGTTAGGTTTACTAAAATGTTTGAGCTCTTTAATTATGATGCAATGCAAATAAAGCTAAATCCTGAAACTTACTAAGCCCAATATCATATTTCATGAAAATGCAAAAATTTGTTTTGATGCTAGCAGAGGTACTCTTCATTTTTATTAAATGCTGCAGGAAACCCCAAGATATAACAATTTAGAATTAAATTCAATTTAGTCTATTTTCTGTATGGATGGGCAATAAATCAATTATACTTGATGAATCACAAATTGTTTCCTGTGAGATGACCCAAAAACATATGTCACACACACCAACCATTTAGATCACTCTCTCCTGAGCGACTGTGTCAGAGCGGAGAGGCACGAGTTTAAGTAAGTGAAGGACTCCTGAGTGTGACCATTTTACGACTGTAGAGCACCAGTGCCACTTGCAAATTTTATTTATGTATGAACTGGAGAGCTGTTTATTTGATTTCAGCTCACAGTGAGTAAATTATTATGTTTATCGGTGCTGCAGTAACAAATTAACTTTTGCTAACTCCCAACATCTAACTGTTGGCCATAAGCTAAAAGTTAACAGCAACAACATCAATTCCTGCCAGACACGACACAGGGGGTGTTTCTCAAAGTCAAGGATCGTTCCTTGGGAGGACGGCATTCAGTGAACACACAATGGAACAGGCTAACAAGTGTCCCCAGGTGTGCGTCATTAACCCTTAGATTCTCTGCCCCAGCCCGAACCCAAACCGGTCGTAATTTCCCACCAATATCCTCGGGCTCGGACGGGTAGGAGGAGAGAGGAGAGGTCATAACGGCTGCAAAGGGACTGGTGAGATATGTGAAACAAGCTGGCCTTGCTGCGCAATTGTCAAAGACAGTGCTATAGATGGGGGAGACGAGATTCAGCATGGTTTACCTCACACTCCAGTCAGTTCAGGACATTTATACAGAACTGCAAGAGAAGCTAGAGACCCACAGTGAGCTTGAGCGTATCGAAAATATTGCACCTGACATGCTGAGCTTTCTGGTCACTTTTTTGGAGCCATTCTACAACACCCAGAAGAAAGTGGAAGACAATAAATATGTCCCCTAAACCTGGTTTGTCTCCGGGTTGAGAAACTGAAGAGACACTGTTAGCCCTCTCCTACAGACTCCCATCAGCAGGCCTTTGTCCACCAGACACACGCCAAACTTATAGAGCAAAAAATACAGGTTGACATGCTGCACAAGGTTGCTCATTTTCTCTGGCCTAATTTCAATCAATTGAGAATGATGCCAGCGGTAGAGATTGCTGGAGTACATGCCTATGTGCGCACCCTGCTCTTGCCGCTCGAGGAAGATGCTGCTGCATTGACAGTTCCATGAGCACTGGCCTCACACTGCCAGCAGTCAAGCCAGGGAAGAGACACCGACTTTGCTGAGTGGGAGAACCAAGATGATGATGGACCAGACGAGGATGATGATGAAGATGCCAAGTACATCGCACAGAGGCGTATCATGAATGATGATAGAGACCTACTGGGCTGGTGGAAAATCAACAGTTCGGTGTACCCAAAACTGGCCAAGTTGGCAAGGTCCGTCCTCTGCGTTCCAGCAAGCAGCAGCAGCAGCAAGCAGGTGTTCAGCGCAGCTGGCCCGAACGATAGAACAGAGGAGGACCACCCCGAAACCAACAACCGTGGATGCAATCTTGTTCTTGCATGACAACATGTAGAACCATCTAAGTAGACAATAACTTCGTGTTTAATATGTTATTATGTAAAGGTGGCATTAATACAACAGACAGAACATATAGGCCTTACCAATTATCACTCTCCATCGTTCACAGGCAGGAGGCTACCATCAGACCTGACGGCCAAACTTACCTGACCTGTCCTGGAGTGTTTTAACCTGCTTGATAAGTCTTCGTTTTACACTTTATTTATCTTTTATAACTTAAATGCAAAATTAATGTGTGTAATTTGTACATAACCTGAGCATAGGGCTGGGCAATATGGCCTAAAAAAAATTTTTCTCCCCCCTTCTTAAAATCAATTTGCAGATGAGAAAGAAATTGTTCAAAACAAGTTTTAACTTTATTTTGTTCTGATTTCCCCCTCTGGGGTTAAAGTGCAATCAGAAAAAAGTGAAAAAGAAGAGATGGCAGGCCCTGCCTGCCATTGTAAGCAGTGAAAATGTAACTTTTCAGTAAGCTTGCTCTAGTTTCAAACTGACTGTGACACAATGCACCCTCCAACTAACTTAAAAAAAAATGAGTAAAACATAAAATTATGTGACCCTTTTTTGACAAAACATTTACACAAGTTTTGCTATTCAGTATATTTCCCCTATTGAGATTGCTAAAGTAAAGTGCAAACATAACTTTCAGTTACCTTAACATGTTTTGCATAATAAAAAGGTGCCTGTGGTATATAAAAACTATTTGGTCACTATTTTGATTCCCTGAATCATGTAAACAAAATTAAACATCTAAATTCACTGCATGATCAACAGCATCAAATAGTAGCCTTACATTGTAAACAACAGTGAAAATGTAACTTTTTAAGCTTTTGTAGTTTCAAACTCACAGTGACACGATGGAAAACATAAAATGTATGTGACCCTTTTTTTGATTGGGCACCATATCTCTTGCAATATACATCGCGACTGCATCCATGATCGCTTTCCACCGTGCCCCTTTCTTATCATACGGGATACAGTTTGTAAATGTTTCCAAGACGTTAGGTTGTTTTTTGGCGGTGGTGCTGGGGCTGCCGCGGTCTTGCTCATTTCATAGGGAGCAACACCTCTCCCACTCGGCAGCATGCCTCTGTTTGAGGTGCTGCAGTAAATTGGTAGTAGTGCTACCTTTGGTTGCAACAGCCTTCAAACACACTTTGCAGCGGGGTGCTGTTTGTTCTGTGTCTGACGCCACAAAACCGAACCAATTCCAAATAACTTAAGACATGTTCCCTTTCTTGGGAACGAGTTCTTCCCTGCTCGCTGCCATGTTGTATGTGTGTCAAGCGCGCGGTGGGGAGGGGGGTATGGAGTTAGATTAGTCTCAATATTAATAAATGCACACAGAAGGATTCACAAATACATGTTAAGATTTATATATAAATGACTCTCTCCACACAAATATTTTCAATGCACACACATATATTTGGCATTTTATATAAATGTAAAAAAAAATCCACAAATAACCAAAAAAAGTTTCACAAATGTATTTCTGATGCACACACAAATATTTATTGTTTTAAATATATGCAATAGAAATCCACAAATATATGTATTTTTATATTATTTATTTATTTATTTATATATTGTATTTAAAACGTATTTGCAATTTTCATCAAAACATATGTGGATGTTGATACATTCATATACAAATGCTTTTATTTTGTGAACCTCTGCGCATTTGTGTGTGAATATTTTTGTGACTCCCCTGACGTGACCCGATCCACAAATGCATTTTTTCCTACCAAGGGGATATAGGTAGCCAATCAGATGTCTTCTTCCTCTTCAGCCAATCACATGAGCGTCCTGCTACCACCCCCACGTGGGGTATGTTTTAACCAGAGACGTTCTTATGAGGAGGGTGGCAGCAAAGTCCTTCTAAGGCAAGTCGTAACATTCCGACGCCATCTTTGAAACGCGCCAGGGCAGCTATTTGAACTTAACTCCCTTCGCCCATTCAAAATGAATGGGTGAGGGTCTAGTTCTCTATTTCCAGAGCTCGCTGGGACATAAAAACTATATGAATGGCATCAGCAAAAAAGACTGATCCAAATCGATGAGAAGACTTGCCAGTTGTGTTCCTTAATAAGGTTTAAAACCACTTTTTTTCTTCCTCAGGTTATTCAACTGCGCACGCGCGAAGCTTCACGACACTGTTTCAAAATACGACTCCAACAGCGTAAGACGTCACCGGAGCGTGAGCTTTGTTTTGAGGGGTGGGGAACCCTGGAGCGCAGCGTATTTAATAATCATGAGGAAGCAAGCGAGCGCACACCCAGATACCTGTGGCTTCTACAGGTGGTGCAAGGGATCTTTGCAGCAGAGCGGTCGAGATGACATGTAAACAGAGGAAAACAACTTTCATAAAACGGGTGCTTCCCATCCTTAAATGTGATTGGCTGAGCTGCGTTCCATGCCGATGTAAAATCACTGTAACCCACGGCTTCTCGGGGCTTACTGCTTAAATATTTCCAACTGTGTCTGTTTGTAATTTCATCCCGACTATAACCAAGAATGTTTGTTGCCTGGAATAAATAAAGTCGATGGATTAAGTCTCTTCTCTTATTATCTCTGGTTGCAGACTGAGAGGCATGCAAATTCACAGGCAGAGCGAGGTGGCGAGGCGTAGCTTTCCAAACACACTTTCCTCGTGACCCTCCCTACTACTGTCAATGGTCCCTCCCTCCGGAGTCCTCTATGCAGCAACTCGACCAAACTGTCGTTAAGGTGGTTAGGCAAGCTTACGTCACTACAACATGAATGACAAAAAAAAATCACCAAACAATTGGCTTTGTGAGTGACGGAAGAGGTGGGACATGTGCGTACGACCGCCATGCTGCTGTTGCAAACTCCTCCATTCATTTATATGGGAGTGTCTCCTCCTAAGAACGTCTCTGGTTAAAACATACCCCACGTGGGGGTGGTAGCGGGACGCTCATGTGATTGGCTGAAGAGGAAGGAGACATCTGATTGGCTACCTATATCCCCTTGGTAGAAAAAATGCATTTGTGGATCGTAAAGTTGCACGATATACCGATACCAGGACGGTACCGCGGTACCCTCACGTTGAAAACGATACCATATTACATATCTTTTAGTATCGATACTTCATTAAAATAGTGCGAAATCAGAGCGCCCTCACTGCAGCTCTCTCTGTCATGCTGCCTGCACGCATAGAGTGCATGGGCGGGGCTGCCGGTTCTCACACACACAGTGGGCAGCTCTCAATCACAGGCAGTGAGTGATCACAGGGGAGACATGGCCTCAAGTACAGCAGGAGCTCTTGCCGACTGTCCTCGGCTTGTTGAAAAAAAAGTTGCCCGAAGTGAAATTTGGAATTATTTCAGATACATCGCAGATAGTGAAGGAAACCACCGACACGCAGACACCCAAAAGATGTTACAAAGCGACACAGACAAAGGGAGGCAACACGTCTAATCTGGCAAAGCACCTCTCAGACAGACACCCCGAACTTTTCAAAGAGTTTAAAGAACAACAGGTGAGAGAATGTGTTTGGAAACATCAGGCTACATGAACACTCATATCAGTGCATGCTCGACCGCGGCTCGGGCCGCATTTCCTGACCGAAGACAAGTCCGAGACAATTATAAGCGAGCCCGGCCCGAACCCAACGCAGTTTGTTACCTGACATAGTTTTTGTTATGGACAGTGTGTAAATGACCATCAGCAGACAGCTGTTAGGAACAGTCAAACACGTCGCTCGCACTGCAGCACAGCAAACACACACAGTTGGAGCGGAGCCTGTGTTGCGTTCAGGCGTTGTCACGTAAATAACAAATTCCATCACTTGAATAGGCCATAGCACAACACAGCAGCATGTCAAGTGGGCCATCTCATCTGGTCAGATACAGACAACAGGTCTACATAGCCATGTGTAATCAATGCAATGATCCCACCATGTGGTTTTCATTAGTATATCTTGCTGTAGGCTAATACTAATATTAATGCCATTTGTTAAGTGTTCAAAAAGCTGGACAGGAACAAGTTGGTTAAAAGGGAACCATGCACATTTTTTTCTTACTATATTTATTTTAAAAGACACTAGTATCGTATTGTAATTTTGGTATTGTAACATATTTTTGGTATTGTATCGTGCTTTTGGTATCGTATCGTATTTTTGGTATCGTATCGTAGTTTTGGTATCGTATCGTTAGTATCGAGTATCGTGATACTTTTGGCAGGTATCGTATCGAAGTCATAATTTTGGTATCGTGACAGCTCTAGTGGATAGGGTCACGTCAGGGGAGTCTCAAAAATATTCACACACAAATGCGCAGAGGTTCACAAAATAAAAGCATTTGTATATGAATGTATCAACATCCACATATGTTTTGATGAAAATTGCAAATGCGTTTTAAATACAATATATAAATAAATAAATTATATACAAATACATATATTTGTGGATTTCTATTGCATATATTTAAAACAATAAATATTTGTGTGTGCATCAGAAATACATTTGTGAAACTTTTTTAGTTATTTGTGGATTTTTTTTACATTTATATAAAATGCCAAATATATGTGTGTGCATTGAAAATATTTGTGAGGACAGAGTCATTTATATATAAATCTTAACATGTATTTGTGAATCCTTCTGTATGCATTTATTAATATTGAGACTAATCTAACTCCATAGGGGGGAGCTTAGGGCTGGGCGATAAATCGATTAATTCGATTAATTCGAATTTGTAGTTTAGATCGATATGTTTTAATGAAAATCGAGTTTCTCTTTAACATCCGCCCCCCGACACTCCCCGCTGGGCTCCCGTAGTTTAGAGTGGTCTCCCCCCTACCCCTGCGCGCTTGATACACAAACAACACGGCAGCGAGCGGGTGTCCTCAGTTAATAGGAATTTGTTCGGTTTTGTGGCATTGGACACAGAACAAACAACACCCCACTGCAAAGTGTGTTTGAAGGCGTTGCAACCACAGGTAGCATTACTACCAAGTTACCCTACGAAATGAGCAAGATCGCGGCAGCCCCAGCAGCACCACCGTCTTGGAAACATTTACAAACTGTATCCCGTATGATAAGAAAGGGGCCCGGTGGAAAGCGATCACGGATGCAGTCGCGATGTATATTGCAAGAGATATGGTGCCCAATCAAAACAGGGTCACATACATTTTGTTGTGAATTCTTCACGTTCACAGATATTTTGGTCTCGGGACTCTTATTTTGTATGTTTATGGACATCTCCGGTTAGAGACTCTTATTTTGAAATCCTGTCTCGCATCGCGGGTTACTTCCGTTCTTTCACTCCGCACATTCTACAGTGCCTAACCCTTTGTAATAACTCTGACATGTACATTTGTTTCTTTTCTGTTTATTTTAGAAACTGAGTGTTTATGCACTACTGTGCTGCACCGTGTACCGTTCCTCCAACTGCTAGTAAAGAGCTTGAATCTGATCCATGACTGTGTGTTCACTGACTGGAGCCCTGTAGCGGTCAATTAGTTAACTCGCCAGTTTTAAAGGGCCAATTCCCAACACATTTTATGTTTTGCATTGTGTCACAGTCAGTTTGAAACTAGAGAAAGCTGACTGAAAAGTTACATTTTCACTGCTTACGATGGCAGGTAGGACCTGCCATCTCTTTTTGGCTTTTTTCTGATCGCACTTGAACAATTGCTTTGTCATCTGCAAATTGATTTTAAGTAGGGAGAAAAAAAAAAAAATCGATTTAAATCGTAAATCAGATTTGTTGTGAAAAAATCTGAGATTTTTTTTTAGGCCATATCGCCCAGCCCTAGGGGAGCTACAAATTCAAATTAATCAATAAAATCGATTTATCGCCCAGCCCTGCCTGAGCATTTGCACTAGCCTATGATTAATTAGGGCCCGAGCACCGTCCAGTGCGAGGACCCTATTGAAACTGAAGGAGTTATTATTTTTCCTCCAAATGAATTGGCTTTTTGAGGGCTTTATCATATTCAAAAACTCACAAAATTTGGCGGTCGCATCAGTCGCGGTGAAAATATACGTGTATTATGGTTTGTGGCAATGGGCAGGACAAAGTGGCAGGCCCACGGCCCTTAAACAGGGGCCCCGACTGCAGGTTTCACCAACATACACGAAAATCGGTACACAGATGTATCACACCCAGATGCAAAAAAAAGTCTCATTAAGCCATAGGCCAAACCCAACAGGAAGTCGGCCATTTTGAATTTAGCGGCCATTTTTGGTGTTTTCCACGTGTTGTATTTTAATGAACTCCTCCTACAGGATTAATCAGAATCACTTCAAACTTGCTGTGTACCATCTAGACTAGTTTGTGATCAAAAGTTATCAAAAGATCAGCTACCCGTTGAGGGGCGTATCAGCTTTTTGATGGAGAAGTTTGACGTCTCGCCATGAAAACGAAATTGCTATAACTTTGGGGTAAATGGTCTGATCTGCACCAAACTTCACTGGATACATAATAGTCCCGCCCTGAACACGTCTACACGCAGAAATTTTGTATTTGTCATAGCGCCCCCTGCTGGAAACAGAAAAAGCGATGTTTTACACCTTTAGGTGCAGCTCTGAGCCCGTTCAGCATATCCACCTCAAATTTGGTCAGAGAGGCCTCAAGACCTTGGTAATGCTACATTATGAAGATTGTGACATATTGTCAAACGGCGTTGCGCCCAGAGCACAGCAAAGTCGATGTTTCGCCAAAACGCATAAAAGTGGCCTTAACTTCAGTGTCCTTGGTCATATCTGCCAGAAACTTCATATGTGTGTTAACGGTCGAGGCCTGAACATGTGATATGAGTTTCGTTGATGGGTGTGGCTAAATGACTTGGTCACGCCCATTCATAAAAGTAACCCCCATAGGACGTTTCACCGATATGCACGAAAATTGGCACACACGTGTATCACACCCAGACGCACAAAAAAGCCTCTTGCACCCATAGACCAAACCCAACAGGAAGTCGGCCATTTCGTATTTTGGGGCCATTTTTGGCTTTTTGCACGTGTTGTATTTTAACAAACTCCTCCTATAGGATTAATCAGAACGACTTCAAAAATCACAGTATGCCATCTAGACAACATTGTGATCAAAAGTTATCAAAAGATTAGTAGATCGTTAAACGGTTTGGCCGTCAGGTGGCGGCAAACTTTGATGTTTCACCATGATTACAAAAGTTGTGTAACTTGACTCTAGGTGGGCATATCTTTCCAAAACTTCATACAGATGATAACAGTCCAGTAGGGGTGTGACGATACACTCAGCTCACAAGACGAGACGATACACGATATTGGGTTCACGAGAACGAGACGAGACGATATTTTCACATTACTTTTAAGAAAACTAAAATAACAAAATATATGACTGGACAAAGAGTTTTTATTTGACAGTCACAAAACAACGCAATGTTTTATAACTTGCATCCATGCATGAATTAAGCATGAGCTTTTAACTGTTGAACCTCTTTCCACAAATAAAATTAAGTATTTATTTTTTTAAAGTGCAAACAAAATGTGCAAAACTGCAACCAAAGTACTACTCTGTCAATACAGAGCGCAAAAAAGTGCAAACAGAGACTGACCTTTTTTTCCAAGCATGATATTGACAACATGCTACAACTACACAGCCTAGCCTAAGCTATGGTCATGTTCTTTTTCAAAAATATGAGCATGTCCACGTTTTCTGGCAGCAGTTGAGACCTTTGGGCACTAACTATGTCTCCTGCAGTTGAAAATACACGCTCACTTGGAACAGAGGTAGCAGGAACAGAAAGGTATGCTTTGGCAAGGTGAGAAAGCAGAGGATATTTGGAGCAGTTTTCTTGCCACCACTTCAGAGGGCAGCTACCGAGAGGGATAGAGGCCTCTTTTCTGTAGTCTTCAATTTCCCTCTCAGCCTGTTCTGATCTGTTGGACTGCTCTGGCTCAGTAGAGAAAGAGTTCCCTAGCAGGTCTTCTAGTGCTGTCTTTTTGGGAGCAGGTTCGGTCACTTCGGGCTCAGCTCTCACAGCCTCCTCTCTTCCATGTGTGGGACAGTGAGCTCCACCTGCTGCCTCTTCTCCCCTCTCCTCAGCTGTGGTCTTTAAACAGATGAAACAATGGTGTTAAATTAAATAAGCAGCAGCCCTCCTCTACCTCTCAACACACACACTCACTCTGATGCTCTCATGTTTCTAACACACACTGCATGAATCCATTAAAAATTTTCAGTTGCTAATGGGAACATAAATTGAGTAAATTGAGTGTTACACACATACACAAAAGACGGAAAACAATTTAAAGTGTGTATATATATATATATATATATATATATATACACACACACATACCTGATTTTGCTGCAACTGTTTCGCCTTGTTCAGTACCCTCAGGAAGACGGCCTCACACTGGTCATGGTCTAGCTGAGGGAGAGTTCGGAACCTTGGGTCCAGTGCAGTGCACTCCAGCAGATAGTTGTATGCATCCCAGCTGTATCTGTCTGCAATATTCCTGAGGATTGCCGTCTTTGTGTTGGCCATGGTGGTGGAATCGCCATCATTTGGTGTCATGCTCTGTTCAATCATGCTCTTCAGTGGCACAATGAGAGACACTGTGGGACTTTTCTCCTCACACAACACTGTGGTGGCTGTCTTCTAAGGATGCAGCAGCTTCACAAGGTCTTCGGCATCTCTGATATCACAGCTGTCAAGTGTATCAATGTTTGGGGCATTTTGTCTTATCTCTGAGCTGGTGAGGGCTGCTGCTACGGACGCTTGCTGTTCGAGGTAACGCGCCAGCATATCCAAAGTGCTGTTCCATCGCGTCGTAACGTCCATAATTAACTTGTGTGATGGCAGTTGTAGCTGCTTCTGCTTGGACATTAACACTGCGGTAGCTGTTGAACTTCGATGAAAAAAAAGCAGCCACGCGTCTCACCCGCCCGAGCAAACGAGTGACGCGGGGAACACCGAGGCCAGCTTGGGTTGCAAGGTTAATAGTGTGCGCAAAGCACTTAATGTGCGGCTCCAATCCCGCCTCGCGCACGGCCACTTCCATGTTACGTGCATTATCAGTCACAATCGCGATGCCATGGTTTGGTCTTTTAAGCTCCCAGTCAGTCACAGCTGCTTGTAAAACCTCACCTATGTTTGCCCCTGTGTGGGACTCGAAAAGTGAGCGAGTCTGCAGTACAAAACTTTTCATTTCCCAGTCATTGTTGATTGTGTGGGCTGTAATTGTGATATAGCTTTGCGTACCTCTCGATGTCCAACCGTCTGATGTTATGGCGATGCTTTCTGCATCTTTCAGGCTCTGTACAACTTTGGTCTTCGACTCTTTATAGAGGTTCGGGACCACTGTGCGAGTAAAATGCGTGCGTGACGGGATGGTGTATTTCAGTTCCAGTGTATGGAGGAGTCGCCGAAATCCCTGATTTTCTACCACAGAAAATGGCCTCATATCAGCTGCAATGAAAACGCCGATTTCCCTCGTTATTGCCATGGCCCTGGCGCTTGACTCTGGAAGTTTAGGTGCAAAGGCGTTGGTCAATGTTGTCTGGCCTTTAGCTGTTTTCCTCACAGGTGCAGTGGATTTTAGTAGCGAGCTGTGGTGGTTCTGTATGTGTCTTTGCATAATGCTCGTGTTAGCTGCGGTGTGCGGCATTATTTTCTTACACAGCTTACATATTGTCCGTGTCTTGTCTGTCACTCGGTTGCCGTTTATTATTTCCACTGGGTACCCAAAATGCTGCCACACAAACGATTTGAATGTGGCGGGGGCATCTTCAATGCAGATTTTTTCAGACTCCGACGTCATTCTGGCTGCTGCTCATTGACTGTATACTGCTGCTGCAGCATTCCTTCTCCTTCTTCTTGTCAGTTTTTGGCAGACTAGACGCAGCAAAGGCGCATTACTGCCCCCAAAGGACACAAATAGATGTTTAGATAACTCACAGTCTGATAGGCTTCTGCCCTGTGCCCGGGAGACAGCTTTTCACTTAAACGAGAAATATCATCACGATTTTATCTCGCGAGATCTCGTAGCATGAGATCTCGTCACACCCCTACAGTCCAGCCCTGAAAACATTGACAGCAGAATTTTTCATCACTGTCATAGTGCCGCCTAATGGTTGCAGAAAGTTACTGCTTTCATTCTTTCATGTCTCTCTTTTACCAGGTTAATATCAACCACCTCAATTTAGTGAGACATAGTCCCAAGACCTTGATGATGATCACACCAGAAGCTTTTGAGTTTTCCTCAGCTGTCACTGTGGCAACGCCTTAATCGCCATAAAACACAAAGTTGTTTTTGAGGGGTAAGGGATACTTGTAAAGTCATGAAACTTGGCACACATGTGATAGGACCGGATTTGTGTTGTCTGATGTCATTTTTGTGCTTTGATGTGCCAACATGGCTCAACAGCACCCCCTACAAATATTCAACAAAGCAGCCCCTGAAGCTGCTTTCACCTACATGTAGCAAACTTGGGAGGCACATGTATCACTGAAAGACGTACAAAACAGCCTCTTGGAGCCATGTGCCAAACCCAACAGGAAGTCCGCCATTTTGAATTTGCTTGTAACTACTTCACAACTTGACCATACATGTTCCAATCTTCCCCAAATTTCACAGGATTGATGACACTTCTGCCCTGAACACATCTATACGCCAATACTTGGTTATTAGTACGGCGTCATCTACTGGCAAAATGACATGTCTTTGTATTATTTGAGGGATATGACATGTAAGTTCTGCGTGAGGGGTCTGCCTTTGACAGGAATGAACGCCGGCATCAGCTGGCATCCTGCCAGCGCCCTCGAGTTGCGTGAAGGTGCGAGGGCCCGTTCATCGCTGCTTGCAGCCTTAATTAGTTTCAAAATTTGTTTGATGGGCCATCACCTTAAGGGAGAATTTATTTCTGGATCATACTTGGAGTAATGAGGCAAAGACAACAGCTGAGAAAAGTTCTAGATTAACATTTACAGTATAAACACAGACTCACACACAGAGGGGGGGGGCAATCACGTTATTTTCAACATCTCATTCAGCGGTGGACATGCTGAAAAGTGTAAATTATGAGGTTTCTGTCAGTATTTTTTATGCTTGTATGATTAAAAACACATTTATCCAAATAAATGACATATTTATCTAAATCCAGTCGAGCTCCGCTGGCGACATTGGACATTGGAACAGTACTTCGGCAGGGGTCAATGACGTAGCGTCCTTCGAGTGCGGCCGTTTGAGGATCCTTCCTTGACTTGAGAAACACCCAGGGCCTTCAAAATAAAAGTGCCAGTGGTTCCACTTTGGTTACTCCATTATTATGATGCTTCAGTCAGATTTATTAGAACAGTTCTTCATTTAACTTTTTTACAACAGTATTTTATTCAACTTTATTGTAACAGGACTTAATTAAACTTTATTACAACGTCATTTTATTTAACTTTATTATAACGGCATTGTATTTACCTTTAATATAACAGTACATTATTTAACTATATTATAACAGTAGGCCTCTTCATTCATCTTCATTATGACAGTATTGTATTCAACGTTATTATAACAGCATCTTATTTAGTTTTATTCACACAGTGCTTCATTTAACGTTATTATAACAGAATTTTATTTAACTTGAACATAACAGTACTTTAGTAAACTTTATTATAAAAGTATTATATTTAATTTTCATACAACTACTTTATTTAACTGAATTATAACAATAGGCTACTTCATTATGACAGTATTGTATTTAACTTTATTATAACAGCATCTTATTTAAAATTATGGAATCACCAGTCTTGGAGGATGTTCATTCAGGTGTTTAATTTTGTAGAAAAAAAGAAGATCACAGACATGCCACAAAACTAAAGTCATTTAAAATGGCAACTTTATGGCTTTAAGAAACACTAAAAGAAATCAAGAAAAAAAATTGTGGTAGTCAATAACAATTGCTTTTTTAGATCAAGCAGAGGGAAAAAAATATGGAATCACTCAATTCTGAGGAAAAAATTATGGAGTCATGAAAAACAAACAAAAAACACTACAACACACCACTAGTACTTGTTGCACCACCTCTGGCTTTTATAACAGCTTGCAGTCTCTGAGGCATGGACTTAACGAGTGACAAACAGTACTCCTCATCAATCTGGCTCCAACTTTCTCTGATTGCTGTTGCCAGATCAGCTTTGCAGGTTGGAGCCTTGTCATGGACCGTTTTCTTCAATTTCCACCACAGATTTAATTGGATTGAGATCCGGACTATTTGCAGGCCATGACATTGACCTTATGTGTCTTTCTTCAAGGAAAGTTTTCATAGTTTTTGCTCTATGGCAAGATGCATTATCATCTTGAAAAATGATGTCATCATCCCCAAACATCCTTTCAAATAATGGAAGAAAAGTGTCCAAAGTGTCAACATAAACTTGTGCATTTATTGAAGATGTAATCACAGCCATCAGTGCCTTTACCTAACATGCAGCCCCACATCATCAGTGACTGTGGAAATTTGCATGTTTTCTTCAGGCAGTTGTCTTCATAAATCTCATTGGAACGGCATCAAACAAAAGTTCCAGCATCATCACCTTGCCCAGTGCAGATTCGCGATTCATCACCGAATATGACTTTCATCCAGTCATCCACAGTCCATGATTGCTTTTCCTTAGCCCATTGTAGCCTTGTTTTTTTCTGTTTAGGTGTTGATGATGGCTTTCGTTTAGCTTTTCTGTGTGTAAATCCCATTTCCTTTAGGCAGTTTCCTACAGTTTAGTCACAGACGACTCCAGTTTCCACCCATTTGTTCCTCATTTGTTTTGCTGTGCATTTTCTGTTTTCAAGACATATTGCTTTAAGTTTTCTGTCTTGACGCTTTGATGTTTTCCTTGGTCTACCAGTACGCTTGCCTTTTACAACCTTCCCATGTTGTTTGTACTTGGTCCAGAACATGGTCCAGAACATCTTTTGCAACATTCCGTGATAAGTTTGATAATCCCCTCCTTTGTTTCAATCTCTCATGTTGGAGCCATGATTCATGTCAATCCACTTGGTGCAACAGCTCTCCAAGATGTGAGCACTCCTTTTTAACTGCAGACTAATGAGCAGATTTAATCTGATGCAAGTGTTAGTTTTGGAAATGGAAATTTACAGGGTGATTCCATAATTTTTTCCCTCAGAATTGAGTGATTCCATAATTTTTTCCCTTTGCTTGATCTAAAAAAGCATTTGTTATTGACTACCACAATTTTTTTTCTTGATTTCTTTTAGTGTTTCTTAAAGCCATAAAGTTGCCATTTTAAATGACTTTAGTTTTGTGGCATGTCTGTGATCTTTCTACAAAATTAAACAACTGAATGAACATCCTCCAAGACTGGTGATTCCATAATTTTTGCCAGGAGTTGTATAACAGCATTTCATTTAACTTTATTATGAGAGTAGCTACATTATTTAAAATTATTGTAACAGTAATTCATTTAGTAGTTTATTGCTTTAGTAGTCCACAATAGGGATGCACATTTTAAATTTTTTTTATGACCGATAACCGACGCCCTTTAACTGATTAATAACCGTTAACCGATAAGATTTAAATGCCCTGTTGAGTGGTTACATGCTGCCACTCCGACATTCCGCCATTCCGCTATTCCGACACGCAAACGTCCCACCATTCCGACAAGGCTTTCCATGTAAGGAAATGTGCGTTACTCCGAGTGAGTCACTGACTCGGCGCTGTCCGTTGCTGAACTGCAGATTTACAATGACAGCAAATAGTTAGATTACTCATCTAAAATGTAAAAAAAGCTACAAGATTTAGATATAATTAACAGTACTGTAGGCTTCAATCGTCTCCTATTGCTTTTTAAATTATGTCGAGAGCGAGCGCGCTGGTGATTTCTTTAATTGTGTGTTCTGATTAATTTCCAAAATAAAGTTTTAGCTTCTGAAATCCGATTTCTAAACAGTTCTGATGGAGCTTAATGTTTTTCTGGATGATGCGGCTTCATACCGAACCATTTCACTGTAAACCTGGACGACCCGCGGCGTGTCTGGAGATAAAAAATAATATTCAATGTAACGCCAGTTTTGTGCCACATGCGTAAATGCGCACAAAGATACACACCCTCCCCTACTGTACAACATGAAGGCAACTGGAATTAATCAGCGACTTAAGGTGTCATCTGCAGCGCCGTCATTGATATCTGTAATATTAATGTTGCATATGATGCCAGCGTGCATGAAGACGCACGTCATTGTCATTGCCCACACAGAACTCCTTTTTGCTCTCTTCATCTTCGCTGTAAAGTGGACTGTGGCGGAAAGCACGTGATGGCATGTGTTGCACCTGTCGACACGCCCCCATGAGTTGATTGACTTACGTAGCTAAAAGACAAAATTAACCGATAGTATTAATCGGTCAAAGTTCCTGTTATCGGTTAACGGTTAAACGGTTAACCATGTGCATCCCTAGTCCACAATAATTATATAGTGGAGATTTTGAAATATTGAGATATAAATTGTGTTTTGCGATATAGCCTAAAAATATTGCAATTTTATCTATAGGCCTTATTGCCCAGCCATAATTTCAAGTTACATGTACTGGCACAAAACCTTTAAAACAACATTTTGTCCTGTACATGTCAGTTAAACCAGAATATTTACCATGTATTTCTAATTCTATTATCTCTCTCAAACGGAATAACTGTATTCAGTGAAACGCAAGTATCTTGGATTATTATGATTACAGAAAATCTCTTAATGTTATTGCCTTTATGCAGCTTTGTTGCGAATGTCTGTCTGTCTGTCTGTCTGTGTTGTCTCTTCAGCATATTTTCCCCAAACCCATTCTTGTTTTGAGTTGCGTATATTATAATTTTCTAGGTTTTATCTTTACTCTCAGGTGTAGCAATAAAACAGAGTGCCCAGCAAAGTTTGACCTTATTTCCTGTCTGTGCTGGCTCGAGGTCCAGCAGAGGGAAAGGAACTTGCAGGTTATTGTTTTCATCTCCTCGCACAATGCTTCCAGGTGAAGAGATTGTACAATATGGGTCTTTTATAGGCCAGTGACAGACAGGAGGATGTAACGGGGGAGGGAGAGAGGAAGGAAGGAACAGAAAGAAAGGGGGGGAAATACTTAAGGCCACGCAGGCAAGCTGACTGCCAGGCAGACAGTCTAAATCAGTGTGCTCTCTGTGCTTGTCTCAGTCACCCACACACATAATCAGTAAAGAGGAAACTCATAACTGCATTCCTTCACACTGATCTGAGAGGTAGCTGATATGAAGGGCTAAGTGTTACAAAGAGAAATCAAGACAGAGCTGTTGCTATTCTAAATTAAAGCCTCAATTCTCCCATTTACCTTTATTTAGCCAGAACACAGGCTGTTAGGAAAATAGCTGCACATTTTACCAACATCCTGACTCATTACACACCTGGAAGCTACTCTGGGCAACTAGACAATCAAACACACTTTAAACAGTGACTACTGTCATCATTTAAGTTATTAAACCTGTCCTGTTACACAAATGACATAACCAGTCGTTCTATGTATAAACAAAAGGCCTAAAGCCACGAGCAAACGACTGTGCCTGTTGAATGTCAAAGACAAAACATGTCATGGAAGTCTGAGAGGAGGCATAGACTAAATATTGCTGCATATTAGCGATGTAATAGTGGAGACTAGCAGGTCAGTAGGGCTGGGGATCGATAATGTTAATGGAGCAGCATGTAGTGCATATTCATACTTTCAAACAGTTTGGTGGCATTTCAGAGTGCTGAACTGCCAAGTCTGTCAATACACCATGCCAGACTTCACCACACCACAGACTGTACGGGTCGTAGCTGCTGCTGCAGGAGAGTGAGCTTCGCTGGGGACAGTTAACAACAGGTTTAAAAACAGAATCAAGCTGTTTTGGTGTTAGTGTGAGTTTGTTGGGACTGTAAAACGGTTTGGTGTCCGAGGTTAGCCGCCGCTGCTTTGTTAGCTTGTGATGACCAGGCAGACAATGAACTGACTGGTTGCCAGGAGAAGCACTGATCCAGCAGGGAGTCTGAACAGTCTGGGATCAGATCCCCAGTGCAAAAAGGATCAAATTTGACTGGAGAGATTTTAATACCACTTGGTACTGCATTATTTCAGCCGACACCTTACCTATTGAGTACTGATACCCAGCCCTACAGACCAGACAGTTATGCTGTGAGCAAAGTAGCATTGTGGTCAACTAAAGAAAATCTTTGTCAACCAATATTCTGCCTTCTCTTCAATCAATCCATTGATGAATGGATGGAAAAAAAACTGCACATTATTTCAAGACAAACTCAATCAGCCACAGTGCACTAAATGCACTCTACCTGGTAACATTAGTGTTGTGTGTCAAACAAAGCCTTTTTTCACAGGGCTCGACATTAACGCTTGCATGGGGCAAGTCAACTCAGTATCCAGGCAAGTAGATTTCCCTTACAGCAACTTGGCAAGTGAAAAAAATTTGATCTATAATATAAGGCTATCTGAAAATACACTGTATACTTCATCAGTGAACTGGAGGTTTTCCAGCTGAGTTTTGTGTGAATCTGTCTCATCACCAAACGCTGAACAGGACTGAGGACAAAAAACTGACATACTAGACCCTGTAGAAGTCAACTCTGGGGTCGACAAGGTCATATATGACATAAAATTGCCAATGTAAAATATATGTGAATGGTCAACTTTTTTTGCCAAGAAGCTAATGCAGTGTCTTTATGAAACTTCGTAAAATAAACTCATTAGGGATGCTGATAAATTATCGGCTGATAATGGGACATTTTTCCAATAATAATTCAAATAATTCAAATTAATGCCTTTAAATAACACTAATAATACAAAGCCAAACTGCTTTCATTGACTTAACAGCACAGTGAGTGGCGGTACATGTACTTTTAAAGTTGGTTTGCCAGTGGCCAATAGACACAGAGAAGAATAACAACAACTGTTACAGGCTGACTAGAAAGAGTAAAAAATGCTGTGGTGTAGACACATAAGTATTTCACAGTTTCCATAGGGGGACAACAAGATGGTGCTGAGAGTCTGATCCCCGACCGCCCAACATCCCACAGGATCAGCAAACTTCCAGCAGCTGTTAAACTGGTTAGACAAAGCGCTGACAGACCGTCTACAGAGCGTTAGCACAAGCTAATCGGCAGCAGCAGCTTACATCCAACACAGACTGTTTAAACTGCCCCAACAAACTCATACTAAAAAGCTTGATAAATCCATTAATAACAGCTTGCCTTGTGATGCTACAGTTAGCTATTTATTTGTATCATTACTTGGGGACCCAGCCTGAAGCACGTTAGCACTCCGCTCACACTAACACTCTCTCTCTCTTACTGCAAACATGTGTGTGTGAGACACAGCCACTTGTTTGATAGAGGTGAGGGTTAATGTGTCAGGTGAACTAATAGCACATCACTATTCTACTTGGTAGCTGTAGTCTATTGTGGGACACTAAGACAGTGCCTGGATAAGTTTATAGAAATGTAGGTGACGATACAGACATTTCTTACATTGGCTGTAACACTAGGCCTCATACTGTCTCTGTTTCTGTCTCTCTCTTTCCTTAACTATGGATACTGATTAAAAGTCATATTACTTCCACGTCTTGGTATTTATTACATTCATCTGTACAGTAGCGTTGTTTGTGTCTGTTGTGTTAGCAATAGTGAGGTCAGTAAGATTTGGTTCAGTCTGAGCTATGGAATAATAACTAATTTTCTCACTGCATCATAGCCTTTTCTTACAGGTGTGCATAAACTACAGGTTAAAATACAATCTGTTAGCGTATGGGTTATTGGCCATGAGAAGCAGGTAATTATCAGTTATCGGTAACAGCTGAAAAAATCCATATCCTGTATCCCTAAAACCCATAATGATAAATCTGACAATGAATATCTTTTTGATTCATCTGTTTTTCTAATTAAAATTAGAGCTGAAAAATGTTCAGCTTTGGGGGGAAAATTGGATCTGGACTAGCTCTGCTAAAAACACAAAAACGCAGAATGCCTCAGCATGTTAGCGTGTTGTTCACTAACAAGCCTCTTTGTAAATCGTAACCTACCGACATTATCTTCACGTCACCTGTTCAACTGGCTTTATCAGTTTGGATAACAGACTCGACTGTCCTGCTGTTATTACTGACATATGAAACAACCACAGACATCTACCTCACCCACAGGTGTGCTGCTGCAGTAAATGGGAACACTGGAATGGATATTTGTCGTTATTTTTAGCGTTCAAAATTTTTTGGGGCCTGTCGACAGTTTCCTGTCAGATTTCCCAGACCTGTACAATTACAGAGGGAAACACTGCCAAATGAAATGTCAGGCGGTACAGAGGTATGAAAAAATAGACACAGCCAAAAATTTGCCTCATTTTTTTTCCCCGTGTGTGTTACATACATACAGGCAACTGCAATGATTGTGCATTGGGCTCTGAGCATTGCTGAAACATAGCTAGCCTACTCTCAATTTTGGACTTGAATATAGTGAAACAACTAGCAGATTAATCTATACTATACTGAAAATACTGCAACGAGTCGATAAATCATCAGAAAATTAATCATCAACTATTACTATGACTAATTAATCATTTAAGTAATTTTCCAAGATAAACTGCTTGACATTTGATGCTTTCAGCGTCTTAAATATAAGAATTTGCTGCTTTTTGTTAAGTAAAAATCTTCGGGCTCTGGACTGTTAGTTGAACAAACTAAATCATAATTTGATGAGGTCGCCTGGCATCCCTATTTGTGACAGATAGTTTTCACTGTTTTCTTGTGTTTTATAGAGCAAACAATGAACAGAGAAATATCATCAGCAGATTCAATAAAAATGTTAACAGTTACTAGTTGAAGCAATAGCGAGTGTGCCACTCAGGAAGGAGTGGGAGTGTGGCAACTTCCACACTACAGGAATGCCTGCGTATAAGTTAATGCATGTGCCCAGGCACACCACCTGCCGTGCAAAAGACTGTTTGTAATGATGTGTTTTAAATGGTGACATTTTAGCCAACAACGTAATGCAAACATGTGAGGCCCCCCTCAGCTAACCCTGAGTGGGCCCCTTTCACTGCAGCACAGAGCAGGCAAATTTTAACATCGTTCATAAAGAAGATACCCACCATGCTGAACATACAACAATATTTAATAGAGCACTTAAGAACACTGGACACAGTTCATGGAATTAATTGAGGCTGGGTATCGCCACTGATTTCCTGAATCAATTTGATTCGATCCGATATTGATCTGACTGGAGATTTTTCAGTTACAATACCAATTTTTTTCTTGTAAATGAAAGAGATTCGTGGAGAACTAACAGCGTAACATTTACATAGAACTATTTTTTTAAAAAGAATAAATTCACAACAGGAACAAAACTAAATATTTTATAACTAAATGTTTCTAGAGCAGCAACAGTAATATAAAAACAGCAAAGTCACAATATAAACTTAATATCTCACTGGAAACAAAATAGTAATGTCAATAACATAAATCATATTCCTGAAATCACAATACCATGTGAAGTGTAGAGAGAATAAAGAACACAGACATCAGTCAGCATCAGTCCTCCTGTCCTCTCTGCTCCTCCCTCTGCTGCTGAGGAGAGTCACTGCCTGCAGGTAACATGACCACAGGTAAGTTTTAAGATACTAGTGCAGTGCCCGTAGGACGTATGTATTCCCATAGAAAAGTGGAAGCTTAAGTAGATTTTTCATGTATGGCGAAATGAGGCTGTGTTTGATGGTTGGATGTACAAAGAGGTGTACATACTCTTACATAGTGTTAATAGACAAATCGATATTGGGTAAGACATGGACGTACCTTGAGATACACAGAGACACGCAAATACAGTTATTCTGCGCGGCATGCAAGACTCTGTGCAGCAGAAACCAAAGAAGAGCGCCGTAATCGCCTGGCAGACAACACTGCTCTCCAGGCAAGGCTCCGTGATGCTGAGTCACCTGAAGTCCGAGCTGCCCGCATGGCCAGCGACGCCTGTGCAAACTTTTCAGTGACCAAGAGCGGTATAGCAGTAGGATACTTTGATCTTTTATTCCCTGAGGCGTGGCTACAGCTGCGAGCAAGAGCGCGATAGGCTAGATTGGTTACACGGAGGTCTATGGGATTTTAACTTTTAATGATAATGTTGTGAATATGAATCCAAAAAATTCAAAATGAATTATGCACACCATCATGCCATGCGCAAGCCATATCCGAAAGCTTAGGTCGATCTGATAAACAGTCAGAAAGATATGCGAGCCACAGACACACAGATGCCTCTTGCTTTATAGATAGATAGATAGATAGATAGATGACAAACTGAGCTAAACCCTTAGACATAAACTGTTGTTGTTATTTCAGTTAGTAACAATTTGCTAAGATGCAAAGCGCTCTGTGCTTGTTTAACACATAATGCTAGCAGCGGAGGATGAGAGACTGCGGACAGAGCAGATTGAAATATTGTTTTTCTACATGTTTATATGTTGCTACAGAGGTGTATTAATATCGATTGGCTTTTTCATCAAGGAGGATTTATTGCACTCACAGTAACAAGCGTAGTTGTCAGCTCATATTATCTTCACCTCTTTGTATCCACCCCGGCATCCTATTTTGTGTGTGTGCGTAAAAGTGGCACAGCAGCCAGGACGCACAGACAGCAGGAGGAGATGCTCCAGCATGATTAGAAATTACACCCAAATGTAAAAGAGTAAGCCAACAGTTACAGATAAAAGAGCCGGTAAAGTCAGAGCTTCTCAGGTTCTCGGTCATTAATAACTTAGCCCTGCAGCTCGTTTACTATAACAGGGTTATAGCTTCACACATCTGTAGGAAAAAGCGTATACTAAAAGTAGTGGTAGGACGCGATTAAAATAATTAATCTAATTAATTAGAGGCTTTGTAATTAATTAATCGCAATTAATCGCATTTTTATCAAATAGCAATATTTGATACTGTAAGCACTGTTTTTCAATTCACATAAATTCAGACAGCAAAAATGTTTTTCACTTTTCATTTTTCAAGAGTTTGATCATTTGTCAGATGTAGACTTACTTATTTTGGCTCTGAACTTCATCATCTGGTCTATTGTGGGCCAGAGTGTGGATAACAAATCAGAAATTTTGCTCAGGTTTGGCCCACTTGACATGCTGCTGTGTTGTGCTATGACCTATTCAAGTGCTGGAATTTATTATTTACATGACAACACCTGAACGCAACACAGGCTCCGCTCCAACTAAGTGTGTGTGCTGTGTTGTGCTGCTGTGCGAGCGGCGTGTTTGATTGTGAGTAACAGCAGCCTTTTGATGGTCATTTACACACTGTCTATGTGTAATCACGGTAAACAAGCAAGCTGCAACCATGGTAACAATAACTATGTCAGGTAACAAACTGCATCGGGCTCGGGTCGGGTTCGCACTTAAAAATCAGAAAGGCTGTGGGGTTTTGGCCGGGCTCGGTTATAACTGTCTCGGACTCCGGTTGGGTTCGGTCAGGAAAATGCGGCCCGACTGTTTGCCTGTACCCGGACTGTCGTAGCTAACGTTAGCTCTGGTGTCCGTGCTCGCAGCACCATGTTTTGCATTGAGCTGATACCATAGGCTTGAAGTGTGTGCATCAGTATTAGCAGTGTGCCAGAAATTAGGGAACTGAGAAAGGTGCGATTAAATGCGTTATTTTTTTTAACGCGTTATTTTTCCCGAAATTAATTAATCAAAATTAACGTGTTAAAGTCCCAACCCTACTTAAAAGATCAATGTCGGATTTTATAAATCTATATCAGGTCATCCCAGTGAAGATCGATTTGAATAGGATAAATCGATTATTTTAACCCAGCCCTAGAATTAACTGTACTGAATAACTGTTGAAGCTTTTTCACATTACAAACTATATAGTGTCACAACCAGTGTCAAGCTTTAGGGGGCACACTGGGCTCTCCCTCTTCTGATACTGAAGCTGCAGGGTGCACAGCACTCCCACCTAATGCTAACACTACTGTAATGTCTCTTTCATCTGTAATGTATTCTTCCTGTCGATCACTGTCTTTACTCAGGTGGGCTAGCGTCATCCAAAGACTTTTTTTTTGCTGTTTGGTAGTGATATGCAAGATTCAGTTTAGCATCTAAGAGAACACCTGAGTTCCTGCAGCACACATTTAAGGTCAGTGATCATGGTGTGATGTATTCAACTCATTAGAAGTGTATGGGCCAAAAATGACAGTGCCTTTTTAATCAATGTCCAGTTTCAAAAATCTCAAATATAAATGTTTTCTCTTGTGAATACATGTAAAATTACATTAAGTATAATGACAAATACATCTTAACCAGAGTAGATTACTTCTATCACAAATGTGATAAGCACCAGATTAACTAGACTAGGTATACTGACCTTCTTTGGTTAATTAAAACCATGATGGGAAATCATCATGAACCACATGCTGGTAAATATTTGGTTGAGGTCAGTAAGGTTAATATTCAATCAGACATCCTAGCATATGTCCAGTCTTGGTTTCAATGCTTCTATGGAATCCTGCAGTGAAGTTGGCTCATGATATAGAATGGTAACTGAGGCGCCCCATCGGCCTTGGGGTTTAAGAAGTTGTCCGTGTAATCACAATGTCCCCAGCTCTTGTCTCGCTGGGGGGCTTTGTTGCATGTAATTCCTGCTCTCTCTCTCCCCTCATTTCCTTTCTCCTCTGTAGTATCCACTATCAAAAGCAGCACGCATGTAGTCTAAGCTTAGTTCAGAGAAAGCAAACACAGAATGTGAGGGGCTCACACACACACACACACACACACACACACACACACACACACACACAGCTCAGACATGTTCAGCACAGTTCAGATAGTCTGAGAGAGGCCACCTGAGGAAAGGCATACCAAGGATGAGTGCAATGCATTATATGCGTCTTAAAAGTGGACACTAACGAAGAAGTCTGTTTTGGTTGACCTCATAGAGAGTGACTATCAGATATTTTAATGAGACTGAGATCAGTTTTTGTAGAGAATTCACCAGCTTGTTGTCTGATCAACTGCACTTTTCCCCCCCATTTCTAATAAGTGCAGTGTTACTTTCATTTGTCTCATACACCCTCACTGTGGTGTATCCCTGTAGTATTTAATACTAAGTGTCAGCAACAGTTCATGCAAAACAGTTTTGTTTTCACTTACTCTGAATGACAAAAGCACAGTCTGCGGCCGTACACATCTGTAAGCTAAGCAAGGTTGGGCCTATAACCTGTTTTACAACATAGCTAAGTTCTTGAACAAGTCCTACTGCACACAACCACACAAACCACAGATGGCACATCTAGCAAGATGCAGTAAGCAGGTTTCAAAATATAGTACAGATGCTTGCAATTTACAGACAACTGTGTTTCCTCTACATTCAATCAGCATGAGCATCACAGCAACCTCTCTCTGTGACAAAACTGAAACAAGAATCATCCACTCCATAGTTCTCTTTTTAAACCTGTGCATATCATCAAAGATAGCAGCCATAGTGGGTTTTCATGTTTGGCAGTGAAATGCCCTGATTATATGATGCTGTCAGCCTGAAGAGAACTTGAATCACCTTGACAATCAGGTAAATTTAAAGGGGAACCCTGACTCCGTGGCAGAAACCCTCATTCATTTATTCATCACTTCCCATCTGGATTATTGCAATGGAGTCCTGTCCGGGGTACCCAGCAAAACCCTGGACAGGCTCCAATATGTGCAAAATTCAGCTGCCAGGGTTCTTACACGTTCCAGGCCCTGGCAACACATCATCACCTTCAACCCTCATCCACCTTCACTGGCTCCCCATTAAGTCCCGGACCAACAACAAAATCCTCCTCCTGACCTACAAATCCCTCCATGGCCTTGCACCCCAGTACCTCTCAGACCCACTCCACCCTTACACCTCATCACGGAACCTCCGGTCTTCAGACGATGGCCTGCTTTCCACTCCCAACACCAGACTATGGACTTCTGGGGACAGATCCTTCAGCGTGGCAGCACCGACCCTCTGGAACTCTACCTGCTGACATCTACAACGCCTCATCCATAGACAGTTTCACTGCAGCTTACAACCTCTCTTAGCCCCACCCATTCAACATAGTTTCTGTTGTCTTTTCCAGTTCTTTGTCGTGTCTGTTATTTCTGTGACTACCAGTGTAAAGTGTCCTTGGGTTTTCTGAAAGGTGCTATATAAATTTAAGTTATTATTATTATAATCATTTTCAAAATTCACACATGGTATTCCTATGGTCTAAGACAGTCCAAAACTAATAGCTAAATTTGTCATGTCATAGGGTATTGAGTGTGGAGCTGCTTCATTGACAATGAATGGCGAGAGATGTTATGATGACATTAGAAGCTTTTAAACTGTCTCTTCAAGGTGGAAATTTAACGGCGCCACCCTGCCATTCTGTATAAAGGTAAAATCATAAAATGCGGAGACAGTTGTCTCATCTTTAAGGCTAAAGCAGAGGTAGTGCCAAAAGGTGTCTGAATAAATAGGACAGCCAGCAGGACGAGATTATGGGTGGCAGGGTTGTATGGAGTTAGATTAGTCTCAATATTAATAAATGCACACAGAAGGATTCACAAATACATGTTAAGATTTACTTATAAATGACTCTCTCCACACAAATATTTTCAATGCACACGCATATATTTGGCATTTTATATAAATGTAAAAAAAATCCACAAATAACCAAAAAAGTTTCACAAATGTATTTCTGATGCACACACAAATATTTATTGTTTTAAATATATGCAATAAAAATCCACAAATATATGTATTTTTATATAATTGATTTATTTATATATTGTATTTAAAACGTATTTGCAATTTTCATCAAAACATATCTCTGCGCATTTGTGTGTGAATATTTTTGAGACTCCCCTGACGTGACCCGCTCAAAAATATTCACACACAAATGCGCAGAGGTTCACAAAATAAAAGCATTTGTATATGAATGTATCAACATCCACATATGTTTTGATGAAAATTGCAAATAAGTTTTAAATACAATATATAAATAAATAAATTATATAAAAATACATATATTTGTGGATTTTTATTGCATATATTTAAAACAATAAATATTTGTGCATTGAAAATATTTGTGTGGAGAGAGTCATTTATATATAAATCTTAACATGTATTTGTGAATCCTTCTGTGTGCATTTATTAATATTGGAGAATAATCTAACTCCATAGGGTTGTGACGTTTTGACGATGTGTTATGTGCACGATCCACCAAGATTTAAAAAGCAGTTGCCATCAGTTAGCAGGTAACTCAAAGAACAGTGGCCGAAAATTTCCACAAATTGGGAAAAACATGAGGCCCTGGTGCTCCTAACCCTCCAAGCAGAGTACAAGATAAGTCACCATAAAACAGAGATGGTAAAATATTGTTATTGCCATGTTAATGCCATTTTTATTGTCTAGAAAGTGCTGCCAACACATATGTTATGTCACACTAGAGGCTGACGATGTTGTTTTACATGTCATGCCATGAATCTGTGTAAAAATGCAAAGGAGGCATAAAGATGGTACTTTGTTGCAGCTCTATGACATCATCTCCATGTAAAAAGAGCTACTGAGAACACAACGGGGAATGTTGTGAGTATACCAGTACATTTTCTGTTTCAGAACTAAGAACGCTTCAATAAAATAAAGTTCATTTGGGTAAAAAAAAAAAGAAATACAACATTTGTAGGTCCACAAAATCAGTCTCCCAGGCATTGCCTATGGAGCAGTTTCAGACTTTATTCCCTATGACATCACAAGTGTGAGACTTCCTTCTCTGGTTTTGGCTTTGAGAAAATGTAGCTCATGTTCATTTATACTGAAAACCTAAATTAAGAATTCCAGTGGGGTTCCCCTTTAATACCCTGTTGTAGAGTTAAAGGATGGGGTTTGTGGGTCCTTATTAAAAACAAACAGACAAACAAAGCATTACATGCATTTGAGTGTGGGAACTTACGGTCAGTACCAGTGGCGGCTGCTGGTCTTTTAAACAGGGGAAGCTCACATTTACATCATACAATTTACATCATAAAATTTGTCATATTTTAGCGAGGCAGTAACGTATAAAAGGAACATTTAATTGAAGCCGTTTTTCAACCACACTCTTGTCATAAAACCACAGCAAAACACACCTCAAAGATTTTCAGATGGGTTTAAACACCTGAACAGCACTCTGTCAGAAGACTCCACTTGCAAAATCCGCGATGGGACTGAGCTGAGCTGTCAAGTGACGGTGTATATCTCAAAATAGCTGTCAATCAAAAATCAATCAGCGTCCAGCCCAGCCTAGGCCCGCCCACAGCTCCATTCACCCCCAGAGACGCTGAGCATCTGGGGGCGGGACAAAATCATGGCATTTATCCAATGACCGTCGAGTTTCGAGGCAATGAAAAAAACTGTTCCATGCAGTCTCATTGAAGTGCATGGACGCTCAGCTTCTACAGGCAAATGCATTGACCACAGACCGTAAAAGAACACGGCGCTACAGGAATGTATGAGAAGTTAACAACATCGAGTCAGTCGATTTGTGATAAGCAGCTGATTCTGAATGAACTCGTCTTCGAAATGAACGAGTCCTAACGCATTTGTAGTCAATGAAATGTTAACACAACCGTATATATTTGACCATTCAATTTTTGACATTTTAGGGGAAGCTGAACTTCCCTTGTAGTCTTAGAGAAATCGCCTCTGGTCAGTACATTTACATGCCTGCAGTAGTTGAGCTAAGCTCACAGCTTAGCTAATCAGTCAGGTCGGACTTCTCATCTTGTCTGAGTATACATGCAGAAGAGAAAATCGAATTTCTGACAAAGTAGATCTGACTCTGCCTCTGTAGGTGGCGCTGTGCCCTTGAAGAGGATGCTAACAGTTGTTCAAAAATGTTTTAAAATAAATCCGTGTTTCGTGTTTTCCTACCATCCATACACTTCAAAAAGTTTAGCTCCTTTCACTGCTGGAGCATGAGTGTAGTTTCCTCGTCCGTCCAGAGGTGCATCTTCAGCTTCTCAGTCGCTATGGTGTTTGTTTGTTTTTCCAGGAGTTACTGCTATATGTTGCTACAAGTTTTGTTACTTACTCATGCCCCCCATTGCCCCGAAAAAGGCAAATTCTGTATAAACAAAAGTAGGCAGGCAGCATTTTGCCGCACTCCCCGATTTTGTTTTTATACTGCCAATGCTGAAAGAGGACGGATTGGGCTTTCCTGCAAATTTGCACAATTCCTATTTAAAAAGGGCTGTTCATTCCCCGGCTGCACTAACGGTGCAGAGATGCAAAAAGCACAAATGTGAAAGACCTAGAAACATTTACCAATCAGAGCAGACTGGGTTTTAGTGGTAAGGGGCTTAAAGACACACGTGCTAAAAAAGGGAATTACAGTCAGAGGCAGAATACAGACAAATTCAGGCAGACAGTATGAAAAAAAGCATGTGTTTTTCGAATATTAAGGCATGTAACCATGTTTGAATAGAAAGCCAAAATAAAAGTATGAACCTGAAAATAAGTGTAATATGGGTCCTTTAATGTCTGGAGTTTCCTGTCTGTTAAGTTCTTTCCACACACAAACTGCAAACAGTCCTAACTTCAGATTCCACAGCACAGCCAGACAAGTGAAAACTGGGAATTTCAAGGAACAAACGTTTCAGTTGTTTCAGGACATAAAGTGCTTTTGCAGAAGCTACGCTGATATCAGATTTGAGGTGGCTATTGTTAACATTAGGTAGACATGCAGCCAAATCCAAGGATGGAGGTGGCGTTATCCAGTTAACCACACCGCTAGCTGGGCTAGGCTAACCAGCTAGCTAACTGGCTTGCTAACTTTAACTCCCTCCTGGAGAAAGCTGATATCATGATTTATGTCACTGTCGTTTGGTTTATTGCCGTCCGTGTTTTGGACTTGTCTTATATGTTGACTCGGAAAGAAGGAGCAGTTAACATTAAACACAACACAAGCGCCACATCATGGAAAACTCACCCATTCCTGTCCTTCGCACCGCCTCGCTATCAAACGTTGGGAATCTCGTCAGCAGCCTCACTGCTAGCTTGCTACTAACCAGAAAGATGTGTGGAATCAAAACAAAGTGTTTTATGTCGATTCAATGCTGAGAAAGAAATAAAATGAGCCGTATATCCATTTGCCCTTCGCCCCAGCAGCAGCAGCGTCCCTACTTCTCACTTGGTAGGGCTTCAAGATTATTGTGCAGGAAGTTGAGCAGGAGTCTCCACCTTTCTTGGACTTGCCTCCACGGGTTGCTGCTGGCTGGCTGCCTGCTGCCACCAAAATACAAAACAGCAGGAAACTTCGCGATGTTTCAGGCCGGACAGTCCCGCGAGAGTAATGTTTCATGCAACGTTGATCCCCTTGTATTATTGGCCCACTCAGCAAATACAGTAACTACTGTACGTGTGCGCGCGTGTGCGTGAGTGTTTGAGAAACTTAATTCACTCACTCCAGCTCCCCTCAACTAATATGACGTGTGGTTGTTTTCACGGAACCAGCAGTCATCAGGCTTTCAGGAATTTGATGGGAGTAGGATACATTTTTTAAGGTACACACAGTCGGGGCAAATTGGTGAAGATTCTCAGTCATCCAGGTCATGGTAATCATAAGTGATATATTGTAGGCAGCTGTACTTGCTTGCGTTTCTTGAAGACGTTTCGCTTCTCATCCAAGAAGCTTCTTAAGTTCTAACTGACTGATACAGAGTTGCAGGCTTTAAACTCTGAGTGGGTGTAAACCCTGGCAGAGTCATTACCCTATATGTGACCCTAACGACTCTGCAAGCAAGTCCAGTTGCCTACGATACAGCACTTATGATAGTCAGGAGCGTTTCTAGGACTTGAGGATACTGTCCATACAGCAAAAGTAACTGTGCCGGATCAGGGCCGAACATTGGACACGATTTGGTGCAGATCTACTAAACGTGTCCACACCGGTGTCTTTATTCGCAACGGCCCAATACCATCACAGATTTGGATTACGGATCCGGAACAGATTTTGGCCAGTCACTGCCCAGTACAGTTAATAAGGCTATGATATGTGGTTTGGATCTGGCACAGATCCGTGATCCAAGCTATGATATGCGGTTTGGATCTGGCACAGATCTGTTATTCATATTTTACATCTGGGCTAAATATGAAATCAACACATAATTTATTGTCTTCAAAATAATTTATTTTTCAGACTTTTTAGTTTTTACATTTCTTAACATTAACATTGGGTGTCAAGAATGACTTGATGCCAAAACACAAGACAAATTTTACAATTTTGCATCAAATAATCACCATAAAATAAAGTACTACAATAACAGCTTCCTTATGTTACATTTGACAGAACATTTCTTTGTCTTTTTCAAAGATTCCTTGTAATGAGATAATTCAAATAATACTCTGAAATTTGGGCTTGGCAGGTTAATCATATCTTTTCCAACAGAAACAAATACTAAGTAAGCAATAGGGTGTAAATAAATCTAAATCTTTCCAAAACTTGAGTGTATTTAATGTAAGTTAATTTTTCCTACAAAATGTGTATAACCTCGTTATGACGTCACCTCGCAGAATCAGAGTCAATATGGCAGACTTGCTGGGCAGCCCCCTGCTGTTAACGTACACACGTAAACACACCGAACCTATACAGCAAAATGTAGGTAATCCACAGGAATGTAAACAGAATGTAACAGAGCAACACTGAACATTACATTAAAAACACACACACAACACAGCATTTCTTATTATCTGTAGTTTACTGTTAAAAAATAAAATAAATTTCGGACCTTACATTACAAACAACACAGCCCCTCTTTCATACCAACATTAGATGCTTGTACATCCTTGCACTAACGGTAATGGCCATTCTCTCCGGCCACCTCCATGGTCTGAGGCGAGATTAAACCATCTGATGGCATGCTTGTTAATTTCAGTGTCAGATGCCTTCTCTGCCATAAGACTCTTGCGCACAGCCTCTACAGTACAAACAAAACAAAAAACACACAAAAAACAAACAGTAAAAACTAAATGTTACGGTCTCAGGAGCATGGAACCCATATTTTGACTTCTGACAATTCATTCCACCATCAAAACCACGAGTAAGTATTAAAATTATCTGATAAATTTACTTTACAAAAGTACCAAAAGTATGTTTATAATGTATGTCCTGAAGTATTGAATGTTTAGTTATAAAGGCAAGAATTTTGAGAATTGTCAAATTCTATTGTGTTATTTCCCCATACAACCTCATCCAGTGAACCCAAAGGAAAAGAGATGTCATCAGGCATCTCTGATGTTGGTTCAGGTGCAGCATTGTATGATCTTGACAGCAGTAGATAAACCATAGTACTTAGTTGGTTCATTTGATATTTCATGTTTTCCAGAAGCCTCAGCATGTGGATGTCAGCAGCTACAAATTTCAAAATTTACAGACTGGCCATGTTAAGAATACTAAACAAAGCAAAACAAAAACAGAAAATTATGCAGAAAACACTGCACAATGTTAAAGGACAGGTTCATTTATTCTGACCACACAACTCAACATTTGAAGTCATTTTGAATCATAGACAAAAAAAATTGCTGACTGAAGTAGGGTAGGTAATTTAATTTAGAAGCAATTTTTTTAATACTGTTGAAGTTATGTGAGTTTCTCAATTTTTAAATTGTCAGTACCGTTTTTGGTGCTATGATTGTTGTGATTCAGTATTGTGTGAGCTTCAAGTCATGTTAATGCAGGGGTTCCCAACCTTAGGGTCAAGACCCCAAGTGAGAATTCAAATGGGGTTCTCCTGAAATTTCTAGTAATTAATCAATAAAGATAATTATTATAATGATAAAAACACAAGCTCAACAAGCCCATTAAATATGGTGAGTTAAAATAGACCATTAACCAAAATTAATATGCAGGAAAAACCCTGAGAGCTCTGCTAACAAACTATTACAAGACTGCAAACAAATTAATTTTAGCAAAAAAAATGTCGCCAGAATTTTGTGATGTCAAAACTGCATGAGGTGAGGGGTTAGTCAACACATGGGCAGGAAACTGGCTCCCTCTCGGACTGCCCCACTCTAACAGTGGGCCTGAAGACTTCTGAGGTGGTTTCCTCACGATTAGTGGATCGAGATGAACCAAGAAATTCAAAGGATGGCAGTGGAGGTGGTGGCTGGAAGGATAATGGACAAGGGTTTGGCGAGTAGGACAATTCAGTGCGTGTGTGTTCAGGAGATGGACAGTCATAGAATGGCTGAGGAGGAAGTGCAGGAGGTGCAGCAAAGGAGAATGGCTCTGGAGGAGGTGGTTGTGGAGGTGCAGCAAAGGGGGATGACTCTGGAGAAGGTGGTTGTGGAGGTATACCAAAGGAGGATAGCAGTGGAGGTGGTGGATTGCTAAACAATAAACATAAAATAAATGGTAAAATGTTGGTGTGTATGTGTGGTGAACATTTTCCCAACTACTATAACAGCATCATTTTAATCAGTACAGAAAATAATTTAAATAAAAAATGCCAGCTCAATAATTTAGAACTTGTTTGGTGAAAAATCTTTTTTTTTTCTTCTTTTAAAAAAAAAAATTTGTTTCGAAAAACCAGAACACATCCTAATTTTATATGATAAATCATCAAATACTGGTTATATTTACCATCGTGATGATAATGAAGATGCTGATGACTGAAGAAGGCGTGGTAATGGCGTTGCGCATTTGTGGAATTTGGCCTTTTTCTTTGATACAGACTCACTTTCATAATCTGTATCACCATAATGGTGGCTGTAAAAAAAACATCAGAAAACAAGACACTTTACAGTATATTCACATTACAACCATTTCAACGCAACAAATAAACTTGATTCACACTTACATTGGTTTAGGTTTTCGCTTAAACACGACCAACCAGTTCCTCCATATCACACGAGTCCAACTCAGATGTTTCACAGGTCAAAGACTTTTTCATTCCAAGCCATGCTGACGTGTAAAACAAAATTTACATTAATAAATCAAAGGCCACACTTATTGTTCCAACAAGGTTCATTATGTCTCTATGAATGATATCTTGTGCGAGCAGACAGGATGAACCGGGACGAGGGGGCATACATGCTGTCACACACCTGGAGCGCCGTCCTGGAGGAGCGACTGGACAGCAGGAGGCGTGGTCAACCTGTCAAACCTGACAGGGCGATCACGCCTCCGTAAGATCAGCTGATATAAGGACACGTCACACTAACATCGGGTGACACCTCTGAGGAAGACGGAAGGCTCCGTCGAAACATGTCAGGTATGAATTAAAATACCCTTGTCTGACTAAAAGAAAAAAGCACAAGATGCCACACTTATTGGGAGATGGATGGGAGATACAAGGTACTGTAGTGCGCATGCACCAACCGTGCATGCAGCCTGTTGCAGTCGCTCCTGCTTGTTTTCTTAATTTCTTACTTTTTTTACTTTATACCTTACTACTTGTTTTTTTGTATTTTATCACCGATATACTGAAGCTGCACCCTCTTTAAACATGTTAATTGAGAGAGTTCTGGTCGGTCTCTTAATTGTTAATTTACTACTTTCACTCGGACCCGGCACCACGGCGCAACAACTTCATGGCCGCATTGTTTACTCAAGGGATCAGCTGATCGCGCTGAGGCTGGCCGGCTTGGCGGCTGGAACATCAGCGATACCAGCTGAAATGTGGAGGAAAACACACAGAGGATGCAGGGGAGGATTAAAAAAGCAGAGGAAAAAGAGCAAGGGTGAGACAAAGGAGGCTTATGGAGAAAAGGATATACAAGCCAGGTCTCCCCTCTCTCATCATGGGCAACGTGAGGTCACTGGGAAATAAAATGGACGAGCTAACAGCAGTCACCAGGAGTCAGAAAGAGTACCAGGAATGTAGTCTGATGTGTTTTACTGAGACATGGCTACACAAGGACATTCCCGAAGACAACGTCTCCATCAGCGGCTTTCAGACTGTTCGGGCTGACCGGGACTGCACCGAGAGCGGTAAGCGCAAGGAGGGGGGATTGACGTGCTTGTCAACAACCGATGGTGCAGTCCTGCTCATATTACTGTGAAAGAACAAATCTGTCGCCCGGATATTGAACTCAACACCCGAGTGCTTTCATAGCTATCTCGGGTGACTTGAACCACGTCGCCATGGCAACAACTCTACCTAACTTCACTCAGTATGTGAGCTGTCCTACTAGAGGAGGGAGAACCCTGGACTTGCTGTATGCAAACACCAAGGACGCATACAGCTGCCCCCCCTCCCCCCTTTGGGTAGGTCAGACCACAACCTGGTGCACCTCAACCCCTGCTATGTGCCTCTAGTAAGGAGCCAGCCTGCGACCATTAGGACAGTTAGGAGATGGTCAGAGGAGGCTTATGAGACACTGCAGGGCTGCTTTGAGGTGACAGACTGGCAGGCACTCTGTGAGCCACATGGGGAGGACATTGACGGGCTCACAGAGTGCATCACGGACTACATCACCTTCTGTGTTGACACCACTGTCCCAGCCAGGACCGTCCATTGTTACCCAAATAACAAACCATGGGTAACAAAGGACGTCAAAGCCATCCTCAACGCCAAGAAGAGAGCCTTCAGAGCTGGTGACAGGGACGAGGGGAGAACAATACAGGGGGAACTGAAGGTGAAGATCAGGGAGGCTAAGGAGACGTACAGGAGAAAGCTGGAGTTGAAACTCCAGCAGGACAACATGAGGGAGGTGGAATGAGGACCATCACTGGCTTCAGGACCAACAGCAATAGAGGAGTTGAAGGCAGCGTGGACAGGGCCAATGAACTGAATCTGTTTTTTAACAGATTTGACACTGCTGGTCCCGCCCATACTCCCCCGACTCTTCTGCTGTCCTGGACAACTAACAGCCACTCCACCCTCCCCCACCCCTCCTTCTTACACCCCCCCACCCCCCAGTGTGAGCCACCTTCACACCTCCTCCCCCAGGAGCCAGACTGACCACACTCTTCATCATGAAGACTACACCCCTCCTCCGCCTGACACCTCCACAATGTGCTTCACCACCGATCATGTGAGGAGACAGCTGATGAGACTCCACTCAAGCAAGGCTGCAGGCCCTGATGGTGTCAGCCCCAGGGTGCTCGAAGCCTGTGCCCACCAGCTATGTGGAGTACTTCAGCATGTCTTCAACATGAGCCTGAGTCTCCAGAGGGTCCCCATGCTGTGGAAGACATCCTGCCTTGTTCCTGTGCCAATGACGCCGCGTCCCAGTGGCTCCAAGGACTACAGACCCGTGGCATTGACCTCCCACATCATGAAGACCCTGGAGAGACTTGTCCTGGAGCAGCTCCGACCCATGGTCAAGCCACTCTTGGACCCCCTCCAGTTCGCCTACCAGCCCTGACTTGGAGTGGAGGATGCCATCATCTACCTGCTCAACTGTGTCTACGCCCAACTGGACAAGCCGGCAAGCACTGTAAGAGTCATGTTTTTTGACTTCTCCAGTGCGTTCAACACCATCCGTCCAGCTTTACTGGGTGACAGAGTGGTCAGCAATACCGGGGCCCTGCAGGGGACTGTCCTCTCTCCCTTCCTCTTCACCCTCTACACCACGGACTTCAGCTATTGCACTGAGACCTGCCATCTTCAGAAGTTTTCTCATGACTCTGCCATAGTTGGATGTATCAACAAGGGTGATGAGGACGAGTATAGGGCTGATGTGGATAACTTTGTCACATGGTGTGAGCAGAACCATCTGCAGCTCAACGTGGCAAAGACAAAGGAACTGGTGGTGGATTTGAAGAGAACCAAGACACCGGTGACCCCAATTTCCATCCAGGGGGTCAATGTGGACATTGTGGAGGACTATAAGTACCTGGGGGTCCACATTGATAATAAATTGGACTGGGCTAAGAACACTGACGCTCTCTACAGGAAGGGCCAGAGCCGTCTCTATTTTCTGAGGCAACTGAGGTCCTTCAACATCTGCCGGACTATGCTCAGGATTTTTTATGAGTCTGTGGTGGCCAGTGCTATCCTCTATGCTGTTGTGTGCTGGGGCAGCAGGCTGAGGGTGGCGGACGCCAACAGACTCAACAAACTGATCCGCAAGGCCAGTGACGCTGTGGGAATGGAGTGTGACTCTCTGATGATGGTGTCAGAAAGGAGGATGCTGTCTAAAGTGCGAACTATCTTGGACAATATCTCACACCCACTCCACCATGTGCTGGTCGGACACAAGAGTACTTTCAGTGGGAGACTCAGACCACCAAAATGCACCACTGAGCGCCACAGGAAATCATTCCTGCCTGTGGCCATCAAACTGTACAACTCCTCCCTCTGAGTTGCCCTTGGACTGTTAACCACTGTCAATAACTCAAAATAAATGATTACATATTTGTTTTTAAATAATCTGTACAATAACTGACTACATTGTTCAGTCTGTAACCAAGGTTCCTGTATATATTGTAAATTATGTTGTGTGGTCTCTACATATATATTTTGTAAATTATCTTCTTATATTTCTTATATTTTTAGTTCTGTTTACACTATATCTTCTTTCTACACTTGTTTGCACTATATCTTCTTCTTTTTACACTTGAGCACCTACAATGAAAACAATTTCTCCTTGGGGATCAATAAAGTATTTCTGATTCTTATTCTGATTCTGATAACACCAACTAGGTCAGTGGTTCAACCTTGGGGTTGAATGGAATTCAAATGAGTTTCTGGCAACTGACCAATAAAAAAAAAAAAAATTATTATTATAATGATAAAATCACAAGCTCAACCATCCCATTAAATATGGTGAGTTAAAACAGACCATTAACAGAACTCTACAGTGAGAGTATTTCACACACATTTGCCCTAAAAATAGACGTGAACCAGAAAAATAATTTACGAGCACTGTGTATGAGTTAAGAAAATGATCTAGAAATTGTATCTATATTGTATATATATCTATCTATATATATATATATATATATATATATATATATATATATATATATATATATATATATATATATATATATATATGTGTGTGTGTTTTTGTTTGTTTGTTTGTTTTTTACTATATGCCTTCAAAACTCTGTCAGGATGCCTTGTCCAGTTCTGGCCTGGTGCTTCTGCACACCATACAGCTTTATTGATCCGCACATCACTTGTGTAATTTGGCCAGAAGGTTACACTGACTGCACCATGATTGAGGTACCACAGACACAGACGTTTTTGTGTAAAAAAATTGCACAAAATAAAACATTCTGTGAAAAAAGAAGAAAACAGAGCATGGGACTCTGCATATAGCTACTATTAACAAACAAATGTAACTGTTGTCAAGAAAAAGTACTTGCAGTGTTATAACGTCAATGTAAATGTAGAATGGTGATGCTTAAGACGACTCAACTAACCACACCTAGCCACACGCTATCAGCAAAATCACTTCATCTAATGTTTTAGTGTATGTAAAATTGGTATGGATACAAAACCTCTCATAGGGACGCATTTTTGTGCAACTGCACAAACTTCAACATACATGCATTGTTATGATAATTGTGAGACACTGTAAATATTCAGGAAGTCTGAGCTAAATGGATATGTGAAAAAGATGGACTTACCTGAAAAGGTTCCATATACTATATAGATTCCATCATGACACTCAACAATATTGTCAATCATACAAATGTCATCTGTAATGAAAAATACATTATCTCTTGTGGAGACTTTGATAGTCCACTGCTCAGTAATCATTTGGCTGTACTGCCCTTGAACGCCCTTAGAAGCAAGCCCATCAAGAATAGGTTCAACAAAGTGGGGCTTTTTTAAAGTGTTGGACATTTGATCAACAATCTTCTGAGTTGTTTGCTCAGACAACCAACATAAAATCTGCGCAAGTGGACGTTCAGATTTTCTAACCAGTTTTTTAAGCTTTTGAAGGTGGTTCTCGTAAAGAAATGCTGCTATGTTATCCAGACAACCATGCCGTCTTACATCCTGTGCCAAATGTACTAATTAATGCACATTGTATACAAGTGCATCCTTGCCATATATTTGTCCAAAATGGGCCACAAACATGCGAAGCAATGTCTCAGCATACTAACAGTGCAATGAGAACAGTGTTGGACTGACTAAAATGGTAATGCCAGAAAACAGCAGCATGAAATTATTATAAATATTTATGTCCAGGAATAAAGGCAAAATGACAGGCCCAATATACAGTAAAAACATCCTAAATTCTGTCGCCTTCCACCTATCAAGTTCCCTCAGTGTTCTGGGTTTTCTGGTAAATTCCACAGAAATATGGTTGCACAACCCTGTCAAACAGTCAGACATCCGGTTAACAATGTTAGCTGGTAGATGGAATTTGAGAGCACCTCTAAGCCAAATGTTCAAAAGCTTCCTCACAATACCCCAGCAGACTGAATGCATATAATCGTTTGGGAACTGAGATGCCATTCCAATGCTCAAACCATGGAAAGGGTTAGGGCCACTCTGGTGTTGTTCTTTATTTTGTTGTTGTGCGAATTATTCATCTGTCCTCAGTGGGCAAGTGATTAAAGGAAAGGTCATTCTGTTTGCATACTGTCCTTGCTGCACACAATTGTCACATCCAAAATATCCTTTATGAGACTTGATGTTTTTTATAAAAGCGCAGGTAGGTGCATCACAAATCACAGAATCTAACTTAACAAAACTCCTTTTGCCCTCAAAGTCAACACCACTCTCCAGCTCTTTCAACTCACAAACATAATCTTTCAAAAATACTTCTGCTGGCTTTGGTTTATGTGGTCCACAAAACAACGCAATCACAACGGGTTCCTTAATTGGAAAACTTAGTAAGAGTCCTAAAATGAGCCACTCTTGAATCCCACTACCCTTGAAGAAGGGTAATCCATCAATGTTGATCTGTAGTTTTGGTAACTAACTCAAATGCCTGGTACAGTTTCTGCTTAATGGACGACAGGATGCCAATGTAATGATCAGGGATGCAAACAGGTGGATGGTCAAAAAAGAGAGAGCTTGTCGAAGCAAAATTCTGAATATTAAAATACACTAACACTAATTTGGAAGAATATTGTGTATTCCAAAACAGAACAAATCCATTGAGCCATCATGACCATCTTGCTAGGAGGTCCAAATCTTTATACATTTCTTCATGCTCTTTACACTGAACAAAGCGGGGAGATTGGCCTACTAAAAACTACAGTTTCAAACTAAGAGCCATCTGAATATCCTGGGGCAAGTGCCCTTTAAGTGTTGGAGAATAGTTTTTACATCTGGACTGTATGATAAAAAAAATCTGAATATTAAAATACACTAACACTAATTTGGAAGAAATATCAGCTACAAGGTACTTGCTCACTCTGGAATTGATATAAAATGCGGAATGTTTATGGAATGTTTGCATTGTTTGGCATGAAAATGACAACCTTAAAAATAGCCAGATGATGCCGATTTTTTAATAAGCTAAACCTGTCCCTCAGCAGGCTAACCTCTAATAACCTAAGATACAGAGCAGAGCACAGAGAGTTTGTGTTTTTGGTTGACAAGCGTCTCGGCGGCATTAGTGATTAGCTGGGATTCCAATACATTACTGATAGGATCTCAAAGTCAGACAGGTTGCTAGTGGCAAACCTCAAATTAGCACAAGCCCTAACCGAACATTGACGCCAACATTGGAAGAGGGGTAGACTAAGACGAACTACTATGCACAGTAGACTATTAGTAGCCAAGTCCAGAGTGAAACGTTTTCATTGTAGCTGCTACAGCGTAGACTGTAAAAAGCTAGAATCTACAGCCATCCAAGCCATCATCCAGCTAGCCATACAAGCTAGTGGTAGCTAGAGGCAGATCTCACACAGGTTAACTACAACTGAAACATGATGATCTCACACAATAAATTGCATACAACTTATGCCTCGTTCACACTACACAATAGCCCCTTTTCCACCGCAGGAACTTTTTTCATTTACCCGGGTAATTGAAAGGCCTCCATGCGTTTCCACCGAAATTACCCGGGTAAATAAAGTTCCCCCTACCCCCAAATTCCCCTGAAAAAAGATCCTGGTAGCGGGGTAGGACTTTTCAGATTACCCGGAACTTTGAGGGGCGGGGCTGTGTGCTGAAGAACGCTGATTGGTGGAACACATGCAGCGTTCCGCACTTCCGCGTCGGTGTGGCTGCAGACTTTCTACAAATAAACATTTCTACCGTAGTATTTATAAGCGCTAACAGTATCAGTTCTTTTAACGGCACATTTTGGTTTAATCCATTATCATCCTGCAGCCTCTCCTCTGCGCTCTGTGCCGGCGCTGAACACACACACACATACACTTACACGCTACGGTAACCGGTGAGCAGCCGATCGGCGGTGGCCGCAACAAACTCTAAAATGACTCGAGCTGACGGCAGCTACACTCGTTACTGTAAGTGGAATTAAACCTTAGCGAGTAAGAAGCCAATAATTTATTAATACATGTGTTCTGCAAGCATCAACATGTAAACATGTAGACAGCGATATTCAGTATGCTCCGCTCACAGTCTCTCATCCACCGACACTAACATTGTGTCTTACACGCTGATTTAGACAGCACACTAGTTCGGCTAACAGCGAATTGTTACTAATAAGCTCAAATGACAGCTGTCTGTATGTAGACTAACTTAGTTTGACTCTTATCTTAAAATACTTTTAAACTTAGCTGCTGGCTGAGACAAGCAGCCCGTCCTCTCTCTACCAGCACTAATGTTATGTTACCAGCCAACAAGCTGGCGCAGGGCACACGCTGAATCATCTACGTCATCAGCCTGATTTGAATACATTTTCCGGAACTTTGAGGTGCGGTGGAAACACAAACCACACAGATTACCAGGAACTCTTTTACCCAGATAAATAAGTTCCTGGTAATAAAAGTTCCTGGGAATGTTGGTGGAAAAGGGGCTAATATCAACCCGATTCTAGCCCGACGTAGCGACGTACAGTGTCGGCACAAATTGTTGTATGCGATAATCCATCATTTCATCTCGTGTAGTGTGTCATAGTAGACGACAACCGACGCCACGTCTGGAACGGTTCACGACGTTCAAACAGAAAGACTAGCATGTTTGATTTTCTTTTTGTCGTTCACGACTTCTCCCATCACAGTCGTCACTTTGACCAATAGAAACACAGAGCAATCTGCTTCTTTGGACAACTGTACCACAACAACACTGCAGCCTTTATGATTTTCTTTTTGTCGTTCACGACTTCTCCCATCACAGTCGTCACTTTGACCAATAGAAACACAGAGCAATCTGCTTCTTTGGACAACTGTACCACAACAACACTGCAGCCTTTATGATATTTCCTCTAGTGATGTTACCACAACGGAGTAAAAAGGGAAAAATGACACTTCCTGTATCTGTTTCAAATTAAAAGCCCCTTATAACTTCGGTTGCGAGAATCTCTTTATTTTCTAAATAGGCTTTTATTGTGAAACATTTGCAGGAACTTGGTTGTGGAGGATTCCGTGAAAATTGGTGTGGACCATCGTTTAGTGTGTCATGTCTGTCGGCCAAATCACGGCACAATTTTATGACATGAAAAAGCGACAGTCGCCGAAAAGCGAGCTGTTTGCATCCCTGAATAATAAAGTCCCCCACATCTTTTCTCTATGCTGTAAATAATCTTATCTTAAGGAGGATTCTAGCATCCTTTAGGAGATCAGGATGATATCTTGACAAGCCAAGAAGAGCTGTGAGAGCCACTAGGGAAACTCCAAATGTTAGTGCCCAGTTACGGAGACTGTCACCTAGGTTACAAGACTGATCTACTGTTTTATCAGAATCCTGGTCTGAGTCAGACTCTTCCTCAGGCAAATCCATCATAAAGTACTGCTGGTCAAAATGTGAAGCGTCCATCTCTACAATATCGTCCTCTAACAGCCTTTCATTCCCAATCTCCTCTATGTCACTCTCACTATTCTCCAAAACCACCTCAGCAACTCTTTCCCTACATCCAGTCTGCATTTCCTCTACACTTTCCCCACTGCAACACTGTGCAAAGCTTTCCCTGTGCATATCCCTAATTTGGTGAAGTTGTCTCTAAACATCTTTACGTGCTCTCCATCTAATGGTGGCATCAGAGAGTACCCTCGAAACCATCCCCGCCCACTTTTATTCTTCCAAGCAGGCTGTTAAATTGGCAGAAAAATAAAAGAAGCAATATTTTAACAAAACTTTGTGAAATTTACACATGTATGTGTGTATATGGCTGAGACCAAGAGCAAAAAAATCCCCATAGCATGAAAATCAGTTAACTTACATCGTGTAAGTTATATGACAGCTTGGGTGGTCCGAGGCAGTCTGCAGAAGGTGGAGGTAAAAATCCTCAGGATTAGGTGAATCTTTAAACAGGAAGGTACATTTACTTAAGTTCATCTGAGTGTGTGTGTGTGTGTGTGTGTGTGTGTGTGTGTGTGTGTGTGTGCGTGTGTGTGTGTGTGTGTGTGTACACGTGCCCTACTTGGCTTGTCACTGGAAGTAACAGGTCAGCCAAGGTAAATTGGGAATACAGTATTAAGACTATACACTAGAGGAGAGAAGAGAGGACAGAAGTGAAGAGGGGTTCTATCATTTGTGTTGGATAATGCATCAAGACTCTAAGCTGAAGGTGCCTATAGAGTGCCATTTTTAATCTTATTGCGTGTGATGATTTGACTGGGCACCTATAACTTGTGTGGAAATCAAAGTCAAGCAACAACTTTCAAAAATAGGACAGTGATGTTTTCTGTGTCTCAAAATGTATTTAGGTTACTTAAAGTGGCTCTGTATGAGATAGCAGTAGATGATGGGAAGCACGACCCCAGTTTGGAGAATCAGTAGCAGGACATGGGACACAACTTAAGGAACGTATTGCTGCAGACAGAGACACGGGAAAACTTCATTTAGTTACTTAAGGTTTTAGCTAGTTAGCTACTTAAAAAGTCTAAAAAAAAAATCAATATCTGCTTAAATGCACATTATATTTAGCATTAATGCCGTTATGATTAATGGTTACACTTCTTTTTTTTTTATTTTATTTTTATAGTTTTGTTTTGATAACACACAAAACTACAAAACAAAGGAAAAAAAAAAACAAAAAACAAATTCCTGAACAGACAGGTCACCAGAAGTAGTACAACACAATTCACATGTTATCAGCAGTTAGCTTTCTGTTAGGGGTTACATTCCCATTAGTCCAAGGAAGGAGGACAGGCCTACAAAGAAAACTCAACCGGGCCTCAAGCAAGAGTCCTTTCAAGTCTCCATCTCACCTTCAAAGGGAGTAAAAATAACCATTGTCAATCAATGTCCCATATACATGTAAATTACAGAGAAGAAATTGGAGGAAAGTAATAAATGTGATAGTATCCGTCATCCGCATATGTGCATTTAACAAAGGAATATAGAGCAGATACAGCTTAAAAACAAATAAACACCACCACATACTTCCTTTCTTTTTATGTAATATCCTTACTCATGTGCAATTGCCATTTGGACCAATACTTACGGAATTTATCAATACAAAGTCTTAGAGAGAAGGTCAATTCCTCCTTATCATGCATTTCCTTAACGGTTGCTATTCACTCTCCCTTCGTTGGTGGTTCTTTATTTAGCCATTTCTTAGTTATTGCTTTTTTGCTAGCTACAAGTAATACTTTAAGAGGGTACTTGTCCCAAACATTACATTCCACTGGAATATTACCTAAATATATAGTGGCAAAATTATAGTCCATCTCAAAACCCAATATTGAATTGATTTCTGTTACTACCTCTAGCCAGTAAGATTGAATTGCTGGGCAATCCCAAAATACATGGAAGTGATCCGCCATTGGATTATTACACTGTCTCCAGCAATGTCCAGATTCTGGTCTACCATTCTGTAAATATTGATATTATATTATTATATGAACCTGATAATTTTCTTCCATGAAAATTCTCTCCATCGACCAGAACAGGAGGTGGTGGATTGTGTTTTACATATGTTCAACCACTCTTCCTCTGTGAGGGTTATGTCTGCCTCCTTCTCCCACTTTGCTTTAATGTATAAAGTAGAATGATTCCTGGTAGTCTGTATGAATATAATCTTGATAGCAGTTTCTTGAGGCTGTTGCCCTTATATGCATCAATGAAAATATTGATGAGACTCATGTCGGTTTCCTCGTTAATTTTGACATGTTTATCAAAGTGGTGCCTAAGCTGCAGATATCTGTAAAAATCTTGTTTTTCAAGTTGTGGGTGTCAATGAGATGTTAGAAACTTTCCAGGCCTTCTTTGGATGAAATCAAGCAGTACGATGTGACACCTTTCCGGATCAATGGTTACACTTCTTAATGATTTTTTAATCAAAATAACTAGACACTACTGAACATTTACAATTGAAATTGTATTGATACCAGTATCGATATAAATACTGCTTATCAATACTTTTATCAATTCTTGACTCCATAATTTGGTGCAACAAATAATGCATGACATTAAAACATGTGAAAATATTCAACAGTTATTTATTTTGGAACATGACAGTTAAATTATAAGTGCATAAAAAGATCCTAACTGTGTCCTAAGTTAATAACTACAGACTTATTTTATAACAATTTCTCTTGCTGTTTATTTTAGCTATTATTACAACAATCTGACATCTACCAACAACTTGAAAGGGGCACTGAATGAAAGAAATGTTATTATTGTGTCATGCATCCAGTTGTATGCCCACCCAGCAAGACACCAAAACAAACCAGGACCAGACTTCATCATCAATCAGCGTTGAAATAAAATTGAAAAATACAGCTTCAGACAACTTACACTCACAGACCTTCAAATAAAACATCTTACATTCTCATTCTTCATTCATTCACTTCTGATTGGTTGACAAGACATTACTATATGATATTAAGAAATCAAAATCTTCTTTTCCGTGGATTTTCATTAAACTAAGAGCTTTTGTGTTTCAATTGAATGCCAATTTACCAGAAGGATCATTATTAGCAAAGTACTTTAAGCTAGTTACTACTTGGACATTATATGTTTGACAATAAGCAACACTTTTTGCAACTGCCAGATTTTTGTATGGAGTTCTGCGGGACATTGTTAATAAGTAATGCTTGACACAGCCAGTTAGCACTCTGAGCTAATGCTAATACGCTCACAACGGAATATATGCAACATATTTTACCGACACTAGATATCAAACAAAAGCCAGATGCTAACGTTACATTGAATGATGCTGCTGTGAGGTGTAAATTCACTACTTATAAGCAGAAGCTAGAATATAATGTTATGAGCCTGACAAGCACCGAGAAGGCCTCTCATACTCATAGCCAGTGGTGGACAGTAACGAAGTAAATTTACTTGAGTACTGTACTTGAGTACATTTTTTGAGTATCTGTACTTTGCTTGAGTATTTTTTTGGGGGGATGATTAGTTACTTTTACTCCACTACATTTGAAGGACAAATATTGTACTTTTTACTCCACTACATTTCTATTGATGCTGTCGTTACTCGCTACTTTTGCTCTCACGTCAGCTGATGATTTTTTTTTTTTTGCTTAATTCTGTTACCAAAGAAATAAACTGATTCTGCTGAGTTGCGTATGGTTTGTCTTAGCCGCATTGCCGTACCTGTACAACGTCATGCTTAAAATTAAACTTAGCTTTGGCAGTTCACATCATGCGATAGCGGTATCATGGTTTCAGCAGCGATAACTCCCCCTGGCCAAGAGCATCCGTGGCCGTATCTCAAGCACATGTTCGAGGTTTTTAATACGAAGAATGATTCGTATTGGATCAAGTGTTTGCTGTGTTTACAGCAAACAAATTATATCACGGCCTACAAAATCTCGTCTTCCAACCTGAAAAAGCACGTCACGGTATGTAACTTAGCTACTAGCTAGCTTAATGTTTGGTTAATTGCAGATGAACATTTTAAACGTTATTGTCTGTGCTTGTAGCATCATAGGTATATGTGTGTGTGTGTGTGTGTGCGCGCGCATTAGTGAGGTGGGGGCTGTCTTTGATGTGGGTTATCCTGCTCATTTTTTGGCAATGATGCATGACATAAGTAAAATAAACTAGCCAATAAGTTGTAAATGTAAATATAAGTTATTGTAGGGCCTGTTTTACTGAAGATATTTGCTTTTTTTTTTTTATGAAGAGAAAGCAAAAATATTCTGAACTGACTGCAGCTGCCTGCAAAAGAAAGAGTGAGGCTGGGACAACGTCCTCAAACCTCAAACAGCAAAGCTGTTAGTAGAAATATTTGCCAGTGGAGCAAGTTTTTTTTTTCTTGTTACAAGCAAAAAAAAAATCTTGCTCCACTGGCAGATTTTTTCACTTGTTTCAAGTGAAAATTTGCTTAAAACAAATGAAAATTAGCTTGAAACAAGTGAAAATTGACTAAAACAAGTTATTTTTTAGGTGATGTGTCTTATTTTAAGTGTATTGAGATTTGTTTTGCCTAGGAATGAGACATTTTGACTAGAAATAAGACAAATACTCTTGGTAAGATTTTGAGTTTTTGCATGATGTGTTCAAATGTAGCAACAAGAAAAGGAAATGTAGGTTTTTGTGAGAATAATACTGTTGGGGGTGAAATTTGTTTTCTTGGCAATATGAAGCAATTTCATTTGTTGATGAATGCAGCTGAGTTTGTGTTCTGAGGTGTCTTGCCTTTATTTGTTTATTTTTGAGCTGTAAACATTTCTATAGCAGAATCACGTCTGAATAACAATAACGCTACTTTCCTTTCCTGTATTTCCTGAGATTTTTTTTAAAAGTACTTTTACTTAAGTAATTTTTTAAGCAAATACTTTAGTACTTTTACTTAAGTAATATTTTGACTAAGCTACTTTTACTTGTATTGGAGTAATATTTGACAAGGAGTATCTGTACTTTTACTCAAGTAGTGAAGTTGTGTACTCTGTCCACCTCTGCTCATAGCTCTCCTATTTCTGCCGCCGTCTGACTTACCCTGGTTGGCAGCGCAGCGTCTCTTTGACCTTGACCTGTCGCTGCTAAACAGACAGCGGGCCACAGTTGGCCCGTGGACTGTAGTTTGACCACCCCTGACGTTAGTTATCATAACATAACACACACATAACATTCTAACATAACATAACATAACACATAGCTAGCCTCTGTACTTCAGTGTGCAGGGCCATCGGCTAACGTTATCGCGAGCTGTTAGTGCACCCTGCTAGCCTGCCTGACAATATCTAACACCGTCACACAAATGAGTCAAGGTAAACTAAGTTAGCAAACTTTATGTTTAATCAAAATATCAAACAGAATAACAACATGATACCAATCATTTTGATACTGTTTTATGTACTTACCAAAAGAACTCCACCACTGCTTGCTGCCTCCCTGCTCAGTGTCCACTCTGCTGACTGCTTAAATGAAATCGTCAGTTAAAAGAAAAAAATGTGACAGTTAACTTTTTAAATTGCGCGCGTCTGGTCTGTGTAGCCGTGCCGAATCAGTTTCTTGTATACCTTAACTATTGTTAATCAGCTCGCTCCACCCAATTCTGGTGGAAAGCTGGTGCAAAGACGCTTAGCAGGTGTGACTGCTACGTGAATCTGGCGACTTGTAGGCGGATCCAGCACAGTGTGGACTGCTCTCTGGGTGGGGGCTTAGCATGGACCTCTGTGGGGGGTCTGTGGGGGATCCTAACCCAGGGGGTTTTTTTTATGCTTTTTTAAAATCCACTCTGACATTTTATTTACACTTGAAACAGTTTTGATACTTTCTAGATTAATAATGAATTGGGATGTTAAAAATATTAGTAGCTGTCAGTAAATACTATATAGTGTGAATGAGTCTTAAAACCTGGAAATGAGATAGCACTCTTGCAATCTGTTCCCTTGTCTTGAAGTTAATGGGTTTGTTGAATGGGTTTTTGGTTTCGATGCCTATAATAAGGTCTGTGGTTAAGGACGCATTCACACTGGCGCTATTTGGCCCGCTTTAAACTAACCCTGGTCCGCTTTCACGGATAGTTCGGTTCATTTGGAGTGGTGTGGATGATCATTCGAACTCGAATGGTGAAAAATTTCACACCCACATTTGGTTCGGTTCACTTTTCACACTGCACTTTTAAAAGTGGACCAAACCGCCTGGACAACGTCACGCAGTTACAACAGTTGCTCGTTTGGGGGCGGCATTGCCCAAAACAACCACTGACCAGGAAGAAAAAAAGCATGAGGAAGAAGAAAACCCTGCTTATCGATTGGCCAGGACCAAAAACAGAAATCCATCCCCTTAAGCGAGATTTATGGTTATGTGTAGACCCTACGCATGTTGCACGTCGTAGACGCCATTATGAGCGTTTTTACTTGTGCGGTGGTGTGTCTGTGTCACTCTGCAGTTACACCTCAACAGGTGAGGCTGCAGGTGCGATCAGGCTGATGCTGCAGTGAGCGCAATTCCCGCGAGACAGTGCGAGAGCCAAGATGGCGGCCCCCAGCTGCTAGACTACACACCGAACTTTTTCTCTTTTCTCCCTCGGACATAAACATTTTTCCTCCTTTTCGTCACTTTTTGCCATTCATCAACTGTTGAACATTAACCGGACTACAACACCAACAGACCTGGATCAGCTCGAGGACTACATCGACGAGTGCTTTGACAGAATCTGCACAATGAATAAAGGAAACAACGGATCCACCTCCACCCCGGTAAATGAAAAGAAAAGATCCCGTCCATCCCCTCCTTCCAGCTCAGATTCACCTCCAAAACCACCCTGCTGTACGGAGGTAAGCGACATCCTCATCTCCATCGAACACAAACTATCCGGACTTGACAATAGAATAGCACTCATAGAAGTTTTGCACAGGGAATTCCAGGCTCTCCGCCAGAGTCTGGAATTCAGCCAGGACCAAATCGAAAAACTCACACAGGAAAACAAATCACTGCAACAATCCGTCAACACACTCACTACACAACTCACTGCCGTCACCGTCGATAACAAAACAATGAAAGAAAACATTCTGGACTTACAAGCTCGCAGCATGAGGGACAATCTTGTCTTCACCGGCATCCCTGAGCACCCCACAGACGACCCGGAAAAAACAGTCAAGGACTTCATGACTACACAGCTAAAACTCCCGACCGACACCGTCAACACCATCACCTTTCAACGTGTTCACCGAATGGGACAAAGAAATCCATCCAACAACCGCCCCCGTCCAATTGTCGCAAAATTCGAGCACTACAAGCAGAAACAGCAGGTTCAACGTCAAGGCAAACAGCTGAAAGGAACAGACTATGGACTCAACGACCAATATCCAAAAGAAATAATGCAACGCCGTAAACAGCTTCACCCCATCCGCAAAAAAATGATGACAGAAGGAAAGAAAGCAGTTCTCTCAGTAGACAAGCTTTACATTGATGGACAGTTATTCAGAGACCAAACCATAACCCCCTGGCTCTTCTAAACGTTCTCTCTCTCTCTCTCTCTCTCTCTCTCTCTCTCTCTCTCTCTCTCTCTCTCTCTCCCTCACTCTCTCTCGTTGGATACAACATACACACACACAAGCTGACCCCCCCCCCCCCTCCCCCACACACACTCACACCACACTACCACCTCCCCGCCAAACACACACACACACACACACACACACACACACACACACACACACACACACACAACCTCTCCCTCTCCTTTCTCTCTCCTCTCTCACCTCATCCTTACTCAATCTGTTTCCCCCCATCATTCCCGCCCCATCAATTCGAGGATACATCAGATTTCATACCAGCTAACGACTATCCTTTAATCTTTGCACTTATGTCTCACTGCCACTACCGCCACTGATGAATATTGTACTGTTACCACCCTTTTTGTTGTTCTTGTTTTTTTCTGTTTGTCTGTTTTATGTTTATTGTGTGCAGGCCCTTGCTTACCAGACATGCAGGCACACATGCACACATGCACGCACACACACACACACACACACACACACACACACACACACACACACACACACACACACACACACAGACAGCACATTCAGGCATACACACACAGACACACAAATCAGCCCTGATATCTAAGACACTTTATTCACTGTAAAATGTCATTAAAATTTGTATCCTGGAATATCCGAGGAATTGGTTCTCAGGCAAAAAAAACTCAAATATTTAATCATCTCACAAAATTACAAGCAGACATATGTTTACTTCAAGAAACACATCTATCTGAATCTGATCATATTAAAATAAAATCGTCACAATACAATCAAACATTTTCTGCCTTTTACAACTCCAGACAAAGAGGGGTATCTATTCTGATTAAAAATAACATTCCATTTGTCCACAACTCTACCATAACAGACCCAGAAGGAAGATTCATTATCATTAACATATCAATCAACAATAGCCCAATCACAATAGGTAATGTATACGGCCCAAACACTGACGACCCCTCCTTCTTTCATAACTTTTTCTCATCCATCTCTGTTAATTCAAACTGTCCAATTATCATAGGAGGCGACTTCAATACAGTCATTAACCCATTGATAGACAGAAGCAACACCCCAAACAATAAACGCACCTGGCAATCAACAGAAACAATAAAACAGTTCATGAGCGAGCTTGGTCTTAGCGATAGTTGGCGCTTGCAAAATCCCTCCAAAAGACAATACTCATTCTTCTCACCGGTCCACCATACATTCTCACGCATTGACTTTTTTCTCACCAGCAATTCGATTATATCCAACATTCCAGAATCAAAGATCCACTCCATAATCATCAGCGATCACGCCCCGGTAACATTCACTTGGAATCACATTAATAAAGTTAGGCCTAATGCCAGATGGCGCTTTAATACATCACTCCTCAAAGACCCAGATTTCGACTGTTATATCAGAAGAGAGTGGGCATCCTTCCTAGAAATAAATGATTCCCCAAAGTCATCTCCGTCTATAATATGGGAAACCGGTAAAGCAGTTCTAAGAGGCATAATAATCTCATTCTCCACCCACAAAAAAAAGAAAGAACAACAAAAAGAAATAGATCTGGAACAAGAAATTAAACATCTCGAGGATATCAATGCAGACAAACCAACAGAAGAAACACAGAATGAATTAAGAAAATACAAATTTCAATTGAACGAAATCACAAACCAGAAAACACTATTCCTAATCCACAGGCTCCGGCAAGAACAATTTCACCACAGCAATAAATCTGGTAAATATCTAGCTAACCAAATCAAACAAAACAAAGAAAAAACAACAGTATCCACCATTAAGGACTCAGCAGGGAAGCCAACACAGTCACTAGAAGAAATTAACAACATATTTAAAGATTTTTATGCTAAACTATACTCATCAGAAAAAGACACAGACCAACAAGATATTGATACTTTTCTTAACAACATTCACCTCCCACAACTCAGCCCAGAACAAATAACTACACTTGAATCACCAATAACAGATGAAGAACTCTCTATGTCCCTCAAACTCATGCCAAACAATAAATCACCCGGTCCTGATGGCTTCCCTGCTGAGTTCTATAAACACTTCTGGCCTATTCTAACCCCGCTCTTTAAAAAAGTAATTACTGAAATAAAAAATAATTCAAGAGTTCCAGCAAACATGAACACAGCTACAATCTCACTCCTCTTAAAACCAAACAAAGACCCAACAGACCCAGCCAGCTACCGTCCCATCTCTCTCCTCAATGTAGATCTGAAAATTATCACCAAGACACTCGCACACAGAATTGAAAAAATCATTTCATCCATAATCCACCCTGATCAGACCGGCTTCATCAAAGGAAGACACTCATCCAGCAACACACGCAGACTTTTCAATATAATGGACTATTCATCTCAACAACAAGCAAAATCTATCATAATCACATTAGATGCAGAAAAAGCTTTTGACAGAGTCAACTGGTCATTTCTCATTTCCACAATGCAAAAATTTGGCTTTGGGGAATCATTTATTAACTGGGTAAAAATTCTTTACACTGCACCTTCAGCCACTGTTATCACTAACGGACTAACTTCACAACCTTTCACACTGCACAGGGGGACTAGGCAAGGATGCCCACTCTCTCCCTCTCTATTTACTATATTCATTGAACCTCTAGCTGCAGCCATTCGTCAAAACACCCATATTCAAGGAATACAAACACCAAACCAACATCATAAAATTAGTCTTTATGCTGACGACATATTACTCTTTTTACAAACGCCTGACTCATCACTACAGCAAACAATTAAACTCATAGAAAACTTCTCCAGTATCTCGAACTACTCCATAAACTGGCAAAAATCCTCGATCCTCCCTTTACACAGATGGGATGTGGCAGCCCACACCCCACCCATTCCTATACGCACGGACTACATCACATATCTGGGTATTAACATTTCCCCCAGGCTGTCAGAGCTGTTCAGTCTTAATTACACTCCACTACTCAACACAATAACTGATAAACTCCTCCGCTGGATGAACCTACCACTTTCCATAATAGGCCGAATCGCAACAGTCAAAATGACAATACTCCCCAGAATTAACTACCTTTTCACTATGATTCCATCCGAACCCACCCGCTCCTGGTTCAGATCACTAGACTCAATCAGAACAAAATTTTACTGGAAAAACAAAACACCACGAATTAAACTAACAACCCTACAAAAACCCAAAACACAAGGAGGACTCGCAGCACCAAATTTTTTCCACTACTACTTAGCAAATCAACTACAATACATATTCAAATGGACCCACCCGCACCAATCAGACCGCATATGGCTAGATTCCAGATCAAGTGGTGGTCTGGAGACTGAAGGGTGGAGCAGGGGACCTCCTGCAGGTGAGCTTGGGGGCTGGACAGGGGTGGAGCAGAAAACCACAGGCAGACAGACTGAGGGCCAAACATCTGGACAGAACCATCCAGGTGGGTAATCAGGATGGGCGGAGCAGATCTTTAGGGCGGTCAGGAGGATGAGCAGATGGCTGAACCAGAGCCAGAGGGCAACTAGCAGGTTGACCAGAGGGAGCAGATCTGGAGGTTGGCCGCAAGGCTGGCGTGACAGGTGGAGCAGATCCAGAGGCCGACTTGACAGGCGAAGCAGATCTGGAGGCTGGCTAGGAGGCCAACTAGACAGGTGGAGCAGATCCGGAGGTCGACCTGACAGGCGAAGCTGATCCGGAGGCCGACCTGACAGGCGAAGCTGATCCAGAGGCTGGCCCGGAGGCCGACGTGACAGGCGGAGCTGATCTGGAGGCTGGCCAGGAGGCCAACTTGACAGGAGGAGCAGAGCTGGAGGCCAACTTGACTGGCGAAGCAGATCCGGAGGCCACCTGGGAGGCCGATTTGACAGGCGGAGCAGATCTGGAGGCCGGCCGGGAGGCCGACCTGACAGGCGAAGCTGATCCGGAGGCCGACCTGACAGGCGGAGCAGATCTGGAGGCCGGCCCGGAGGCCGACGTGACAGGCGGAGCAGATCCGGAGGCCACCTGGGAAGCCGAATTGACAGGCGGAGCAGATCTGGAAGCCGACCTGACAGGCGGAGCTGATCCGGAGGTCGACTTGACAGACGGAGCAGATCTGGAGGCCGGCCAGGAGGTCGATTTGACAGGCAGAGCAGGTCCAGAGGCCGGCCGGGAGGCCGACCTGACAGGCAGAGCAGATCCAGAGGTCGACTTGACAGGCGGAGCTGATGCAGAGGTCGACTTGACAGGCGGAGCTGCTCTGGAGGCCGGCCAGAAGGCCGACGTGACAGGCAGAGCAGATCTGGAGGCCGGCCGGGAGGCCGACCTGACAGGCAGAGCAGGTCTGGAGGTTGGCCGGGGGGCCGACCTGACAGGCAGAGCAGATCCAGAGGTCGACTTGACAGGCGGAGCTGCTCTGGAGGCCGGCCAGAAGGCCGACCTGACAGGCAGAGCAGGTCTGGAGGTTGGCTGGGAGGCCGACCTGACAGGCGGAGCAGATCCAGAGGTCGACTTGACAGGCGGAGCTGATCCGGAGGTCGACTTGACAGGCGGAGCAGATCTGGAGGCCGGCCAGGAGGCCGACCTGACAGGCAGAGCAGGTCTGGAGGCCGACCTGACAGGCAGAGCAGGTCCGGAGGCCGACCTGACAGGCAGAGCAGATCCAGAGGTTGACTTGACAGGCGGAGCTGATCCGGAGGTCGACTTGACAGGCGGAGCTGATCCGGAGGTCGACTTGACAGGCGGAGCTGCTCTGGAGGCCGGCCAGAAGGCCGACGTGACAGGCAGAGCAGATCTGGAGGCCGGCTGGGAGGCCGACCTGACAGGCAGAGCAGGTCTGGAGGCTGGCCGGGGGGCCGACCTGACAGGCAGAGCAGATCCAGAGGTCGACTTGACAGGCGGAGCTGATCCGGAGGTCGACTTGACAGGCGGAGCTGATCCGGAGGTCGACTTGACAGGCGGAGCAGATCTGGAGGCCGGCCAGGAGGCCGACCTGACAGGCAGAGCAGGTGTGGAGGCTGGCCGGGAGGCCGACCTGAGAGGCTGAGCAGATCCAGGGGTCGACTTGACAGACGGAGCAGATCTGGAGGCCGGCCAGGAGGCCGACCTGAGAGGCGGAGCAGACCAGGAGGCCGACGTGACAGGTGGAGCAGATCTGAAAGTCGACTTGACAGGCGGAGCGGATCGGGAGGCCGGCCGGGAGGCCGACGTGACAGGTGGAGCAGATCTGGAGGCCGGCCGGGAGGCCGACCTAACAGGCGGAGCAGATCCAGAGGTCGACTTGCCCGGCGGAGCTGATCCGGAGATCGACCTGACAGGCAGAGCAGGTCTGGAGGCCGGCCCGGAGGCTGCTGCGGCCCAGCAGGAGCGGAGACTTGAGGGTACTGCAGCCCAGCCGGAGCGGAGACTTGAGGGTGCTGCGGCCCAGCAGGAGCGGAGACTTGAGGGTGCTGCGGCCCAGCAGGAGCGGAGACTTGGGGGTGCTGTGGCCCAGCAGGAACGGAGACTTGAAGGTGCTGCGGCCCAGCAGGAACGGAGACTTGGGGGTGCTGCGGCCCAGCAGGAGCGGAGACTTGGGGGTGCTGTGGCCCAGCAGGAACGGAGACTTGAAGGTGCTGCGGCCCAGCAGGAGTCGCGGGGAGCAGAGGCAATTCAAACACTTGGGACTGTCTCAGGTCAGCACGGACAGGAACTTGGGAGCACTGTAGCTCAGCAGGATGGGTGGTTGTTGGCCGGGCGGCCAACTGGACTCTGGGTGCAGGAGTTGGCCGGACCAGCGAGTGGACTCTGGGAGCAGCAGTGGGCCGGACCGCCGAGTGGGCTCGAAGAGTAGGAGTCGGCCGGACCGCCGAGTGGGCTCGAGGAGCAGGAGTCGGCCGGACCGCCGAGTGGGCTGTGGGAACAGGAGTGGGCCGGGCCACCGAGTGGCCTCGAAGAGCAGGTGTCGGCCGGACCGCCGACTGGACTCTGGGAGCAGGAGTCGGCCGGACTGCCGAGTGGACTCGAGGAGCAGGAGTCGGCCGGACCGCCGAGTGGGCTCGAGGAGCAGGAGTGGGCCGGACCGCCGAGTGGGCTGTGGGAGCAGGAGTGGACCGGACCGCCGAGTGGCCTCGAAGAGCAGGTGTCGGCCGGACCACCAATTGGACTCTGGGAGCAGGAGTCGGCCGGACCGCCGATTGGACTCTGGGAGCAGGAGTCGGCCGGACCGCCGATTGGACTCTGGGAGCAGGAGTCGGCCGGACCGCCGAGTGGCCTCGGAGAGCAGGTGTCGGCCAGGACCGTCGATTGGACTCTGGGAGCAGGAGTCGGCTGGACCGCCGAGTGGACTGTGGGAGCAGGAGTGGACCGGACCGCCGAGCGGCCTTGAAGAGCAGGTGTCGGCCGGACCGCCGAGTGGACTCTGGGAGCAGGAGTCGGCCGGACCGCCGAGTGGACTCTGGGAGCAGGAGTCAGGTCTGCCGAGATCCCTGACACAGGAACAAAAGGAAGGACTGCCAAGAACTCTGACGCTGGAACAGGAGTGACGTCAGCCGGGACCCCCGACGCCGGAACAGGAATGACGTCAGCCGGGACCCCCGACGCCGGAACAGGAGTGATGTCAGCCGAGATCCCCGACGCCGGAACAGAAATGACGTCAGCCGGGACCCCCGACACCGGAACAGGAGTGGGGTCAGCCGAGATCCCCGACGCCGGAACAGGAATGACGTCAGCCGGGACCCCCGACACCGGAACAGGAGTGATGTCAGCCGAGATCCCCGACGCCGGAACAGGAATGACGTCAGCCTGGGACCCCCGACACCGGAACAGAAGTGGTGTCAGCCGAGATCCCCGACGCCGGAACAGAAGTGGCGTCAGCCAGGACCCCCGACACTGGAACAGGAGTGATGTCAGCCGAGATCCCCGACGCCGGAACAGGAATGACGTCAGCCGGGACCCCCGACACCGGAACAGAAGTGGCGTTAGCTGAGATCCCCGACGCCGGAACAGGAATGACGTCAGCCGGGACCCCCGACACCGGAACAGAAGTGGCGTCAGCCGGGACAGCAGATAGAGCAACCGACTGGATGCTAGCAGGCCAGATGCTACAGGCTTGAGACTGAGGCTTGGTCAGGTTGCTGGCAGGACGGGCTCGGGATTTCTTCCCCCATCTGGAAGTCTGGTTGAGGCTCCGAGGACCCCCAAGGGCCAGGCGGGTTCCCCAGAACGGGTTAACAGCTGGGGTCGGCTCAGGATGTGGAGATTGCAGGCTAATAACCCCAAGTCTAACTGACTTGGGTGCAGGGTGAGAGGCAGGTGTGCCAACAAAGTCCTTAACCCAGCTGGGTAACGAGTCTTTTAGCCAAGGCCTTAGGGATACCTCCTGGCGTGCAGAGGACAAGGCTGCCTCTCTGTCCTTGTCACTCGTAGCATAACGCCAGTCATTTTTTAAACACATGAGTCTGTACGTAACACTATGAAGGTCTCCGCCTGAGTCCATGAAGGGCTGGAGCCTTCCGTGGTGGTTCCATGGAGCGAAGGAGTGTGCTGGGTCCATATTATGGCCAGATTGTACTGTCAGAGATTGAGGCAGGACCCAAATGCAACACAAACAGCAGGAGCGTAGGTATAAGAGTCTTTATATTAGTCCCCACAGTAACAGTTTGACAGGAAGTTCCACAATTACAAAGTCCAGACAATGTCTCTGCCGGGATGTGAACCCGGGTTGCTGGGGTGAGAGACAGGGACAATTCCACTTGGCCACAGGAGGCTGGCTGTGTGGAATCCGGAACAGAGGCTCACAATAACTAACAGGCAGCAATAACACCAGGAGCAGAAAGTCCAAGACCAGAAGGACATCTGAAGCACTTACAGCACAACAACAGCCCAGATGGAGACAGGGAAGCAGACGATTCCTTCCAGGAGAGCCGAAGCAACCAGAACACAGAGAAACACAGGCAGAACTCACTGTTGGGGGCTGAAGGCAGGTCAGGTTGCCGGGGCAGAGACAAGGAGACGAGATCAGGAACAGGCAGGGTCGAAACCAGGAGATCAGTCCGTGGGAGAGTGCTGGAGAGTAGTGCATGACGCGACGACAATCTGGCAAGGCGTGAAGGTGCTGGAGAGACTATATGCAGGCCTGATTGGCATGAGCTGCAGCTGTGTGGGCAGGTGAGCAGAGTTGGGCTGATGAGGTGGGAGTGGCTGACAGGTGGAGGGGAGCAGAGGCAGGGAGAGTGGAAAAATACTGAGGGCAGAAGGGCAACAGGGAGAATGGAACTGTGACAATATCACAACCATCAATCTCGATCTCCCACCATCAAGCTCAGACTTAATCAATATCTGCTCAGCGAAAAGACTCCTCTCCAAAATATACAATATAATATTAGTATCTGATAAAACTCTAGCCATACCCACTACAAAATGGGAGAATGATCTGTCATTTGCTCCTGATGCCGAATTCTGGAACCGAATCACCGACAATATATATCTCATGACAAAGAATGCAAACCTACAACTCATACAATACAAGATACTCCATAGAACTCAGTACACTGGGCAGAGAATGTTTAAGATGGGTATCGCATCACAAACCATATCAGAAATCTGCACTAACTGTACTCAAAACATCCCTGACACCTACATCCACGCAATATGGCACTGCACACCTGTACAACAGTTTTGGAAGAAGGTCACAAACTCACTCTCTGCTTACATGGGCTGCCACATCCCTTCATCCCCCACACTCTGTCTACTCGGCGACACATCAGTCACAAACCTAAACACACCAGACCAAACCAAATTACTCCTTGTAGCCTTAACTATTGCTAAGAAAACCATCCTCATGAACTGGAAATCCAAAAACAACACAAACCTCACACAATGGAAAAACTTACTTATTGATCATATATCCATGGAAAACCTATCTGCTCCCACCCACCACTCTGCAATAGTACCCCTCTCCATCTGGTCACCACTCATAAACTTTTTACAATCCTGATTAAATCCAATCGTGTACTTCATCTACATCCTTTTTTGCCTGGGAACCAATCTCGACCTATATCCACAATCCACTGCAGTCATTATTGCTATCATCATTATCATTATTACAACAGATATTAACCTTAATATAATAATAATGACACAATTTTGTATTATATTACATTATATTACATTATATTATATTATACTACATTATATTATATTATATTATATTATATTATATTATATTATATTATATTATACCACAACATACAAGTATAAGATACAATTACACCCACCCCCCTTTTTTTTTTATTTTATTTTTTTTTTTATTATTATTGTTGTTATCATTATGCTGTTGCTATGGTCACCCATTTCTTTTCTCTTAATATAAAAGAAGGATAAGGGAGGGAAAAGAAAGAAAAAAAAAAGAAAGAAAGAATAAAACAAAAAAAAACAAACAAAAACAAACCGTATATATGTATGTATGTATATATCCATCCACACTATAATTTGATTTAATCTCACTATTGTTGTAGCTGATGTCATCACTGTTATTATTATTTATTTATTTATTTATTTTATTTTATTTTATTTTATTTTATTTTATTTTATTTTCCTCCCCTCCTCTCTTCTTTCTTTCTCTTCTGGAGGAGGAAGAGGTGTAGAAGATACAATCATGATTGTTATTGTTGTTATGATTATGATTATTATTATTATTATTATTATTAATAATAATGGTAGTAGTAGTAGTAGTATTGACATTATTGTTATTATTATTATTACAGTTTTCGGCTGCCTCGGGCCCCTACTGTGTCGGGCTTGTTGGACCATGGCCTGTGGTCTCCTCTCCCCTGCGGGCCTCTACCCTTCCCTGATTGGGGGGGGGGGGGGGGGGGGGGGCCCGCAGGGGCCTATTTTTGTGCGGCGCATCACCTTTTTTAATGCACTGCACACCAGTTGTAGGAAAAGGAAGGGGGAGACCACACACAAACAAATAAAATCACAGCTCACAACAGTCCCCCTCCTTGTTTTTAATGCAGCACATGCACTTTGATTTTAATGCACTACAGTTATTAGAAAACAGAAAGAATTAATTAAAAAGGGAAGAAGAAAAGAGAAAAAAAAGGGAGAGAGAAAAGAGGGAAAAAAAAAAAAAAAAAAAATTTATATATGTATGTATGTGTATATATATATATATATATATATATATATATATATGTGTATGTATGTGTATATATATATATATATATATATATGTTATTATAGTACATATAGATATAGGGGTAAGGTGTTGCGCCGCTTGCACGCTGGGGGGGAGGGGGGGCTACGGGCCATCCCCTGCGGTTGCGGGGGGCCTGAGGCATCCTATCAATACAATGTAAATATGTAAAAGAAGAAATGCCCTACCAATCTTCCTCCTCCATACACCCTCCATCCCTATTTTTATTACTGTTGTTGTTGTTATTATTTCAAAAACTGTAAGTAGGCATCGCCACTGTTTTTTTTTTTTTTCTTTCAATCTCTGTTAGTATTATTATTATTATCGTTTTTACCCTTTGCTTGTTTGATAACTGCAGTATTTATTTATTTATTACTATTATTATCATATTGATTACTATTATTCAAGCTTTATAACTATCATTATTGTCATAACCAACACTATTATAATCATCTTTGTAACAATACAACTCTCACTCTACAGCCCTCAAGTTGCACACGCACGCACACACACACACACACACACACACACACACACACACACACACACACACACACGCAAATCCACAAATGTCTTAGTTTGTTGTTCACACTTTGTCTGTCTGTCCATATGTCCATGTCACTGTATTGTCCTATTGCACAAAATAAAAGAAAAAAAAAACAAAAAAAACAAAACACTAGTCAGCAGCGAAGGTTTCTGTGAAGTGCTGTTAAGTTTAGTTGATTCAAAACACACATTAAATGTGGCTTAATAGAGACAGTTTCAAATACAAGTACACAAATCAGCTTCACTATAACTCGCAGCTTCCACAGACAAACACTTGTATTAATCCGGACACATTTTCCCCACAAATATGCAAATACAATATGCAAACATTATTAGCACAAGCCTATGGCATTTTACATTATTAGCTTAGCAGCTCACGATCTTTACCTCTTCTTGTATAAAACCAGGGACAACAGTGAATTATAACAAAGGTAACGGCATACAATTTGGCTCCATTACAACTCACAAAGTTCACTGACTACAACTGTCTTGTACTAAACATGTTTTCCAAACAAATATAACATGATAACATTATTTGTGCAAGCCTATGGCATTTTACATGGCAAAGATTAGCCTAGTCACTGGCGATGATTGCCTCTTCTCATATAAAGCCAGGGACAACAGCAACATTTAACAAAGGTAACAGCACTCAATTTGGTTGCATTATAACTCAGACGATTCTCTGACAAAACTGTCATACTAAACACGTTTTCCAAAGAAATACAAAATGCTAACATTATTAGCGCCAGCCTATGGCATTGTATAAATAGCTTCGTAGGTCACCACAGAAACACCAAACACCAAAATGCAATGCTCTCTTAGTTGCATTCTCACTTTGGTTCACTTCTCTTTGGTTTCTCTCTTCTGGATAGTCCATTTGCATTTCCCACTGTAAGCAAACCGCAATGTTCTGACTGACTGGTGTTTTTGAGGTGTAACTGCAGAGTGACACAGACACATCACCACACAAGTAAATATGCTCACAACCTGTTTGTACTATAATAACATATGTTTATTACCTAAACATATTAAACTTACAAATAACATAAATCACTTTAAAGTATTATTCAAACAGCATTTATCTAAGTAAGGAATTGTGTTATGAATGTGTGTGTCTATAAATATATGATCTATATGGTATAGTGCAGTGTAAGTGTGTGTATAAACACACACATGTATGTATATTTAAATTGTTTTTATAGGGTATTATAATATAGATATATATTTTATATGGTATTATGGTATGGCATAGAGTATATTTTATATGGTATTATAATATCAATATGTATTTTATATGGTATTATAATATAGATACAGATATATATGATGGTTATGGCATGAGATATAAAAATGTAATAACATATGGTGTATGTATAGGGATTTTTTGCATATTGTAATACAGTACGTATGCATATATGTGTATTAGGTGTATGTATGTGTAAAGACAATATGTGTATAGACGATAGAAGATATTGGCATATAGCACAAGATAAATCTGGTATAACATATTGCACTATAGGCTCCATGAGGTAAATCGGATATAATGTGAGCAAGTGTAAGCTCACTTTGCCCTGTGTTTTGTTGTTCTTTTGTTTTTCTTTATTTCTATTTTGCTGTACATATAATTTTGTTGGACCCCAGGAAGAATAGCTGTAGTCCTGCTGCAGCTAATGGGGATCTTAATAAACAAATAAACAAATAAACAACGGTGGAGATGACGTGCATAGGGTACATGAGTAGGGTTAGTGCTACTGACTTTCACACAGGAGGTCGGGTTCAAATCCCGGCCAGAGCAAACAGCATCCAGTAAGGGTCTAGAAGGCTCAGGGAAAGTTCCGCTCCAACAAACAGAGGACAGGATCCCGCCTGAGGTCAGGAGCGGGTGGCGGACAGTGGACGCTTCATCTACTTTTTAAGAAGTGAGTACGGTGTTATGAATTATTTACTCGGGTAGTTGTTTTGTAGTTAGGTACCTGTTTCCATGTGAATCCATTGAGTGTGGTGTTGGAAACGAGTTTGCATGTAAATCCAGAAAAGTGGCTATGAAACTCAACTTACGAGTGTGTATGTAGGCCTATCTCCATGGTGTTCCCTTTGTGAGAGTGGAGCTCGTTGGCATATAAATCCTTTGTGGTATTGTAGACCAGTTCTATGTAATTCCGGTAAAAAAAAAGGTTTTTAGAACTGAGTTAGGGAAAGCAAAAAGAAGAAAAAGAAAAAAAAGGAGTTTGAAAGAGGGTGGAGGAGTTCTAGATAATCCTCATAGAATATGTATTTGTTGCAGAACAAATACTAGAATAGAATAAGAATACATAGTTACATTATAAGTATATATAGAATACATTATAGTGCACCATAATAAAATGGGCGCATGTATGAATAATATGAAATAATTATATGAATAATAAACTTTGTGGTGGCTCATTCAGTGTCTAGTGCACATATTTTGTGTACCATAGGGGTGTGTTGCTCGGAACAAATGTGTCGTACAAACCATAGTGGGGAAAGTTTCCTGTTTGTGCTTAACCCTTTATCAGGAGGGGAGCAATTTCCTTTACGAATGTAGCGGGTGGGTGCGACCTAGGATCAAAGCTGAGATTTAGTATAAAGGTCTGTACATTTAAAAGATTGTCAGAGAACGCTTTGGGTCTTCTCTCCATGCTGCATGTATTAAAGAGACTTGATTCCTCACACCGAGTCTGTCACTTCTTCGGAGAGCAGAATTTCCCTCACACTACCTCGGATATGAGTGATTACAATACAGATAGAGTTATACCAGCTCGGACGTTGCCCGGGTCAACAAGGTCCGCATCAGTTGCTAGGAAACCATGCAAATGAGTTACTGGAACAACACATGGACAAGGGCGGAGAATACGGAATTGATGGAATGCTACTATACCAGCAATCCCAGAGACAGGGGATATATGTGTGACGAGGAGGAGGTAAAAGGATATATAGAGCTAATATTGTTACCAAAAAAAAGGGCTCAACAACGCCACCCAGGGAATTTCACCCAGGGAATTACCTTTGCAACACAAGGCACACAGGTTTGTTTACTCAAAGGGGCATGAGACGTGGTTCTAAGTTTTAGAATACATTTTTTAAAATTAAATAATCATTCTTTTTAAAAACAAACACTAATTAAACTCCACACAGTAAAGGGGGGGGGGGTGACCTAATCAGGGATGAGGCCTAGTGGATGGACGAATGGACGAGAGCTAGTGCAGGGGAGGGATCCGTCCAAAAAAAAAAGAAATCAACTTTAATCACCAGGCACACGTGACAGACACACATTCTGAGTGAAGTAACCCCACTCCCAGGAACACAGCAGACAGGACGGGAGGATGCCCCCACCAAGTCACCAGCACCACCACCACCGGCAAACAAATAAAACAAATTGGTGGGGTTGCAACAAAACAAAACAATAACAAATCAATTAATCAAAGCCTATCAAAAATTAAAATTAATGGGCAGATCACAAGCTTAAACGTAACAAAATATATCAACCAATAACTGCCCAGTTAGAACAACTTAAACAAATGTAAACAATCAAAAGAAAAAAAACCCAAATCCAACCCAAAAGATTACCTAATTGAAAATAGAAAATCTCTCAAATTAATCTAATTAACAAATGAATTTAAAAAAATATACAACTAAACCCATAAGAATAATCCAAAAGTAATAGAATGTAACCCAAACATTCACACACTGATTCATTCAATATAACGGGGGGGGGGGGGGGCACAGATCAGCACACAGGCAGTCGCCCTTCAACAAAACACCAATGCCTTAAGCACACTGACAGAAACAAACAACCAGCGAGGTGAAGCAGCGTGCAGCCATACCTGCCAGCCAAACAACATTTGACCCAGAAGGGATGCACCGGTGACGACGGGGGCGCAAAGGAAGAACTGGTGGAAGGACGGCCGCTTTTATACCGGCCCACCTCATTGACGGCCACTAGCGGCGCTCATTACAAGCAGTGGCAAATACAGACAATATGTACAGTACAGGCCAAAAGTTTGGACACATCTTCTAATTCAATGCGTTTTCTTTATTTTCATGACTATTTACATTGTAGATTCTCACTGAAGGCATCAAAACTATGAATGAACACATGTGGAGTTATGTACTTAACAAAAAAAGGTGAAATAACTGAAAACATGTTTTATATTCTAGTTTCTTCAAAATAGCCACCCTTTGCTCTGATTACTGCTTTGCACACTCTTGCCATTCTCTTGATGAGCTTCGAGAGGTAGTCACCTGAAATGGTTTTCCAACAGTCTTGAAGGAGTTCCCAGAGGTGTTTAGCACTTGTTGGCCCCTTTGCCTTCACTCTGCGGTCCAGCTCACCCCAAACCATCTCGATTGGGTACAGGTCCGGTGACTGTGGAGGCCAGGTCATCTGCCGCAGCACTCCATTAGTCTCCTTCTTGGTCAAATAGCCCTTACACAGCCTGGAGGTGTGTTTGGGGTCATTGTCCTGTTGAAAAATAAATGATCGTCCAACTAAACGCAAACCGGATGGGATGGCATGTTGCTGCAGGATGCTGTGGTAGCCATGCTGGTTCAGTGTGCCTTCAATTTTGAATAAATCCACAACAGTGTCACCAGCAAAACACCCCCACACCATCACACCTCCTCCTCCATGCTTCTCAGTGGGAACCAGGCATGTGGAATCCATCCGTTCACCTTTTCTGCGTCTCACAAAGACACAGTGGTTGGAACCAAAGATCTCAAATTTGGACTCATCAGACCAAAGCACAGATTTCCACTGGTCTAATGTCCATTCCTTGTGTTTCTTGGCCCACACAAATCTCTTCTGCTTGTTGCTTCTCCTTAGCAGTGGTTTCCTAGCAGCTATTTGACCATGAAGGCCTGATTCGCGCAGTCTCCTCTTAACAGTTGTTCTAGAGATGGGTCTGCTGCTAGAACTCTGTGTGGCATTCATCTGGTCTCTGATCTGAGCTGCTGTTAACAAAACTGAAACAACACTGGACCCTCCCAGAAGGGTTCGACTCGTTCCCGGAGAGGATACGCTGGCGAGAGCGGACAGAAAGGAGGCGATGGCGGCGCTGCGAAAGATGCCGGAAATGAGGCAAACGAGCCGGCATCAGAGCTAGGCTAACTGCGACTCCACATAAACCAGTGGTTCCAAGCGTCTTTCTCGCCAACGTCCGCTCCCTGGTTAACAAGATGGACAAGATGAAACTACGGGACGTTAACAACCGGATAGACTGCTTGGTGGAAAACCCTGGAAGTCACAGGCTCCCAACTACAACCTGGTATATTCTCCCCAGTCTGGCACAACCCTGACTTTGTAAACAATAAAATACCACTCTATCACAGTACATGGGCAGAGAAAGGGGTCACCCACCTCCATCACCTTCTCCAAGATAACACAATCATGACATATACAAATTTATTCTGTACATTTGAAATAAGTAATGGGAATTTTCTCCAATATCTACAGGTAAAAAGTACAATTACAAGAAGAATTCCAGCCCTACAGACCACTCTAGAACCACCTGATCTACAGCCACCCGAATTTGTCAAATACATCGCAAAACTGTCCCCAAAAAACAAGAAAAATCTCTCAAAGATTTATAGTTCACTCTCAAAGTCAAACACTATACATCTACCAATTTCCAAATGGGAAGAGGACTTATCCATATCTCCTGACCACGGATTCTGGACCCAGGTCTGTGAAAATACATTTAAAATGACAAAAAATTCCAACTTACAACTGATCCAATTTAAGGTTCTCCACAGAACACATATAACGCAATTTAAATTGTATAAAATGGGTTTCTCACACTCCGACATGTGCACTCAATGCACCCAAAACACGGCCGACCCTTATTTTCATGCTCTTTGGCTATGTTCACCTGTCTATCAGTTTTGGGAAACAGTCACACAGAAACTGTCTTCTATTTTGGGCTGCAGAATCCCGCAATCTCCAAATCTCTGCTTAATTGGCGATCTAACAACTACGACCCTACCAGACATTCAATACCAACCCACACTTGCAGCTCTCGCCATAGCCAAGAAAACTGTTTTGGTTAACTGGAAGGATAAGACAGCCCTCAACATCACCCATTGGCTGAACCTTCTCGCTGAACACAGTTCACTTGAGAAAATATCTGCTACCAAAAAAAACCAACTGGCATCCTTTACAGAGAAATGGTCTCCATTTATTAGCTCTCTAAATATAAATCTATAGCTTCCTGTTGTCTGTTAGCGTATGCCACCCCCCCTCTCGTAGACTTGAGTTGCTCCAGGACATGTATATTCTGTCTGTGCCTCTGATCTGACCCCTAACTCATGTCTCCTCTGCTATATTACAGTTTATTAAGTGCATGCACTAGGGGTGTTCTTTCTCCCCTATCCCCGGGGTTGTTCTCTGGCTGTGCGTGGCCTGTCTGGTCCTGGCTTCTCCCCCTGGGGGGTGGGTGCGGCCGTTGTCTCTCCTTTTTAAGCTCTGGGGCTGAAGGTTTGGCGCGCTCTCCCGGGGTCCGGGGGTTGGTGGCGGCTGGCCTCTTCTGGGGTGCTCTGGTTGGCCCTGGGGGTTTGGGTCGGGTTGGCCCTCCTGCTGCTCCCCCGCGCCCCTTCCGCTCCCCTTCCCTCATCCTCCCTCCTCTCCTGCCCACCCTCTCCTCTTCGCCCCTCGCCTTCCCTCGGGGGGGCCTGGGGCCCTCCGCTGCCTGGGGGTCAGCTGTGGGGGCCGGGTGTCCTCTCTTGTGGGGGGGCTCTGGCTGATCCTTACACAGGCTCCTTCCCGTGCCTGTGCGCTGCCACCGGAGGTTGAGTACTGCTAGCTGTGGGCCTTGTTCCGGGTCCGGTGCTGTCCTGGGTTGTGGTGGTGCATGGACAGTGTTGGTCTTGCTGCGGGTCGCGCGTCCTGTGCCCTTGGCGTACCTTCTGGGGTAGTGTTGGCGCTCACAGTCTGGGCGTCTTAGAGCGTGGGTGGTCGAGGTAGATATATTATTACTTTTTATGTGTGTGTGTTCTTTATGTGTGTTTGTTTTTTTTGTTTTTTCTTTCCTTTTTGTTGAGGCTGGATTGATCGGGATCGGGTGCGATTCTGCGCAGGTGGTGGCGGGTGGTCAGCCCGGGTTTTATGTCTGGGTTCTGTGGGGTGCTTCTGGGTGTGCGGGGCTGGGTGGCGTGGCGTCTGGTCATTCGGTGGATTTGGGGTTCGCGGCACTGTTGGCATGTATGGCACTGTGGTGGGTGTACCGGCTATTGTGGGCGTGTGGTGGATTGTTGGGGGGGGGGTCGGGCTGCTGGCGCGTTTTGGCCTGCATTTTGTGAAGGGATGTCGGCATTTGTAGCCGCTCCTATCCCTGGTCTGGGCTTTTCTGTCCTGGGGCTGTGGGCGTTGGGTGGCGGGTGGCGGGTGGGCCCTCCTGCCCCGTGCCTCCTGGGCTGGTCCGGGGCACCCTGGGGTCGTCGGTCGCTGCCCCCTCTTGGCCTCTGGGTCTGTGTGTCTGTCCGTGGCCCTTGTGGCTCTCTGGGGGATGCCTCCTGGGGCGCCCGTGTCCTAGGCCCAGCCAGCACAGTCATGTGGGGCCTACATGGGTCCCACCAGGGCTGATAAGTGGGGCCCAGATTGGCTGCCCAACTGGGGCCCAGCTAATTTTGTCCTCAGTTTCCATGGAGGCCCCACGTGTTAGCCGTAATGGGTTGATGATGGGCCCCTGTTGGGCTTCATACAAGTCCCACATGGGCAGAGCTGGTGTTACCCATTAGGGGCCCACAGAACTTCTCTTACATGGGTTGATGAAGGGCACCTGTTGGGCTTCATACAGGTCCCACATGGGCAGAGCTGGTTCTACCCACTAGGGGCCCATAGAACTTCTCTTACATGGGTTGATGAAGGGCACCTGTTGGGCTTCATACAGGTCCCACATGGACAGAGCTGGTTCTACCCACTAGGGGCCCATAGAACTTCTCTTACATGGGTTGATGAAGGGCACCTGTTGGGCTTCATACAGGTCCCACATGGGCAGAGCTGGTTTCACCCACTAGGGGCCCACAGAACTTCTCTTACATGGGTTGATGAAGGGCACCTGTTGGGCTTCATACAGGTCCCACATGGGCAGAGCTGGTTTTACCCACTAGGGGCCCACAGAACTTCTTACATGGGTTGATGAAGGGCCCCTGTTGGGCTTCATACAGGTCCCATATCGGCAAAACTAGCATCTCCCATGTGGGGCCTATGGAGTTCATGGGTTGATGATGGGACCCAACAAGGTAGTGCTCCTGTGGGCCACAGCAGATGCATATGGGCTAAATTACATTACATTATACCCAATTAAATACATTTAGCTTACTAAAGAAGGGCGTATAAAAATAAACTAAAATGTAATTTATGTATTTAATGAACAGAGACCGTTGATACTTCCTTCAATATAGCAGCACTGGTATTGAATATGATACATCACAAAATCTAACTGAAGAGTAAAAGAATGAGATTAGAAGAATATAAAGCTAAACATATAGAATTTATTTTTATCCACAGACTGAGTCATGATGACACCAACTGTCAAATGTTATTGAACAGACATTGATCGAACTTTGGGTGGAAAAATGAACAACAGAAACACGCAGCATAACAATCGTGCCACGGGGCAACACATTTTCCTTAACAGCTACTAATAATAAAGATGCTGTTTTGAACCAGCAAAACATTTCACAACTCTTGAAATAAAAAGTATTTAGTGTCCATAGTCAGATCATCGTCGCAGTGACATCACCAATGCCCGATGCTATTGGGGTGGGGATGGAGGGGGGATCTGAGTGCAGTCGAGAGAGAGCAGCTGTCCCATCTGTTCCAACGACTCTTTAAATAGAAGAAAAAACAAGATGAAGACACACCTTGCCACATTTATTAGTGATTTGAGATTGCTGATTACTGTGATCTAGGGTACCTAAAGCATTCTCCAAATTAAATGTAAGACTTTTATAGACCTGTTAATACCACTTTCAATGAAATGTACTGCCAAGTTATACTGTCAAAAATATTAAGATGTATTGTAAATCAGTATAGATTTTAAGCCTCAGAAAACAATCATTTCCTAAATATTATTACTCATTCATGTTGCCTGGGATAATCTTTACTCTGAGACTGAAATTCTGAAATAAAAAACAGCAATAACACCCCAGCTAAATTCAAGCGATATGAATCAATCAGCTAAATTGTCATGAAATTAAAATCCAAAATGGCAACAAAAAAAAAGTCAACAGGAAGAAAAAAAAAGGTAAACCATCTAGAATGGTTAATATTTATTGCACATTTATACAATTAAGTGCAAAACAATGTACTTTTTGAAATTAGGCTATTAAAAAATGTAATAAATTAGGTGCACCCATGCAGCTCATCCGGTGGCACATGCTGCGCATGCCGCTGTGGTGGAGTCCTTACTGCAACGGCCAGGGCCCTCTGCTGCATTCCTCCCCTCTCTCCGCCCTGCCTATCCTGTCTGTCTCCACTGCGACTATCAGAAATTAAGTGGAAACCCCCCCCCCCCCCAAAAAAAACAACAACACACAAAGTAATAAATTAACATGATTGTCATCTTTCGGATATCATTCTTTTCGCAAACATAATTTCTAATCACAAATATAAAACATTATTTGTTCATATATTTTTAACCCTTTAAATGCCAGGTATTTGTCTTGATGCCAAAATTCATGCCATGATCATGAACACAGCAAAAACTATCAAAAAATAAAAAGTGAAGAGTGCAGAAAAAGCACCTAACCATGCTAATGTTGTGACTGAATAGTGTCTAAACATTTTGTAAATTGTACTGTCATGTAAGACAGTATGCATATCTTCAGACTTACGTTTGCTCTCTGCCACATGCTCTCATGGCACGGTTTCCTCCCCTGTCCCTGGCACCAATGAACCATTTGGACGCAGCCTTTTCAGCATCCTTCCTTGTGATTTCCTTAGTTAGGGAATTCTTTTTCAAACTGCCTGTAAGTAACATCCAGAAAGAGCATAAGAGTGAGATACAATTCCACATTTGAGCTTTTATTCAAAGGAGTTGCAGTATCTCCAATTACAGATTTTTTCAGAAAATAGATTTCATAAAACAAACAAGTAGTGACAAACATATGACACAAAAATAGAGCCCTAAGACACTGATGAATATCATCCCTCTCCAGTCTCACATTACACAAGTGTGATCCTATTGCATGTGTGGTTCAGGACATAACTGCATAAAAATGACAGGACATTGACCATTGCATACATCATCTGTTGACAATGACAAAAACTGTTGGTTGCAGCCCTAGTCCCATGGAAAGTAAACCTACCGTACAAAGCAGTGTGTTACTTTAAATGCAATAAAACAATTTAACAAAAAGCATAATGACACCACACACCTGAAAGCCAAACATTTGTAAGCACACCCAACCTCTAGCAAGTTATCTTCTGCTGGTGGTGATGGCAGGAAAGCTAATCCAGACCACAGCATTAGCATCTCTCAAAGTGTTAACTAAATTAAGCAAAACAAATTTCACAGAGAAAGCCGACAGGCTAATTTGCCGTTGTAATGTTTTACAGCAGCTCAACAGCGTGTTGAACTCTGAACTCCGCCATAACGCTATACAAAATCCTAGGTCTAACGTTAGCTAGTCCCCACCTGGACAATGAGAGCCAGCACGGTGATGTTACTGAAGCTCAGCCTGCCTCATGACGGCAGGCATGCTACTGACAACACCTACATCTAAAAAGCATACATTTGCAGCGACGTTTTATTCATTATGTATAGACAGACACACCATGTAACCATAAACTCACCGGCATTAGACGCTGAGGGGGTGTGTCACTCCGTTGTTAGCTCAGGCTATCATTACACTGAGGAGCTAAAGTTAAATTAAAACTTAAAAAAAAGGAAATAATAAACTTCTCCCGCCTGTTAACAGCACCGTATTTTGAGGAGAATTTTGGCCGGAGTGTGTTTATTCCTACAGCAAGCCTCCAGCCTCCTCCAACAGCTGTCTCGGCATTATTAGAACGAATCTGTCAAAGCTAATTCGCTAGCGGAACCACCCATTCGCGGACAGCGAGCTTGACGAATCACAGACCCCGCTGTCACACGTTTGGATTGTGGGTAATGTAGTACTTCTTCGTGAGCACGTCTCAAATTAATCATCGTTCTTGAACTTATATTTTCTGAAAAATAATGTTGATAAGAACTTCTACAGGAGGAAAACATAATCTGACAGTTGTGCAGCTCTAGTGAGTCTACATTGGCAGGTTAGGACAGTATAACCAACGTTAAATTCACTTGAGTCCTAGCATGTTAGCTAACGTTTAGCCACCTAGCTACGTTAAAAATGGGCCGCTAGTCCTGAAACCAATGATCGGAATGACGAGATTTCGCAATGGCGAGGCGTTATCACAGTGCTATCAGTTTCATATTTTTTTTAGCAATTCAGGACTTACCTTCAGTGAGCTTACAGGCGCAATACAGATTCAGCAATCTCCGTTTTTCAAAAATTATAGCGGCAATGAGACTTGGAAAAAGTCCGCTGAGTCTTCTCAGTCCTGAGCCTGAAAGGTGTGACTTGAGGCTGCGTTGTATTGGCTTTCTTCAGGTTTGCAGCTGTGCGCCCCAGACCAATTTGATAATCACTCTCGTGGCTGTCAATCGTGTTCACTGTGACACCGTCAATCATTCCGTGAGCAAGATGGCATGTTCAAGTGAAACTGCGGTTGTTGCTGTGGTTGAGGCTGTGCAAAAATCATGTATGTCAGAATTTTTTAAGTTTAGACTAGATTAAAGTGGCGCTGCCAAAACATTTTAATGATGCCCTAAGTGTCAAAAATACAACAATGCATATTTAAACATATTAATTTAACTTAAACAAATAAATTTACTGCTTGTTTCAAACAGAAAATATAGCCCAAATGGGACCCATCTAGTTCCCATGTGTGCCGTCCAAGTGGGATGCCCATCTCTTGCCCATGTATATTCTTCTGGGATGCCCATGTGGGGCCCAACACCAACCCAATTGAAAGCCCACTCTAAGCCCATGCCCAGTTGAAGCCCATGTAACCCAAGAAAATCCCATGTGGGCCCCATTTGGACGTGTTGGCTGGGGGGTGGGCCGCTTGGCCGGTCTGGCCCTGCTGGGTCATTGTGGCTGCTCTTGGCTTCGGTGTCCATCGCACATGCATGTTCGTTCAGGGCTTGCCAGCTCCTGTCGAGTCCCACTGTTGAGCGATGTGGGAACCCGCCAGAATGCGCTGAGTCACTTTTCCGACTTATCACTTAAATCACGCCCTTTGTGCATTCCTCCCTCACTCATGCCCTCTGGCGGCCTACTCTTTACTATCAGGACTCCCACAATTCTGGTCTCCAATTCCGATTCTTTGTTTGTGGTTTTGGATGGGATATTGGTTGTTGAGTTCTTGCATCCTAATCGCACTGCTTATCTTGCCCCTCCCCGTTTGTCTTATCTCACCCTGCCTGGCATTTGTCCCCCCCCCCCCCCCCCATTCACTGTGGTGCAGCACTGCCCCCTCTGGCACATATTAGGACAATCCAATAAAGAATGACAGCTTAGCTTCCAGGGGGGGCCGGTGATGGTCACAACAAACGCACAATGTATCAATATATTTTGTTGCAAGACTAAGAATATGCATCAATCTCATAAAAAGTTGACACCCCTTTTGTGATGTTATACGATGAGAATAAATGCAGACCAAAAAAAGAAAGAAAAAAACAACAACCGGACAGACAGCTGTATCATGGTGATAACAGAGACCTGGCTGCATGAAAACCCAGCATGTCAGAATGGGCACCTCCACATCCTCCACCATCGTCCTCAATACTGGTGTTCCTCAGGGCTGTGTGCTGAGTCCAGTCTTGTACACACTGTACACTTATGACTGTGTCGCTACTCACGGCTCCAACACCCTCATCAAATTTGTGAATGATACAACCGTTGTGGGGCTCATCAACAACAGTTATGAGATACCATACAGGGAGGAGGTCCAAGCACTGGCGGCCTGGTGCAGTGACAACCACCTCAACCTCAACACCAACAAGACAAGAGAAGTCATTATTGACTTCCGGAAGTCGAGGACCACACTGCACTCAGGCCTGAGCATCAACGGGGAGGAAGTGGAACGGGTCACCAGGTTTAAGTTTCTTGGCCTGTACATCTCGGAGGACCTGGGCTGGACTGTGAACACCACCCACATCATCAAAAAGGCCCAGCAGCGTCTCTTCTTTCTGAGAACACTGAGGAGGAACAAACTCCCTCCATCTCTGCTGAAAAACTTCTAGCACTGCACAATAGAGAGTGTCCTCACCTATGGCTGTACGGTGTGGTAGGCCAGCTGCACTGCATCTGAAAAGAAACAACTGCAGCGGGTCATCAAGACGGTTCAGTGGATCATCAGCTCCCCACTTCCACGCCTAGAGGAGATCTATTCCAGCCGTCTCCTCCGACGGGCCACAAAGATCTGGGATGACCCCCCCCACCCAGGACACTCTCTATTCACCAGCCTTCCCTCTGGCAGACTCAGAGTCATGAGAGCCCACACCAACAGACTGAGACACAGCTTCGTCCCCATGGCTGTGGAGAGACTGCTGCAAGAACCATGATCCCCCCCCCCCCTCCCCGACTGCCTATTACTGACTATTACAGTCTGTATCTATATTACTGTATCTGCTGGAAATATTCTAAACTGCTGGAAATATTCTAAATATTCTAAACCTTATTATACTATTTATTATATTACATTTTCTGACAAGGACATTGTAGCTGCTACAAGAGATAGCCAAACAGAATTTCATTGTTTTTACAATGACAATAAAGTTTCTTCTTCAATGTAGGAAAGAGTGTCAAAGATGAAGAGCTGGACAGCACCGGGCCCTGACATGATCCATACATACTGGCTGAAGAACTCCATGAAAGCGTGGCAGCACAGATGAACCAGCTGCTAAGGGATGGGACCCACCCAGAATGGTTGACACAGGGTAGGACAGTCCTGATCATGAAAGACCCCCAGAAAGGAACCACCCCATCCAACTACAGACCAATAACCTGTCTCTCCACAATATGGAAGCTCCTGTCAGGCATCATAGCAGCTAAGATAACTAGGCATATGAGCCAATACATGAGCAAGGCACAGAGAGAAACTGGCAGTAACACCAGAGGAGCCAAGCACCACCTACTGATCGACAGAGCAATCGCCCAACACTGCAATAACAGGAAGACCAACCTGTGCACTGCCTGGATTGACTACAAGAAAGCCTATGACTCAATGCCACACACATGCAGAGGTGGGTAGTAACGCGTTACATGTACTCCGTTACATTTACTTGAGTAACTTTTTGGATAAATTCTACTTATAAGAGTAGTTTTAATGCAACATACTTTTTACTTTTACTTGAGTATATTTGTGAAGAAGGAACACTATTTTTACTCCGTTACACTGGGCTTCATTCCGCTCGTTACTTGGATTTTTATTCATCGGTTAATCAATGCACAATCTGTTTATCAGCGAGACTTCTGCCAAAGGCTATGTCACATGACTCTGCTTGACCAATCAAACGTAGCCACTAGTGACGTTTGACTCCATTTCACCAATCAAACGGAGCCATGCAGTCACATAACCGTACATGAACTCTTCGCAGCCTCGCACAGAAGCAAAGTGACTATGCGGGAGCACACACATAAGAATGGGAGTGTAGACGGCAACATTGGCAGAAACAACGGCGTGCGAACCAGAAGAGGCAGAACACCCGTGGCTGTACATGACAACCATGTTCACTATACAGACTACAAAAAAGAACAGCTATATCATGCGCTGTCATCTGTGTCTACCCAAAGTAGTAACATGGTGCCCTCTGTGGCAGACGTGTTTGCTCGCACCGCTCCTGAATGCCGGCGTTTTTGTCTTTAGCCTGAAAAACTCCTTCTTTCCCACTGCCATCAGACCCCTAAACCGCCGACAGGAGTCATAACTATCATCACTACCTCAGACCGTGTTACACATCCAGTCTGCACATGATTTTTGCACATACAAAGTTTTTGCACCTACAATTTGTTGCACTACAGTTTCTTGCTGCCTTAATTTATCTTTATCTTTTGTACATATATATATTTTTTCCCTTGTTTATATATTCCTTTTATATTTTTTCATCTATATTGTTTACTTTTTATCTATTTAAATTGAGTGTGGATTTAGTTGTATATTTTTTCTGGCATTCATTGCAGTCAGCAAAGGAAGAATTTCATTGTACAGGGAAACATGTTTCCTCACTGTACATATGACAATAAACACTTTGAATTGAACTGAACATGTTGACATTTCACTCTACAAGAACTCCACTTTGAACTTGAGAAGAGTTTTGAAATGACTAAATTATATGTTCCACTAATTTTCATTCAGCATAACAAACACCTAGTCTCTTGCTTACTGATTTTTAAACCTCATTCCAAATAATGTTTGAAGAGTTCAAACAGTGCTCAAATGCTGTTATAAGGCACTGGTTTCAAAAATGTTGTTATGAAAAAGAATGACAGTCTGACAGAAGAGAATGTTTTGAAAGGAGGATATGTTTTGAAACTACAAAATTGGTAACAAAGGATTTATTATTGTTTCTCGTGGCTGAATTTGCCTTAATTTATGCTATTTTGTAAAGATTTCATTTACTATTTTAGTTATAGGTGTATTGTTTGGCAACATCTGAATTTGTACATTGCTATTTTATATTTATGTCTATTTGATTACATTCATGCCTTGATTATTAAAACAACAAATCAGAAGTTACTCAGCAGTTACTCAGTACTTGAGTAGTTTTATCACTAAATACTTTATTACTCTTACTCAAGTAATTATTTGGATGACTACTTTTTACTTTTACTTGAGTCATATTATTCTTAAGTAACAATACTCTTACTTGAGTACAATTTTTGGCTACTCTACCCATCTCTGCACACATGGATACTGGAATGTCTGGAACTATACAAGAAACAGGACACTAACAGCCTTCATAAAGAACTCAATGGGAATGTGGAGAACAACCCCAGAAGCCAACTCAAAGCAAAACTCAAAGCAAAAGTCAACATCAAATGTAGCATATACCAAGGGGATGCACTGTCACCACTGCTGTTCTGCATAGGCCTAAATTCCCTCAGTCAGATCATCAAGAAGACTGGCTACGGATACCAATTCCGAAGTGGAGTAACAATCAGCCACCTGCTCTACGTGGATGACATCAAGCTGTGCGCCAAGAACGAGCGAGAAATTGACTCACTGATCCTCACCACCAGGATCTTCAGCAAGGACATAGGGATGTCATTTGGATTAGACAAGTGTGGCTGGATGGTATCAAAGAGAGGTAAGATGTTTAGAAGTGAGGGAGTTGACCTACTAGAGGGTAACACAGGAGATATCCAGGACAGCTACAAGTACCTTGGGATCCCACAGGCTAATGGAAATCATGAGGAGGCTGCAAGGAAGTCGACCACAATGAAATACCTCCAGAGAGTAAGGCAAGTCCTGAGGAGTCAACCGAATGGTAAGAACAAGGTCAGAGGAATCAACATGTACGCACCCAGCTGGGATCATAAGCTGGCCAAAGGAGGAGATAGAAGCCACAGATATCAAGACAAGAAAGCTCTTCGCCATGCATGGAGGGTTCCACCCCAAGTCTAGCACCCTGAGGTTATACACTAAGCAGAAAGAGGGAGGCCGAGGACTAGTGAGCATCAGAGCCACTATCCAGGATGAAACGTCCAAAATCCAGGAATACATCAAGAAGATGGCCCCAAAGGATGAACTGCTAAGTGAATGCCTCAGACAACAGAAACCGGATGAGGGCAAAGAGGTGGAGGAGCAAACAACATGGAGGGGCAAGCCCCTGCAGGGTGCATACCACTGTCAGATAGCGGAAGTGGCTGATATCAAGAAGACCTACCAGTGGCTGGAGAATGCTGGACTGACAGATAGCACAGAGGCACTAATCATCGCAGCACAAGAACAGGCCCTAAGCACAAGGGCCATAGAGGCCAGGGTCTACCACAGCAGATCAGACCCAAGGTGCAGGCTGTGCAAAGATGTCCCTGAGACTGTCCAGCACATGGTGGCAGGATGTAAGATGCAGGCAGGATCAGCGTACACGGAGGTGGCTGGGATAGTGTACAGGGACATCTGTACCCAGTATGGACTTGAAATACCCAAATCCCGATGGGACGTGCCACCGAAGGTGGTTGGGAACATCAGGGCTAAGATCCAGTGGGACTTCAGCCTCCAGACTGACAAACAGCTGCTGGCTAACCAACCAGACAGAGTGGTGGTTGACAAACACCAGAAGAGGGCAGTGGTGGTAAATGTGGCAATACCAGCTGACTATATGTATGTATATATATATATATATATATATATACGTATATATACATATATATATATATACATATATATATATATATATATGTATATATATATATATATGTATATATATCAGTGGCGGCTGCAGGTCTTTCAAACAGAGGAAGCTCACTTTAAATTTACATCATAAAATTTGTCATATTTTAGTGAGGCAGTAACTTATAAAAGGAACATTTAATTGAAGCCGTTTTTCAACCACACACATGCCATAGAACCACAGCAAAACACACCTCAAAGATTTTCAGATGGGTTTAAACACCTGAACGGCACTCTGTCAGAAGACTCCACTTGCAAAATCCGCGATGGGACTGAGCTGAGCTGTCAAGTGATGGTGTATATCTCAAAATAGCTGTCAATCAAAACGGGATTCAGCCTTTCGAGCTCCTCCAATCATCATGTGGAAGCTCAGCGTCCAGCCCTGCCGAGGCCCGCCCACAGCTCCATTCACCCCCAGAAATGCTGAGCGTCCGGGGGCAGGACAAAATCGTGGCATTTATTCAATGACCGTCAAGTTTTGAGGCAATGAAAAAAACTGTTCCATGCAGTCTCATTGAAGTGCATGGACGCTCAGCTTCTATGGGCAAATGCACTGACCATAGACCGTATAAGAAAACGGCGCTACGGGAATGTATGAGAAGTTAACAACATCGCGTCAGTCGATTTGTGAAAAGTAGCTGAATCTGAACGAACTCGTCTTCGAGATGAATGTGTTCTAACGCATTTGTAGTCAATGAAATGTTAACACAACTGTACATATTTGACCATACAATTTTTGATATTTTAGGGGAAGCTGAGCTTCCCTTGCAGTCTTAGCAAAATCGCCTCTGATATATACATACATATATATATATATACATACATATATATATATATATACATGTATATATATAGATATATATATAGATATAGATAGATAGATATACAGAGGCAGTCCTGGCTACTTTTACGGCCTGGCCAGCATTTATAGTGTTTACAAAAATAAAAATTTATGCAAGAATGCACACATACACCCCCCCCCCCCCCCCCCCCCCCTCACATACACACACCTGATGAGTCCTGCACAGAACATGTGGCTGAGGAGGTAGATGGCTCATCATAAAACTCCAGGACCATCTCTGAGGAGGCCTGGGCCTGTGTGGCTGCAGAGGTAGATGGCTCCTCATTTTGACCAGTGGGTGTGCCAAAATATTTCAGAAGTGACCCTGAATTTACAATTAAGATACAATATGTAAGTTAGATCACACTTAATATGCAGCAATCACCCAATTAAAATAAACCATAATGCACAATTTATTAACATTTGTTAACAGCCTATTAACTAAGCATAACACACTACAAATTATTCAAAAAGCTATATCACATATACCTTACAAAATGCCATGTCAGTGTATATTACAAGTTATTTAAGTTAGCACTGACCCATGTATAGCATTAAAAATTCCACAGTTAGGACGTATTGTTTACCAAATCCCTAGACTAACAGGCCTGTGTGAACTTGCACTTGTGTTGCAAACACAGACTAGTCTATGGTTGAAATTAATTGCATGACATGATGCCTCAAATTCTAATAGTGGTTCAGCAAAACTAAAAACCAAATACAGTCGTCTTCTGTGGCTAAGTAAGAAGCAACAGAAGATGACCTATAGGCTATTTATTAGCAAGAGGCTAATAAATAGCCTTTAGGCTACTGTTTCATTACATGCACAATTAACGCCACTCATAGAGACCTGCATACCTTTATCTTTTGCCCGTTTCTCCTCTTCTTCTTTTCTTCTTTTTTGAAACTGGGCACCTGATGGCTTCTTTGGTCTTTTATCCATGATTAACTCGACTCGACAACACCTTTGTTCCACCGTCCGTCAAACACCCAGAGTCAAGACTGACATGATGTAAACCAATTCAGGTAGATGCATGCACCGATTCGTGTTTTTTTTAATACTTTAAAAAAAATACCTTTTCACATAACACAATAAATTACATGTAGCTATGAGGGTCTATATTAATTTTATGAATTAAATACAATTTATTTGGAGGCAGTTTGTGTTGTGTGGCCTGGGATCATCATGAAGGTATAATATAAACGGAGATCCATCATCCAGAGGTCAGTCTATCCCTCACCCCCTCCCTCCTTCCCCCTTGCTCTTCCTCTGAGGCTCACTCACACACAACCTCTACAGTCGCGATCCCCCGCCGGCCCACCCCTCCCTCTTACACACACACAACCTGTATACATGACTCTCAGCAGCAAGTTGACGTGATAGGGGCGCCCCAGGGCCCACTCCACTAACTTGATGTGGAAATGAGCGGTAGTCCAGAAAACTGGCGGGCCTTTTTTTTTTGGAGGGCGCTCATGCGCCCTCACATAGATTACGCCCTGGGCAGTCGCCCACATTGCCCATAGCAAAAACCGTCCTTGTACATATATATGTATATATATGCTACATAAAGGTGCTATGCTATAAATATCTTGAAATTTTGATACTTTAATTATCGAAACACCCAATACACAGAGAAATGCACCCAGTCCGTATTCAGAAACTGTGCCTTTGAATGAGTTGTCAAATTTTTGTAAAGCTGTGATGTCACAACTATACTATAGACTGAATCACTGTGATGCTGCACTTCCAGGTGGACAATTGATTTCAGTTGTGGAGATATGTGAAATCAGCAAACTTGTTAATTTCTGTTGTCATTTTCATTTATGACTGTATTATTTAAAGATATAAAGTTAAACACTGTGGTCTGACCTATCTGACGTTTCGGTTGTGCTTATTTTATGCAATGTGCTGCTTTACTGTCATCTTTGATTCACCAAATCTACTAGCATGGAAGCTTGAAATATTTTCACCACTTTACCTTGAGACAGTGTTAGACTAGTACTTCCCGTGTTCTGGTGGTAAAGCAGTGAAAAATATTACAGTACACTGATATGGATATTTTGGGTGGGCCTTTTTTAGGTAGCTAAAAACTAACCAAATGAGGCAGCATCTGCTCAGCACTGTTTGATTTTATGGATGTGAAGTGGGGATTTTCTACCAGAAAAGCATTTAAAAAGCATTTTGATTCGGTTTCTATAAACGTAGAAATTGCCACTACACTGCTGTTAACGGTCATTTCCCAACTGCAATGACAGTGCAGAGACACCGGGTGTTTCTCAAAGGCTGTGCAGCAAAATGGGCTAAAAACCTTGACAAAAAACAACAAAAGACGGACTTCTAATGTAAGTAATACCCAATTTATTGAGTTAGAATCCTGTCCTTATTTACAAACATTTCTGTTTTAGAATGTATGCAGCCTGTTATATAGAGATTAATTAATACAGTTTTTGTTTAGCCACAAAAAAAGGAAATACATGGGATTTATATCTTACACTTATATCTGCAGGGACAGATGAGTAGGCACTATTCATCAACTTATATGATATACTATATATATGAGTTAATATATTACCTGGCCTCACCTGTGAACAGCACCATTTGCCTATTCAGTGAAAAGTAGGATTACCCCTCCTACTGCCACCTCTTCCCAAAACAACCAGACACATTTTTAGATAGCCATTTAACTGTCAAAATCAATGCTATAGATGAAAGTGTTAATGCTTCATACTTTCCTGAAAAGTTACAGAAACTCCTCAACTGACCTAAAAAAACATTACAATATTAAGCTCAGGTTTTATGCATTGTAGCAAAATTAAAAAACTAACTTTTACAAAAGTTCATTTAGCCCACCAGTTTTGTGGGTTTTAAAAAAAAAAAGTAAAGTATAATCCAGAAATATTTTTTCCCTAAAAGTCATGTGACTCTGGAAATACTGCTTACATTTATTCAAATAGTACAACATTATAGTACAACAGTACAACATTAGAGAGCCCAAAATTATCACAGTACCCTGAAACCCCCTCTGCTGAGGGTAAATGATGACATGTCAGTCCAAAAAAACACCAGTAAAAATTAACAGCCTCCTCCCAAATGAAAAAAGGAGGATAGTTCAAATTTGTGATGCTGGCTATAAAGTCTGGAGCTTCTCCATAGTCACTGAATTGAGAAAGATGTTCGAGATGACACTAGGAGCACTCAGGGGAATGTTCTGAGTATATGGGGACTTTGTTGTTTCAGAACTGAAACACTGCAATAGAATAAGACTCATTTGGATATAAAAAAAGAAAACCAACATCCTATGGGTCCACAAAATCACTGTCCCATTAACTGCCTATGGAGCAGTTCCAGACTTTCAGAGCTAGTTCAGACTTTTGAAGTGGGGTTATATGAGGTGCTTATTAGCAATGGTCGGTAGATAATCAATCAATCTTTATTTTTCAGACTCAAAGAGGGTCCATAAAAGAACAAGTAACAGACAGATAGACAGAACAGAGAACAGAAAATGCTACAAATGTAGTCCATGTAAACAGTCTCTCCAGTGCCTCCAGATCACAGAGCTGTAACTGACACTGCTCTGATCAGGTCTAATAAAAACACTTATAATTTCGTTTTGTGAGTCCATGAGTCTCATTATGAATACAACATTTCTTGTAAGAGCCTTTAATGTGGACACGTTATTCTGCACAAACAGCAGACTGGCACTTGTCCAGCGAGGGACCCTCAATAGGAGCCTAAAAGCATCATTGTATGCTACCTGAAGTTTATTAGGGGGCCAAGCCCGCGGGGCCCGGGGAATGTGAATGCAAAGCATACGCGTTTCCCAGTACCAGCGGTGCTGGGAACCCTATTGTTTTTGTTCAGATTTTTAGGGGGCCAAGCCCGCAGGGCCCGGGGAACGCGAATGCAAAGCATACGCATTTCCCAGGACCAGCGGTGCTGGGAACCCTGTTGTTTTTGTTCGGATTTTTATTATTAGGGCCCGAGCACGTACCGTGCGAGGACCCTATTGTTTTCCTTAGGATTATTATTATTATTATTATTAGGGCCCGAGCACGTACCGTGCGAGGACCCTATTGTTTTCCTTAGGATTATTAGGGCCCGAGCACGTACCGTGCGAGGACCCTATTGTTTTCCTTAGGATTATTATTATTATTAGGGCCCGAGCACATACCGTGCGAGGACCCTATTGTTTTCCTTAGGATTATTAGGGCCCGAGCACCTAGCGGTGCGAGGACCCTATTGAAATGCAAGGAATTATTATTATTCTTTTTCTTAACTAAAATGAATTGCCTTTTTGGGGACCTTAACATTCTCAAAAACTCATGAAACTTCACAGACTCATCAGAAGTGCGAAAACTGGGCAAGTTTTGGGGTTTCATGATAATCTGCAAAGGAATGGCTCAGTAGCGCCCCCTAAAAATATTCTACGGAACAGCCCCTGAAGGTAGTTTAACCTACGTGTCTGAAACTTGGTAGAGATTTTGTCCGATCGACTTCAAACTTGGTCTGTCCCACCTACATAAGTTGAAGACCAAAAGTTATCAAAAAAATTGACTTTTCGTCACACCGTGTGACCGTTGTGGGACCTCAAACTTCGCTACAAACAGGAAGTAATATTATAACACAGGAAGTAGTTTATAACTCCAGCATACATTGTCCAATCTTCCCCAAACTTCACAGGATTGATGACAGTCCCACTCCGAAGAGATCTACATGTCAATAATTTGTGATTAATATAGCGCCCCCTACTGGTAATAGAAAATGTCATGTTTTACACTTTGAAGCACATCTCCTCCAAAGTTGACCACATCAACGTCAAACTTGGGGAAATTATCCATAAGGCCTTGATGATGCTTTCTATTGAATACTGTGAGTTTTCGTCAAAGGGCGTGACCATGGCGTGGCGGGGAACTTTGATGTTTCGCCATAATGACAAAAGTAGCTGTAACTTGACTCTACGTGGACATATCTTTCCAAAACTTCACACATATGATAACAGTCCAGCCCTGAAAACATCTACAGAGGAAATTTGAATCAGCATCATAGCGCCACCTACTGGCGGCAGAAAGTTACTTTTTTCATTCTTTCATGTCCTTCTTCTACCAGGTTCACCCGACCCACCTCAATTTTGCAGATCCATAGTCCCAAGACCTTGGTGATGATCAAACCAGAACCTTTTGAGGTTTCGTACAACGCTGTCACCGTGGCGCCACCTCATTCGCCATAAAACACGAGGTTCTTTTTGAGGGGCAAGGCATACTTGAAAACTCACGAAACTTGGCACACCCATCACAAGGCCCAAATTGTGTTGTCTGCTATGCTTTTTGTGTTTTGATGTGCCAAGATGCCTCAACAGCGCCCCCTACAATTTTTCGATGAAGCAGCCCCCGAAGCTTGTTTCACCTACATGTATGAAACTTGGTAGGCATATGTAACACTCCAAGACGTACAAAAAAGCCTCTTGGAGTTATGCTCCAAACCCAACCGGAAGTCCGCCATTTTGAATTTACTTGTGCCACTTTTGTGCATTTTGGGTGATTTCCAGTAGACGTAAATGAACGAACTTGTCCTAGAGTTTTTATCCAATCCACTTCAAACTCGGTCTGTCCCACCCCAAGACCGTGAAGACGAAAAGTTATCAAACGTTTCAGGTTTTCGTCAAACGCTGTCTCCGTGGCCCTGCCTTCTTCGCCATAAATCACGAAATTGTAACTACTCCTACAGATTTTATCCCATCAACTTCTTACTTGGTCTGTCCCACCTCCAGACATTGATGAAGAAAAGTTATCAAAAACTGGACTTGTTGTCACACCATGTGACCGTGGCAGGGCCTCAAACTTTGGGGACTCGCCACAAAACAGGAAGTTGTGTATGACTCCATCATCCATGGTCCAATCTTCCCCAAACTTCACAGGATTGATGACAGTCCTGCTCTGAAGGGACCTCCATGTGAATAATTTGTGATAAATATAGCGCCCCCTACTGGTAAGAGAAAATTTCATGTTTTATATTTTGAAGTATAACTCCCAAGACTTGGCCAGATCCACCTCAATCTTGGTCAGTCTATCCGTCACATGTAGAAGATGTTTTATTGTGAACACTGTAAGTTTGCATCAAAGGGCGTGGCCATGACGTGGCGGCAAACTTTGATGTTTCGCCATGATAACAAAAGTTGTGTAGCTTGACTCTACATAGACATATCTTTCCAAAACTTCACACATATGATAAAAGTCCAGCCCTGAAAACATCTACAGAGAAATTTTTAATCAGCCTCATAGCGCCACCTAGTGGCGTCTGTAAGTTACTGCTTTCATTCTTTCATGTCTGTCTTCTACCAAGTTAACCACAACCACCTCAATTTTGCTGAGACATAGTCCCAGACCTTGATGATGATCACACCAGAAGCTTTTGAGTTTTTGTCAAACACTGTCACTGTGGCAACGCCTTATTCGCCATAAAACACAAAGTTGTTTTTGAGGGGTAAGGGATGCTTGTAATGTCATGAAACTTGGTACACATACAAGAAGTTCCGATGTGTGTTGTGTGATGTGATTTATCTGCTTTGATGTGCCAACATGGCTCAACGGCGCCCCCTACAATTTTTCAAAAAAGCAGCCCCCGACGCTGGTTTGACCTACATCTATGAAACTTGGTACGTACATGCATCACTGAAACACGTACAAAAAAGGCTCTTGCAACCATGAGCCAAACCCAACAGGAAGTCCGCCATTTTGAATTTGCTTGTAAGTGGTTCACAAAATCACCATACATGTTCCAATCTTCCCCAAACTTCACAGGATTGATGACAGTCCTGCCCTGAACACATCTATACGCCAATACTTGGTTATTAGTACAGCGCCACCTACTGGCAAAATAACATGTCCTCGTATGATTTGAGGGATATGACGTGTAACTCTAACGTGAGGGGTCTGCCTTCGACAGGAATGAAGGGCCGCATCGGCCGGCGTCCTGCCAGCACCCTTGAGTTGCGTGAAGGTGCGAGGGCCCGTTCATCGCTGCTTGCAGCTTTAATTATTAGGGCCCGAGCACCTAGCGGTGCGAGGACCCTATTGAAATGCAAGGAATTATTATTATTAGGGCCCGAGCACCTAGCGGTGCGAGGACCCTATTGAAATGCAAGGAATTATTATTATTAGGGCCCGAGCACCTAGCGGTGCGAGGACCCTATTGAAATGCAAGGAATTATTATTATTCTTCTTCTTCTTAACTAAAATGAATTGCCTTTTTGGGGACCTTAACATGCTCAAAAACTCATGAAACTTCACAGACTCATCAGAAGTGCGAAAACTGGGCAAGTTTTGGGGTTTCATGATAATCTGCAAAGGAATGGCTCAGTAGCGCCCCCTAAAAATTTTCTACGGAACAGCCCCTGAAGGTAGTTTAACCTACGTGTCTGAAACTTGGTAGGCATATGTAACACACCAAGACGTACAAAAAAGCCTCTTGGGCCCATGCCCTAAACCCAACAGGAAGTCGGCCATTTTGAATTGAATGTGCAATTTTCATGCATTTTTGGCCATTTGCAGGGGTCGTAAATGAACGATCTCCTCCTAGAGATTTTGTCCGATCGACTTCAAACTTGGTCTGTCCCACCTACATAAGTTGAAGACAAAAGTTATCAAAAGCTTGAGTTTTCGTCACACCGTGTGGCCGTTGTGGGACCTCAAACTTCGCTACAAACAGGAAGTAGTATTATAACACAGGAAGTAGTTTATAACTCCAGCATACATTGTCCAATCTTCCCCAAACTTCACAGGATTGATGACAGTCCCGCTCTGAAGACATCTACATGTCAATAATTTGTGATTGATATAGCGCCCCCTACTGGTAGTATAAAATGTCATGTTTTACACTTTGAAGCACATCTCGTCCAAAGTTGAACACATCAACGTCAAACTTGGGGAAATTATCCAAAAGGCATTGATGATGCTTTCTATTGAATACTGTGAGTTTTCGTCAAAGGGCATGACCTTGGCGTGGCGGGGAACTTTGATGTTTCGCCATGATGACAAAAGTTGCTGTAACTTGACTCTACGTGGACATATCTTTCCAAAACTTCACACATATGATAACAGTCCAGCCCTGAAAACATCTACAGAGGAAATTTGAATCAGCGTCATAGCGCCACCTACTGGCGGCAGAAAGTTACTTTTTTCATTCTTTCATGTCCCTCTTCTACCAGGTTCACCCGACCCACCTTAATTTTGCGGATACATAGTCCCAAGACCTTGGTGATGATCAAACCAGAACCTTTTGAGGTTTCGTACAACGCTGTCACCGTGGCGCCACCTCATTCGCCATAAAACACGAGGTTCTTTTTGAGGGGCAAGGGATACTTGAAAACTCACGAAACTTGGCACACCCATCACAAGGCCCAAATTGTGTTGTCTGATATGCTTTTTGTGTTTTGATGTGCCAAGATGCCTCAACAGCGCCCCCTACAATTTTTGGATGAAGCAGCCCCCGAAGCTTGTTTCACTTACATGTATGAAACTTGGTAGGCATATGTAACACTCCAAGACGTACAAAAAAGCCTCTTGGAGTTATGCTCCAAACCCAACCGGAAGTCCGCCATTTTGAATTTACTTGTGCCACTTTTGTGCATTTTGGGCGATTTCCAGTAGACGTAAATGAATGAACTTGTCCTAGAGTTTTTATCCAATCCACTTCAAACTCGGTCTGTCCCACCCCAAGACCGTGAAGACGAAAAGTTATCAAACGTTTCAGGTTTTCGTCAAACGCTGTCTCTGTGGCCCCGCCTTCTTCGCCATAAACCACGAAATTGTAACTACTCCTACAGATTTTATCCCATCAACTTCTTACTTGGTCTGTCCCACCTCCAGACATTGATGAAGAAAAGTTATCAAAAACTGGACTTGTTGTCACACCATGTGACCGTGGCAGGGCCTCAATCTTTGGGGACTCGCCACAAAACAGGAAGTTGTGTATGACTCCATCATCCATGGTCCAATCTTCCCCAAACTTCACAGGATTGATGACAGTCCTGCTCTGAAGAGATCTCCATGTGAATAATTTGTGATAAATACAGCGCCCCCTAATGGTAAGAGAAAATTTCATGTTTTATATTTTGAAGTATAACTCCCAAGACTTGGCCAGATCCACCTCAATCTTGGTCAGTCTATCCGTCACATGTAGAAGATGTTTTATTGTGAACACTGTAAGTTTGCATCAAAGGGCGTGGCCATGACGTAGCGGCAAACCTTGATGTTTCGCCAGGATAACAAAAGTTGTGTAGCTTGACTCTACGTGGACATATCTTTCCAAAACTTCACACATATGATAAAAGTCCAGCCCTGAAAACATCTACCGAGAAATTTTTAATCAGCCTCATAGCGCCACCTAGTGGCATCTGTAAGTTACTGCTTTCATTCTTTCATGTCTCTCTTCTACCAAGTTAACCACAACCACCTCAATTTTGCGTAGACATAGTCCCAAGACTTTGATGATGATCACACCAGAAGCTTTTGAGGTTTCAGCAAACACTGTCAATGTGGCAACGCCTTATTCGCCATAAAACACGAAGTTGTTTTTGAGGGGTAAGGGATGCTTGTAATGTCATGAAACTTGGTACACATACAAGAAGTTCCGATGTGTGTTGTGTGATGTGATTTATCTGCTCTGATGTGCCAACATGGCTCAACAGCGCCCCCTACAATTTTTCAAAAAAGCAGCCCCCGACGCTGGTTTGACCTACATCTATGAAACTTGGTACATACATGCATCACTGAAAGACGTACAAAAAAGGCTCTTGCAACCATGTGCCAAACCCAACAGGAAGTCCGCCATTTTGAATTTGCTCGTAAGTGGTTCACAAAATCACCATACATGTTCCAATCTTCCCCATACTTCACAGGATTGATGACAGTCCTGCCCTGAACACATCTATACGCCAATACTTGGTTATTAGTACGGCGCCACCTACTGGCAAAATAACATGTCCTCGTATGATTTGAGGGATATGACGTGTAACTCCAACGTGAGGGGTCTGCCTTCGACAGGAATGAACGGCCGCATCGGCCGGTGTCCTGCCAGCACCCTCGAGTTGCGTGAAGGTGCGAGGGCCCGTTCATCGCTGCTTGCAGCTTTAATTATTATTATTTATTTATTTTTTCGCTTAATTGCATTTTTGGGGGCTTTAACATATTCAAAAACTCACCAAATTTGACGTGCACATTCGTCTAGGGGACATTTATGTGTACGCAAAATCTCAACGATGCCAGTTGCAAAATAGCGAAATGGCGCCCCCTAGAATGGTTCAATCGGCTCCGACCGCCAGCCCGTTTGACCAAATTTCTCGAAATTCGGGGGGGTCGTGTATCATCCCAAGACGCACAAAAATGCGCAGTTGGACTTTTTTCTAAAACCAACAGGAAGCCGGCTATTTTGATTTGAATATTCCATTTTTTACCGATTTTGGCGATTTGATAGTGTGCTCTCAGAGCTATCTCCTCCTAGACGGTTTATTGGATCGGCTTCAAATTTGCCGTGCTGCAACTAGACCACATGATGATCAAAAGTTATTAAAAGATCTTTCCCTCGTTAAACGGTTTGGCCGTCAGATGGCGGCGAAGTTTGATGTCTCAAAAAAAAAAACCCCCAAAAACCCAGAATTGCTACTACTTGGGCGTGAAAGGTCCAATCGGCACAAAACTTGCTGGGTATGATCGTAGTCCCGCCCTGAACACGTCTACATCAAAAAATTCCCCTGTTCTCAAAGCGCCCCCTGCTGGCGACAGGAAAAGTGATTTTTTACACTTTGAGGTGCAGCTCTGAGCACGTTCAGCATATCCAACTCAAATTTGGTTAGAAAGGCCTCAACACGTTGTTAATGCTACATGATGAAGATTGTGATGTATCGTCAAACGGTGTTGCGCCCAGAGGGCGGCGAAGTCGATGCTTCGCCAAAACGTAGGAAAGTGGCCTTAACTTCAGTGTCCTTGGGCATATCTGCCTGAAACTTCACATGTGTGTTAAGAGTCCAGCCCTGACAATGTCATGTGAATTTCGTTGATGGGCGTGGTCAAATGGCTTGGCCACGCCCTTTAAACATCAGCCCCTGCGGCACGTTTCACTGACATGCATGAAAATTGGTACACATATGTATCACATCCAGACGCACAAAAAAGTCTCTTGGACCCATTGGCCAAACCCAACAGGAAGTCGGCCATTTTGAATTTAATGGTCATTTTTGGCGTTTTCCACGTGTTGTATTTTAATGAACTCCACCTACAGGATGCATCAGAACAACTTCAAAATCATTGTGTGCCATCTAGACAAAGGTGTAATCAAAACTTAGAAGCAGATTTTTGCATCGTGAAACGGTTTGGCCGTCAGGTGGCGGCGAAGTTTGATGTCTCGCCATAAAACACGAAATTAGTATAACTTTGGCATACATTGTCCATTCTTCACCAAACTTCACATGTTTGTTAACAGTCCAGACCTGAATGTATAGTATGAGGTTCATCAATAAGCGTGGCCGTATGGCTTGGCCTTGCCCCTTAAAGCGCAATGTCCCCCATAACAACTTTCACAGACGTACACGAAAATCAGTATGCACATGTATCGTGTCCAGACGCACAAAAAAGCCTCTTGCACATGTAGGCCACACCCGACAGGAAGTCGGCCATTTTGAAATTTACAGTCATTTTTGGCGTTTTCCACGTGTTGTATTTTAATGATCTCCTCCTCCAGAAATGAATCAATTAACTCCAAAACTGGTGTGTACCATCTACACAAGTGTGTGATCAAAACATATTAAGAGAATTGCTCAGCATGGAACGGTGTGGCTGTGACATGGCGTCGACACTTGATGTCTCACCATGAAACACGATATTGCTATAACATGGGATCTAATGGTCGAATCTGCTACAAACTTCACATGTATGATAATAGTCCTGGCATGAACACACCCAAATGACGCTCAGGAGTCAGAGTCATAGCGCCACCCAGTGGAGACGGGAAGTCGCAACGCATTGGTTCCTAGACTGTCCGAAGGAGGCGAACATTCAGCGCCTCGTCTGACGGTCGACCTCTGGCGAGACGGTGGCGGCCGCGCCAGGCCCCGAGTTGCATGGGGTGCGAGGGCCCGTTCAACGCTGCTTGCAGCTTTAATTAGGGCCCGAGCACGTACCGTGCGAGGACCCTATTGAAATTGAAGGAATTATTATTATTAGGGCCCGAGCACGTACCGTGCGAGGACCCTATTGTTTTCCTTAGGATTATTATTAGGGCCCGAGCACGTACCGTGCGAGGACCCTATTGTTTTCCTTAGGATTATTATTATTATTATTATTAGGGCCCGAGCACGTACCGTGCGAGGACCCTATTGTTTTCCTTAGGATTATTATTATTATTATTATTATTATTAGGGCCCGAGCACCTAGCGGTGCGAGGACCCTATTGAAATGCAAGGAATTATTATTATTATTATTATTATTCTTCTTCTTAACTAAAATGAATTGCCTTTTTGGGGACCTTAACATGCTCAAAAACTCATGAAACTTCACAGACTCATCAGAAGTGCGAAAACTGGGCAAGTTTTGGGGTTTCATGATAATCTGCAAAGGAATGGCTCAGTAGCGCCCCCTAAAAATTTTCTACGGAACAGCCCCTGAAGGTAGTTTAACCTACGTGTCTGAAACTTGGTAGGCATATGTAACACACCAAGACGTACAAAAAAGCCTCTTGGGCCCATGCCCTAAACCCAACAGGAAGTCGGCCATTTTGAATTGAATGTGCAATTTTCATGCATTTTTGGCCATTTGCAGGGGTCGTAAATGAACGATCTCCTCCTAGAGATTTTGTCCGATCGACTTCAAACTTGGTCTGTCCCACCTACATAAGTTGAAGACAAAAAGTTATCAAAAGCTTGAGTTTTCGTCACACCGTGTGGCCGTTGTGGGACCTCAAACTTCGCTACAAACAGGAAGTAGTATTATAACACAGGAAGTAGTTTATAACTCCAGCATACATTGTCCAATCTTCCCCAAACTTCACAGGATTGATGACAGTCCCGCTCTGAAGACATCTACATGTCAATAATTTGTGATTGATATAGCGCCCCCTACTGGTAGTATAAAATGTCATGTTTTACACTTTGAAGCACATCTCGTCCAAAGTTGAACACATCAACGTCAAACTTGGGGAAATTATCCAAAAGGCATTGATGATGCTTTCTATTGAATACTGTGAGTTTTCGTCAAAGGGCATGACCTTGGCGTGGCGGGGAACTTTGATGTTTCGCCATGATGACAAAAGTTGCTGTAACTTGACTCTACGTGGACATATCTTTCCAAAACTTCACACATATGATAACAGTCCAGCCCTGAAAACATCTACAGAGGAAATTTGAATCAGCGTCATAGCGCCACCTACTGGCGGCAGAAAGTTACTTTTTTCATTCTTTCATGTCCCTCTTCTACCAGGTTCACCCGACCCACCTTAATTTTGCGGATACATAGTCCCAAGACCTTGGTGATGATCAAACCAGAACCTTTTGAGGTTTCGTACAACGCTGTCACCGTGTCGCCACCTCATTCGCCATAAAACACGAGGTTCTTTTTGAGGGGCAAGGGATACTTGAAAACTCACGAAACTTGGCACACCCATCACAAGGCCCAAATTGTGTTGTCTGATATGCTTTTTGTGTTTTGATGTGCCAAGATGCCTCAACAGCGCCCCCTACAATTTTTCGATGAAGCAGCCCCCGAAGCTTGTTTCACTTACATGTATGAAACTTGGTAGGCATATGTAACACTCCAAGACGTACAAAAAAGCCTCTTGGAGTTATGCTCCAAACCCAACCGGAAGTCCGCCATTTTGAATTTACTTGTGCCACTTTTGTGCATTTTGGGCGATTTCCAGTAGACGTAAATGAATGAACTTGTCCTAGAGTTTTTATCCAATCCACTTCAAACTCGGTCTGTCCCACCCCAAGACCGTGAAGACGAAAAGTTATCAAACGTTTCAGGTTTTCGTCAAACGCTGTCTCTGTGGCCCCGCCTTCTTCGCCATAAACCACGAAATTGTAACTACTCCTACAGATTTTATCCCATCAACTTCTTACTTGGTCTGTCCCACCTCCAGACATTGATGAAGAAAAGTTATCAAAAACTGGACTTGTTGTCACACCATGTGACCGTGGCAGGGCCTCAATCTTTGGGGACTCGCCACAAAACAGGAAGTTGTGTATGACTCCATCATCCATGGTCCAATCTTCCCCAAACTTCACAGGATTGATGACAGTCCTGCTCTGAAGAGATCTCCATGTGAATAATTTGTGATAAATACAGCGCCCCCTAATGGTAAGAGAAAATTTCATGTTTTATATTTTGAAGTATAACTCCCAAGACTTGGCCAGATCCACCTCAATCTTGGTCAGTCTATCCGTCACATGTAGAAGATGTTTTATTGTGAACACTGTAAGTTTGCATCAAAGGGCGTGGCCATGACGTAGCGGCAAACCTTTGATGTTTCGCCAGGATAACAAAAGTTGTGTAGCTTGACTCTACGTGGACATATCTTTCCAAAACTTCACACATATGATAAAAGTCCAGCCCTGAAAACATCTACCGAGAAATTTTTAATCAGCCTCATAGCGCCACCTAGTGGCATCTGTAAGTTACTGCTTTCATTCTTTCATGTCTCTCTTCTACCAAGTTAACCACAACCACCTCAATTTTGCGTAGACATAGTCCCAAGACTTTGATGATGATCACACCAGAAGCTTTTGAGGTTTCAGCAAACACTGTCAATGTGGCAACGCCTTATTCGCCATAAAACACGAAGTTGTTTTTGAGGGGTAAGGGATGCTTGTAATGTCATGAAACTTGGTACACATACAAGAAGTTCCGATGTGTGTTGTGTGATGTGATTTATCTGCTCTGATGTGCCAACATGGCTCAACAGCGCCCCCTACAATTTTTCAAAAAAGCAGCCCCCGACGCTGGTTTGACCTACATCTATGAAACTTGGTACATACATGCATCACTGAAAGACGTACAAAAAAGGCTCTTGCAACCATGTGCCAAACCCAACAGGAAGTCCGCCATTTTGAATTTGCTCGTAAGTGGTTCACAAAATCACCATACATGTTCCAATCTTCCCCATACTTCACAGGATTGATGACAGTCCTGCCCTGAACACATCTATACGCCAATACTTGGTTATTAGTACGGCGCCACCTACTGGCAAAATAACATGTCCTCGTATGATTTGAGGGATATGACGTGTAACTCCAACGTGAGGGGTCTGCCTTCGACAGGAATGAATGGCCGCATCGGCCGGCGTCCTGCCAGCACCCTCGAGTTGCGTGAAGGTGCGAGGGCCCGTTCATCGCTGCTTGCAGCTTTAATTATTATTATTATTATTATTATTATTATTATTTTTTTTTTTTTTCCGCGATTTTAAACGCATTTTTGGGGGCTTTAACATATTCGAAAACTCACCAAATTTGGCATGCACATTCGTCTTGGCGAAAATTTATGTGTACGCAAAATTTAAACGATGCCCGTTGCAAAATGGCGAAATGGCGCCCCCTAGAATATTTCAATCGGCTCCCACCGGCAGCCCGTTTGACCAAATTCCACGCAATTCGGGGAGGTCGTGTATCATCCCAAGACGCACGAAAATGCGCAGTTGGACTTTTTTCTAAAACCAACAGGAAGCCGGCTATTTTGATTTGAATATTCATTTTTTTACCGATTTTGGCGATTTCCAAGAATTCTCTCAGAGCTATCTCCTCCTACACGGTTCATTGGATCGGCTTCAAATTTGGCGTGCTGGAACTAGACCACTTGATGATCAAAAGTTATCATACGATTTTCCCTACGTTAAACGGTTTGGCCGTCAGGTGGCGGCGAAGTTTGACGTCTCGCCAAAAAAAACCCCAAAAAACAAAAGTGCTATTACTTGGGCATGATAAGTCCGATCGGCACAAAACTTGCTAGGTATGATCGTAGTCCGGCCTTCATCACGCCAACATCAAAAAATTCCCCCGTTCTCAAAGCGCCCCCTGCTGGCGACAGGAAAAGCAATGTTTTAGACTTTGAGGTGCTACTCTCAGCACCTTCAGTATATCCAACTCAAAATTGGTCAGAAAGGCCTCAACACGTTGGTAATGCTACATGATGAAGATTTGTGACGTATCGCCGAACGGCGTTCCGCCCACAGGGCGGCGAAGTCAACGGTTCGCCAAAACGCAGTTAAGTGGCCTTAACTTCAGTGTCCTTGGTCATATCTGCCTGAAACTTCACATGTGTGTTAACAGTCCAGCCCTGAAGATGTGATATGAATTTCGTTGATGGGCGTGGCCAAATGGCTTGGCCACACCCTTTAAACATCAGCCCCTACGGCACGTTTCACCGACATGCATGAAAATTGGTACACATATGTATCACATCCAGATGCACAAAAAAGCCTCTTGGACCCATTGGCTACACCCAACAGGAAGTCAGCCATTTTGAATTTGACGCCAGATTGGGCGATTCGCACTCCTCGTACTTTTTCTATCTCCTCCTACATGATTCATCGGATCGGCTTCAAATGTGGTGTGCATCAACTAGACCACTTGATGATCAAAAGTTATCATACGATTTTCCCTATGTTAAACGGTTTGGCTGTCAGGTGGCGGCAAAGTTTGACGTCTCGCCAAAAAAACAAAAGTGCTATTACTTGGGCATGATAAGTCCGATCGGCACAAAACTTGCTGGGTATGATCGTAGTCTGGCCTCTATCACGCCAACATCAAAAAATTCCCCCGTTCTCAAAGCGCCCCCTGCTGGCGACAGGAAAAGCGATGTTTTAGACTTTGAGGTGCTACTCTCAGCACGTTCAGTATATCCAACTCAAAATTGGTCAGAAAGGCCTCAACACGTTGGTAATGCTACATGATGAAGATTGTGACGTATCGCCGAACGGCGTTCCGCCCACAGGGCGGCGAAGTCAACAGTTCGCCAAAATGCAGTTAAGTGGCCTTAACTTCAGTGTCCTTGGTCATATCTGCCTGAAACTTTACATGTGCGTTAACAGTCCAGCCCTGAACATGTGATATGAATTTCGTTTATGGGCGTGGCCAAATGGCTTGGCCACACCCTTTAAACATCAGCCCCTGCGGCACGTTTCACTGACATGCATGAAAATTGGTACACATATGTATCACATCCAGACGCACACAAAAGTCTCTTGGACCCATTGGCCAAACCCAACAGGAAGTCGGCCATTTTGAATTTAATGGTCATTTTTGGCGTTTTCCACGTGTTGTATTTTAATGAACTCCACCTACAGGATGCATCAGAACAACTTCAAAATCATTGTGTGCCATCTAGACAAAGGTGTAATCAAAACTTAGAAGCAGATTTTTGCATCGTGAAACGGTTTGGCCGTCAGGTGGCGGCGAAGTTTGATGTCTCGCCATAAAACACGAAATTAGTATAACTTTGGCATACATTGTCCATTCTTCACCAAACTTCACATGTTTGTTAACAGTCCAGACCTGAATGTATAGTATGAGGTTCATCAATAAGCGTGGCCGTATGGCTTGGCCACGCCCCTTAAAGTGCAGCGTCCCCCTTAACAACTTTCACCGACGTACACGAAAATCAGTATGCACATGTATCGTGTCCAGACGCACAAAAAAGCCTCTTGCACATATAGGCCACACCCGACAGGAAGTCGGCCATTTTGAAATTTACAGTCATTTTTGGCGTTTTCCACGTGTTGTATTTTAATGATCTCCTCCTCCAGAAATGAATCAATTAACTCCAAAACTGGTGTGTACCTTCTACACAAGTGTGTGATCAAAACATATTAAGAGAATTGCTCAGCATGGAACGGTGTGGCTGTGACATGGCGTCGACACTTGATGTCTCACCATGAAACACGATATTGCTATAACATGGGATGTAATGGTCGAATCTGCTCCAAACTTCACATGTATGATAATAGTCCTGGCATGAACACACCCACATGACGCTCAGGAGTCAGAGTCATAGCGCCACCCAGTGGAGATGGGAAGTCGCAACGCATTGGTTCCTACACTGTCCGAAGGAGGCGTCTGCCGGTCGACCTCTGGCGAGACGGTGGCGGCCGCGCCAGGCCCCGAGTTGCGTGGGGTGCGAGGGCCCGTTCAACGCTGCTTGCAGCTTTAATTAGGGCCCGAGCACGTACCGTGCGAGGACCCTATTGTTTTCCTAAGGATTATTATTATTTTATTTTTTTTCCGCGACTTTCAACGCATTTTTGGGGGCTTTAACATATTCGAAAACTCACCAAATTTGGCATGCACATTCGTCTTGGCGAAAATTTATGTGTACGTAAAATTAAAAAGATGCCCGTTGCAAAATGGCGAAATGGCGCCCCCTAGGATATTTCAATCGGCTCCCACCGGCAGCCCGTTTGACCAAATTCCACGAAATTCGGGGAGGTCGTGTATCATCCCAAGACGCACGAAAATGCGCACTTGGACTTTTTTCTAAAACCAACAGGAAGCCGGCTATTTTGATTTGAATATTCATTTTTTTACCGATTTTGGCGATTTCCAAGAATTCTCTCAGAGCTATCTCCTCCTACACGCTTCATTGGATCGGCTTCAAATTTGGCGTGCTGGAACTAGACCACTTGATGATCAAAAGTTATCATACGATTTTCCCTACGTTAAACGGTTTGGCCGTCAGGTGGCGGCGAAGTTTGACGTCTCGCCAAAAAAAACCCCAAAAAAACAAAAGTGCTATTACTTGGGCATGAAAAGTCCGATCGGCACAAAACTTGCTGGGTATGATCGTAGTCCGGCCTTCATCACGCCAACATCAAAAAATTCCCCCGTTCTCAAAGCACCCCCTGCTGGCGACAGGAAAAGCGATGTTTTAGACTTTGAGGTGCTACTCTCAGCACGTTCAGTATATCCAACTCAAAATTGGTCAGAAAGGCCTCAACACGTTGGTAATGCTACATGATGAAGATTTGTGACGTTTCGCCGAACGGCGTTCCGCCCACAGGGCGGCGAAGTCAACGGTTCGCCAAAACGCAGTTAAGTGGCCTTAACGTCAGTGTCCTTGGTCATATCTGCCTGAAACTTCACATGTGTGTTAACAGTCCAGCCCTGAACATGTGATATGAATTTCGTTGATGGGCGTGGCCAAATGGCTTGGCCACACCCTTTAAACATCAGCCCCTACGGCACGTTTCACCGACATGCATGAAAATTGGTACACATATGTATCACATCCAGACGCACAAAAAAGCCTCTTGGACCCATTGGCTACACCCAACAGGAAGTCAGCCATTTTGAATTTGACGCCAGATTGGGCGATTCGCACTCCTCGTACTTTTTCTATCTCCTCCTACATGATTCATCGGATCGGCTTCAAATTTGGCGTGCATCAACTAGACCACTTGATGATCAAAAGTTATCATACGATTTTCCCTATGTTAAACGGTTTGGCTGTCAGGTGGCGGCGAAGTTTGACGTCTCGCCAAAAAAACCCCAAAAAACAAAAGTGCTATTACTTGGGCATGATAAGTCCGATCGGCACAAAACTTGCTGGGTATGATCGTAGTCCGGCCTTCATCACGCCAACATCAAAAAATTCCCCCTTCTCAAAGTGCCCCCTGCTGGCGACAGGAAAAGCGATGTTTTAGACTTTGAGGTGCTACTCTCAGCACGTTCAGTATATCCAACTCAAAATTGGTCAGAAAGGCCTCAACACGTTGGTAATGCTACATGATGAAGATTTGTGACGTTTCGCCGAACGGCGTTCCGCCCACAGGGCGGCGAAGTCAACGGTTCGCCAAAACGCAGTTAAGTGGCCTTAACTTCAGTGTCCTTGGTCATATCTGCCTGAAACTTCACATGTGTGTTAACAGTCGAGCCCTGAACATGTGATATGAATTTCGTTGATGGGCGTGGCCAAATGGCTTGGCCACACCCTTTAAACATCAGTCCCTACGGCACGTTTCACCGACATGCATGAAAATTGGTACACATATGTATCACATCCAGACGCACAAAAAAGCCTCTTGCACATATAGGCCACACCCGACAGGAAGTCGGCCATTTTGAATTTAATGGTCATTTTTGGCGTTTTCCACGTGTTGTATTTTAATGAACTCCACCTACAGGATGCATCAGAACAACTTCAAAATCATTGTGTGCCATCTAGACAAAGGTGTAATCAAAACTTAGAAGCAGATTTTTGCATCGTGAAACGGTTTGGCCGTCAGGTGGCGGCGAAGTTTGATGTCTCGCCATAAAACACGAAATTAGTATAACTTTGGCATACATTGTCCATTCTCCACCAAACTTCACATGTTTGTTAACAGTCCAGACCTGAATATATAGTATGAGGTTCATCAATAAGCGTGGCTGTATGGCTTGGCCACGCCCCTTAAAGTGCAGCGTCCCCCATAACAACTTTTACATACGTGCACGAAAATCAGTATGCACATGTATCGTGTCCAGACGCACAAAAAAGCCTCTTGCACATATAGGCCACACCCGACAGGAAGTCGGCCATTTTGAAATTTACAGTCATTTTTGGCGTTTTCCACGTGTTGTATTTTAATGATCTCCTCCTCCAGAAATGAATCAATTAACTCCAAAACTGGTGTGTACCATCTACACAAGTGTGTGATCAAAACACATTAAGAGAATTGCTCAGCATGGAATGGTGTGGCTGTGACATGGCGTCGACACTTGATGTCTCACCATGAAACACGATATTGCTATAACATGGGATCTAATGGTCGAATCTGCTCCAAACTTCACATGTATGATAATAGTCCTGGCATGAACACACCCACATGACGCTCAGGAGTCAGAGTCATAGCGCCACCCAGTGGAGACGGGAAGTCGCAACGCATTGGTTCCTACACTGTCCGAAGGAGGCCTCGTCTGCCGGTCGGCCTCGTCTGCCGGTCGACCTCTGGCGAGACGGTGGTGGCCGCGCCAGGCCCCGAGTTGCGTGGGGTGCGAGGGCCCGTTCAACGCTGCTTGCAGCTTTAATTAGGGCCCGAGCACCTAGCGGTGCGAGGACCCTATTGAAACTGAAGGAGTTATTATTATTATTTTTCTGCCTAATGAATTGGCTTTTTGAGGGCTTTATCATATTCAAAAACTCACCAAACTTCACAGACTCATCAGAACTGGTGAAAAATTTGATATTTTTGGGGTTTCGTGATAATGTGCAAAAAAATGGCTCAGTAGCGCCCCCTTCTCATTTTCAACGAAGCAGCCCCCGAAGCTGGTTTAAGCTACGTGTCTGAAACTTGGTAGGCATATGTAACACACCAAGACGTACAAAAAAGCCTCTTGGGCCCATGCCCTAAACCCAACAGGAAGTTGGCCATTTTGAATTGAATGTGCAATTTTCATGCGTTTTTGGCCATTTGCAGGGGTCGTAAATGAACGAACTCCTCCTAGAGATTTTGTCTGATCGACTTCAAACTTGGTCTGTCCCACCTACATAAGTTGAAGACAAAAAGTTATCAAAAGCTTGAGTTTTCGTCACACCGTGTGGCCGTTGTGGGACCTCAAACTTCGCTACAAACAGGAAGTAGTATTATAACACAGGAAGTAGTTTATAACTCCAGCATACATTGTCCAATCTTCCCCAAACTTCACAGGATTGATGACAGTCCCGCTCTGAAGACATCTACATGTCAATAATTTGTGATTGATATAGCGCCCCCTACTGGTAGTATAAAATGTCATGTTTTACACTTTGAAGCACATCTCGTCCAAAGTTGAACACATCAACGTCAAACTTGGGGAAATTATCCATAAGGCATTGATGATGCTTTCTATTGAATACTGTGAGTTTTCGTCAAAGGGCATGACCTTGGCGTGGCGGGGAACTTTGATGTTTCGCCATGATGACAAAAGTTGCTGTAACTTGACTCTACGTGGACATATCTTTCCAAAACTTCACACATATGATAACAGTCCAGCCCTGAAAACATCTACAGAGGAAATTTGAATCAGCGTCATAGCGCCACCTACTGGCGGCAGAAAGTTACTTTTTTCATTCTTTCATGTCCCTCTTCTACCAGGTTCACCCGACCCACCTTAATTTTGCGGATACATAGTCCCAAGACCTTGGTGATGATCAAACCAGAACCTTTTGAGGTTTCGTACAACGCTGTCACCGTGGCGCCACCTCATTCGCCATAAAACACGAGGTTCTTTTTGAGGGGCAAGGGATACTTGAAAACTCACGAAACTTGGCACACCCATCACAAGGCCCAAATTGTGTTGTCTGATATGCTTTTTGTGTTTTGATGTGCCAAGATGCCTCAACAGCGCCCCCTACAATTTTTGGATGAAGCAGCCCCCGAAGCTTGTTTCACTTACATGTATGAAACTTGGTAGGCATATGTAACACTCCAAGACGTACAAAAAAGCCTCTTGGAGTTATGCTCCAAACCCAACCGGAAGTCCGCCATTTTGAATTTACTTGTGCCACTTTTGTGCATTTTGGGCGATTTCCAGTAGACGTAAATGAATGAACTTGTCCTAGAGTTTTTATCCAATCCACTTCAAACTCGGTCTGTCCCACCCCAAGACCGTGAAGACGAAAAGTTATCAAACGTTTCAGGTTTTCGTCAAACGCTGTCTCTGTGGCCCCGCCTTCTTCGCCATAAACCACGAAATTGTAACTACTCCTACAGATTTTATCCCATCAACTTCTTACTTGGTCTGTCCCACCTCCAGACATTGATGAAGAAAAGTTATCAAAAACTGGACTTGTTGTCACACCATGTGACCGTGGCAGGGCCTCAATCTTTGGGGACTCGCCACAAAACAGGAAGTTGTGTATGACTCCATCATCCATGGTCCAATCTTCCCCAAACTTCACAGGATTGATGACAGTCCTGCTCTGAAGAGATCTCCATGTGAATAATTTGTGATAAATACAGCGCCCCCTAATGGTAAGAGAAAATTTCATGTTTTATATTTTGAAGTATAACTCCCAAGACTTGGCCAGATCCACCTCAATCTTGGTCAGTCTATCCGTCACATGTAGAAGATGTTTTATTGTGAACACTGTAAGTTTGCATCAAAGGGCGTGGCCATGACGTAGCGGCAAACTTTGATGTTTCGCCATGATAACAAAAGTTGTGTAGCTTGACTCTACGTGGACATATCTTTCCAAAACTTCACACATATGATAAAAGTCCAGCCCTGAAAACATCTACCGAGAAATTTTTAATCAGCCTCATAGCGCCACCTAGTGGCATCTGTAAGTTACTGCTTTCATTCTTTCATGTCTCTCTTCTACCAAGTTAACCACAACCACCTCAATTTTGCGTAGACATAGTCCCAAGACTTTGATGATGATCACACCAGAAGCTTTTGAGGTTTCAGCAAACACTGTCAATGTGGCAACGCCTTATTCGCCATAAAACACGAAGTTGTTTTTGAGGGGTAAGGGATGCTTGTAATGTCATGAAACTTGGTACACATACAAGAAGTTCCGATGTGTGTTGTGTGATGTGATTTATCTGCTCTGATGTGCCAACATGGCTCAACAGCGCCCCCTACAATTTTTCAAAAAAGCAGCCCCCGACGCTGGTTTGACCTACATCTATGAAACTTGGTACATACATGCATCACTGAAAGACGTACAAAAAAGGCTCTTGCAACCATGTGCCAAACCCAACAGGAAGTCCGCCATTTTGAATTTGCTCGTAAGTGGTTCACAAAATCACCATACATGTTCCAATCTTCCCCATACTTCACAGGATTGATGACAGTCCTGCCCTGAACACATCTATACGCCAATACTTGGTTATTAGTACGGCGCCACCTACTGGCAAAATAACATGTCCTCGTATGATTTGAGGGATATGACATGTAACTCCAACGTGAGGGGTCTGCCTTCGACAGGAATGAATGGCCGCATCGGCCGGCGTCCTGCCAGCACCCTCGAGTTGCGTGAAGGTGCGAGGGCCCGTTCATCGCTGCTTGCAGCTTTAATTATTATTATTATTATTTTTTTCCGCGACTTTAAACGCATTTTTGGGGGCTTTAACATATTCGAAAACTCACCAAATGTGGCATGCACATTCGTCTTGGTGAAAATTTATGTGTACGCAAAATTTAAACGATGCCCGTTGTAAAATGGCGAAATGGCGCCCCCTAGAAATTTTCAATCGGCTCCGACCGGAAGCCTGTTTGACCAAATTCCACGAAATTCGGGGAGGTCGTGTATCATCCCAAGACGCACGAAAATGCGCAGTTGGACTTTTTTCTAAAACCAACAGGAAGCCGGCTATTTTGATTTGAATATTCATTTTTTTACCGATTTTGGCGATTTCCAAGAATTCTCTCAGAGCTATCTCCTCCTACACGGTTCATTGGATCGGCTTCAAATTTGGCGTGCTGGAACTAGACCACTTGATGATCAAAAGTTATCATACGATTTTCCCTACGTTAAACGGTTTGGCCGTCAGGTGGTGGCGAAGTTTGACGTCTCGCCAAAAAAACCCCAAAAAAACAAAAGTGCTATTACTTGGGCATGATAAGTCCGATCGGCACAAAACTTGCTGGGTATGATCGTAGTCCGGCCTTCATCACGCCAACATCAAAAAATTCCCCCGTTCTCAAAGCGCCCCCTGCTGGCGACAGGAAAAGCGATGTTTTAGACTTTGAGGTGCTACTCTCAGCACCTTCAGTATATCCAACTCAAAATTGGTCAGAAAGGCCTTAACACGTTGGTAATGCTACATGATGAAGATTTGTGACGTATCGCCAAACAGCGCTCCGCCCACAGGGCGGCGAAGTCAACGGTTCGCCAAAACGCAGTTAAGTGGCCTTAACTTCAGTGTCCTTGGTCATATCTGCCTGAAACTTCACATGTGTGTTAACAGTCCAGCCCTGAACATGTGATATGAATTTCGTTGATGGGCGTGGCCAAATGGTTTGGCCACACCCTTTAAACATCAGCCCCTACGGCACGTTTCACCGACATGCATGAAAATTGGTACACATATGTATCACATCCAGACGCACAAAAAAGCCTCTTGGACCCATTGGCTACACCCAACAGGAAGTCAGCCATTTTGAATTTGACGCCAGATTGGGCGATTCGCACTCCTCGTACTTTTTCTATCTCCTCCTACATGATTCATCGGATCGGCTTCAAATTTGGCGTGCATCAACTAGACCACATCAATTTCAATCAATCAATTTTATTTATAAAGCCCAATATCACAAATCACAATTTGCCTCAGAGGGCTTTACAGCATACAACATCCCTCTGTCCTTTGGACCCTCACAGCGGCTAAGGAAAAACTCCCCAAAAAAACCCCTTTAACGGGGAGAAAAAATGGTAGAAACCTCAGGAAGAGCGACTGAAGGAGGGATCCCTCTTCCAGGACGGACAGACGAGCAATAGATGTTGTACAGAACAGATCAATATAATGAATTAACAGTAATCCATATGACACAATGAGACATAAGGAGAAACAGATATTATATTAATAATATGATTATATATGTATGTGACAATAATGATATGTGTATAATAGTCCAGGTATGACTAATAGTAGCAGCAGCAGTGGGAGGCATCAGGCAGGACCACGGCAGCAGCACAACACCACACACCATCCAGGCACAGCTGCGACACAAGTTAACCTGAGAGACAGTGGAGCACAAAGGCTCCGGAGAACAAGCCGAGTTAGTGACATGCAGTAGGCCCGGGTTAGAGAGATGCATTAACAGGACATGAATACTAGCAAGGGAGAGAGAGAAGGAGAGAAGGGGCTCGGTGTATTATAGAAGGTCCCCCGGCAGACTAGGCCTATGTCAGCCTAACTAGGGGCTGGTCCAAGACAAGCCTGAGCCAGCCCTAACTATAAGCTATATCAAAAAGGAAAGTCTTAAGTCTAGTCTTAAAAGTGGAGACGGTGTCTGCCTCCCGGACCGAAACAGGAAGCTGATTCCACAAAAGAGGAGCCTGATAGCTGAAGGCTCTGGCTCCTGTTCTACTTTTGGAGACTTTAGGGACCACGAGTAACCCTGCATTCTCAGAGCGCAGTGTTCTGGTGGGATAATAGGGCACTATGAGCTCTCTAAGATATGATGGAGCCTGATCATTTAGAGCTTTGTAAGTTAAGAGAAGGATCTTAAATTCAATTCTGGATTTTATAGGGAGCCAGTGCAGAGAAGCTAAAACAGGAGAAATATGATCTCGTTTCTTAGTTCCTGTCAATACACGTGCCGCCGCGTTCTGGATTAGCTGGAGATTTTTCAGGCACTTATTAGAGCTACCTGATAATAGGGAATTACAGTAATCCAGCCTCGAGGTAACAAACGCATGGACCAATTTTTCTGCATCTTTTAGTGACAGGATAGGCCTAATTTTCGCAATATTACGCAGATGAAAAAATGCAGTCCGAGACGTTTGTTTTAAATGGGAGTTAAAAGACAAATCTTGATCAAATATTACGCCGAGGTTTCTTACGGTGGTGCTAGAGCCCAGAGCAATGCCATCCAGAGAAACTATGTCATCAGATAAAGAGTTTCTGAGCTGTTTGGGGCCAAGAACAATAACTTCAGTTTTGTCTGAATTTAACATCAGGAAATTGGTGCTCATCCAGGTCTTTATATCTTTAAGGCATTTCTGAAGTTTAGTTAATTGATCCGTTTCTTCTGGCTTTATCGATAAATACAACTGTGTATCATCCGCATAGCAATGGAAATTTATAGAGTGAATGTTCGCCTCCTTCGGACAGTGTAGGATGATGATGATGATCAAAAGTTATCATACGATTTCCCCTATGTTAAACGGTTTGGCTGTCAGGTGGCGGCGAAGTTTGACGTCTCGCCAAAAAAACCCCCAAAAACAAAAGTGCTATTGCTTGGACATGATAAGTCCGATCGGCACAAAACTTGCTGGGTATGATCGTAGTCTGGCCTTCATCACGCCAACATCAAAAAATTCCCCCGTTCTCAAAGCGCCCCCTGCTGGCGACAGGAAAAGCGATGTTTTAGACTTTGAGGTGCTTCTCTCAACACGTTCAGTATATCCAACTCAAAATTGGTCAGAAAGGCCTCAACACGTTGGTAATGCTACATGATGAAGATTTGTGACGTATCGCCGAACGGCGTTCCGTCCACAGGGCGGCGAAGTCAACGGTTCGCCAAAACGCAGTTAAGTGGCCTTAACTTCAGTGTCCTTGGTCATATCTGCCTGAAACTTTACATGTGTGTTAACAATCCAGCCCTGAACATGTGATATGAATTTCGTTGATGGGCGTGGCCAAATGGCTTGGCCACACACTTTAAACATCAACCCCTGCGGCACGTTTCACTGACATGCATGAAAATTGATACACATATGTATCACATCCAGTCGCACAAAAAAGTCTCTTGGACCCATTGGCCAAACCTAACAGGAAGTCGGCCATTTTGAATTTAATGGTCATTTTTGGCGTTTTCCACGTGTTGTATTTTAATGAACTCCACCTACAGGATGCATCAGAACAACTTCAAAATCATTGTGTGCCATCTAGACAAAGGTGTAATCAAAACTTAGAAGCAGATTTTTGCATCGTGAAACGGTTTGGCTGTCAGGTGGCGGCGAAGTTTGATGTCTCGCCATAAAACACGAAATTAGTATAACTTTGGCATACATTGTCCATTCTTCACCAAACTTCACATGTTTGTTAACAGTCCAGACCTGAATGTATAGTATGACTTTCATCAATAAGCGTGGCCGTATGGCTTGGCCACGCCCCTTAAAGTGCAGCGTCCCCCATAACAACTTTCACCGACGTGCACGAAAATCAGTATGCACATGTATCGTGTCCAGACGCACAAAAAAGCCTCTTGCACGTATAGGCCACACCCGACAGGAAGTCGGCCATTTTGAAATTTACAGTCATTTTTGTCCTTTTCCACGTGTTGTATTTTAATGATCTCCTCCTCCAGAAATGAATCAATTAACTCCAAAACTGGTGTGTACCATCTACACAAGTGTGTGATCAAAACATATTAAGAGAATTGCTCAGTATGGAACGGTGTGGCTGTGACATGGCGTCGACACTTGATGTCTCACCATGAAACACGATATTGCTATAACATGGGATCTAATGGTCGAATCTGCTCCAAACTTCACATGTATGATAATAGTCCTGGCATGAACACACCCACATGACGCTCAGGAGTCAGAGTCATAGCGCCACCCAGTGGAGACGGGAAGTCACTACGCATTGGTTCCTACACTGTCCGAAGGAGGCGAACATTCAGCGCCTCGTCTGCCGGTCGACCTCTGGCGACACGGTGGTGGCCGCGCCAGGCCCCGAGTTGCGTGGGGTGCGAGGGCCCGTTCAACGCTGCTTGCAGCTTTAATTCTTCTTCTTATCCGAAATCAACTGCCTTTTTGGGGGCCGTAACATACTCGAAAACTCATGAAACTTCACAGACTCGTCAGAAGTGGTGAAAATTTACATATGGTAGGGGTTTCATGACAACTTGCACAAAAATGGCTCAGTAGCGCCCCCTAGTCATTTTCAACAAATTTTAGGCTATAACTCTCAGACTATGTGTCGCACTTTCAAAAACCTCATATTCCCAGATTCCCTGAATATCGTTGAATCACCTGGACGGGGCTCCGCCCATTTCCGCCTTATTTTTTTTCCGCAACATCGCGAAAACTCAAAAACCTACTTTTTCGAACTCCTCCTTGGGGTTTTGTCCGTTCAGCGTGAAACTTGGCACGTATAGTCTTCAGCTCGGAGTGATCTAAAGTTATCAAAGGAATTTTGATCAGTCAAAATATGAACAAATAATTAACGAATAAAATTTTGTAGCTAACTATAAAAAGGCGAACTGTGGCATATCTCGGTCAAAATACATGCTAACAACACCAAATCTAAGATCCTTGCTTGGCAGGGCCCTGAGAGTGGGTGAGCCAAATTTAGCTAATTTTGGCCACTAGGGGGCGCTGAAAATACGGAAAATTAATATCTCGTAAATGGCTGCACCGATTTTTGCGAAATTTGGTGGGTATGATGCTGGTCCACTCCTGAGGCCATATCTTCAAGTTAATCACGACTGGTCAAAGTGGGCGTGGCTTATTACAAGATAAAAAACAAACATTTATTTCAGCTCAAGTATTATGCTGAGGGTTGTGAAAATCACAGGGTGTATATAGAATAGCACACACACCACCCATAGAAACAATTGTGTGTCTGTTCCACTAGGTGGCGCTATAACGGATGCAAATGCATTTTGGCCTGTAACTTCCACACCTTAAATCAAATTTTTATAAACTTTATATCCACGTGTTCCCCCAATACAGTCACATCTTCTGACATAGGCCACGCCCACTCCCACTGCAAATTTCTCTTTGTAATTCACTATACATCAAAAACCTACTTTTTCGAACTCCTCCTAGCGTTTAAGCTCCATCTTCACGAAACTTTGCACATATAAGCTCCAGACTTGCCTGTCCAAAAGTTATCAAAAGAATTTTGCTACTCCAAAAAATGCGCTAGCTAAAAATAAACAGTGTTTTTCTGATAGCTAAAAAACACATACCTTTGCATATTTTTGCCAAAGTAAAAGATATCAATGTCAAACTCTATTCACTTCTTTCAGACGTCATCCAGATGCTCTGTGCCAAATTTGGCAGAAATTGGCCAATAGGAGGCGCTATAATCAGAGAAAAATGGAGTGACATGAAAATTCAACGATTCGCACGAAATTTGGCGAGCGTGATGTGGAGTCATTCCTGAGGCCAGCTGTCAAGCTTAGTGATGTTTGGTCACCGTGGCCACGCCTTATTCGCCATAAAAGACGAAGTTGTTTTTGAGGGGTAAAGCATGCTTGTAAAGTCATGAAAATTGACACACATATGACAGTATCCAAAATGAGTTGTCTGATGTGATTTTTCGGCTCTGATGTACCAACATGACTCAACAGCGCCCCCTACAAATTTTCTACGAAACAGCCCCCAAAGCTGGTTTGACCTACATCTATGAAACTTGGTACGCACATGCATCACTGAAAGACGTACAAAAAAGCCTCTTGCACCCATGGGCCAAACCCAACAGGAAGTCCGCCATTTTGAATTTGCTTGTAACTGGTGTGCAACTTCACCATACATGTTCCAATCTTCCCCAAACTTCACAGGATTGATGACAGTCCTGCCCTGAACATATCTATACGCCAATACTTGGTTAGTAGTACAGCGCCACCTACTGGCAAAATTACATGTCGTCGTATGTTTTGAGGGATATGAAGTGTAACTCCTGCGTGAGGGGTCTGCCTTCGACAGGAATGAACGGCAGCATCAGCCGGCGTCCTGCTAGCGCCCTCGAGTTGCGTGAAGGTGCGAGGGCCCGTTCAATGCTGCTTGCAGCTTTAATTAGGGCCCGAGCACGTACCGTGCGGGGACCCTATTGAAATTGAAGGAATTATTATTATTATTATTATTATTATTATTACGACAAAAGTAAATCGCTTATTTGGAGGTTTTAACATGCTCAAAAACTCCTGAAATTTGGCGGTCGCATCAGTCGCGGTGTAAATTTACGTATTTTAGGGTTCGCGGCAATGGACGGGTCAAAATGGCTAGGCCACGCCCATTAAAGAGTAATCTCCTTATAAACAGCGCCCTCCTCATCAATTTTCACGGATCTGCACGAAAATCGGTACACATGTAGATCATGCCGAGCCGCACAAAAAAGTCTCTTGGAGCCATAGGCCACGCCCAACAGGAAGTTGGCTATTTTGAATTTAGCGGCCATTTTTGGCGTTTTACCACGTGTCATATTTTGACGAACTCCTCCTACACGATTAATCAAAACGGCTTCAAAATCGCCGTGTACCAACTAGATAAGTTTGTGATCAAAAGTTATTCAAAGATCCGCTACCCGTCGAACACGGAATCGGCTTTTTGGCGGCGAAGTTTGAAGTTTGAAGTTTGTCTCGCCATGAAAAACGAAATTGCTATAACTTTGGCATTAATCGTCCGATCTGCACCAAACTTCACATGATTCATAATATTCCCGCCCTGAACACGTCTACATGCAGAAATTTTGTAATTACCCTAGCGCCCCCTGCTGGCGACAGGAAAAGCGATGTTTTTAGACTTTGACGTGCAGCTCTGACCACGTTCACCATATGCAACTCAAATTTGGTCAGACAGACCTCAAGACGTTGGTAATGCTACATTATGAAGATTGTGACTAGGCGTCAAACGGTGTTCCGCCCAGAGGGCGGCGAAGTCGAAAATTCGCCAAAACGCGTTGAAAATGGCTTTAATAACATTAACTTCTGTGTCCTTGGTCATATCTGCCTGAAACTTCACATGTGTGTTAACAGTCCAGGCTTGAACATGTGATATGAGTTTCGTTGATGGGCGTGGCCAAATGACTTGACCACGCCCTTTAAACATCAGCCCCTGCCGCACGTGTCACCGACATGCACGAAAATTGGTACACGCATGTATCACACCGAGACGCACAAAAAAGTCTCTTGGACCCACTGGCCATACCCAACAGGAAGTCGGCCATTTTGAATTTTGATGCTATTTTTGGCGTTTTCCACATGTTGTATTTTAACGAACTCCTCCTACAGGATTAATCAGAATGACTTCAAAATCACTGTGTGTGATCTAGACAAGGTTGTGATCAAAAGTTATTAAAAGATTTTTCCACAGTTAAACGGTTTGGCCGTCAGGTGGCGGCGAAGTTTGATGTCTCGCCATGAAACACGAAATTGCTATAATTTTGGGACACATTGTCCAATCTTCACCAAACTTCACATGATTCATAATAGTCCCACCCTGAACACGTCTACATGACAAAGTTCTGTGATAGTCATAACGCCCCCTACTGGCGACAGGAAATGACATATTTTAAACTTTGATTGGCATTAACTTTATTATACTTGGTCCAATCTGACTGAAACTTCACATGGTTGTTAACAGTCCAGGCCTGAACATATGGTATGAGTTTCGTGGATGAGTGTGGTCGTATGGCTTGGCCACACCCCTTAAAGTGCAGCATCCCCCATAGCAAGTTTCGCCGATATGCACGAAAATAGGTGTGCACATGTATCATCCGCAGACGCACAAAAAAGTCTCTTGAACACATAGGCCAAACCCAACAGGAAGTCAGCCATTTTGAATTTTGCGGTCATTTTTGGCGTTTTCCACGTGTTGTATTTTAATGATCTCCTCCTCCAGAAATGAATCAATTAACTCCAAAACTGGTGTGTACCATCTACACAAGTGTGTGATCAAAACATATTAAGAGAATTGCTCAGCATGGAACGGTGTGGCTGTGACATGGCGTCGACACTTGATGTCTCACCATGAAACACGATATTGCTATAACATGGGATCTAATGGTCGAATCTGCTCCAAACTTCACATGTATGATAATAGTCCTGGCATGAACACACCCACATGACGCTCAGGAGTCAGAGTCATAGCGCCACCCAGTGGAGACGGGAAGTCGCAACGCATTGGTTCCTACACTGTCCGAAGGAGGCGAACATTCAGCGCCTCGTCTGCCGGTCGACCCCTGGCGACACGGTGGCGGCTGCGCCAGGCTCCGAGTTGCGTGGTGTGCGAGGGCCCGTTCAACGCTGCTTGCAGCTTTAATTATTATTATTATTATTATTATGACAAAAGTAAATCGCTTATTTGGAGGTTTTAACATGCTCAAAAACTCCTGAAATTTGGCGGTCGCATCAGTCGCGGTGTAAATTTACGTATTTTAGGGTTCGGGGCAATGGACGGGTCAAAATGGATAGGCCACGCCCATTAAAGAGCAATCTCCTTATAAACAGCGCCCTCCTCATGAATTTTCACGGATCTGCACGAAAATTGGTACCCATGTAGATCATGCCGAGCCGCACAAAAAAGTCTCTTGGAGCCATAGGCCACGCCCAACAGGAAGTTGGCTATTTTGAATTTAGCGGCCATTTTTGGCGTTTTACCACGTGTCATATTTTGACGAACTCCTCCTACACGATTAATCAAAACGACTTCAAAATCGCCGTGTACCAACTAGATAAGTTTGTGATCAAAAGTTATTCAAAGATCTGCTACCCGTCGAACACGGAATCGGCTTTTTGGCGGCGAAGTTTGAAGTTTGAAGTTTGTCTCGCCATGAAAAACGAAATTGCTATAACTTTGGCATTAATCGTCCGATCTGCACCAAACTTCACATGATTCATAATATTCCCGCCCTGAACACGTCTACATGCAGAAATTTTGTAATTACCCTAGTGCCCCCTGCTGGCGACAGGAAAAGCGATGTTTTTAGACTTTGACGTGCAGCTCTGACCACGTTCACCATATGCAACTCAAATTTGGTCAGACAGACCTCAAGACGTTGGTAATGCTACATTATGAAGATTGTGACTAGGCGTCAAACGGTGTTCCGCCCAGAGGGCGGCGAAGTCGAAAATTCGCCAAAACGCGTTGAAAATGGCTTTAATGACATTAACTTCTGTGTCCTTGGTCATATCTGCCTGAAACTTCACATGTGTGTTAACAGTCCAGGCTTGAACATGTGATATGAGTTTCGCTGATGGGCGTGGCCAAATGACTTGACCACGCCCTTTAAACATCAGCCCCTGCCGCACGTGTCACCGACATGCACGAAAATTGGTAGACACATGTATCACACCGAGACGCACAAAAAAGTCTCTTGGACCCACTGGCCATACCCAACAGGAAGTCGGCCATTTTGAATTTTGATGCTATTTTTGGCGATTTCCACATGTTGTATTTTAACGAACTCCTCCTACAGGATTAATCAGAATGACTTCAAAATCATTGTGTGTGATCTAGACAAAGTTGTGATCAAAAGTTATTAAAAGATTTTTCCACAGTTAAACGGTTTGGCCGTCAGGTGGCGGCGAAGTTTGATGTCTCGCCATAAAACACGAAATTAGTATAACTTTGGCATACATTGTCCATTCTTCACCAAACTTCACATGTTTGTTAACAGTCCAGACCTGAATGTATAGTATGAGTTTCATCAATAAGCGTGGCCGTATGGCTTGACCACGCCCCTTAAAGTGCAGCGTCCCCCATAACAACTTTCACCGACGTGCACGAAAATCAGTATGCACATGTATCGTGTCCAGACGCACAAAAAAGCCTCTTGCACATATAGGCCACACCCGACAGGAAGTCGGCCATTTTGAAATGTACAGTCATTTTTGGCGTTTTCCACGTGTCGTATTTTAATGATCTCCTCCTCCAGAAATGAATCAATAAACTCCAAAACTGGTGTGTACCATCTACACAAGTGTGTGATCAAAACATATTAAGAGAATTGCTCAGCATGGAACGGTGTGGCTGTGACATGGCGTCGACACTTGATGTCTCACCATGAAACACGATATTGCTATAACATGGGATCTAATGGTCGAATCTGCTCCAAACTTCACATGTATGATAATAGTCCTGGCATGAACACACCCACATGACGCTCAGGAGTCAGAGTCATAGCGCCACCCAGTGGAGACGGGAAGTCGCAACGCATTGGTTCCTACACTGTCCGAAAGAGGTGAACATTCAGCGCCTCGTCTGCCGGTCGACCTCTGGCGACACGGTGGCGGCCGCGCCAGGCTTCGAGTTGCGTGGGATGCGAGGGCCCGTTCAACGCTGCTTGCAGCTTTAATTAGGGCCCGAGCACCAAGCGGTGCGAGGACCCTATTGAAATGCAAGGAATTATTAATATTATTATTATTATTTAGGGCCCGAGCACCAAGCGGTGCGAGGACCCTATTGAAATGCAAGGAATTATTATTATTATTAGGGGGCCAAGCCCGCGGGGCCTGGGGAACGCGAATGCAAAGCATACGCGTTTCCCAGGACCGGCGGTGCTGGGAACCCTATTGTTTTTGTTCGGATTTTTAGGGGGCCAAGCCCGCGGGGCCTGGGGAACGCGAATGCAAAGCATACGCGTTTCCCAGGACCAGCGGTGCTGGGAACCCTATTGTTTTTGTTCGGATTTTTATTATTATTATTATTATTATTATTATTAGGGGGCCAAGCCCGCGGGGCCTGGGGAACGCGAATGCAAAGCATACGCGTTTCCCAGGACCAGCGGTGCTGGGAACCCTATTGTTTTTGTTCGGATTTTTATTATTATTATTATTATTATTATTATTATTATTCTCTATTTTTATTCTTCTCCCGGTAAAAGTAGTGCTGCAGGCTAAACCGTGCAAGGGAGGGTGGTGCAATTTGGAGGGTTGGTCCAGACCCCTACACGTACCTCAGGCGCAAAAAATGACATATGTCAGCCAGCAGGGGGCGCTATAACCAAGGTCAATGCGTTTTGGGCTATAACTCCCACACCGGACGTCGCACATTCAAAAACCTCATATCCCCAGATTCCCTGAAAAGAACTGAATCACATGGCCTGGGCCTCGCCCATTTCCACCCTAATTTTTTTTGGCAAAATCGCGAAAACTGGAAAACCAACTTTTTCGAACTCCTCCTTGGGGTTTTGCCCGATCAGCGTGAAACTTGGCACGTAAAGTCTTCCTCTGGACCTGATCTAAAGTTATCAAAAGAATTTTGTTTGGTTGAAATATGCACAAGTTATTAACGAATAAAATTTTCTAGCTAGCTATAAAAAGGCGAACTGCTGCATATCTCTGTCAAAATAAATGCTAACAACACCAAATCTGAGATCCTTGATTGACATGTGACTGTGAGGGCGTGAGCCAAATTTGGCTAATGTTGGCCACTAGGGGGCGCTGCAAAGCTGAGACATTTATATCTCTTCAATGGCTGCACCTATTTTTACGAAATTTGGTGGGTATGATGCTGCGTCACTCCTGAGGCCATATCTTGAAGTTAATCACGACAGGTGAAAGTGGGCGTGGCTTATTACGAGATAAACAGCAAACATTTATTTCAGCTCAAGTATTATGCTGAGGGCTGTGAAATTCACAGGGTATATATATAACAGCATACCGGCCACCCATAGCAAAAATTGTGTGTCTGCTCCACTAGGTGGCGCTCTAACGGACGCAAACGCATTTTGGCCTGTAACTTCCACATTTTAAATCACATCTTCATAAAGTTTATATCCACGTGTTCCCTAAATAGTTTCGCATCTTCTGACATAGGCCACGCCCACTCCCACAGCATATTTCTTTTTGTAAGTCACTACACATCAAAAACCTACTTTTTCGAACTCCTCTTAGCGTTTAAGCTCCATCTGCACGAAGCTCTGCACATACAATCTCCAGGCTTGCCTGATGAAAAGTTATCAAAAGAATTTTGCTGCTCCAAAAAATGCGGTAGTTACAAATAAACAATTTTTTTTGGCTAGGTAAAAAACACATACCTTTGAATATTTTTGTCAAAGTAAAAGCTATCAACGTCAAACTCAAGTCACTAGTTTCCGAGGTCAGCCAGAGGGTCTGTGCCAAATTTGGTGGAAATTGGCCAATAGGGGGCGCTACAAACACAGAAACATGAAGTGACATGAAAATTGATCAGATTCGCCTGAAATTTGGTGAGGTTGTTGTGGTGTCACTCCTGAGGCCAGAGTCAAATTTTTGTGATGTTGGGTCAAAGTGGGCGTTACTTGTCACAACACAAAAATTCAGCCTTTCGCACTTCCAGTGCTGATCCCATTACAATTATCATACTGCGAGTGAAACGTCGGCCTGCGTCCCGACGCTCGACCCGAACCCTTCTTTCGGTGTCAAGTTCCGTGGGCTCCGCGAGACCCGGGGGCCGAGTCGCGCGGGGAGGCTTGGCCCCCTATTATAACTGCTTGCAGTTCTAGTTATTATTATTATTATTATTATTATTCTCTATTTTTATTCTTCTCCTGGTAAAAGTAGTGCTGCAGGCTAAACCGTGCAAGGGAGGGTGGTGCAATTTGGAGGCTTGGTCCAGACCCCTGCATGTACCTCAGGCGCAAAAAATGACATATGTCAGCCAGCAGGGGGCGCTATAACCAAGGTCAATGCGTTTTGGGCTATAACTCCCACACCGGATGTCGCACATTCAAAAACCTCATATCCACAGATTCCCTGAAAAGCACTGAATCACATGGCCTGGGCCATGACAATTTCCGCCTATAATATTTTTCGCAAAATCGCGAAAACTGGAAAACCAACTTTTTCGAACTCCTCCTTGGGGTTTTGCCCGATCAGCCTGAAACTTGGCACGTAAAGTCTTCCACTGGACCTGATCTAAAGTTATCAAAAGAATTTTGTTTGGTTAAAATATGCGCAAGTTATTAACGAATAAAATTTTCTAGCTAGCTATAAAAAGACGAACTGCTGCATATCTCTGTCAAAATAAATGCTAACAACACCAAATCTGAGATCCTTGATTAACATGTGACTGTGAGGGTGTGAGCCAAATTTGGCTAATGTTGGCCACTAGGGGGCGCTGCAAAGCTGAGACATTTATATCTCTTCAATGGCTGCATCGATTTTTACGAAATTTGGTGGGTATGATGCTGTGTCACTCCTGAGGCCATATCTTGAAGTTAATCACGACAGGTGAAAGTGGGCGTGGCTTATTACGAGATAAACAGCAAACATTTATTTCAGCTCAAGTATTATGCTGAGGGCTGTGAAATTCACAGGGTATATATAGAACAGCATACCGACCACCCATAGCAAAAATTGTGCGTCTGTTCCACTAGGTGGCGCTATAACGGATGCAAACGCATTTTGGCCTGTAACTTCCACATTTTAAATCACATCTTCATAAATTTTATATCCACGTGTTCCCTAAATAGTGTCGCATCTTCTGACGTAGGCCACGCCCACTCCCACTGCAAATTTCTCTTTGTAATTTACTATACATCAAAAACCTACTTTTTCGAACTCCTCCTAGCGTTTAATCTCCATCTGCACGAAACTTTGCACATACAATCTCCAGACTTGCCTGATGAAAAGTTATCAAAAGAATTTTGCTGCTCCAAGAAATGCGGTAGTTACAAATAAACAATTTTTTTTGGCTAGCTAAAAAACACATACCTTTGAATATTTTTGTCAAAGTAAAAGCTATCAACGTCAAACTCAAGTCCCTAGTTTCCGAGGTCAGCCAGAGGGTCTGTGCCAAATTTGGTGGAAATTGGCCAATAGGGGGCGCTAAAAACACAGAAACATGAAGTGACATGAAAATTAATCAGATTCGCCCGAAATTTGGCGAGCATGTTGTGGTGTCACTCCTGAGGCCAGAGTTAAATCTTAGTGATGTTTGGTCAAAGCGGGCGTGACTTGTCACAACACACACATTTAGCCTTTCGGGCTTCCAGTGCTGATCCCATTACAATAACTACACTGCGGGTGAGACGTAGGCCTGCGTCCCGACGCTCGCCCCGAACCCGTCGTCCTTCGGGGCCGACTTCCGTGGGCTCCGCGAAACCCGGGGGCCGAGTCGCGCGGGGAGGCTTGGCCCCCTATTATAACTGCTTGCAGTTCTAGTTATTATTATTCTTCTTCTTCTTATCCGAAATCAACTGCCTTTTTGGGGGCCGTAACATACTCGAAAACTCATGAAACTTCACAAACTCGTCAGAAGTGGTGAAAATTTACATATGGGAGGGGTTTCATGACAACTTGCACAAAAATGGCTCAGTAGCGCCCCCTAGTCATTTTCAACGTATTTTGGGCTATAACTCCCAGACCATGTGTCGCACGTTCAAAAACCTCATATCCACAGATTCGCTGAATAGTACTGAATCACCCGGATGGGGCCAAGCCCATTTCTGCCTTAACTTTTTTTCGCAAAATCGCGAAAACTGGAAAACCTACTTTTTCGAACTCCTCCTTGGCGTTTTGGCCGTTCAGCGTGAAACTTGGCAAGTACAGTCTTCGGCTGGACCTGATCTAAAGTTATCAAAGGAATTTTGTTAGGTCAAAAGATGCGCACGTTATTAACGAAGAAATTTTTCTGGCTAGCTATAAAAAGGCGAACTGCTGCATATCTCGGTCAAAATAAATGCTAACAAGACCAAATCTGAGATCCTTGATTGAAATGTCACTGTGAGGGAATGAACCAAATTTAGCTAATGTTGGCCACTAGGGGGCGCTGCAAATATGGGAAATTTATATCTCGTAAATGGCTGCACCGATTTTTATGAAATTTGGTGAGCATGATGCTGGTCCCCTCCTGAGGCCATACTTTGAAGTTAGTCACGACTGGTCAAAGTGGGCGTGGCTAATTACAAGATAAAAAACAAACATTTATTTCAGCTTAAGTATTATGCTGAGGGCTGTGAAATTCACAGGTTATATAGAGAATAGCATACAGACCAACCCTAGCAAAAATTGTGCGTCTTCTCCACTAGGTGGCGCTATAACAGATGCAAACGCATTTTGGCCTGTAACTTCCACATCTTAAATCACATTTTCATAAACTTTATACCCACGTGTTCCCTGAATACAGTCGCATCTTCTGACATAGGCCACGCCCACTCCCACTGCAAATTTCTCTTTGTAATTCACTATCCATCAAAAACCTACTTTTTCGAACTCCTCCTAGTGTTTAAGGTCCATCTTCACGAAACTTTGCACATACAAGCTCCAGACTTGCCTGACCAAAAGTTATCAAAAGAATTTTGCTACTCCAAAAAATGCGCTAGCTAACAATAAACAGTTTTTTTCTGCTAGCTAAAAAAGACATACCTTTGCATATTTTTGCCAAAGTAAAAGATAACAATGTCAAACTCAATTCACTTCTTTCAGACGTCATCCAGATGCTCTGTGCCAAATTTGGCAGAAATTGGCCAATAGGAGGCGCTATAATCAAAGAAAAATCAAGTGACATGAAAATTCATCGATTCGCACGAAATTTGGCGAGCGTGATCTGGAGTCACTCCTGAGGCCAGCTGTAAGGGTTAGTGATGTTTGGTCACCGTGGCAACGCCTTGTTCGCCATAAAATACGAAATTGTTTTTGAGGGGTAAAGGATGCTTGTAAAGTCATGAAAATTGACACACATATGACAGGTTCGGATATGAGTTGTCTGATGTGATTTTTCGGCTCTGATGTGCCAACATGGCTCAACACCGCCCCCTACAAATTTTCTACGAAACAGCCCCCGAAGCTGGTTTGAACTACATCTATGAAACTTGGTACGCACATGCATCACTGAAAGACGTACAAAAAAGCCTCTTGCACCCATATGCCAAACCCAACAGGAAGTCGGCCATTTTGAATTTGGTGTAACTGGTTTGCAACTTTACCATAAATGTTCCAATCTTCCCCAAACTTCACAGGATTGATGACAGTCCTGCCTTGAACACATCTATACGCCAATACTTGGTTATTAGTACAGCGCCACCTACTGGCAAAATTACATGTCTTCATATGATTTGAGGGATATGACGTGTAAGTCCTGCGTGAGGGGTCTGCCGTGCACAGGAATGAAGGGCGGCGTGAGCCGGCGTCCTGCCAGCGCCCTCGAGTTGCGTGAAGGTGCGAGGGCCCGTTCAATGCTGCTTGCAGCTTTAATTAGGGGGCCAAGCCCGCGGGGCCTGGGGAACGCGAATGCAAAGCATACGCGTTTCCCAGGACCAGCGGTGCTGGGAACCCTATTGTTTTTGTTCGGATTTTTATTATTATTATTATTATTATTATTATTATTATTATTATTATTCTCTATTTTTATTCTTCTCCTGGTAAAAGTAGTGCTGCAGGCTAAACCGTGCAAGGGAGGGTGGTGCAATTTGGAGGCTTGGTCCAGACCCCTGCACGTACCTCAGGCGCAAAAAATGACATATGTCAGCCAGCAGGGGGCGCTATAACCAAGGTCAATGCGTTTTGGGCTATAACTCCCACACCGGATGTCGCACATTCAAAAACCTCATATCCACAGATTCCCTGAAAAGCACTGAATCACATGGCCTGGGCCATGCCAATTTCCGCCTATATATTTTTCGCAAAATCGCGAAAACTGGAAAACCAACTTTTTCGAACTCCTCCTTGGGGTTTTGCCCGATCAGCCTGAAACTTGGCACGTAAAGTCTTCCACTGGACCTGATCTAAAGTTATCAAAAGAATTTTGTTTGGTTAAAATATGCGCAAGTTATTAACGAATAAAATTTTCTAGCTAGCTATAAAAAGACGAACTGCTGCATATCTCTGTCAAAATAAATGCTAACAACACCAAATCTGAGATCCTTGATTAACATGTGACTGTGAGGGTGTGAGCCAAATTTGGCTAATGTTGGCCACTAGGGGGCGCTGCAAAGCTGAGACATTTATATCTCTTCAATGGCTGCATCGATTTTTACGAAATTTGGTGGGTATGATGCTGTGTCACTCCTGAGGCCATATCTTGAAGTTAATCACGACAGGTGAAAGTGGGCGTGGCTTATTACGAGATAAACAGCAAACATTTATTTCAGCTCAAGTATTATGCTGAGGGCTGTGAAATTCACAGGGTATATATAGAACAGCATACCGACCACCCATAGCAAAAATTGTGTGTCTGCTCCACTAGGTGGCGCTATAACGGATGCAAACGCATTTTGGCCTGTAACTTCCACATTTTAAATCACATCTTCATAAATTTTATATCCACGTGTTCCCTAAATAGTGTCGCATCTTCTGACGTAGGCCACGCCCACTCCCACTGCAAATTTCTCTTTGTAATTTACTATACATCAAAAACCTACTTTTTCGAACTCCTCCTAGCGTTTAATCTCCATCTGCACGAAACTTTGCACATACAATCTCCAGACTTGCCTGATGAAAAGTTATCAAAAGAATTTTGCTGCTCCAAGAAATGCGGTAGTTACAAATAAACAATTTTTTTTGGCTAGCTAAAAAACACATACCTTTGCATATTTTTGTCAAAGTAAAAGCTATCAACGTCAAACTCAAGTCCCTAGTTTCCGAGGTCAGCCAGAGGGTCTGTGCCAAATTTGGTGGAAATTGGCCAATAGGGGGCGCTAAAAACACAGAAACATGAAGTGACATGAAAATTAATCAGATTCGCCCGAAATTTGGCGAGCATGTTGTGGTGTCACTCCTGAGGCCAGAGTTAAATCTTAGTGATGTTTGGTCAAAGCGGGCGTGACTTGTCACAACACACACATTTAGCCCTTCGGGCTTCCAGTGCTGATCCCATTACAATAACTACACTGCGGGTGAGACGTAGGCCTGCGTCCCGACGCTCGCCCCGAACCCGTCGTCCTTCGGGGCCGACTTCCGTGGGCTCCGCGAAACCCGGGGGCCGAGTCGCGCGGGGAGGCTTGGCCCCCTATTATAACTGCTTGCAGTTCTAGTTATTATTATTATTATTATTATTATTCTCTATTTTTATTCTTCTCCCGGTAAAAGTAGTGCTGCAGGCTAAACTGTGCAAGGGAGGGTGGTGCAATTTGGAGGGTTGGTCCAGACCCCTGCACGTACCTCAGGCGCAAAAAATGACATATGTCAGCCAGCAGGGGGCGCTATAACCAAGGTCAATGCGTTTTGGGCTATAACTCCCACACCGGATGTCGCACATTCAAAAACCTCATATCCACAGATTCCCTGAAAAGCACTGAATCACATGGCCTGGGCCACGCCCATTTCCGCCCTAATTTTTTTTCGCAAAATTGTGAAAACTGGAAAACCAACTTTTTCGAACTCCTCCTTGGGGTTTTGCCCGATCAGCGTGAAACTTGGCACGTAAAGTCTTCCACTGGACCTGATCTAAAGTTATCAAAAGAATTTTGTTCGGTTAAAATATGCGCAAGTTATTAACGAATAAAATTTTCTAGTTAGCTATAAAAAGGCGAACTGCTGCATATCTCGGTCAAAATAAATGCTACCACCACCAAATCTGAGATCTTTGATAAACATGTGACTGTGAGGGTGTCAGCCATATTTGGCTAATGTTGGCCACTAGGGGGCGCTGCAAAGCTGAGACATTTATATCTCTTCAATGGCTGCACCGATTCTTACGAAATTTGGTGGGTATGATGCTGCATCACTCCTGAGGCCATATCTTGAAGTTAATCACGACAGGTGAAAGTGGGCGTGGCTTATTACGAGATAAACAGCAAACATTTATTTCCGCTCAAGTATTATGCTGAGGGCTGTGAAATTCACAGGGTATATATAGAACAGCATACCGACCACCCATAGCAAAAATTGTGTGTCTGCTCCACTAGGTGGCGCTATAACGGACGCAAAAGCATTTTGGCCTGTAACTTCCACATTTTAAATCACATCTTCATAAACTTTATATCCACGTGTTCCCTAAATAGTTTCGCATCTTCTGACGTAGGCCACGCCCACTTCCACCGCATATTTCTCGTTTTAAGTCACTACATATCAAAAACCTACTTTTTCGAACTCCTCTTAGCGTTTAAGGTCCATCTGCACGAAACTTTGCACATACAATCTCCAGACTTGCCTGATCAAAAGTTATCAGAAGAATTTTGCTACTCCAAAAAATGTGGTAGTTATAAATAATCAATTTTTTTCTGCTAGCTAAAAAAGACATACTGTTGCATAATTTTGTCAAATTGAAAGCTATTGATGTCAAACTTGAATCAATTGTTTCAGAGCTCAATCAGAGGGTCTGTGCCAAATTTGGCGGAAAATGACCAATAGGGGGCGCTATAAACAGAGAAACATGAAGTGACATGAAAATCGATCAGATTCGCCCGAAATTTGTCGAATATGTTGTCGTGTCACTCCTGAGGCCAAAGTTAAATCTTAGTGATGTTTGGTCAAAGCGGGCGTGACTTGTCACGACACACACATTCAGCCTTTCGAGGTTCCAGTGCTGATCCCATTACAATTACAATACTGCGGGTGAGACGTAGGCCTGCATCCAGACGCTCGCCCCGAACCCTTCGTCCTTCGGGGCCGACTTCCGTGGCCTCCGCGAGATCCGGGGGCCGGGTCGCGCGGGGAGGCTTGGCCCCCTATCATAACTGCTTGCAGTTCTAGTTATTATTATTATTATTCTCTATTTTTATTCTTCTCCCGGTAAAAGTAGTGCTGCAGGCTAAACCGTGCAAGGGAGGGTGGTGCAATTTGGAGGGTTGGTCCAGAACCCTGCACGTACCTCAGGCGCAAAAAATGACATATGTCAGCCAGCAGGGGGCGCTATAACCAAGGTCAATGCGTTTTGGGCTATAACTCCCACACCGGACGTCGCACATTCAAAAACCTCATATCCCCAGATTCCCTGAAAAGAACTGAATCACATGGCCTGGGCCTCGCCCATTTCCACCCTAATTTTTTTTGGCAAAATCGCGAAAACTGGAAAACCTACTTTTTCGAACTCCTCCTTGGGGTTTTGCCCGATCAGCGTGAAACTTGGCACGTAAAGTCTTCCTCTGGACCTGATCTAAAGTTATCAAAAGAATTTTGTTTGGTTGAAATATGCACAAGTTATTAACGAATAAAATTTTCTAGCTAGCTATAAAAAGGCGAACTGCTGCATATCTCTGTCAAAATAAATGCCAACAACACCAAATCTGAGATCCTTGATTGACATGTGACTGTGAGGGCGTGAGCCAAATTTGGCTAATGTTGGCCACTAGGGGGCGCTGCAAAGCTGAGACATTTATATCTCTTCAATGGCTGCACCTATTTTTACGAAATTTGGTGGGTATGATGCTGCGTCACTCCTGAGGCCATATCTTGAAGTTAATCACGACAGGTGAAAGTGGGCGTGGCTTATTACGAGATAAACAGCAAACATTTATTTCAGCTCAAGTATTATGCTGAGGGCTGTGAAATTCACAGGGTATATATATAACAGCATACCGGCCACCCATAGCAAAAATTGTGTGTCTGCTCCACTAGGTGGCGCTCTAACGGACGCAAACGCATTTTGGCCTGCAACTTCCACATTTTAAATCACATCTTCATAAAGTTTATATCCACGTGTTCCCTAAATAGTTTCGCATCTTCTGACATAGGCCACGCCCACTCCCACAGCATATTTCTTTTAGTAAGTCACTACACATCAAAAACCTACTTTTTCGAACTCCTCTTAGCGTTTAAGCTCCATCTGCACGAAGCTCTGCACATACAATCTCCAGGCTTGCCTGATGAAAAGTTATCAAAAGAATTTTGCTGCTCCAAAAAATGCGGTAGTTACAAATAAACAATTTTTTTTGGCTAGGTAAAAAACACATACCTTTGAATATTTTTGTCAAAGTAAAAGCTATCAACGTCAAACTCAAGTCACTAGTTTCCGAGGTCAGCCAGAGGGTCTGTGCCAAATTTGGTGGAAATTGGCCAATAGGGGGCGCTACAAACACAGAAACATGAAGTGACATGAAAATTGATCAGATTCGCCTGAAATTTGGTGAGGTTGTTGTGGTGTCACTCCTGAGGCCAGAGTCAAATTTTTGTGATGTTGGGTCAAAGTGGGCGTTACTTGTCACAACACAAAAATTCAGCCTTTCGCACTTCCAGTGCTGATCCCATTACAATTATCATACTGCGAGTGAAACGTCGGCCTGCGTCCCGACGCTCGACCCGAACCCTTCTTTCGGTGTCAAGTTCCGTGGGCTCCGCGAGACCCGGGGGCCGAGTCGCGCGGGGAGGCTTGGCCCCCTATTATAACTGCTTGCAGTTCTAGTTATTATTATTATTATTCTTATCCGAAATCAACTGCCTTTTTGGGGGCCGTAACATACTCGAAAACTCATGAAACTTCACAGACTCGTCAAAAGTGGTGAAAATTTACGTATGGTAGGGGTTTCATGACAACTTAGATAAAATTGGCTCAGTAGCGCCCCCTACTAATTTTCAACATGTTTTGGGCTATAACTCCCAGACCATACGTCGCACATTCACAAACCTCATATCATCAGATTCCCTGAATAGTGCTGAATCACCTGGGTGGGGCCACGCCCATTTCCGTCTTAAATTTTTTGCGCAAAATCACGAAAACTCGAAAACCTATTTTTTCGAACTCCTCCTTGGGGTTTTGTCCGTTCAGCGTGAAACTTGGCAAGTACAGTCTGCAGCTGGACCTGATCTAAAGTTATCAAAGGAATTTTGATTGGTGACAATATGCTTAAATTATTAACGAATAAATTTTTCTAGCTAGCTATAAGAAGGCGAACTGTGGTATATTTCGGTCAAAATAAATGCTAACAACACCAAATCTGAGATCCTTGCTTGACATGTGACTGTGAAGGTGTGAGCCAAATTTGGCTAATGTTGGCCACTAGGGGGCGCTGCAAATATGGGAAATTTATATCTCGTAAATGGCTGCACCGATTTTTACGAAATTTGGTGAGTATGATGCTGGGCCCCTCCCGAGGCCATATCGTGAAGTTAGTCATGACTCGTCAAAGTGGGCGTGGCTTATTACAAGATAAAAAACAAACATTGATTTCAGCTCAAGTATTACGCTGAGGGCTGTGAAATTCACAGGGTATATATAGAATAGCATCCAGACCACCCATAGCAACAATTGTCTGTCTACTCCACTAGGTGGCGCTATAATGGATGCAAACGCATTTTGGCCTGTAACTTCCACATTTTACATCACATCTTCATAAACCTTATATCCACGTGTTCCCTAAATAGAGTCGCATCTTCTGACATAGGCCACGCCCACTCCCATAGCATATTCCTCTTTGTAAGTTACTACACATCAAAAACCTACTTTTTCGAACTCCTCCTAGCGTTTAATCTCCATCTTCACAAAACTTTGCACATGCAATCTCCAGACTGGCCTGACCAAAAGTTATCAAAAGAATTTTGCTACTCCAAAAAATGCGCGAGCTAAAAATAAACAGTTTTTATCTGCTAGCTGAAAAACACATACCTTTGCTTATTTTTGTCAAAGTAAAAGATATCAATATCAAACTCAAGTCACTTCTTTCAGACGCCATCCAGACACTCTGTGCCAAATTTGGCAGAAATTGGCCAATAGGGGGCGCTATAATCACAGAAAAATCAAGTGACATGAAAATTCATCGATTCGCACGAAATTTGGCGAGCGTGATGTGGAGTCACTCCTGATGCCAGCTGTAAAGCTTGGTGATGTTTGGTCACCGTGGCCACGCCTTATTCGCCATAAAACACGAAGTTGTTTTTGAGGGGTAAGGGATGCTTGTAAAGTCATGAAACTTGGCACACATATGATTGGGTGCGATTTGTGTTGCCTGATGTGACTTTTGTGTTTTGATGTGCCAACATGGCTCAACAGCGCCCCCTACAAATTTTCTATGAAGCAGCCCCCGGAGCTGGTTTGACCTACAGCTATGAAAGTTGGTACGCACGTGCATCACTGCAAGACATACAGAAAAACCTCTTGCAGCCATTTGCCAAACCCAACAGGAAGTCCGCCATTTTGAATTAGCTTGTAACTGGTTCGCAACTTCACCATACATGTTCCAAACTTCCTCAAATTTCAAAGAATTGATGACAGTCCTGCCCTGAACACATCTATACGCCAACACTTGGTTATTAGTACGGCGCCACCTACTGGCAAAATTACATGTATTCGTATGATTTGAGGGATATGACGTGTAAGTCCTGCGTGAGGGGTCAACCTTCGACAGGAATGAACGGCGGCGTGAGCCGGCATCCTGCCAGCGCCCTCGAGTTGTGTGAAGGTGCGAGGGCCCGTTCAATGCTGCTTGCAGCTTTAATTAGGGCCCGAGCACGAACCGTGCGAGGACCCTATTGTTTTCCTTAGGATTATTAGGGCCCGAGCACGTACCGTGCGAGGACCCTATTGTTTTCCTTAGGATTATTATTATTATTATTATTATTATTTTTTTTTTTTTTTTTTTTTTCCGCGACTTTAAACGCATTTTTGGGGGCTTTAACATATTCGAAAACTCACCAAATTTGGCATGCACATTCGTCTTGGTGAAAATTTATGTGTACGCAAAATTTAAACGATGCGCGTTGCAAAATGGCGAAATGGCGCCCCCTAGAAAATTTCAATCGGCTCCCACCGGCAGCCCGTTTGACCAAATTCCACGAAATTCGGGGAGGTCGTGTATCATCCCAAGACGCACGAAAATGCGCACTTGGACTTTTTTCTAAAACCAACAGGAAGCCGGCTATTTTGATTTGAATATTCATTTTTTTACCGATTTTGGCGATTTCCAAGAATTCTCTCAGAGCTATCTCCTCCTACACGATTCATTGGATCGGCTTCAAATTTGGCGTGCTGGAACTAGACCACTTGATGATCAAAAGTTATCATACGATTTTCCCTACGTTAAACGGTTTGGCCGTCAGGTGGCGGCGAAGTTTGACGTCTCGCCAAAAAAACCCCCAAAAAACAAAAGTGCTATTACTTGGGCATGATAAGTCCGATCGGCACAAAACTTGCTGGGTATGATCGTAGTCCGGCCTTCATCACGCCAACATCAAAAAATTCCCCCGTTCTCAAAGCGCCCCCTGCTGGCGACAGGAAAAGCAATGTTTTAGACTTTGAGGTGCTACTCTCAGCACGTTCAGTATATCCAACTCAAAATTGGTCAGAAAGGCCTTAACACGTTGGTAATTCTACATGATGAAGATTTGTGACGTATCGCCGAACGGAGTTCCGCCCACAGGGCGGCGAAGTCAACGGTTCGCCAAAACGCAGTTACGTGGCCTTAACTTCAGTGTCCTTGGTCATATCTGCCTGAAGCTTCACATGTGTGTTAACAGTCCAGCCCTGAACATGTGATATGAATTTCGTTGACGGGCGTGGCCAAATGGCTTGGCCACACCCTTTAAACATCAGCCCCTACGGCACGTTTCACCGACATGCATGAAAATTGGTACACATATGTATCACATCCAGACGCACAAAAAAGCCTCTTGGACCCATTGGCTACACCCAACAGGAAGTCAGCCATTTTGAATTTGACGCCAGATTGGACGATTCGCACTCCTCGTACTTTTTCTATCTCCTCCTACATGATTCATCGGATCGGCTTCAAATTTGGCGTGCATCAACTAGACCACTTGATGATCAAAAGTTATCATACGATTTTCCCTATGTTAAACGGTTTGGCTGTCAGGTGGCGGCGAAGATTGACGTCACGCCAAAAAAAAAACAAAAAACACAAGTGCTATTACTTGGGCATGATAAGTCCGATCGGCACAAAACTTGTTGGGTATGATCGTAGTCCGGCCTTCATCACGCCAACATCAAAAAATTCCCCCGTTCTCAAAGCGCCCCCTGCTGGCGACAGGAAAAGCCATGTTTTAGACTTTGAGGTGCTACTCTCAGCACGTTCAGTATATCCAACTCAAAATTGGTCAGAAAGGCCTCAACACGTTGGTAATGCTACATGATGAAGATTTGTGACGTATCGCAGAACGGCATTCCGCCCACAGGGCAGCGAAGTCAACGGTTCGCCAAAACGCAGTTAAGTGGCCTTAACTTCAGTGTCCTTGGTCATATCTGCCTGAAACTTTACATGTGTGTTAACAGTCCAGCCCTGAACATGTGATATGAATTTCGTTGATGGGCGTGGCCAAATGGCTTGGCCACACCCTTTAAACATCAGCCCCTGCGGCACGTTTCACTGACATGCATGAAAATTGGTACACATATGTATCACATCCAGACGCACAAAAAAGTCTCTTGGACCCACAGGCCAAACCCAACAGGAAGTCGGCCATTTTGAATTTAATGGTCATTTTTGGCGTTTTCCACGTGTTGTATTTTAATGAACTCCACCTACAGGATGCATCAGAACAACTTCAAAATCATTGTGTGCCATCTAGACAAAGGTGTAATCAAAACTTATAAGCATATTTTTGCATCGTGAAACGGTTTGGCCGTCAGGTGGCGGCGAAGTTTGATGTCTCGCCATAAAACACGAAATTAGTATAACTTTGGCATACATTGTCCATTCTTCACCAAACTTCACATGTTTGTTAACAGTCCAGACCTGAATGTATAGTATGAGGTTCATCAATAAGCGTGGCCGTATGGCTTGGCCACGCCCCTTAAAGCGCAGCTTACCCCATAACAACTTTCACAGACGTACACGAAAATCAGTATGCACATGTATCGTGTCCAGACGCACAAAAAAGCCTCTTGCACATATAGGCCACACCCGACAGGAAGTCGGCCATTTTGAAATTTACAGTCATTTTTGGCGTTTTCCACGTGTTGTATTTTAATGATCTCCTCCTCCAGAAATGAATCAATTAACTCCAAAACTGGTGTGTACCATCTACACAAGTGTGTGATCAAAACATATTAAGAGAATTGCTCAGCATGGAACGGTGTGGCTGTGACATGGCGTCGACACTTGATGTCTCACCATGAAACACGATATTGCTATAACATGGGATCTAATGGTCGAATCTGCTCCAAACTTCACATGTATGATAATAGTCCTGGCATAAACACACCCAAATGACGCTCAGGAGTCAGAGTCATAGCGCCACCCAGTGGAGACGGGAAGTCGCAACGCATTGGTTCCTACACTGTCCGAAGGAGGCGAACATTCAGCGCCTCGTCTGCCGGTCGACCTCTGGCAAGACGGTGGCGGCCGCGCCAGGCCCCGAGTTGCGTGGGGTGCGAGGGCCCGTTCAACGCTGCTTGCAGCTTTAATTAGGGCCCGAGCACCTAGCGGTGCGAGGACCCTATTGAAATGCAAGGAATTATTATTATTATTAGGGCCCGAGCACCAAGCGGTGCGAGGACCCTATTGAAATGCAAGGAATTATTATTATTATTATTATTATTATTATTATTATTATTATTATTCTTCTTCTTCTTCTTATCCGAAATCAACTGCCTTTTTGGGGGCCGTAACATACTCATGAAACTTCACAAACTCGTCAGAAGTGGTGAAAATTTACATATGGTAGGGGTTTCATGACAACTTGCACAAAAATGGCTCAGTAGCGCCCCCTAGTCATTTTCAACGTATTTTGGGCTATAACTCCCAGACCATGTGTCGCACGTTCAAAAACCTCATATCCACAGATTCGCTGAATAGTACTGAATCACCCGGATGGGGCCAAGCCCATTTCTGCCTTAACTTTTTTTCGCAAAATCGCGAAAACTGGAAAACCTACTTTTTCGAACTCCTCCTTGGCGTTTTGGCCGTTCAGCGTGAAACTTGGCAAGTACAGTCTTCGGCTGGACCTGATCTAAAGTTATCAAAGGAATTTTGTTAGGTCAAAAGATGCGCACGTTATTAACGAAGAAATTTTTCTGGCTAGCTATAAAAAGGCGAACTGCTGCATATCTCGGTCAAAATAAATGCTAACAAGACCAAATCTGAGATCCTTGATTGAAATGTCACTGTGAGGGAATGAACCAAATTTAGCTAATGTTGGCCACTAGGGGGCGCTGCAAATATGGGAAATTTATATCTCGTAAATGGCTGCACCGATTTTTATGAAATTTGGTGAGCATGATGCTGGTCCCCTCCTGAGGCCATACTTTGAAGTTAGTCACGACTGGTCAAAGTGGGCGTGGCTAATTACAAGATAAAAAACAAACATTTATTTCAGCTTAAGTATTATGCTGAGGGCTGTGAAATTCACAGGTTATATAGAGAATAGCATACAGACCAACCCTAGCAAAAATTGTGCGTCTTCTCCACTAGGTGGCGCTATAACAGATGCAAACGCATTTTGGCCTGTAACTTCCACATCTTAAATCACATCTTCATAAACTTTATACCCACGTGTTCCCTGAATACAGTCGCATCTTCTGACATAGGCCACGCCCACTCCCACTGCAAATTTCTCTTTGTAATTCACTATCCATCAAAAACCTACTTTTTCGAACTCCTCCTAGTGTTTAAGGTCCATCTTCACGAAACTTTGCACATACAAGCTCCAGACTTGCCTGACCAAAAGTTATCAAAAGAATTTTGCTACTCCAAAAAATGCGCTAGCTAACAATAAACAGTTTTTTTCTGCTAGCTAAAAAAGACATACCTTTGCATATTTTTGCCAAAGTAAAAGATAACAATGTCAAACTCAATTCACTTCTTTCAGACGTCATCCAGATGCTCTGTGCCAAATTTGGCAGAAATTGGCCAATAGGAGGCGCTATAATCAAAGAAAAATCAAGTGACATGAAAATTCATCGATTCGCACGAAATTTGGCGAGCGTGATGTGGAGTCACTCCTGAGGCCAGCTGTAAGGGTTAGTGATGTTTGGTCACCGTGGCAACGCCTTGTTCGCCATAAAATACGAAATTGTTTTTGAGGGGTAAAGGATGCTTGTAAAGTCATGAAAATTGACACACATATGACAGGATCGGATATGAGTTGTCTGATGTGATTTTTCGGCTCTGATGTGCCAACATGGCTCAACACCGCCCCCTACAAAGATTCTACGAAACAGCCCCCGAAGCTGGTTTGAACTACATCTATGAAACTTGGTACGCACATGCATCACTGAAAGACGTACAAAAAAGCCTCTTGCACCCATATGCCAAACCCAAAAGGAAGTCGGCCATTTTGAATTTGGTGTAACTGGTTTGCAACTTCACCATAAATGTTCCAATCTTCCCCAAACTTCACAGGATTGATGACAGTCCTGCCTTGAACACATCTATACGCCAATACTTGGTTATTAGTACAGCGCCACCTACTGGCAAAATTACATGTCTTCATATGATTTGAGGGATATGACGTGTGAGTCCTGCGTGAGGGGTCTGCCGTGCACAGGAATGAAGGGCGGCGTGAGCCGGCGTCCTGCCAGCGCCCTCGAGTTGCGTGAAGGTGCGAGGGCCCGTTCAATGCTGCTTGCAGCTTTAATTATTATTATTCTTCTTCTTAACTAAAATGAATTGCCTTTTTGGGGACCTTAACATGCTCAAAAACTCATGAAACTTCACAGACTCATCAGAAGTGCGAAAACTGGGCAAGTTTTGGGGTTTCATGATAATCTGCAAAGGAATGGCTCAGTAGCGCCCCCTAAAAATTTTCTACGGAACAGCCCCTGAAGGTAGTTTAACCTACGTGTCTGAAACTTGGTAGGCATATGTAACACACCAAGACGTACAAAAAAGCCTCTTGGGCCCATGCCCTAAACCCAACAGGAAGTCGGCCATTTTGAATTGAATGTGCAATTTTCATGCATTTTTGGCCATTTGCAGGGGTCGTAAATGAACGATCTCCTCCTAGAGATTTTGTCCGATCGACTTCAAACTTGGTCTGTCCCACCTACATAAGTTGAAGACAAAAAGTTATCAAAAGCTTGAGTTTTCGTCACACCGTGTGGCCGTTGTGGGACCTCAAACTTCGCTACAAACAGGAAGTAGTATTATAACACAGGAAGTAGTTTATAACTCCAGCATACATTGTCCAATCTTCCCCAAACTTCACAGGATTGATGACAGTCCCGCTCTGAAGACATCTACATGTCAATAATTTGTGATTGATATAGCGCCCCCTACTGGTAGTATAAAATGTCATGTTTTACACTTTGAAGCACATCTCCTCCAAAGTTGAACACATCAACGTCAAACTTGGGGAAATTATCCAAAAGGCATTGATGATGCTTTCTATTGAATACTGTGAGTTTTCGTCAAAGGGCATGACCTTGGCGTGGCGGGGAACTTTGATGTTTCGCCATGATGACAAAAGTTGCTGTAACTTGACTCTACGTGGACATATCTTTCCAAAACTTCACACATATGATAACAGTCCAGCCCTGAAAACATCTACAGAGGAAATTTGAATCAGCGTCATAGCGCCACCTACTGGCGGCAGAAAGTTACTTTTTTCATTCTTTCATGTCCCTCTTCTACCAGGTTCACCCGACCCACCTTAATTTTGCGGATACATAGTCCCAAGACCTTGGTGATGATCAAACCAGAACCTTTTGAGGTTTCGTACAACGCTGTCACCGTGGCGCCACCTCATTCGCCATAAAACACGAGGTTCTTTTTGAGGGGCAAGGGATACTTGAAAACTCACGAAACTTGGCACACCCATCACAAGGCCCAAATTGTGTTGTCTGATATGCTTTTTGTGTTTTGATGTGCCAAGATGCCTCAACAGCGCCCCCTACAATTTTTGGATGAAGCAGCCCCCGAAGCTTGTTTCACTTACATGTATGAAACTTGGTAGGCATATGTAACACTCCAAGACGTACAAAAAAGCCTCTTGGAGTTATGCTCCAAACCCAACCGGAAGTCCGCCATTTTGAATTTACTTGTGCCACTTTTGTGCATTTTGGGCGATTTCCAGTAGACGTAAATGAATGAACTTGTCCTAGAGTTTTTATCCAATCCACTTCAAACTCGGTCTGTCCCACCCCAAGACCGTGAAGACGAAAAGTTATCAAACGTTTCAGGTTTTCGTCAAACGCTGTCTCTGTGGCCCCGCCTTCTTCGCCATAAACCACGAAATTGTAACTACTCCTACAGATTTTATCCCATCAACTTCTTACTTGGTCTGTCCCACCTCCAGACATTGATGAAGAAAAGTTATCAAAAACTGGACTTGTTGTCACACCATGTGACCGTGGCAGGGCCTCAATCTTTGGGGACTCGCCACAAAACAGGAAGTTGTGTATGACTCCATCATCCATGGTCCAATCTTCCCCAAACTTCACAGGATTGATGACAGTCCTGCTCTGAAGAGATCTCCATGTGAATAATTTGTGATAAATACAGCGCCCCCTAATGGTAAGAGAAAATTTCATGTTTTATATTTTGAAGTATAACTCCCAAGACTTGGCCAGATCCACCTCAATCTTGGTCAGTCTATCCGTCACATGTAGAAGATGTTTTATTGTGAACACTGTAAGTTTGCATCAAAGGGCGTGGCCATGACGTAGCGGCAAACTTTGATGTTTCGCCATGATAACAAAAGTTGTGTAGCTTGACTCTACGTGGACATATCTTTCCAAAACTTCACACATATGATAAAAGTCCAGCCCTGAAAACATCTACCGAGAAATTTTTAATCAGCCTCATAGCGCCACCTAGTGGCATCTGTAAGTTACTGCTTTCATTCTTTCATGTCTCTCTTCTACCAAGTTAACCACAACCACCTCAATTTTGCGTAGACATAGTCCCAAGACTTTGATGATGATCACACCAGAAGCTTTTGAGGTTTCAGCAAACACTGTCAATGTGGCAACGCCTTATTCGCCATAAAACACGAAGTTGTTTTTGAGGGGTAAGGGATGCTTGTAATGTCATGAAACTTGGTACACATACAAGAAGTTCCGATGTGTGTTGTGTGATGTGATTTATCTGCTCTGATGTGCCAACATGGCTCAACAGCGCCCCCTACAATTTTTCAAAAAAGCAGCCCCCGACGCTGGTTTGACCTACATCTATGAAACTTGGTACATACATGCATCACTGAAAGACGTACAAAAAAGGCTCTTGCAACCATGTGCCAAACCCAACAGGAAGTCCGCCATTTTGAATTTGCTCGTAAGTGGTTCACAAAATCACCATACATGTTCCAATCTTCCCCATACTTCACAGGATTGATGACAGTCCTGCCCTGAACACATCTATACGCCAATACTTGGTTATTAGTACGGCGCCACCTACTGGCAAAATAACATGTCCTCGTATGATTTGAGGGATATGACATGTAACTCCAACGTGAGGGGTCTGCCTTCGACAGGAATGAATGGCCGCATCGGCCGGCGTCCTGCCAGCACCCTCGAGTTGCGTGAAGGTGCGAGGGCCCGTTCATCGCTGCTTGCAGCTTTAATTATTATTATTATTATTTTTTTTTTTTTTCGCTTGATCGCATTTTTGGGGGCTTTAACATATTCAAAAACTCACCAAATTTGACGTGCACATTCGTCTAGGGGACATTTATGTATACGCAAAATTTCAATGATGCCCATTGCAAAATGGCGAAATGGCGCCCCCTAGAAAATTTCAATCGGCTCCCACCGGCAGCCCGTTTGACTAAATTCCACGAAATTCGGGGAGGTCGTGTATCATCCCAAGACGCACGAAAATGCGCACTTGGACTTTTTTCTAAAACCAACAGGAAGCCGGCTATTTTGATTTGAATATTCCATTTTTTACCGATTTTGGCGATTTGCTAGTGTGCTCTCAGAGCTATCTCCTCCTAGACGGTTCATTGGATCGGCTTCAAATTTGCCATGCTGCAACTAGACCACATGATGATCAAAAGTTATTAAAAGATCTTTCCCTCGTTAAACGGTTTGGCCGTCAGGTGGCGGCGAAGTTTGATGTCTCAAAAAAAAAACCCCAAAAACCCAGAATTGCTATTACTTGGGCGTGAAAGGTCCAATCGGCACAAAACTTGCTGGGTATGATCGTAGTCCCGCCCTGAACACGTCTACATCAAAAAATTTCCCTGTTCTCAAAGCGCCCCCTGCTGGCGACAGGAAAAGTGATTTTTTTACACTTTGAGGTGCAGCTCTGAGCACGTTCAGCATATCCAACTCAAATTTGGTCAGAAAGGCCTCAACACATTGTTAATGCTACATGATGAAGATTGTGACGTATCGTCAAACGGCGTTGCGCCCAGAGGGCGGCGAAGTCGATGCTTCGCCAAAACGTAGGAAAGTGGCCTTAACTTCAGTGTCCTTGGGCATATCTGCCTGAAACTTCACATGTGTGTTAAGAGTCCAGCCCTGACAATGTCATGTGAATTTCGTAGATGGGCGTGGTCAAATGGCTTGGCCACGCCCTTTAAACATCAGCCCCTGCGGCACGTTTCACTGACATGCACGAAAATTGGTACACATATGTATCACCTGCAGACGCACAAAAAAGCCTCTTGGACTCAATGGCCACACCCAACAGGAAGTCGGCCATTTTGAATTTAACCACCAGATTGGGCGATTCGCACTCCTTGTACTTTTTCTATCTCCTCCTACATGATTCATCGGATCGGCTTCAAATTTGGCATGCATCAACTAGACCCCTTGATGATCAAAAGGTATCATACGATTTTCCCTATGTTAAACGGTTTGGCTGTCAGGTGGCGGCGAAGTTTGATGTCTCGCCATAAAACACGAAATTCGTATAACTTTGGCATACATTGTCCATTCTTCACCAAACTTCACATGTTTGTTAACAGTCCAGACCTGAATGTATAGTATGAGTTTCATCAATAAGCGTGGCCGTATGGCTTGGCCACGCCCCTTAAAGTGCAGCGTCCCCCATAACAACTTTCACCGACGTGCACGAAAATCAGTATGCACATGTATCGTGTCCAGACGCACAAAAAAGCCTCTTGCACGGATAGGCCACACCCAACAGGAAGTCGGCCATTTTGAAATTTACAGTCATTTTTGGCGTTTTCCACGTGTTGTATTTTAATGATCTCCTCCTCCAGAAATGAATCAATTAACTCCAAAACTGGTGTGTACCATCTACACAAGTGTGTGATCAAAACACATTAAGAGAATTGCTCAGCATGGAACGGTGTGGCTGTGACATGGCGTCGACACTTGATGTCTCACCATGAAACACGATATTGCTATAACATGGGATCTAATGGTCGAATCTGCTCCAAACTTCACATGTATGATAATAGTCCTGGCATGAACACACCCACATGACGCTCAGGAGTCAGAGTCATAGCGCCACCCAGTGGAGACGGGAAGTCGCAACGCATTGGTTCCTACACTGTCCGAAGGAGGCGAACAATCAGCATCTCGTCTGCCAGTCGACCTCTGGCGAGACGGCGGCGGCCGCGCCAGGCTCCGAGTTGCGTGGGGTGCGAGGGCCCGTTCAACGCTGCTTGCAGCTTTAATTAGGGCCCGAGCACCTAGCGGTGCAAGGACCCTATTGAAACTGAAGGAGTTATTAGGGCCCGAGCACGTACCGTGCGAGAGCCCTATTGAAACTGAAGGAATTCTTATTCTTATTATTATTATTAGGGCCCAAGCACGAACCGTGCGAGAGCCCTATTGAAATCATAAAAATTATTCTTATTATTTTTCTTTTAAACCTTTGATCGCATTTTTGAGGGCCTGAACATGCCCAAAAAGTCAGGAAAATTTGCACACTCGTCACGTCTGGTGAAAATTTCGATATTTTATGGTCGTTACAAAGGGGCGTGGCAAAATGGCTCAATGGCGCCCCCTAACAGTTTTCAAAATCGAAGCCCCCTGCTTTAACTTTGCCCTAGGCGTATGAAATTTGGTACACATATGTATCATCCCGGGACGCACAAAAAAGCCTCTTGGAGCGACACCCTAAACCAAACAGGAAGTCGGCCATTTTGAATTGTTTTTTCAAAATAAGGTCATTTTTGGCCATTTCCACACGTTGTACTTGAGCGAACTCGTCCTACAGATTTTATCGGATTGACTTAAAAATTTACCTGTGCGTGCTCGACTACAGTGGGATCAATTTATTATTAAAAGATCTTCGTCACGTCGAAGGGCGCGGTCGCTGCGGAAGGGTCAATTTGGATATCTCACCAAAAAACACGAAATTATACTACAACTACTACAACTTTGGTGTAGATGATCCTATCTGCACCAAACTTCACATGATGGATAATAGTCCCGCCCTGAACACATCTACATCAAAAAATTCAGTAATTGTCATAGCGCCCCCTGCTGGCAACAGGAAATACCATGTTTTACACTTTGAGGTGCTGCTCTGACCACATTTACCATATTCAACTCAAATTTGGTCAGAAAGGCCTTAACATGTTGGTAATGCTCCATGATGAAGAATTTTGACTGTCGTCAAACGGCGTTCCATCCGGAGGGCGGCGAAGTCGACCCTTCGCCAAAATGCATAAAAATGGCCTTAACTTTGGTGTTTTTGATGATATCCACCTGAAACTTCATATGTGTGTCAACAGTCCAGCCCTGAATATGTGATATGAATTTCGTCAATGGGCGTGGCCATATGGCTTGGCCACGCCCATTCATATGAATTACTTCCATAGGACGTCTCACCGATATGCACAAAAATTGGTACACATCTCCATCACCCCCAGACAAACAAAAAAGTCTCTTGGACCTCTAGGCTAAATTCAACAGGAAGTCGGCCATTTTGAATGTCATGGTCATTTTTGGTGTCGCGCACGCATCGTATTTTAACGAACTCCTCCTACAGAATTCATCAGAACGGCTTCAAAATTACCGATTACCATCTAGAACACTTCCTGATCAAAAGTTATTAAAAGGTCTCGCAGAATCTAAAGGGCACGCCAGTTGTGGGAGGTTGAATTTTGACGTCTCGCCATGAAACAGGAAGTGGCAATAACTTCACTGTACTTGGTCAGATCTGTGTGAAACTTCACAGGTATATTGACAGTCCAACCCAGAACATATGTTATGAATTTCGTTAATAGGCGTGGCTAAATGGATTGGCCACGCCCATTCACACAAATAACCACCATAGGACGTCTCACTGATATGCACGAAACTTGGTAGACACATGTATAACATCCACACGCACAAAAAAGCCTCTTGCACGGATAGGCCACACCCGACAGGAAGTCGGCCATTTTGAAATTTACAGTCATTTTTGGCGTTTTCCACGTGTTGTATTTTAATGATCTCCTCCTCCAGAAATGAATCAATTAACTCCAAAACTGGTGTGTACCATCTACACAAGTGTGTGATCAAAACACATTAAGAGAATTGCTCAGCATGGAACGGTGTGGCTGTGACATGGCGTCGACACTTGATGTCTCACCATGAAACACGATATTGCTATAACATGGGATCTAATGGTCGAATCTGCTCCAAACTTCACATGTATGATAATAGTCCTGGCATGAACACACCCACATGACGCTCAGGAGTCAGAGTCATAGCGCCACCCAGTGGAGACGGGAAGTCGCAACGCATTGGTTCCTACACTGTCCGAAGGAGGCGAACATTCAGCGCCTCGTCTGCCGGTCGACCTCTGGCGACACGGTGGCGGCCGCGCCAGGCCCCGAGTTGCGTGGGGTGCGAGGGCCCGTTCAACGCTGCTTGCAGCTTTAATTATTTTTTTTTTTATCCTATGATCGCATTTTTGAGGGCCTGAACGTACTCAAAAAGTCCCAGAATTTTGCACACTCGTCACGTCTGGTGAAAAATTCGATATTTTATGGTCATTACAAAGGGGCGTGACAAAATGGCTCAACGGCGCCCCCTAACAGTTTTCAAAATCAAAGCCCCCTGCTTTAACTTTGTCCGAAGCGTACGAATTTTGGTACACATATGTAGCACGCCGAGACGGACAAAAAAGCCTCTTGGGCCCATGCCCTAAACTCAACAGGAAGTCGGCCATTTTTAATTGAATGTGGAAGTTTCATGTATTTTTGGCCATTTGCAGGGGTCATAAATGAACGAACTCCTCCTAGAGATTTTGTCCGATCGCCTTCAAACTCGGTCTGTCCCACCAACATAAACTGAAGACGAAAAGTTATCAAAAGCTTGTGTTTTCGTCACACCGTGTGACCGTGCCGGGACCTCAAACTTCGTTACAAACAGGAAGTAGTATTATAACGCAGGAAGTAGTTTATTACTCCAACATACATGCTCCAATCTTCCCCAAACTTCACAGGATTGATGACAGTCCTGCTCTGAAGAGATCTACATGTCAATAATTTGTGATTAATATAGCGCCCCCTACTGGCAGTAGAAAATGTCATGTTTTACACTTTGAAGCACATCTCCTCCAAAGTTGAACACATCAACCTCATACTTGGTGAAATTATCCATAAGGCCTTGATGATGCTTTCTATGGAAAACTGTGAATTTTCGTCAAAGGGCGTGACCTTGGCGTGGCGGCCAACTTTGATGTTTCGCCATGATGACCAAAGTAGCTGTAACTTGACTCTACGTGGACATATCTTTCCAAAACTTCACACATATGATAACTGTCCAGCCCTGAAAACATCTATACAGAAATTTTGAATCAGCATCATAGCGCCACCTACTGGCGGCAGAAGGTTACTTTTTTCATTCTTTCATGTCCCTCTTCTACCAGGTTCCCCCGAACCACCTCAATTTTGCAAATACATACTCCCAAGACCTTGTTGATGGTCAAAGCAGAAGCCTTTGAGGTTTCGTCCAACGCTGTCACTGTGGCGCCACCTTATTCGCCATAAAACACGAGGTTGTTTTTGAGGGGCAAGGGACACTCGAAAACTCACGCAACTTGGCACACACATCAGACGTCCCAAATTGTGTTGTCTGATGTGATTTTTGTGTTTTCATGTGCCAAGATGGCTCAACAGCGCCCCCTACTCATTTTCAACGTGTTTTGGGCTATAACTCCCAGACCATATGTCACACATTCAAAAACCTCATATCCACAGATTCCCTGAATAGTGCTGAATCACCTGGGCAGGGCCACTCCCATTTCTGCCTATCATGTTTTTCACAACATCGCAAAAACTGGACAACCTACTTTTTCGAACTCCTCCTTAGGGTTTTGTCCGTTCAGCGTGAAACTTGGCAAGTACAGTCTTCGGCTGGACCTGATCTAAAGTTATCAAAGGAATTTTGATTGGTCATAATATGCTCAAATTATTAATGAATAAATTTTTCTAGCTAGCTATAAAAAGGCGAACGGTGGCATATTTCGGTCAAAATAAATGCTAACAACACCAAATCTGAGATCCTTGCTTGATATGTGCCTGTGAGAGAATGAACCAAATTTAGCTAATTTTGGCCACTAGGGGGCGCTGCAAATATGGGAAATTTATATCTGGTAAATGGCTGCACCGATATTTATGAAATTTGGTGAGTATTATGCTGGGCCTGTCCTGACGCCATATCTTGAAGGTAGTCACGACTGGTAAAAGTGGGCGTGGCTTATTACAAGATAAAAAACAAACATTTATTTCAGCCCAAGTATTATGCTGAGGGCTGTGAAATTCACAGGGTATATAGAGAATAGCATACAGACCAACCATAGCAAAAATTGTGCGTCTTCTCCACTAGGTGGCGCTATAAGAGATACAAACGCATTTTGGCCTGTAACTTCCACATTTTAAATCACATCTTCATAAATTTTATATCCACGTGTTCCCTAAATAGTGTCGCATCTTCTGACATAGGCCACGCCCACTCCCACTGCAAATTTCTCTTTGTAATTTACTATACATCAAAAACCTACTTTTTCGAACTCCTCCTAGCGTTTAATCTCCATCTTCACAAAACTTTGCACATGCAATCTCCAGACTGGCCTGACCAAAAGCTATCAAAAGAATTTTGCTACTCCAAAAATTAGGCTAGCTAAAAATAAACAGTTTTTTTCTGCTAGCTAAAAAACACATACCTTTGCATATTTTTGTCAAAGTAAAAGATATCAATGTCAAACTCAATTCACTTCTTTCAGACGTCATCCAGACGATCCTAGCCCAATTTGGCAGAAATTAGCCAATAGGGGGCGCTATAATCAGAGAAAAATCAAGTGACATAAAATTCATCGATTCGCATGAAATTTGGCGAGCATGATGTGGAGTCACTCCTGAGGCCAGCTGTAAAGCTTGGTGATGTTTGGTCACCGTGGCAACGCCTTATTCGCCATAAAACACGAAGTTGTTTTTGAGGGGTAAGGGATGCTTGTAATGTCATGAAACTTGACACACATATGACAGGATCCAATATGCATTTTCTGATGTGATTTTCGGCTCTGATATGCCAACATGGCTCAACAGCGCCCCCTACAAATTTTCTACGAAACAGCCCCCGAAGCTGGTTTGACCTACATCTATGAAACTTGGTACGCACATGCATCACTGAAAGACGTATAAAAAAGCCTCTTGCAGCCATGTGCCAAACCCAACAGGAAGTCGGCCAATTTGAATTTGCTTGTAACTGGTTTGCAACTTCACCATACATGTTCCAATCTTCCGCAAACTTCACAGGATTGATGACAATCCTGCCCTGAATACATCTATATGCCAATACTTGGTTATTAGTACAGCGCCACCTACTGGCAAAATTACATGTCTTCATATGATTTGAGGGATATGACGTCCTGCGTAAGGGATCTGCCGTGGACAGGAATGAAGGGCGGCATGAGCCGGCGTCCTGCCAGCACCCTCGAGTTGCGTGAAGGTGCGAGGGCCCGTTCAATGCTGCTTGCAGCTTTAATTAGGGCCCGAGCACGAACCGTGCGAGAGCCCTATTGAAATCATAAAAATTATTCTTATTATTTTTCTTTTAAACCTTTGATCGCATTTTTGAGGGCCTGAACATGCCCAAAAAGTCAGGAAAATTTGCACACTCGTCACGTCTGGTGAAAATTTCGATATTTTATGGTCGTTACAAAGGGGCGTGGCAAAATGGCTCAATGGCGCCCCCTAACAGTTTTCAAAATCGAAGCCCCCTGCTTTAACTTTGCCCTAGGCGTATGAAATTTGGTACACATATGTATCATCCCGGGACGCACAAAAAAGCCTCTTGGAGCGACACCCTAAACCAAACAGGAAGTCGGCCATTTTGAATTGTTTTTTCAAAATAAGGTCATTTTTGGCCATTTCCACACGTTGTACTTGAGCGAACTCCTCCTACAGATTTTATCGGATTGACTTAAAAATTTACCTGTGCGTGCTCGACTACAGTGGGATCAAAAGTTATTAAAAGATCTTCGTCACGTCGAAGGGCGCGGTCGCTGCGGAAGGGTCAATTTGGATATCTCGCCAAAAAACACGAAATTATACTACAACTACTACAACTTTGGTGTAGATGATCCTATCTGCACCAAACTTCACATGATGGATAATAGTCCCGCCCTGAACACGTCTACATCAAAAAATTCAGTAATTGTCATAGCGCCCCCTGCTGGCAACAGGAAAGACCATGTTTTACACTTTGAGGTGCTGCTCTGACCACATTTACCATATTCAACTCAAATTTGGTCAGAAAGGCCTTAACATGTTGGCCATGCTATATTGTGAAGATCATAATGTCTCGTCAAACGGTTTCGCCGTGACGGAGTGGCGAAGGTTGACGTTTCGCCGAAACCCATGAAGTGGCTCTAACTTTGGTGTACTTGGTCGGATCTGCCTGAAACTTCACATGTACGTCACTGGTCTCGCCCTGAGCATATGATATTAATTTCATAAGGGGCGTGGCTAAATGACATGGCCACGCCCTTTAAACATAAGCCCCTGCGGCACGTTTCACTGACATGCATGAAAATTGGTACACATATGTATCACATCCAGACGCACAAAAAAGGCTCTTGGACCCATTGGCCAAACCCAACAGGAAGTCGGCCATTTTGAATTTAATGGTCATTTTTGGCGTTTTCCACGTGTTGTATTTTAATGAACTCCACCTACAGGATGCATCAGAACAACTTCAAAATCATTGTGTGCCATCTAGACAAAGGTGTAATCAAAACTTATAAGCAGATTTTTGCATCGTGAAACGGTTTGGCTGTCAGGTGGCGGCGAAGTTTGATGTCTCGCCATAAAACACGAAATTAGTATAACTTTGGCATACATTGTCCATTCTTCACCAAACTTCACATGTTTGTTAACAGTCCAGACCTGAATGTATAGTATGACTTTCATCAATAAGCGTGGCCGTATGGCTTGGCCACGCCCCTTAAAGTGCAGCGTCCCCCATAACAACTTTCACCGACGTGCACGAAAATCAGTATGCACATGTATCGTGTCCAGACGCACAAAAAAGCCTCTTGCACATATAGGCCACATCCGACAGGAAGTCGGCGATTTTTAAATTTACAGTCATTTTTGGCGTTTTCCACGTGTTGTATTTTAATGATCTCTTCCTCCAGAAATGAATCAATTAACTCCAAAACTGGTGTGTACCATCTACACAAGTGTGTGATCAAAACATATTAAGAGAATTGCTCAGCATGGAACGGTGTGGCTGTGACATGGCGTCGACACTTGATGTCTCACCATGAAACACGATATTGCTATAACATGGGATCTAATGGTCGAATCTGCTCCAAACTTCACATGTATGATAATAGTCCTGGCATGAACACACCCACATGACGCTCAGGAGTCAGAGTCATAGCGCCACCCAGTGGAGACGGGAAGTCGCAACGCATTGGTTCCTACACTGTCCGAAGGAGGCGAACAATCAGCACCTCGTCTGCCAGTCGACCTCTGGCGAGACGGTGGCGGCCGCGCCAGGCCCCGAGTTGCGTGGGGTGCGAGGGCCCGTTCAACGCTGCTTGCAGCTTTAATTAGGGCCCGAGCACGAACCGTGCGAGAGCCCTATTGAAATCATAAAAATTATTCTTATTATTTTTCTTTTAAACCTTTGATTGCATTTTTGAGGGCCTGAACATGCCCAAAAAGTCAGGAAAATTTGCACACTCGTCACGTCTGGTGAAAATTTCGATATTTTATGGTCGTTACAAAGGGGCGTGGCAAAATGGCTCAATGGCGCCCCCTAACAGTTTTCAAAATCGAAGCCCCCTGCTTTAACTTTGCCCTAGGCGTATGAAATTTGGTACACATATGTATCATCCCGGGACGCACAAAAAAGCCTCTTGGAGCGACACCCTAAACCAAACAGGAAGTCGGCCATTTTGAATTGTTTTTTCAAAATAAGGTCATTTTTGGCCATTTCCACACGTTGTACTTGAGCGAACTCGTCCTACAGATTTTATCGGATTGACTTAAAAATTTACCTGTGCGTGCTCGACTACAGTGGGATCAATTTATTATTAAAAGATCTTCGTCACGTCGAAGGGCGCGGTCGCTGCGGAAGGGTCAATTTGGATATCTCACCAAAAAACACGAAATTATACTACAACTACTACAACTTTGGTGTAGATGATCCTATCTGCACCAAACTTCACATGATGGATAATAGTCCCGCCCTGAACACATCTACATCAAAAAATTCAGTAATTGTCATAGCGCCCCCTGCTGGCAACAGGAAATACCATGTTTTACACTTTGAGGTGCTGCTCTGACCACATTTACCATATTCAACTCAAATTTGGTCAGAAAGGCCTTAACATGTTGGTAATGCTCCATGATGAAGAATTTTGACTGTCGTCAAACGGCGTTCCATCCGGAGGGCGGCGAAGTCGACCCTTCGCCAAAATGCATAAAAATGGCCTTAACTTTGGTGTTTTTGATGATATCCACCTGAAACTTCATATGTGTGTCAACAGTCCAGCCCTGAATATGTGATATGAATTTCGTCAATGGGCGTGGCCATATGGCTTGGCCACGCCCATTCATATGAATTACTTCCATAGGACGTCTCACCGATATGCACAAAAATTGGTACACATCTCCATCACCCCCAGACAAACAAAAAAGTCTCTTGGACCTCTAGGCTAAATTCAACAGGAAGTCGGCCATTTTGAATGTCATGGTCATTTTTGGTGTCGCGCACGCATCGTATTTTAACGAACTCCTCCTACAGAATTCATCAGAACGGCTTCAAAATTACCGATTACCATCTAGAACACTTCCTGATCAAAAGTTATTAAAAGGTCTCGCAGAATCTAAAGGGCACGCCAGTTGTGGGAGGTTGAATTTTGACGTCTCGCCATGAAACAGGAAGTGGCAATAACTTCACTGTACTTGGTCAGATCTGTGTGAAACTTCACAGGCATATTGACAGTCCAACCCAGAACATATGTTATGAATTTCGTTAATAGGCGTGGCTAAATGGATTGGCCACGCCCATTCACACAAATAACCACCATAGGACGTCTCACTGATATGCACGAAACTTGGTAGACACATGTATAACATCCACACGCACAAAAAAGCCTCTTGCACGGATAGGCCACACCCGACAGGAAGTCGGCCATTTTGAAATTTACAGTCATTTTTGGCGTTTTCCACGTGTTGTATTTTAATGATCTCCTCCTCCAGAAATGAATCAATTAACTCCAAAACTGGTGTGTACCATCTACACAAGTGTGTGATCAAAACACATTAAGAGAATTGCTCAGCATGGAACGGTGTGGCTGTGACATGGCGTCGACACTTGATGTCTCACCATGAAACACGATATTGCTATAACATGGGATCTAATGGTCGAATCTGCTCCAAACTTCACATGTATGATAATAGTCCTGGCATGAACACACCCACATGACGCTCAGGAGTCAGAGTCATAGCGCCACCCAGTGGAGACGGGAAGTCGCAACGCATTGGTTCCTACACTGTCCGAAGGAGGCGAACATTCAGCGCCTCGTCTGCCGGTCGACCTCTGGCGACACGGTGGCGGCCGCGCCAGGCCCCGAGTTGCGTGGGGTGCGAGGGCCCGTTCAACGCTGCTTGCAGCTTTAATTAGGGCCCGAGCACGAACCGTGCGAGAGCCCTATTGAAATCATAAAAATTATTCTTATTATTTTTCTTTTAAACCTTTGATCGCATTTTTGAGGGCCTGAACATGCCCAAAAAGTCAGGAAAATTTGCACACTCGTCACGTCTGGTGAAAATTTCGATATTTTATGGTCGTTACAAAGGGGCGTGGCAAAATGGCTCAATGGCGCCCCCTAACAGTTTTCAAAATCGAAGCCCCCTGCTTTAACTTTGCCCTAGGCGTATGAAATTTGGTACACATATGTATCATCCCGGGACGCACAAAAAAGCCTCTTGGAGCGACACCCTAAACCAAACAGGAAGTCGGCCATTTTGAATTGTTTTTTCAAAATAAGGTCATTTTTGGCCATTTCCACACGTTGTACTTGAGCGAACTCCTCCTACAGATTTTATCGGATTGACTTAAAAATTTACCTGTGCGTGCTCGACTACAGTGGGATCAATTTATTATTAAAAGATCTTCGTCACGTCGAAGGGCGCGGTCGCTGCGGAAGGGTCAATTTGGATATTTCGCCAAAAAACACGAAATTATACTACAACTACTACAACTTTGGTGTAGATGATCCTATCTGCACCAAACTTCACATGATGGATAATAGTCCCGCCCTGAACACGTCTACATCAAAAAATTCAGTAATTGTCATAGCGCCCCCTGCTGGCAACAGGAAATACCATGTTTTACACTTTGAGGTGCTGCTCTGACCACATTTACCATATTCAACTCAAATTTGGTCAGAAAGGCCTTAACATGTTGGTAATGCTCCATGATGAAGAATTTTGACTGTCGTCAAACGGCGTTCCATCCGGAGGGCGGCGAAGTCGACCCTTCGCCAAAATGCATAAAAATGGCCTTAACTTTGGTGTTTTTGATGATATCCACCTGAAACTTCATATGTGTGTCAACAGTCCAGCCCTAAATATGTGATATGAATTTCGTCAATGGGCGTGGCCATATGGCTTGGCCACGCCCATTCATATGAATTACTTCCATAGGACGTCTCACCGATATGCACAAAAATTGGTACACATCTCCATCACCCCCAGACAAACAAAAAAGTCTCTTGGACCTCTAGGCTAAATTCAACAGGAAGTCGGCCATTTTGAATGTCATGGTCATTTTTGGTGTCGCGCACGCATCGTATTTTAACGAACTCCTCCTACAGAATTCATCAGAACGGCTTCAAAATTACCGATTACCATCTAGAACACTTCCTGATCAAAAGTTATTAAAAGGTCTCGCAGAATCTAAAGGGCACGCCAGTTGTGGGAGGTTGAATTTTGACGTCTCGCCATGAAACAGGAAGTGGCAATAACTTCACTGTACTTGGTCAGATCTGTGTGAAACTTCACAGGTATATTGACAGTCCAACCCAGAACATATGTTATGAATTTCGTTAATAGGCGTGGCTAAATGGATTGGCCACGCCCATTCACACAAATAACCACCATAGGACGTCTCACTGATATGCACGAAACTTGGTAGACACATGTATAACATCCACACGCACAAAAAAGCCTCTTGCACGGATAGGCCACACCCGACAGGAAGTCGGCCATTTTGAAATTTACAGTCATTTTTGGCGTTTTCCACGTGTTGTATTTTAATGATCTCCTCCTCCAGAAATGAATCAATTAACTCCAAAACTGGTGTGTACCATCTACACAAGTGTGTGATCAAAACACATTAAGAGAATTGCTCAGCATGGAACGGTGTGGCTGTGACATGGCGTCGACACTTGATGTCTCACCATGAAACACGATATTGCTATAACATGGGATCTAATGGTCGAATCTGCTCCAAACTTCACATGTATGATAATAGTCCTGGCATGAACACACCCACATGACGCTCAGGAGTCAGAGTCATAGCGCCACCCAGTGGAGACGGGAAGTCGCAACGCATTGGTTCCTACACTGTCCGAAGGAGGCGAACATTCAGCGCCTCGTCTGCCGGTCGACCTCTGGCAACACGGTGGCGGCCGCGCCAGGCCCCGAGTTGCGTGGGGTGCGAGGGCCCGTTCAACGCTGCTTGCAGCTTTAATTAGGGCGCGAGCACGTACCGTGCGAGGACCCTATTGTTTTCCTAAGGATTATTAGGGCCCGAGCACCAAGCGGTGCGAGGACCCTATTGAAATGCAAGGAATTATTATTATTATTATTATTATTATTATTATTAGGGCCCGAGCACGTACCGTACGAGGACCCTATTGTTTTCCTTAGGATTATTATTATTATTATTATTATTATTATTATTATTTTTTTTTTTTTTTTTTTCCGCGACTTTAAACGCATTTTGGGGGGCTTTAACATATTCAAAAACTCACCAAATTTGGCATGCACATTCGTCTTGGCGAAAATTTATGTGTACGCAAAATTTAAAAGATGCCCGTTGCAAAATGGCGAAATGGCGCCCCCTAGAAAATTTCAATCGGCTCCCACCGGCAGCCCGTTTGACCAAATTCCACGAAATTCGGGGAGGTCGTGTATCATCCCAAGACGCACAAAAATGCGCACTTGGACTTTTTTCTAAAACCAACAGGAAGCCGGCTATTTTGATTTGAATATTCATTTTTTTACCGATTTTGGCGATTTCCAAGAAATCTCTCAGAGCTATCTCCTCCTACACGCTTCATTGGATCGGCTTCAAATTTGGCGTGCTGGAACTAGACCACTTGATGATCAAAAGTTATCATACGATTTTCCCTACGTTAAACGGTTTGGCCGTCAGGTGGCGGCGAAGTTTGACGTCTCGCCAAAAAAAACCCCAAAACACAAAAGTGCTATTACTTGGGCATGATAAGTCCGATCGGCTCAAAACTTGCTGGGTATGATCGTAGTCCGGCCTTCATCACGCCAACATCAAAAAATTCCCCCGTTCTCAAAGCGCCCCCTGCTGGCGACAGGAAAAGCGATGTTTTAGACTTTGAGGTGCTACTCTCAGCACGTTCAGTATATCCAACTCAAAATTGGTCAGAAAGGCCTCAACACGTTGGTAATGCTACATGATGAAGATTTGTGACGTTTCGCCGAACGGCGTTCCGCCCACAGGGCGGCGAAGTCAACGGTTCGCCAAAACGCAGTTAAGTGGCCTTAACTTCAGTGTCCTTGGTCATATCTGCCTGAAACTTCACATGTGTGTTAACAGTCCAGCCCTGAACATGTGATATGAATTTCGTCGATGGGCGTGGCCAAATGGCTTGGCCACACCCTTTAAACATCAGCCCCTACGGCACGTTTCACCGACATGCATGAAAATTGGTACACATATGTATCACATCCAGACGCACAAAAAAGCCTCTTGGACCCATTGGCTACACCCAACTGGAAGTCAGCCATTTTGAATTTGACGCCAGATTGGGCGATTCGCACTCCTCGTACTTTTTCTATCTCCTCCTACATGATTCATCGGATCGGCTTCAAATTTGGCGTGCATCAACTAGACCACTTGATGATCAAAAGTTATCATACGATTTTCCCTATGTTAAACGGTTTGGCTGTCAGGTGGCGGCGAAGTTTGACGTCTCGCCAAAAAAAACCCCAAAAAACAAAAGTGCTATTACTTGGGCATGATAAGTCCGATCGGCTCAAAACTTGCTGGGTATGATCGTAGTCCGGCCTTCATCACGCCAACATCAAAAAATTCCCCCGTTCTCAAAGCGCCCCCTGCTGGCGACAGGAAAAGCGATGTTTTAGACTTTGAGGTGCTACTCTCAGCACGTTCAGTATATCCAACTCAAAATTGGTCAGAAAGGCCTCAACACGTTGGTAATGCTACATGATGAAGATTTGTGACGTTTCGCCGAACGGCGTTCCGCCCACAGGGCGGCGAAGTCAACGGTTCGCCAAAACGCAGTTAAGTGGCCTTAACTTCAGTGTCCTTGGTCATATCTGCCTGAAACTTCACATGTGTGTTAACAGTCCAGCCCTGAACATGTGATATGAATTTCGTCGATGGGCGTGGCCAAATGGCTTGGCCACACCCTTTAAACATCAGCCCCTACGGCACGTTTCACCGACATGCATGAAAATTGGTACACATATGTATCACATCCAGACGCACAAAAAAGCCTCTTGGACCCATTGGCTACACCCAACTGGAAGTCAGCCATTTTGAATTTGACGCCAGATTGGGCGATTCGCACTCCTCGTACTTTTTCTATCTCCTCCTACATGATTCATCGGATCGGCTTCAAATTTGGCGTGCATCAACTAGACCACTTGATGATCAAAAGTTATCATACGATTTTCCCTATGTTAAACGGTTTGGCTGTCAGGTGGCGGCGAAGTTTGACGTCTCGCCAAAAAAAACCCAAAAAACAAAAGTGCTATTACTTGGGCATGATAAGTCCGATCGGCACAAAACTTGCTGGGTATGATCGTAGTCCGGCCTTCATCACGCCAACATCAAAAAATTCCCCCGTTCTCAAAGTGCCCCCTGCTGGCAACAGGAAAAGCGATGTTTTAGACTTTGAGGTGCTACTCTCAGCACGTTCAGTATATCCAACTCAAAATTGGTCAGAAAGGCCTCAACACATTGGTAATGCTACATGATGAAGATTTGTGACGTATCGCCGAACGGCGTTCCGCCCACAGGGCGGCGAAGTCAACGGTTCGCCAAAACGCAGTTAAGTGGCCTTAACTTCAGTGTCCTTGGTCATATCTGCCTGAAACTTTACATGTGTGTTAACAGTCCAGCCCTGAACATGTGATATGATGGGCGTGGCCAAATGGCTTGGCCACACCCACACGTTTCACTGACATGCATGAAAATTGGTACACATATGTATCACATCCAGACGCACAAAAAAGTCTCTTGGACCCATTGGCCAAACCCAACAGGAAGTCGGCCATTTTGAATTTAATGGTCATTTTTGGCGTTTTCCACGTGTTGTATTTTAATGAACTCCACCTACAGGATGCATCAGAACAACTTCAAAATCATTGTGTGCCATCTAGACAAAAGTGTAATCAAAACTTAGAAGCAGATTTTTGCATCGTGAAACGGTTTGGCCATCAGGTGGCGGCGAAGTTTGATGTCTCGCCATAAAACACGAAATTAGTAAAACTTTGGCATACATTGTCCATTCTTCACCAAACTTCACAAGTTTGTTAACAGTCCAGACCTGAATGTATAGTATGAGTTTCATCGATAAGCGTGGCCGTATGGCTTGGCCACGCCCCTTAAAGTGCAGCGTCCCCCATAACAACTTTCACCGACGTGCATGAAAATCAGTATGCACATGTATCGTGTCCAGACGCACAAAAAAGCCTCTTGCACATATAGGCCACACCCGACAGGAAGTCGGCCATTTTGAAATGTACAGTCATTTTTTGGCGTTTTCCACGTGTTGTATTTTAATGATCTCCTCCTCCAGAAATGAATCAATTAAGTCCAAAACTGGTGTGTACCATCTACACAAGTGTGTGATCAAAACAGATTAAGAGAATTGCTCAGCATGGAACGGTGTGGCTGTGCCATGGCGTCGACACTTGATGTCTCACCATGAAACACGATATTGCTATAACATGGGATCTAATGGTCGAATCTGCTCCAAACTTCACATGTATGATAATAGTCCTGGCATGAACACACCCACATGAAGCTCAGGAGTCAGAGTCATAGCGCCACCCAGTGGAGACGGGAAGTCGCAACGCATTGGTTCCTACACTGTCCGAAGGAGGCGAACATTCAGCGCCTCGTCTGCCGGTCGACCTCTGGCGACACGGTGGCGGCCGCGCCAGGCCCCGAGTTGCGTGGGGTGCGAGGGCCCGCTCAACGCTGCTTGCAGCTTTAATTAGGGCCCGAGCACGAACCGTGCGAGAGCCCTATTGAAATCATAAAAATTATTCTTATTATTTTTCTTTTAAACCTTTGATCGCATTTTTGAGGGCCTGAACATGCCCAAAAAGTCAGGAAAATTTGCACACTCGTCACGTCTGGTGAAAATTTCGATATTTTATGGTCGTTACAAAGGGGCGTGGCAAAATGGCTCAATGGCGCCCCCTAACAGTTTTCAAAATCGAAGCCCCCTGCTTTAACTTTGCCCTAGGCGTATGAAATTTGGTACACATATGTATCATCCCGGGACGCACAAAAAAGCCTCTTGGAGCGACACCCTAAACCAAACAGGAAGTCGGCCATTTTGAATTGTTTTTTCAAAATAAGGTCATTTTTGGCCATTTCCACACGTTGTACTTGAGCGAACTCGTCCTACAGATTTTATCGGATTGACTTAAAAATTTACCTGTGCGTGCTCGACTACAGTGGGATCAATTTATTATTAAAAGATCTTCGTCACGTCGAAGGGCGCGGTCGCTGCGGAAGGGTCAATTTGGATATCTCACCAAAAAACACGAAATTATACTACAACTACTACAACTTTGGTGTAGATGATCCTATCTGCACCAAACTTCACATGATGGATAATAGTCCCGCCCTGAACACATCTACATCAAAAAATTCAGTAATTGTCATAGCGCCCCCTGCTGGCAACAGGAAATACCATGTTTTACACTTTGAGGTGCTGCTCTGACCACATTTACCATATTCAACTCAAATTTGGTCAGAAAGGCCTTAACATGTTGGTAATGCTCCATGATGAAGAATTTTGACTGTCGTCAAACGGCGTTCCATCCGGAGGGCGGCGAAGTCGACCCTTCGCCAAAATGCATAAAAATGGCCTTAACTTTGGTGTTTTTGATGATATCCACCTGAAACTTCATATGTGTGTCAACAGTCCAGCCCTGAATATGTGATATGAATTTCGTCAATGGGCGTGGCCATATGGCTTGGCCACGCCCATTCATATGAATTACTTCCATAGGACGTCTCACCGATATGCACAAAAATTGGTACACATCTCCATCACCCCCAGACAAACAAAAAAGTCTCTTGGACCTCTAGGCTAAATTCAACAGGAAGTCGGCCATTTTGAATGTCATGGTCATTTTTGGTGTCGCGCACGCATCGTATTTTAACAAACTCCTCCTACAGAATTCATCAGAACGGCTTCAAAATTACCGATTACCATCTAGAACACTTCCTGATCAAAAGTTATTAAAAGGTCTCGCAGAATCTAAAGGGCACGCCAGTTGTGGGAGGTTGAATTTTGACGTCTCGCCATGAAACAGGAAGTGGCAATAACTTCACTGTACTTGGTCAGATCTGTGTGAAACTTCACAGGTATATTGACAGTCCAACCCAGAACATATGTTATGAATTTCGTTAATAGGCGTGGCTAAATGGATTGGCCACGCCCATTCACACAAATAACCACCATAGGACGTCTCACTGATATGCACGAAACTTGGTAGACACATGTATAACATCCACACGCACAAAAAAGCCTCTTGCACGGATAGGCCACACCCGACAGGAAGTCGGCCATTTTGAAATTTACAGTCATTTTTGGCGTTTTCCACGTGTTGTATTTTAATGATCTCCTCCTCCAGAAATGAATCAATTAACTCCAAAACTGGTGTGTACCATCTACACAAGTGTGTGATCAAAACACATTAAGAGAATTGCTCAGCATGGAACGGTGTGGCTGTGACATGGCGTCGACACTTGATGTCTCACCATGAAACACGATATTGCTATAACATGGGATCTAATGGTCGAATCTGCTCCAAACTTCACATGTATGATAATAGTCCTGGCATGAACACACCCACATGACGCTCAGGAGTCAGAGTCATAGCGCCACCCAGTGGAGACGGGAAGTCGCAACGCATTGGTTCCTACACTGTCCGAAGGAGGCGAACATTCAGCGCCTCGTCTGCTGGTCGACCTCTGGCGACACGGTGGCGGCCGCGCCAGGCCCCGAGTTGCGTGGGGTGCGAGGGCCCGTTCAACGCTGCTTGCAGCTTTAATTAGGGCCCGAGCACGTACCGTGCGAGGACCCTATTGTTTTCCTTAGGATTATTATTATTATTAGGGCCCGAGCACGTACCGTGCGAGGACCCTATTGTTTTCCTTAGGATTATTATTATTATTATTATTATTATTATTATTATTTTTTTTTTCCGCGACTTTAAACGCATTTTTGGGGGCTTTAACATATTCAAAAACTCACCAAATTTGGCATGCACATTCGTCTTGGCGAAAATTTATGTGTACGCAAAATTTAAAAGATGCCCGTTGCAAAATGGCGAAATGGCGCCCCCTAGAAAATTTCAATCGGCTCCCACCGGCAGCCCGTTTGACCAAATTCCACGAAATTCAGGGAGGTCGTGTATCATCCCAAGACGCACGAAAATGCGCAGTTGGACTTTTTTCTAAAACCAACAGGAAGCCGGCTATTTTGATTTGAATATTCATTTTTTTACCGATTTTGGCGATTTCCAAGAAATCTCTCAGAGCTATCTCCTCCTACACGGTTCATTGGATCGGCTTCAAATTTGGCGTGCTGGAACTAGACCACTTGATGATCAAAAGTTATCATACGATTTTCCCTACGTTAAACGGTTTGGCCGTCAGGTGGCGGTGAAGTTTGACGTCTCGCCAAAAAAACCCCCCAAAAAACAAAAGTGCTATTACTTGGGCATGAAAAGTCCGATCGGCACAAAACTTGCTGGGTATGATCGTAGTCCGGCCTTCATCACGCCAACATCAAAAAATTCCCCCGTTCTCAAAGCGCCCCCTGCTGGCGACAGGAAAAGCGATGTTTTAGACTTTGAGGTGCTACTCTCAGCACGTTCAGTATATCCAACTCAAAATTGGTCAGAAAGGCCTCAACACGTTGGTAATGCTACATGATGAAGATTTGTGAAGTTTCGCCGAACGGCGTTCCGCCCACAGGGCGGCGAAGTCAACGGTTCGCCAAAACGCAGTTAAGTGGCCTTAACTTCAGTGTCCTTGGTCATATCTGCCTGAAACTTCACATGTGTGTTAACAGTCCAGCCCTGAACATGTGATATGAATTTCGTTGATGGGCGTGGCCAAATGGCTTGGCCACACCCTTTAAACATCAGCCCCTACGGCACGTTTCACCGACATGCATGAAAATTGGTACACATATGTATCACATCCGGACGCACAAAAAAGCCTCTTGGACCCATTGGCTACACCCAACAGGAAGTCAGCCATTTTGAATTTGACGCCAGATTGGGCGATTCGCACTCCTCGTACTTTTTCTATCTCCTCCTACATGATTCATCGGATCGGCTTCAAATTTGGCGTGCATCAACTAGACCACTTGATGATCAAAAGTTATCATACGATTTTCCCGATGTTAAACGGTTTGGCTGTCAGGTGGCGGCGAAGTTTGACGTCTTGCCAAAAAAAACCCAAAAAACAAAAGTGCTATTACTTGGGCATGATAAGTCCGATCGGCACAAAACTTGCTGGGTATGATCGTAGTCCGGCCTTCATCACGCCAACATCAAAAAATTCCCCCCTTCTCAAAGTGCCCCCTGCTGGCGACAGGAAAAGCGATGTTTTAGACTTTGAGGTGCTACTCTCAGCACGTTCAGTATATCCAACTCAAAATTGGTCAGAAAGGCCTCAACACGTTGGTAATGCTACATGATGAAGATTTGTGACGTATCGCCGAACGGCGTTCCGCCCACAGGGCAGCGAAGTCAACGGTTCGCCAAAACGCAGTTAAGTGGCCTTAACTTCAGTGTCCTTGGTCATATCTGCCTGAAACTTTACATGTGTGTTAACAGTCCAGCCCTGAACATGTGATATGATGGGCGTGGCCAAATGGCTTGGCCACACCCACACGTTTCACTGACATGCATGAAAATTGGTACACATATGTATCACATCCAGACGCACAAAAAAGTCTGTTGGACCCGTTGGCCAAATCCAACAGGAAGTCGGCCATTTTGAATTTAATGGTCATTTTTGGCGTTTTCCACGCGTTGTATTTTAATGAACTCCACCTACAGGATGCATCAGAACAACTTCAAAATCATTGTGTGCCATCTAGACAAAGGTGTAATCAAAACTTATTAGCAGATTTTTGCATCGTGAAACGGTTTGGCCGTCAGGTGGCGGCGAAGTTTGATGTCTCGCCATAAAACACGAAATTAGTATAACTTTGGCATACATTGTCCATTCTTCACCAAACTTCACATGTTTGTTAACAGTCCAGACCTGAATGTATAGTATGAGTTTCATCAATAAGCGTGGCCGTATGGCTTGGCCACGCCCCTTAAAGTGCAGCGTCCCCCATAACAACTTTCACCGACGTGCACGAAAATCAGTATGCACATGTATCGTGTCCAGACGCACAAAAAAGCCTCTTGCACATATAGGCCACACCCGACAGGAAGTCGGCCATTTTGAAATTTACAGTCATTTTTGGCGTTTTCCACGTGTTGTATTTTAATGATCTCCTCCTCCAGAAATGAATCAATTAACTCCAAAACTGGTGTGTACCATCTACACAAGTGTGTGATCAAAACAGATTAAGAGAATTGCTCAGCATGGAACGGTGTGGCTGTGACATGGCGTCGACACTTGATGTCTCACCATGAAACGCGATATTGCTATAACATGGGATCTAATGGTCGAATCTGCTCCAAACTTCACATGTATGATAATAGTCCTGGCATGAACACACCCACATGACGCTCAGGAGTCAGAGTCATAGCGCCACCCAGTGGAGACGGGAAGTCGCAACACATTGGTTCCTACACTGTCCGAAGGAGGCGAACATTCAGCACCTCGTCTGCCGGTCGACCTCTGGCGACACGGTGGCGGCCGCGCCAGGCCCCGAGTTGCGTGGGGTGCGAGGGCCCGCTCAACGCTGCTTGCAGCTTTAATTATTATTATTATTATTTTTTTTTTTTTTTTCCGCGACTTTAAACGCATTTTTGGGGGCTTTAACATATTCAAAAACTCACCAAATTTGGCATGCACATTCGTCTTGGCGAAAATTTATGTGTACGCAAAATTTAAAAGATGCCCGTTGCAAAATGGCGAAATGGCGCCCCCTAGAAAATTTCAATCGGCTCCCACCGGCAGCCCGTTTGACCAAATTCCACGAAATTCGGGGAGGTCGTGTATCATCCAAAGACGCACGAAAATGCGCAGTTGGACTTTTTTCTAAAACCAACAGGAAGCCGGCTATTTTGATTTGAATATTCATTTTTTTACCGATTTTGGCGATTTCCAAGAAATCTCTCAGAGCTATCTCCTCCTACACGGTTCATTGGATCGGCTTCAAATTTGGCGTGCTGGAACTAGACCACTTGATGATCAAAAGTTATCATACGATTTTCCCTACGTTAAACGGTTTGGCCGTCAGGTGGCGGCGAAGTTTGACGTCTCGCCAAAAAAAACCCCCAAAAAACAAAAGTGCTATTACTTGGGCATGAAAAGACCGATCGGCACAAAACTTGCTGGATATGATCGTAGTCCGGCCTTCATCACGCCAACATCAAAAAATTCCCCCGTTCTCAAAGCGCCCCCTGCTGGCGACAGGAAAAGCGATGTTTTAGACTTTGAGGTGCTACTCTCAGCACGTTCAGTATATCCAACTCAAAATTGGTCAGAAAGGCCTCAACACGTTGGTAATGCTACATGATGAAGATTTGTGAAGTTTCGCCGAACGGCGTTCCGCCCACAGGGCGGCGAAGTCAACGGTTCGCCAAAACGCAGTTAAGTGGCCTTAACTTCAGTGTCCTTGGTCATATCTGCCTGAAACTTCACATGTGTGTTAACAGTCCAGCCCTGAACATGTGATATGAATTTCGTTGATGGGCGTGGCCAAATGGCTTGGCCACACCCTTTAAACATCAGCCCCTACGGCACGTTTCACCGACATGCATGAAAATTGGTACACATATGTATCACATCCAGACGCACAAAAAAGCCTCTTGGACCCATTGGCTACACCCAACAGGAAGTCAGCCATTTTGAATTTGACGCCAGATTGGGCGATTCGCACTCCTCGTACTTTTTCTATCTCCTCCTGCATGATTCATCGGATCGGCTTCAAATTTGGCGTGCATCAACTAGACCACTTGATGATCAAAAGTTATCATACGATTTTCCCTATGTTAAACGGTTTGGCTGTCAGGTGGCGGCGAAGTTTGACGTCTCGCCAAAAAAACCCCAAAAAACAAAAGTGCTATTACTTGGGCATGATAAGTCCGATCGGCACAAAACTTGCTGGGTATGATCATAGTCCGGCCTTCATCACGCCAACATCAAAAAATTCCCCCGTTCTCAAAGTGCCCCCTGCTGGCGACAGGAAAAGCGATGTTTTAGACTTTGAGGTGCTACTCTCAGCACGTTCAGTATATCCAACTCAAAATTGGTCAGAAAGGCCTCAACACGTTTGTAATGCTACATGATGAAGATTTGTGACGTATCGCCGAACGGCGTTCCGCCCACAGGGCGGCGAAGTCAACGGTTCGCCAAAACGCAGTTAAGTGGCCTTAACTTCAGTGTCCTTGGTCATATCTGCCTGAAACTTTACATGTGTGTTAACAGTCCAGCCCTGAACATGTGATATGATGGGCGTGGCCAAATGGCTTGGCCACACCCACACGTTTCACTGACATGCATGAAAATTGGTACACATATGTATCACATCCAGACGCACAAAAAAGTCTCTTGGACCCGTTGGCCAAACCCAACAGGAAGTCGGCCATTTTGAATTTAATGGTCATTTTTGGCGTTTTCCACGTGTTGTATTTTAATGAACTCCACCTACAGGATGCATCAGAACAACTTCAAAATCATTGTGTGCCATCTAGACAAAGGTGTAATCAAAACTTAGAAGCAGATTTTTGCATCGTGAAACGGTTTGGCCGTCAGGTGGCGGCGAAGTTTGATGTCTCGCCATAAAACACGAAATTAGTATAACTTTGGCATACATTGTCCATTCTTCACCAAACTTCACATGTTTGTTAACAGTCCAGACCTGAATGTATAGTATGAGGTTCATCAATAAGCGTGGCCGTATGGCTTGGCCACGCCCCTTAAAGTGCAGCGTCCCCCATAACAACTTTCACCGACGTGCACGAAAATCAGTATGCACATGTATCGTGTCCAGACGCACAAAAAAGCCTCTTGCACATATAGGCCACACCTGACAGGAAGTCGGCCATTTTGAAATTTACAGTCATTTTTGGCGTTTTCCACGTGTTGTATTTTAATGATCTCCTCCTCCAGAAATGAATCAATTAACTCCAAAACTGGTGTGTACCATCTACACAAGTGTGTGATCAAAACAGATTAAGAGAATTGCTCAGCATGGAACGGTGTGGCTGTGACATGGCGTCGACACTTGATGTCTCACCATGAAACGCGATATTGCTATAACATGGGATCTAATGGTCGAATCTGCTCCAAACTTCACATGTATGATAATAGTCCTGGCATGAACACACCCACATGACGCTCAGGAGTCAGAGTCATAGCGCCACCCAGTGGAGACGGGAAGTCGCAACGCATTGGTTCCTACACTGTCCGAAGGAGGCGAACATTCAGCACCTCGTCTGCCGGTCGACCTCTGGCGACACGGTGGCGGCCGCGCCAGGCCCCGAGTTGCGTGGGGTGCGAGGGCCCGCTCAACGCTGCTTGCAGCTTTAATTATTATTATTATTCTTCTTCTTAACCGAAATCAACTGCCTTTTTGGGGGCCGTAACTTGCTCGAAAACTCATGAAACTTCACAGACTCGTCAGAAGTGGTGAAAATTTACATATGGTAGGGGTTTCATGAAAATTTTCAAAAAAATGGCTCAGTAGCGCCCCCTACTAATTTTCAACATATTTTGGGCTATAAGTCCCAGACCATATGTAGCACATTCACAAACCTCATACCAACAGATTCCTTGAATAGTGCTGAATCACCTCGGCGGGCCCACGCCCATTTCCGCCCACAAATTTTTTGCGCAAAATCGCGACAACTTGAAAACCTACTTTTTCGAACTCCTCCTTGGGGTTTTGTTCATTCAGCGTGAAACTTGGCAGGTAGAGTCTGCGGCTGGACCTGATCAAAAGTTATCAAAGGAATTTTGATTGGTCAAAATTTGCGCAAATTATTAACGAATAAGTTTTTCTAGCTAGCTATAAAAAGGCGAACTGTGGCATATTTCGGTCATAAAACATGCTAACAACACCAAATCGCAAATCCTTGCTTGCCATGTGGCTGTGAAAGGCTTAGCCAAATTTGGCTAATGTTGACCACTAGGGGGCGCTGCAAATATGGGAAATTTATATCTCGTAAATGGCTGCACCGATTTTTACGCAATTTGGTGGGTATGATACTGGGTCACTCCTGAGCCCATAACTTCAAGTAAGTCATGACTGGTCAAAGTGGGCGTGGCTTATTACAAGATAAACAACAAACATTTATTTCAGCTCAAGTATTACGCTGAGGACTGTGAAATTTACAGGGTATATAGAGAATAGCACACAGACCAACCCTAAAAAAAATTATGTGTGTACTCCACCAGGTGGCGCTATAACAGATGCAAATGCATTTTGGCCTGTAACTTCCACATTTTAAATCACATCTTCATCAATTTTATATCCACGTGTTCCCTAAATAGACTTGCATCTTCTGACAGAGGCCACGCCCACTTCCACTGCATATTTGTATTTGTAAGTCAGTATACATCAAAAACCTACTTTTTTGAACTCCTCCTAGCGTTTAAGGTCCATCTTCACGAAACTTTGCACATACAATCTCCAGACGTGCGTGACCAAAAGTTATCAAAAGAATTTTGCTACTCCAAAAAATAGGCTAGCTAAAAATAAACAGTTTTTTTCTGCTAGCTAAAAAACACATACCATTGCATATTTTTGTTTAACTAAAAGCTATTAATGTCAAACTCAATTCACTTCTTACAGACGTCATCCAAACGCTCTGTGCCAAATTTGGCAGAAATTAACCAATAGGGGGCGCTATAAACAGAGAAAAATCAAGTGACATGAAAATTGATCGATTCGCATGAAATTTGGCGAGCGTGATGTGGAGTCACTCCCGAGGCCAGGTGTAAAGCTTAGTGATGTTTGGTCACCGTGACCACGCCTTATTTGCCATAAAAGACGAAGTTGTTTTTGAGGGGTAATGGATGCTTGTAAAGTCATGACACTTGGCACACATATGACAGGATCAGATTTGTGTTATCTGATGTCATTTTTCTGCTCTGATGTGCCCACATGGCTCAACAGCACCCCCTACAAATTTTCAACGAAATAGCCCCCGAAGCTGGTTTGACCTACATCTATGAAACTTGGTACACACATGCATCACTGAAAGACGTATAATAAAGCCTCTTGCAGCCATGTGCCAAACCCAACAGGAAGTCCGCCATTTTGAATTTGCTTGTAACTGGTGTGCATCTTCACCATACATGTTCCAATCTTCCCCAAACTTCACAGGATTGATGACAGTCCTGCCCTGAATACATGTATACGCCAATACTTGGTTATTAGTACAGCGCCACCTACTGGCAAAATTATATGTCTTCATATGATTTGAGGGATATGACGTGTAACTCCTGTGTGAGAGGTCTGCTGTCGACAGGAATGAAGGGCGACGTCAGCCGGCGTCCTGCCAGCGCCCTCGAGTTGCGTGAAGGTGCGAGGGCCCGTTCAATGCTGCTTGCAGCTTTAATTAGGGCCCGAGCACGTACCGTGCGAGGACCCTATTGTTTTCCTTAGGATTATTATTATTATTATTATTATTATTATTATTATTATTATTATTATTATTATTATTATTTTTTTCCGCGACTTTAAACGCATTTTTGGGGGCTTTAACATATTCAAAAACTCACCAAATTTGGCATGCACATTCGTCTTGGCGAAAATTTATGTGTACGCAAAATTTAAAAGATGCCCGTTGCAAAATGGCGAAATGGCGCCCCCTAGAAAATTTCAATCGGCTCCCACCGGCAGCCCGTTTGACCAAATTCCACGAAATTCGGGGAGGTCGTGTATCATCCCAAGACGCACGAAAATGCGCAGTTGGACTTTTTTCTAAAACCAACAGGAAGCCGGCTATTTTGATTTGAATATTCATTTTTTTACCGATTTTGGCGATTCCCAAGAAATCTCTCAGAGCTATCTCCTCCTACACGGTTCATTGGATCGGCTTCAAATTTGGCGTGCTGGAACTAGACCACTTGATGATCAAAACTTATCATACGATTTTCCCTACGTTAAACGGTTTGGCCGTCAGGTGGCGGCGAAGTTTGACGTCTCGCCAAAAAAACCCCCCAAAAAACAAAAGTGCTATTACTTGGGCATGAAAAGTCCGATCGGCACAAAACTTGCTGGGTATGATCGTAGTCCGGCCTTCATCACGCCAACATCAAAAAATTCCCCCGTTCTCAAAGCGCCCCCTGCTGGCGACAGGAAAAGCGATGTTTTAGACTTTGAGGTGCTACTCTCAGCACGTTCAGTATATCCAACTCAAAATAGGTCAGAAAGGCCTCAACACGTTGGTAATGCTACATGATGAAGATTTGTGAAGTTTCGCCGAACGGCGTTCCGCCCACAGGGCGGCGAAGTCAACGGTTCGCCAAAACGCAGTTAAGTGGCCTTAACTTCAGTGTCCTTGGTCATATCTGCCTGAAACTTCACATGTGTGTTAACAGTCCAGCCCTGAACATGTGATATGAATTTCGTTGATGGGCGTGGCCAAATGGCTTGGCCACACCCTTTAAACATCAGCCCATACGGCACGTTTCACCGACATGCATGAAAATTGGTACACATATGTATCACATCCAGACGCACAAAAAAGCCTCTTGGACCCATTGGCTACACCCAACAGGAAGTCAGCCATTTTGAATTTGATGCCAGATTGGGCGATTCGCACTCCTCGTACTTTGGCTATCTCCTCCTACATGATTCATCGGATCGGCTTCAAATTTGGCGTGCATCAACTAGACCACTTGATGATCAAAAGTTATCATACGATTTTCCCTATGTTAAACGGTTTGGCTGTCAGGTGGCGGCGAAGTTTGACGTCTCGCCAAAAAAACCCCAAAAAACAAAAGTGCTATTACTTGGGCATGATAAGTCCGATCGGCACAAAACTTGCTGGGTATGATCGTAGTCCGGCCTTCATCACGCCAACATCAAAAAATTCCCCCGTTCTCAAAGTGCCCCCTGCTGGCGACAGGAAAAGCGATGTTTTAGACTTTGAGGTGCTACTCTCAGCACGTTCAGTATATCCAACTCAAAATTGGTCAGAAAGGCCTCAACACGTTGGTAATGCTACATGATGAAGATTTGTGACGTATCGCCGAACGGCGTTCCGCCCACAGGGCGGCGAAGTCAACGGTTCGCCAAAACGCAGTTAAGTGGCCTTAACTTCAGTGTCCTTGGTCATATCTGCCTGAAACTTTACATGGGTGTTAACAGTCCAGCCCTGAACATGTGATATGATGGGCGTGGCCAAATGGCTTGGCCACACCCACACGTTTCACTGACATGCATGAAAATTGGTACACATATGTATCACATCCAGACGCACAAAAAAGTCTCTTGGACCCGTTGGCCAAATCCAACAGGAAGTCGGCCATTTTGAATTTAATGGTCATTTTTGGCGTTTTCCACGTGTTGTATTTTAATGAACTCCACCTACAGGATGCATCAGAACAACTTCAAAATCATTGTGTGCCATCTAGACAAAGGTGTAATCAAAACTTATAAGCAGATGTTTGCATCGTGAAACGGTTTGGCCGTCAGGTGGCGGCGAAGTTTGATGTCTCGCCATAAAACACGAAATTAGTATAACTTTGGCATACATTGTCCATTCTTCACCAAACTTCACGTTTGTTAACAGTCCAGACCTGAATGTATAGTATGAGGTTCATCAATAAGCGTGGCCGTATGGCTTGGCCACGCCCCTTAAAGTGCAGCGTCCCCCATAACAACTTTCACCGACGTGCACGAAAATCAGTATGCACATGTATCGTGTCCAGACGCACAAAAAAGCCTCTTGCACATATAGGCCACACCCGACAGGAAGTCGGCCATTTTGAAATTTACAGTCATTTTTGGCGTTTTCCACGTGTTGTATTTTAATGATCTCCTCCTCCAGAAATGAATCAATTAACTCCAAAACTGGTGTGTACCATCTACACAAGTGTGTGATCAAAACAGATTAAGAGAATTGCTCAGCATGGAACGGTGTGGCTGTGACATGGCGTCGACACTTGATGTCTCACCATGAAACGCGATATTGCTATAACATGGGATCTAATGGTCGAATCTGCTCCAAACTTCACATGTATGATAATAGTCCTGGCATGAACACACCCACATGACGCTCAGGAGTCAGAGTCATAGCGCCACCCAGTGGAGACGGGAAGTCGCAACGCATTGGTTCCTACACTGTCCGAAGGAGGCGAACATTCAGCACCTCGTCTGCCGGTCGACCTCTGGCGACACGGTGGCGGCCGCGCCAGGCCCCGAGTTGCGTGGGGTGCGAGGGCCCGCTCAACGCTGCTTGCAGCTTTAATTATTATTATTATTCTTCTTCTTAACCGAAATCAACTGCCTTTTTGGGGGCCGTAACTTGCTCGAAAACTCATGAAACTTCACAGACTCGTCAGAAGTGGTGAAAATTTACATATGGTAGGGGTTTCATGAAAATTTTCAAAAAAATGGCTCAGTAGCGCCCCCTACTAATTTTCAACATATTTTGGGCTATAAGTCCCAGACCATATGTAGCACATTCACAAACCTCATACCAACAGATTCCTTGAATAGTGCTGAATCACCTCGGCGGGCCCACGCCCATTTCCGCCCACAAATTTTTTGCGCAAAATCGCGACAACTTGAAAACCTACTTTTTCGAACTCCTCCTTGGGGTTTTGTTCATTCAGCGTGAAACTTGGCAGGTAGAGTCTGCGGCTGGACCTGATCAAAAGTTATCAAAGGAATTTTGATTGGTCAAAATTTGCGCAAATTATTAACGAATAAGTTTTTCTAGCTAGCTATAAAAAGGCGAACTGTGGCATATTTCGGTCATAAAACATGCTAACAACACCAAATCGCAAATCCTTGCTTGCCATGTGGCTGTGAAAGGCTTAGCCAAATTTGGCTAATGTTGACCACTAGGGGGCGCTGCAAATATGGGAAATTTATATCTCGTAAATGGCTGCACCGATTTTTACGCAATTTGGTGGGTATGATACTGGGTCACTCCTGAGCCCATAACTTCAAGTAAGTCATGACTGGTCAAAGTGGGCGTGGCTTATTACAAGATAAACAACAAACATTTATTTCAGCTCAAGTATTACGCTGAGGACTGTGAAATTTACAGGGTATATAGAGAATAGCACACAGACCAACCCTAAAAAAAATTATGTGTGTACTCCACCAGGTGGCGCTATAACAGATGCAAATGCATTTTGGCCTGTAACTTCCACATTTTAAATCACATCTTCATCAATTTTATATCCACGTGTTCCCTAAATAGACTTGCATCTTCTGACAGAGGCCACGCCCACTTCCACTGCATATTTGTATTTGTAAGTCAGTATACATCAAAAACCTACTTTTTTGAACTCCTCCTAGCGTTTAAGGTCCATCTTCACGAAACTTTGCACATACAATCTCCAGACGTGCGTGACCAAAAGTTATCAAAAGAATTTTGCTACTCCAAAAAATAGGCTAGCTAAAAATAAACAGTTTTTTTCTGCTAGCTAAAAAACACATACCATTGCATATTTTTGTTTAACTAAAAGCTATTAATGTCAAACTCAATTCACTTCTTACAGACGTCATCCAAACGCTCTGTGCCAAATTTGGCAGAAATTAACCAATAGGGGGCGCTATAAACAGAGAAAAATCAAGTGACATGAAAATTGATCGATTCGCATGAAATTTGGCGAGCGTGATGTGGAGTCACTCCCGAGGCCAGGTGTAAAGCTTAGTGATGTTTGGTCACCGTGACCACGCCTTATTTGCCATAAAAGACGAAGTTGTTTTTGAGGGGTAATGGATGCTTGTAAAGTCATGACACTTGGCACACATATGACAGGATCAGATTTGTGTTATCTGATGTCATTTTTCTGCTCTGATGTGCCCACATGGCTCAACAGCACCCCCTACAAATTTTCAACGAAATAGCCCCCGAAGCTGGTTTGACCTACATCTATGAAACTTGGTACGCACATGCATCACTGAAAGACGTATAATAAAGCCTCTTGCAGCCATGTGCCAAACCCAACAGGAAGTCCGCCATTTTGAATTTGCTTGTAACTGGTGTGCATCTTCACCATACATGTTCCAATCTTCCCCAAACTTCACAGGATTGATGACAGTCCTGCCCTGAATACATGTATACGCCAATACTTGGTTATTAGTACAGCGCCACCTACTGGCAAAATTATATGTCTTCATATGATTTGAGGGATATGACGTGTAACTCCTGTGTGAGGGGTCTGCTGTCGACAGGAATGAAGGGCGACGTCAGCCGGCGTCCTGCCAGCGCCCTCGAGTTGCGTGAAGGTGCGAGGGCCCGTTCAATGCTGCTTGCAGCTTTAATTAGGGCCCGAGCACGTACCGTGCGAGGACCCTATTGTTTTCCTTAGGATTATTATTATTATTATTATTATTATTATTATTATTATTATTATTTTTTTTTTTTTCCGCGACTTTAAACGCATTTTTGGGGGCTTTAACATATTCAAAAACTCACCAAATTTGGCATGCACATTCGTCTTGGCGAAAATTTATGTGTACGCAAAATTTAAAAGATGCCCGTTGCAAAATGGCGAAATGGCGCCCCCTAGAAAATTTCAATCGGCTCCCACCGGCAGCCCGTTTGACCAAATTCCACGAAATTCGGGGAGGTCGTGTATCATCCCAAGACGCACGAAAATGCGCACTTGGACTTTTTTCTAAAACCAACAGGAAGCCGGCTATTTTGATTTGAATATTCATTTTTTTACCGATTTTGGCGATTTCCAAGAAATCTCTCAGAGCTATCTCCTCCTACACGGTTCATTGGATCGGCTTCAAATTTGGCGTGCTGGAACTAGACCACTTGATGATCAAAACTTATCATACGATTTTCCCTACGTTAAACGGTTTGGCCGTCAGGTGGCGGCGAAGTTTGACGTCTCGCCAAAAAAACCCCCCAAAAAACAAAAGTGCTATTACTTGGGCATGAAAAGTCCGATCGGCACAAAACTTGCTGGGTATGATCGTAGTCCGGCCTTCATCACGCCAACATCAAAAAATTCCCCCGTTCTCAAAGCGCCCCCTGCTGGCGACAGGAAAAGCGATGTTTTAGACTTTGAGGTGCTACTCTCAGCACGTTCAGTATATCCAACTCAAAATAGGTCAGAAAGGCCTCAACACGTTGGTAATGCTACATGATGAAGATTTGTGAAGTTTCGCCGAACGGCGTTCCGCCCACAGGGCGGCGAAGTCAACGGTTCGCCAAAACGCAGTTAAGTGGCCTTAACTTCAGTGTCCTTGGTCATATCTGCCTGAAACTTCACATGTGTGTTAACAGTCCAGCCCTGAACATGTGATATGAATTTCGTTGATGGGCGTGGCCAAATGGCTTGGCCACACCCTTTAAACATCAGCCCATACGGCACGTTTCACCGACATGCATGAAAATTGGTACACATATGTATCACATCCAGACGCACAAAAAAGCCTCTTGGACCCATTGGCTACACCCAACAGGAAGTCAGCCATTTTGAATTTGATGCCAGATTGGGCGATTCGCACTCCTCGTACTTTGGCTATCTCCTCCTACATGATTCATCGGATCGGCTTCAAATTTGGCGTGCATCAACTAGACCACTTGATGATCAAAAGTTATCATACGATTTTCCCTATGTTAAACGGTTTGGCTGTCAGGTGGCGGCGAAGTTTGACGTCTCGCCAAAAAAACCCCAAAAAACAAAAGTGCTATTACTTGGGCATGATAAGTCCGATCGGCACAAAACTTGCTGGGTATGATCGTAGTCCGGCCTTCATCACGCCAACATCAAAAAATTCCCCCGTTCTCAAAGTGCCCCCTGCTGGCGACAGGAAAAGCGATGTTTTAGACTTTGAGGTGCTACTCTCAGCACGTTCAGTATATCCAACTCAAAATTGGTCAGAAAGGCCTCAACACGTTGGTAATGCTACATGATGAAGATTTGTGACGTATCGCCGAACGGCGTTCCGCCCACAGGGCGGCGAAGTCAACGGTTCGCCAAAACGCAGTTAAGTGGCCTTAACTTCAGTGTCCTTGGTCATATCTGCCTGAAACTTTACATGGGTGTTAACAGTCCAGCCCTGAACATGTGATATGATGGGCGTGGCCAAATGGCTTGGCCACACCCACACGTTTCACTGACATGCATGAAAATTGGTACACATATGTATCACATCCAGACGCACAAAAAAGTCTCTTGGACCCGTTGGCCAAATCCAACAGGAAGTCGGCCATTTTGAATTTAATGGTCATTTTTGGCGTTTTCCACGTGTTGTATTTTAATGAACTCCACCTACAGGATGCATCAGAACAACTTCAAAATCATTGTGTGCCATCTAGACAAAGGTGTAATCAAAACTTATAAGCAGATGTTTGCATCGTGAAACGGTTTGGCCGTCAGGTGGCGGCGAAGTTTGATGTCTCGCCATAAAACACGAAATTAGTATAACTTTGGCATACATTGTCCATTCTTCACCAAACTTCACGTTTGTTAACAGTCCAGACCTGAATGTATAGTATGAGTTTCATCAATAAGCGTGGCCGTATGGCTTGGCCACGCCCCTTAAAGTGCAGCGTCCCCCATAACAACTTTCACCGACGTGCACGAAAATCAGTATGCACATGTATCGTGTCCAGACGCACAAAAAAGCCTCTTGCACATATAGGCCACACCCGACAGGAAGTCGGCCATTTTGAAATTTACAGTCATTTTTGGCGTTTTCCACGTGTTGTATTTTAATGATCTCCTCCTCCAGAAATCAATCAATTAACTCCAAAACTGGTGTGTACCATCTACACAAGTGTGTGATCAAAACATATTAAGAGAATTGCTCAGCATGGAACGGTGTGGCTGTGACATGGCGTCGACACTTGATGTCTCACCATGAAACGCGATATTGCTATAACATGGGATCTAATGGTCGAATCTGCTCCAAACTTCACATGTATGATAATAGTCCTGGCATGAACACACCCACATGACGCTCAGGAGTCAGAGTCATAGCGCCACCCAGTGGAGACGGGAAGTCGCAACGCATTGGTTCCTACACTGTCCGAAGGAGGCGAACATTCAGCACCTCGTCTGCCGGTCGACCTCTGGCGACACGGTGGCGGCCGCGCCAGGCCCCGAGTTGCGTGGGGTGCGAGGGCCCGCTCAACGCTGCTTGCAGCTTTAATTATTATTATTATTATTTTTTTCCGCGACTTTCAACGCATTTTTGGGAGCTTTAACATATTCGAAAACTCACCAAATTTGGCATGCACATTCGTCTTGGCGAAAATTTATGTGTACGCAAAATTTAAAAGATGCCCGTTGCAAAATGGCGAAATGGCGCCCCCTAGGATATTTCAATCGGCTCCCACCGGCAGCCCGTTTGACCAAATTCCACGAAATTCGGGGAGGTCGTGTATCATCCCAAGACGCACGAAAATGCGCACTTGGACTTTTTTCTAAAACCAACAAGAAGCCGGCTATTTTGATTTGAATATTCATTTTTTTACCGATTTTGGCGATTTCCAAGAAATCTCTCAGAGCTATCTCCTCCTACACGCTTCATTGGATCGGCTTCAAATTTGGCGTGCTGGAACTAGACCACTTGATGATCAAAAGTTATCATACGATTTTCCCTACGTTAAACGGTTTGGCCGTCAGGTGGCGGCGAAGTTTGACGTCTCGCCAAAAAAACCCCCAAAAAACAAAAGTGCTATTACTTGGGCATGAAAAGTCCGATCGGCACAAAACTTGCTGGGTATGATCGTAGTCCGGCCTTCATCACGCCAACATCAAAAAATTCCCCCGTTCTCAAAGCACCCCCTGCTGGCGACAGGAAAAGCGATGTTTTAGACTTTGAGGTGCTACTCTCAGCACGTTCAGTATATCCAACTCAAAATTGGTCAGAAAGGCCTCAACACGTTGGTAATGCTACATGATGAAGATTTGTGACGTTTCGCCGAACGGCGTTCCGCCCACAGGGCGGCGAAGTCAACGGTTCGCCAAAACGCAGTTAAGTGGCCTTAACTTCAGTGTCCTTGGTCATATCTGCCTGAAACTTCACATGTGTGTTAACAGTCCAGCCCTGAACATGTGATATGAATTTCGTTGATGGGCGTGGCCAAATGGCTTGGCCACACCCTTTAAACATCAGCCCCTACGGCACGTTTCACCGACATGCATGAAAATTGGTACACATATGTATCACATCCAGACGCACAAAAAAGCCTCTTGGACCCATTGGTTACACCCAACAGGAAGTCAGCCATTTTGAATTTGACGCCAGATTGGGCGATTCGCACTCCTCGTACTTTTTCTATCTCCTCCTACATGATTCATCGGATCGGCTTCAAATTTGGCGTGCATCAACTAGACCACTTGATGATCAAAAGTTATCATACGATTTTCCCTATGTTAAACGGTTTGGCTGTCAGGTGGCGGCGAAGTTTGACGTCTCGCCAAAAAAACCCAAAAAAACAAAAGTGCTATTACTTGGGCATGATAAGTCCGATCGGCACAAAACTTGCTGGGTATGATCGTAGTCCGGCCTTCATCACGCCAACATCAAAAAATTCCCCCTTCTCAAAGTGCCCCCTGCTGACGACAGGAAAAGCGATGTTTTAGACTTTGAGGTGCTACTCTCAGCACATTCAGTATATCCAACTCAAAATTGGTCAGAAAGGCCTCAACACGTTGGTAATGCTACATAATGAAGATTTGTGACGTTTCGCCGAACGGCGTTCCGCCCACAGGGCGGCGAAGTCAACGGTTCGCCAAAACGCAGTTAAGTGGCCTTAACTTCAGTGTCCTTGGTCATATCTGCCTGAAACTTCACATGTGTGTTAACAGTCCAGCCCTGAACATGTGATATGAATTTCGTTGATGGGCGTGGCCAAATGGCTTGGCCACACCCTTTAAACATCAGCCCCTACGGCACGTTTCACCGACATGCATGAAAATTGGTACACATATGTATCACATCCAGACGCACAAAAAAGCCTCTTGGACCCATTGGCTACACCCAACAGGAAGTCAGCCATTTTGAATTTGACGCCAGATTGGGCGATTCGCACTCCTCGTACTTTTTCTATCTCCTCCTACATGATTCATCGGATCGGCTTCAAATTTGGTGTGCATCAACTAGACCACTTGATGATCAAAAGTTATCATACGATTTTCCCTATGTTAAACGGTTTGGCTGTCAGGTGGCGGCGAAGTTTGACGTCTCGCCAAAAAAACCCAAAAAAACAAAAGTGCTATTACTTGGGCATGATAAGTCCGATCGGCACAAAACTTGCTGGGTATGATCGTAGTCCGGCCTTCATCACGCCAACATCAAAAAATTCCCCCTTCTCAAAGTGCCCCCTGCTGGCGATAGGAAAAGCGATGTTTTAGACTTTGAGGTGCTACTCTCAGCACGTTCAGTATATCCAACTCAAAATTGGTCAGAAAGGCCTCAACACGTTGGTAATGCTACATGATGAAGATTTGTTACGTATCGCCGAACGGCGTTCCGCCCACAGGGCGGCGAAGTCAACGGTTCGCCAAAACGCAGTTAAGTGGCCTTAACTTCAGTGTCCTTGGTCATATCTGCCTGAAACTTCACACGTGTGTTAACAGTCCAGCCCTGAACATGTGATATGAATTTCGTTGATGGGCGTGGCCAAATGGCTTGGCCACACCCTTTAAACATCAGCCCCTACGGCACGTTTCACCGACATGCATGAAAATTGGTACACATATGTATCACATCCAGACGCACAAAAAAGCCTCTTGCACATATAGGCCACACCCGACAGGAAGTCAGCCATTTTGAATTTGACGCCAGATTGGGCGATTCGCACTCCTCGTACTTTTTCTATCTCCTCCTACATGATTCATCGGATCGGCTTCAAATTTGGCGTGCATCAACTAGACCACTTGATGATCAAAAGTTATCATACGATTTTCCCTATGTTAAACGGTTTGGCTGTCAGGTGGCGGCGAAGTTTGACGTCTCGCCAAAAAAACCCAAAAAAACAAAAGTTCTATTACTTGGGCATGATAAGTCCGATCGGCACAAAACTTGCTGGGTATGATCGTAGTCCGGCCTTCATCACGCCAACATCAAAAAATTCCCCCGTTCTCAAAGCGCCCCCTGCTGGCGACAGGAAAAGCGATGTTTTAGACTTTGAGGTGCTACTCTCAGCACGTTCAGTATATCCAACTCAAAATTGGTCAGAAAGGCCTCAACACATTGGTAATGCTACATGATGAAGATTTGTGACGTATCGCCGAACGGCGTTCCGCCCACAGGGCGGCGAAGTCAACGGTTCGCCAAAACGCAGTTAAGTGGCCTTAACTTCAGTGTCCTTGGTCATATCTGCCTGAAACTTCACATGTGTGTTAACAGTCCAGCCCTGAACATGTGATATGATGGGCGTGGCCAAATGGCTTGGCCACACCCACACGTTTCACTGACATGCATGAAAATTGGTACACATATGTATCACATCCAGACGCACAAAAAAGTCTCTTGGACCCGTTGGCCAAACCCAACAGGAAGTCGGCCATTTTGAATTTAATGGTCATTTTTGGCGTTTTCCACGTGTTGTATTTTAATGAACTCCACCTACAGGATGCATCAGAACAACTTCAAAATCATTGTGTGCCATCTAGACAAAGGTGTAATCAAAACTTAGAAGCAGATTTTTGCATCGTGAAACGGTTTGGCCGTCAGGTGGCGGTGAAGTTTGATGTCTTGCCATAAAACATGAAATTAGTATAACTTTGGCATACATTGTCCATTCTTCACCAAACTTCACATGTTTGTTAACAGTCCAGACCTGAATGTATAGTATGAGTTTCATCAATAAGCGTGGCCGTATGGCTTGGCCACGCCCCTTAAAGTGCAGCGTCCCCCATAACAACTTTCACCGACGTGCACGAAAATCAGTATGCACATGTATCGTGTCCAGACGCACAAAAAAGCCTCTTGCACATATAGGCCACACCCGACAGGAAGTCGGCCATTTTGAAATTTACAGTCATTTTTGGCGTTTTCCACGTGTTGTATTTTAATGATCTCCTCCTCCAGAAATGAATCAATTAACTCCAAAACTGGTGTGTACCATCTACACAAGTGTGTGATCAAAACAGATTAAGAGAATTGCTCAGCATGGAACGGTGTGGCTGTGACATGGCGTCGACACTTGATGTCTCACCATGAAACACGATATTGCTATAACATGGGATCTAATGGTCGAATCTGCTCCAAACTTCACATGTATGATAATAGTCCTGGCATGAACACACCCACATGACGCTCAGGAGTCAGAGTCCGAAGGAGGCGAACATTCAGCGCCTCGTCTGCCGGTCGACCTCTGGCGACACGGTGGCGACCGCGCCAGGCCCCGAGTTGCGTGGGGTGCGAGGGCCCGCTCAACGCTGCTTGCAGCTTTAATTATTATTATTATTATTTTTTTTTTTCGCTTAATCGCATTTTTGGGGGCTTTAACATATTCAAAAACTCACCAAATTTGACGTGCACATTCGTCTAGGGGACATTTATGTGTACGCAAAATTTAAATGATGCCCATTGCAAAATGGCGAAATGGCGCCCCCTAGAAAATTTCAATCGGCTCCCACCGCCAGCCCGTTTGACCAAATTCCACGAAATTCGGGGAGGTCGTGTATCATCCCAAGACGCACGAAAATGCGCACTTGGACTTTTTTCTAAAACCAACAGGAAGCCGGCTATTTTGATTTGAATATTCCATTTTTTACCGATTTTGGCGATTTGCTAGTGTGCTCTCAGAGCTATCTCCTCCTAGACGGTTCATTGGATCGGCTTCAAATTTGCCGTGCTGCAACTAGACCACATGATGATCAAAAGTTATTAAAAGATCTTTCCCTCGTTAAACGGTTTGGCCGTCAGGTGGCGGCGAAGTTTGATGTCTCAAAAAAAAAAACCCAAAAACCCAGAATTGCTATTACTTGGGCGTGAAAGGTCCAATCGGCACAAAACTTGCTGGGTATGATCGTAGTCCCGCCCTGAACACGTCTACATCAAAAAATTTCCCTGTTCTCAAAGCGCCCCCTGCTGGCGACAGGAAAAGTGATTTTTTACACTTTGAGGTGCAGCTCTGAGCACGTTCAGCATATCCAACTCAAATTTGGTCAGAAAGGCCTCAACACGTTGTTAATGCTACATGATGAAGATTGTGACGTATCGTCAAACGGCGTTGCGCCCAGAGGGCGGCGAAGTCGATGCTTCGCCAAAACGTAGGAAAGTGGCCTTAACTTCAGTGTCCTTGGGCATATCTGCCTGAAACTTCACATGTGTGTTAAGAGTCCAGCCCTGACAATGTCATGTGAATTTCGTTGATGGGCGTGGTCAAATGGCTTGGCCACGCCCTTTAAACATCAGCCCCTGCGGCACGTTTCACTGACATGCACGAAAATTGGTACACATATGTATCACATCCAGACGCACAAAAAAGCCTCTTGGACTCAATGGCCACACCCAACAGGAAGTCGGCCATTTTGAATTTAACCACCAGATTGGGCGATTCGCACTCCTTGTACTTTTTCTATCTCCTCCTACATGATTCATCGGATCGGCTTCAAATTTGGCGTGCTGGAACTAGACCACTTGATGATCAAAAGTTATCATACGATTTTCCCTATGTTAAACGGTTTGGCCGTCAGGTGGCGGCGAAGTTTGATGTTTCGCCATAAAACACGAAATTAGTATAACTTTGGCATACATTGTCCATTCTTCACCAAACTTCACATGTTTGTTAACAGTCCAGACCTGAATGTATAGTATGAGTTTCATCAATAAGCGTGGCCATATGGCTTAGCCACGCCCCTTAAAGTGCAGCGTCGCCCATAACAACTTTCACAGACGTGCATGAAAATCAGTATGCACATGTATCGTGTCCAGACGCACAAAAAAGCCTCTTGCACATATAGGCCACACCTGACAGGAAGTCGGCCATTTTGAAATTTACAGTCATTTTTGGCGTTTTCCACGTGTTGTATTTTAATGATCTCCTCCTCCAGAAATGAATCAATTAACTCCATCTACACAAGTGTGTGATCAAAACATATTAAGAGAATTGCTCAGCATGGAACGGTGTGGCTGTGACATGGCGTCGACACTTGATGTCTCACCATGAAACACGATATTGCTATAACATGGGATCTAATGGTCGAATCTGCTCCAAACTTCACATGTATTATAATAGTCCTGGCATGAACACACCCACATGACGCTCAGGAGTCAGAGTCATAGCGCCACCCAGTGGAGACGGGAAGTCGCAATGCATTGGTTCCTACACTGTCCGAAGGAGGCGAACATTCAGCGCCTCGTCTGCCGGTCAACGTCTGGCGACACGGTGGCGGCCGCGCCAGGCCCCGAGTTGCGTGGGGTGCGAGGGCCCGTTCAACGCTGCTTGCAGCTTTAATTATTATTATTTTTCTGCCTAATGAATTGGCTTTTTGAGGGCTTTATCATATTCAAAAACTCACCAAACTTCACAGACTCATCAGAAGTGGTGAAAAATTTGATATTTTTGGGGTTTCGTGATAATGTGCAAACAAATGGCTCAACAGCGCCCCCTACTCATTTTCAACGAAGCAGCCCCGAAGCTGGTTTAACCTACGTGTATGAAACTTGGTGGGCTTATGTAACACACCAAGACGTACAAAAAAGCCTCTCGGGCCCATGCCCTAAACTCAACAGGAAGTCGGCCATTTTGAATTGAATGTGCAAGTTTCATGCATTTTTGGCCATTTGCAGGGGTCGTAAATGAACGAACTCCTCCTAGAGATTTTGTCCGATCGCCTTCAAACTCGGTCTGTCCCACCTACATAAATTGAAGACGAAAAGTTATCAACAGCTCGTGTTTTCGTCACACCGTGTGACCGTGCCGGGACCTCAAACTTTGTTACAAACAGGAAGTAGTATTATAACGCAGGAAGTAGTTTATTACTCCAACATACATGCTCCAATCTTCCCCAAACTTCACAGGATTGATGACAGTCCTGCTCTGAAGAGATCTACATGTCAATAATTTGTGATTAATATAGCGCCCCCTACTGGTAGTAGAAAATGTCATGTTTTACACTTTGAAGTACATCTCCTCCAAAGTTGAACACATCAACCTCATACTTGGTGAAATTATCCATAAGGCCTTGATGATGTTTTCTATGAAAAAGTGTGAGTTTTCGTCATAGTGCGTGACCTTGGCATGGCAGCCAACTTTGATGTTTCGCCATGATGACAAAAGTTGCTGTAACTTGACTCTACGTGGACATATCTTTCCAAAACTTCACACATATGATAACTGTCCAGCCCTGAAAACATCTATACAGAAATTTTGAATCAGCGTCATAACGCCACCTACTGGCGGCAGAAAGTTACTTTTTTCATTCTTTCATGTCCCTCTTCTACCAGGTTCCCCCGAACCACCTCAATTTTGCAAATACATACTCCCAAGACCTTGATGATGATCAAAGCAGAAGCCTTTGAGGTTTCGTCCAACGCTGTCACTGTGGCGCCACCTTATTCGCCATAAAACACGAGGTTGTTTTTGAGGGGCAAGGGACACTCGAAAACTCACGCAACTTGGCACACACATCAGACGTCCCAAATTGTGTTGTCTGATGTGATTTTTGTGTTTTCATGTGCCAAGATGGCTCAATAGCGCCCCCTACTCATTTTCAACGTGTTTTGGGCTATAACTCCCAGACCATATGTCACACATTCAAAAACCTCATATCCACAGATTCCCTGAATAGTGCTGAATCACCTGGGCAGGGTCACTCCCTTTTCTGCCTATAACGTTTTTCGCAACATCGCGAAAACTGGAAAACCTACTTTTTCGAACTCCTCCTTAGGGTATTGTCCGATCAGCATGAAACTTGGCACGTACAGTCTTCAGCTGGACCTGATCTAAAGTTATCAAAAGAATTTTGTTCATTCAAAATTTGCTCAAATTATTAACGAATACAATTTTCTAGCTAGCTATAAAAAGACAAACTATGGCATATTTCGGTCAAAATAAATGCTAAAAACACCAAATCTGAGATCCTTGCTTCACATGTGCCTGTGAGGACGGGAGCCAAATTTGGCTAATGTTGGCCACTAGGGGGCGCTGCAAATATGGGAAATTTATATCTCCTAAATGGCTGCACCGATTTTTACGAAATTTGGTGCATATGATGCTGGGCCACTTCTGAGGCCATATCTTGAAGTTAATCACAACTGCTCAAAGTGGGCGTGGCTTATTACAAGCTAAACAACAAACATTTATTTCAGCTCAAGTATTACGCTGAGGGCTGTGAAATTCACAGGGTATATATAGAATAGCATACAGACCACCCGTGGCAAAAATTGTATGTCTACTCCACTAGATGGCGCTGTAACGAGTGCAAACGCATTTTGGCCTGTAACTTCCACATTTTAATTCACATTTTCATAACTTTATATCCACATGTTCCCTAAATAGAGTCGCATCTTCTGATATAGGTCACGCCCACTCCCACTGCATATTTCTCTTTGGAAGTCACTACACATCAAAAACCTACTTTTTCAAACTCCTCCTCCTAGCGTTTAAGATCCATCTTCACAAAGCTTTGCACATACAATCTCCAGACTTGCCTGACCAAAAGTTATCAAAAGAATTTTGCTACTCCAAAAAATGCGTTAGCTAAAAATAAACAGTTTTTTTTCTGCTAACTAAAAAACACATACCATTGCATATTTTTGTCAAACTAAAAGCTATCAACATCAAACTCAATTCACTTGTTTCAGACATCAACCAGAGGCTCTGTGCCAAATTTGGCGGAAATTGGCCAATAGGCGGCGCTATAATCAGAGAAAAATCAAGTGACATGAAAATTGATCGATTAGCACGAAATTTGGGGGATCGTGATGGGGAGTCACTCCCGAGGCCAGCTGTTAAGCTTAGTGATGTTTGGTCACCATGGCAACGCCTTATTCAGCATAAGAGACAAAGTTGTTTTTGAGGGGTAAGGGATACTTGTAAAGTCATGAAACTTCGCACACACATGATTAGACCCTATTTGTGTTGTCTGATGTGATTTTTCGGCTACAAATTTTCTACAAACCAGCCCCCGATGCTGGTTTGACCTACATCTATGAAACTTGGTACGCACATGCATCAGTGAAAGAAGTACAAGAAAGCCTCTTTCAGCCATGTGCCAAACCCAACAGGAAGTCCGCAATTTTGAATTTGCTTGTAACTGGTACACAAATTCACTATATATGTTCCAAACTCCCCCAAACTTCACAGTATTGATGACACTCCTGCCCTGAACACATCTATACGCCAATACTTGGTTATTAGTACAGCGCCACCTACTGGCAAAAATACATGTCTTCGTATGATTTGAGGAATATGACGTGTAACTCCTGCGTGAGGGGTCTGCCTTCGACAGGAATGAACGGCGGCATGAGCCGGCGTTCTGCTAGCGCCCTCGAGTTGCGTGAAGGTGCGAGGGCCCGTTCAATGCTGCTTGCAGCTTTCATTACATTTGCAATTTTAAAGTTGTCTTCATATGAGCAATGTGAATTCAAAATTGGTTTGAAATGTTGTATTGTTTGCACAAAGACTGTAGCTGTGTAAAATGACAATAAATTGGTAAATATTAAAAACGTATTAGGTTGGGGTCGGCCAAACTATTCGTCACAAATTGCATGAACTTTTATGTTTCACAAATAATGAAAAGGCATAATTCTATCTTTACATGTGCACTCTTTATAGAATGTACTATGCAGATAGATATGCAATAGGTATCTCCTTACAGATCAGAGTCCATATCCTTGCAAACACAGTGGTCACAGACCTCTAAGAGTCAGTGTCAGTGTCAGTGCAGTCATGTCCTTAGACGCCGGTAGGGAAGGGCAACTATTAATCGCTCCGCTTATACTGTCATAGGACCATCCCTTAATGACTTGATAAGCAGACCCATTTAATGCTAGGATTCCCTACCAAGGGAAATCCTATACACACAACACTAAAGGCAATCCTTTCGGTCAGTGGAGGCAGCTGCACTTTCAGAGCCTTTAACCTTTTTAGGAATGGACATTCGGTCTGTAAGAAGAAAGAGCTCTGTCTACAAAAGGTATAACAATTACCTATCTTCTGCATGGTACATTCTATAAAGAGTGCACATGTAAAGCTAGAATTCTGTTTTTTTCATTATTTATGAAACATAAAAGTTTATGCAATTTGAATAATCTGGCCAGACTCCAGCCTAATACATTTTTAATATTTACTAATATATTTTCATTGTAAACAGCTACTCTCTTTGTACAAACAATGCAACATTCAAAACCACTTTTTAAATTCACATTGCTCCTATGAAGACAAATTTAAAATTGTTACCCTAATTAGGGGAATACTGTACATGTGATAGTTACCGTCATCTCAGACTCTAGTCCTTCAGATGGTGGTCTTGGGGGAGTGTCCTGCAGTGCTGGCACGTCAGATGTTGTGGGCCTTGAGGTGGGCAGCATGGGAGTGCTGGAAAAATCAGAACACTTCATTAGTAACCCATTTCTCCCAATCAATTTGGGAGGATGGCGCAAACCGCGACATTGTGAGTCATCTCATTTGGAAATCTTAGCTTGGGGGTCCCTCTTCATAATCTAGGAGGGTGCCCGGTAAGCACCCTTGGGCATTTTTAGATCTCAACCCCTTTATGCCCACAGTGGTGCCAGGTGGACACTCTTGAGAGTTAATCCCATTCATTCCGGCCTGAAGGGGCACCCTACACTCATTGGCGACCTTACAGTCATTGGCGCCTCCCGGGGCCCCCCAGATCCTGAGTTTGACTTTAGGGGTTTATAGAGGACAGCATGGGGGTCGTTTTGACCCCTTAGGTTGTGTCTCTACCGGACACCCTTTAGGATTTTGAAGAAGGACCCTCAAGCTACAAGAAACAGCAGGAAAAAAAAAACCTCAGACAAAACAAGGTTCACCTCCTCGGCTCCCAGACTACAAGCCCAACCAACCCCAAATTCTAATCCTGTTATTGTTCCTGAAATTTTTTTGTGGTTTGATAGTAACTTTTCCTGCCACCATTTCTCCCACCAATACAAACAGTAGAAGCATGCTGCCTCACAATCCATACCTTTGGTGATTTGTAGTGGAAGCAGTTCCGTGCAAAACCTTCTTTAGCTTCTGCACAACCCCCGGAGGCTCTGTTAAGACAGTGAAAATTGTAAATTATAAGACAAGGGTGCAAAAGCATGACTGTATGTATATTGATATATTGATAGTCGGCCTTCAGGAGAGGGTAAAGTGATCAGGCTTCAGTTTCACCTATACCAGAGAGAGTATAATGGGAGATGGTCCAGTACAATACAGAGCAATGCAACGCTAAAAGATGGGAGACATCCCACCCTCTTTCACAAACAGCTGGGGTGCTTTCAACTTCAGCAAACATAGTGAACATTACCTAACGTTTACAAACTATTTTCCATAGTGCACCACAAATGTTTGCGGCTAACCTGAATGCACCCCTGTGTTTCACCAGCTATGGAAAAGCATGATTGCCATTAAACGGCTCAGACGGCGATATAGAAAATCCATGCCAGAGCTTGAACATTTTACACTGGTGGCACAGTTGCCATCAACCTTTTCAGTCAGTGGCAGTGGCACAGAATTTGGTGGCACGTAATAAAATCCACGTAAAAAAGAAAACCATAATAAGATGTAACAATCAACTTTTAGGCTATGCCCACATCATGACCTCCTATGTGCTTTTAGCCTGATACCTTTAGTTTGAAAACTGCTCACAATGCTTCCTTTACACATACAAATGGCCGCTTTTGATTGGATTATCCAATTTGAACAAAATACAGAAGTATCAGACCGGGAGTCGGTATCGGTAGATACTCAAAATCTGACTTTGGACATCCCTAGTCGAATGGGCTGACTTGCATAAAATGACTTTGCCTATACCAAGCCAGTCTACCATGCTGGGAAAGCTGGAAAATGTATCATTTAAAGTTCTCAATTGGGTGCTATAGTACCACCTGTGGACGGATCGAGTCCAAATCAAATCCGGTCCTAGCCTGGCACAACCATCCCCACTACGTCAACATTTGATTCCTGCTGTGGGTCTGAAGTTGCGTTCGTTGGGGCTCTTTATCAGAAATCATTTTCTAATTTCCAATCAAAATGGTATATTTTCAAAACCGAACTGTCCCACAGCTCTTCTTGATTAATTCATTGAGATCTCAGTGAGTTAATCAAGAGCAGTGGGGCAGCCAAACTGATAATTTAATATTACATTTTATCATGTTAATTTGATGCTCCCTACTGTGGATGGATCGGGTCAACAGTGAAAACAATGTGCCTACAATTTGCAGTGTTCCAGTGTGTGAAACTCAAGACAAAATATTCAGCATCTGGCAGAAAATTCACATTCCAGTGACTACACAAAATTCTGCATGAGCCATGACTGTAAATATTCAAATAACTTACCTTCTTCTTCATTATCTCCTTCTTGAGGGCTTCTACCATGTCATCAGCAGCCTTCTTCTTCATCTGCTCTGTGCTCTGCTGCATGGGGTCTTTAAACACCTTCAGCTGCTACAGAAAGACATTTGGATTGGATTATTTTAAAAGTGCCTTATCAATCACTTAATCCAATATTATAAACTGGGCAGATGAAGATAGTAGATGAAGGTAGATGAAGATGATAGACCAAAGGGTCGCTGTTTCAAATCCCGGCTACTACTGTCTGCATGTCAAATTGTCCTTGAGCAAGGCACTTAACCCTCCATGAGTCCCAATGGAGCGTGGCTAGCGCCCTGCGTGGCAGCTTGCTGCCATTGGTGTATGAAAGTTCTCTCTTTTCCGTTGGGTGCAAAAAAAACGGTACATAAGCAGCAGTCCATTTACCAATAATGTTACAGCTCAGGGGTTCCCCTGAAACCCCTGAGCTGTAACATTATTTAACCCATATAGTACTGCCTGTCGTGCCTGATTGCTTAAGTAAAGGACAAGAAATATACTGTATATACAGTCTTCCTTTCAGGAAGTAGTGGATCTGGTGCATAGAGCCTTATGGATCTTACAGTAACTTTGTGTTACTGTAAGGAGGAGTATACTCAATTTCCTTTTATAATGTAGCTGTACTTGCAAAATGACAGTTCTAGGCTATACTATTCTAACTTTGTGTAATTCCCCCTGTAAAATTGGCGTCTTCCCTTTAAGCACAATGTGTTACCTTTGTGTGAAATGCACAATATAACCCCGCCCAAATTATGGGCTTTGGCCCATGGACTAATACCAATATGCTTAAAAATGCCATGATCAATGGTGATGATCATGGTTCTCTTTTTAGATCATAACATTATGATCGATACAATTGCCCTACATCACCTTTCTTTTCCCTTGTGTGTCCTCCTGGTCAGCCAACTTGTTGGGGGTGTTATTTTTCTTTTTCCTGTTTCCCAGATATCTGCGCCGGTTTGGCACCAGCCTTCCCTCTTTTTGCAAAGGTCACTGTAGTCATCTGGATGGAGAAAAAGTGACTTTAGCTAGAGTTATTAAATCCAAATGCAGAATGCAGATCTGACTAACCAGTCATCAAGCTGACTCTTTTAATAGATAATATGATATATGTAATAATGATGAACGGTTAAAATTTTTTAATTGTTTTTAATTGCATGTTTTTTTGTAGTTAATCTTTTTGTAGTTAATATCAAACTTGAGTGATAAACTGAAAAGCAGTGCATTGACACCCACGAACCCCATCTGTAAAATCAATGTTAATGGTCCAATACATTATTGTTCAGCTGAGCTGCAGGCCGCGCCCCTCTGGCTGAGTGCTGCAGGTCTGGGTGTGCCCCTCAGCCTGGTGACACTGATTAATTGCACCAGGTGAAAATGATCTGGTGATCAAGAGACTCTGGAGGCATTCACTCTCAGTGTGGGCAGAGAGAGCAGTGTGTTGGAGCTGTTGGAGACGCTGGACGTGGAAAGTAACACCATAGAACTAAGACTTGCTTCAAAAAAGAAGAAGGACCCAATAGACGGATTTCTTGTGTACAAACAATGGGAGCTGCGCATGCGGCCAGGGGGCAAAAGGCTGCTTCGAAGTGAACTGAATGTGGCGAAATCGGTGTCAGTCTCTGTTATGAGCCTAGCTATCTACAAGGGCGGAGCAGCAACCTGCTCATATCAGGTTTGATGCTCGACCCGTGTACGTCGCGGCCATCCATTTTTTGTTTTGAAATGACAAAATGAAAATAGAAAAATAATCCGTTTCCTGTTTTTGTGTTTTATAATGAAAAACGGAAAACGGAAAACGGATCGTTATCCGGTCTGTGTACCTTTTGATAGTTTGATATTTCGTTTTCAAAATAAAACGGATTTACAGAAATACGGCCGTTTTCCCATTATTTCGTTTTGAGACACAAAACCAAATAACGGAAGTGCTTCCGTTTTCCCGTTTTCTCTTTCAAAACCAAATTACGTAAAAACCAAATGAAAAAAAACGGCCCAATTTTGAATTCATTTCTTTTTCTATTCTTTTTGATATAACCGTGACAACGACGGACCGGAAGCGGAAGTTAAGTGTAACAACTTCAAAATAAAACTTTAGCGTGCTAACTGCTAACTTCTTATATTATAGCCTACCACTCTCTTTTTACACCATATGGTTCACATTTATTTTACTTCTGTGAAAGTATAAGAGCTGGTTGTTTGGAAGAATGTGATAGGCATATAATTGTCATTTTAGCTTGAGTGCATGAATGCATTTTGTGGAAAAACTTTACGTTCCCTGAGCATCTATAACGTTAAGTCACCAGCAGAGGTCCCGGTCAATAGGCTAGCAGCCTATTATTATTACGATTATTATCAGCAGCAGGCATTATTGGATTCATTATTTACAGGCTAATCATTTGAAAATGAGAACTTGTTATGGCTTTAGTGTACTTGGTGTTTAGCCACAGGGTGGCGCAGGGTTTACACGAATAGTAGACATGCTTTGAGGTTAAAAACAGCAGGCTCTGTGTCTCATCAAATGAGCTGCGATCATTTCATTTCAACCGAGAGGTGTGTGGAGGTCGATTCAATGGAGAGCTGCAAGGAATACAAATTGCGTTTTATTAGTCCTTTGGCGATAATTTTATCCGACTGCTTGTCATTTCTCCCCGCTTTGCACCGGGCGTCATTGGTTGCCATAACAACGACGGCGGAGACTCCTTTCCCGAGTCAAAATCCTTGAGGCCAACTGGCCGTGATGAGTTCTGTATTTTAACTGCTACACTACTCAGCCTTTATAAGCAATGTAAAGTGTAATGTGACCTCAATTTAACTGACAGTAAACGTGTATTCCAAAAATGTACAGCCCGGACCTAATTCACCGACGGACAGCCACCACCAATGGCAACTATAAACTCATTAATTTTACCCTGGCATCTTTATATGACGCGGTCGATTGATGCTGGTTCAAAGAAAACGTAGTAGAACTTCTAGACTTATGTATATTAAATTATAATCATTCATTTATCAATCATACGATAGGATACATATGATGTCAATACCTTGGCGCCAGCGCTGGACACAACAGCGCCACCCCGAGTCTCTACATTGCCTGTGTTACCTGTTGTCAGTCTACTGTCTGTGCTGACTGTGACCATGAGGAGTGGAAAAGCCATGTTGATGTAATTCAATAAAATGTGTGTACCAACAGACACGAGTTATAATTTCAAGCACTTAAATTAAAATTCAAGCACTTTTCAGACCTTGAAAACACAACATTCATTCACTCATGTCTTTCACAAAATTGGATCAGTGCAAAATAACCCAATTGCTGTTTATTTTGATTTTTTATGTTAATCATTTAATTAGCTTAACTCTCTATTTTCTGTCTGTTTTTGTGTTCAGTGTTTAGTGGTAGTTTTAATTTAGAGACTTTTATTTTGAAATGCGGCCGACTAACGGAGAAAACTGACGGTAATGATCAGATATCTGAACAAAAAACAGTTTGATGGCAACAAAAACGGATGGAATAGCAGAAACAGGAAAGGATTTATTATTTAGCAACCCTCCAAAGAGGCACAAGGTCAGTTGTCTATGAAAAAATTGAAAATCTCGTCTTCTTCTGGTGTTGTAGTGCAGTACAGGTAAACAGACCTACAACTTCTGGGTCACAGAGAGAGTTTTGGAGCCGTGTCACATCACCACAGTGCAGAAATGAATAGAAGATAGAGAAATAGTTTTCCCTCGTTATTTTAATTCCCAATTTCGATTTACAAACACATCAAATTAAATCGGATAACGGAAAATGGATAACGATCCGTTTTTCGTTTTTCATTACAAAACACAAAAACGGGAAACGGATTATTTTTCTATTTTCATTTTGTCATTTCAAACAAAAAATGGATGGCCGCGACGTACACGGACCCTCGACAGTGGGAATGCAGCTGCATGACATCCACCCGAGCTGCATCAACCCTCGGCTCGGGAGATGTCCATGCAGTGTGTAGTATTCTACGTTGCCCCACTCTCGAGAAGAGCAGGGAGAACACAATGTGTTTAAAAAAAAAAAAGCTAGCAGTTAGCTAGCTAAAACTGAACAGCAAGACCTTGGCAAGATAATATTCTTCCTTCTTCTTTTTTTCCCCCTTGCTGGTCCACTTTACATTTATCCACCCATCATCATCCATCAGATTAGGCCATTCTTTTATAGTTTCCGATGTGTCAACTTTACTCATATCTTCATCCTTGATGCACTTGAATGAATGAATGAATGATCTTTATTGTCATTGCACATGTTACAGAGCAACGAAATTTGTTTCAGTTTCAGCCCTTCCAAGAAACATAAAAAGACAGTGATAGGGAAGGACAGGAGCGGGAGAACTGTGGGTCGCCATACGAACGGCGCCCTGTTACTTAGATGAAAAAAGGGTGAACAAGAGGGAGGAAGAGGGGAAAAAAAGCAACCCCCAAACCAGGCTCCTGTAGGGGGGGCACAGTGTGGGATTAGGAAAAAAACACCTCAGCACATAAAGTATAAACATAATAAACATTACAACAGAACTCGAAGACTTGCACATGTGGGAGGGGGAGGATGTTCAGGAAGGGAAGTGACGCGGCACAGACACGGTGTGAGGCACGCAGCCACATTGGGCACATTGCCACCACCTCCCGTGCTATACCGCGACGAAGGGAGGGAGAGGGGGTGGGGAGCCACGAAGGCGTTGAGGTGGAGGGTGTGTGTGTGTTATACTGGTCCGACCTCCACAGTCTTGTCAGATTTGAAATAAAACAGTGCATATCAAGTCAAAATTATAAGCGTAGCTACTAGCTAGTTGCCGAGTTTGCGAGAATCAAAGATAACCGTCTTTGCTAGAATTACCTGCTCAGTTTTCGTAGCAAAGGACTCTGGGGTGCATGCGCAGTGCATAAGACCCGACGCGCAGCTCACACTAGCCTAGCCTACCTAGCTAGAGCACAGTTTATTATGTGCAAAGATGTGGAGGTTATCAGAAGTATTTGGAGAGCAAATCAGACAAGATTCCTAGGAGAACCAAGTACAGATGGGAAAGAAAGGTAAGTTACGTTGATAATACTCCAGGTGACATGACCAATAGATCAGAGTCATGTGTCACACACACATCGTCCGAAAGCGCCGGCCCGGTGTTATGCCAAAGTGTGTTACCCTATAAAATCAGTATCAATGATCAAACATTCTTTTCATTACAAAACCCTGTCATTTTTGTCTGTTATTGCTAGCCAGCTAGTGCCAGTGACCTGTGCCACATTTTGTGAGCTGAGTTTATTTTCCAGAGAAAACCAACATTGAAAAGGACGTACTAGACCAGTGGTTCTCAACCTGTGGGTCTGGACTCCCAGGGGGGTCCCCACAGGATTATGGGTGGGTCCCCAGATGACAGTGAACTGATAATTTAAGGACTTGTAAGACCCTCAAAGAAAAATACTGCTTCAAAAGTGATTAAGTAATCAACAAACTCTGCTAAAAACATTGGCCTAATTGTAATAATAATAATAATAATAATAAGGCAAAAATTGAAAATAGCCAATCTACAGGCTCACAATGCCACGCAACACGAGGCGTTGTGAGCCTGTAGATCTGCTATTTTCACAATATTTATCTGTGGAAAAGAGTAAAACAAATTGGGGGGGTCCCAAGTTCAAATATGATTTTGGGAGTTCACAGCCTGAAAAGGTTGAGAACCACAGCACTGTACTAGACTAACGTTAGGTTGTCAAACCAGGGATTCTTACTAACGTTACCTCAACACATCTCACATCAGTATCACTATAATATACAAACACCTAGCCAATCCAGACACACAAATTAATACACAATCAGCTGTATGTCATCTCCTCATCAAATGGTGTGATTGCTGATGTAAATACAAGAATCATAGTTAACAACAAATGTAGTCCCACAGTTTCCAGCTTTTTGCATTTCTCTGGCTCTACTGCATAGAACATCATTTCATCAATTCATTTGATACTATGGCACTAAAATGGCTAGGACTTTGGCCTAAAAGGACATATTGGTCTCCACTGAATATGCAGGGGTGCAAATTAGTCACCTTTTGGTGAAAATAAGCGTTTTTAATCCAAATTAATTTGATCTGTGTGTAAGGGCTCTTTGTCACCTTTTTCACAGGTGATGGATTTACACTTTTGCATCCATGGCCCTGATATATTTTATTTCAGTTCAAAAGTAGAATCAATTGGCAAGTGTCTTGTCAGTAAATGAAAATGATTAATTACCCAGCTAACTGAATTGCTTAAGTAAGGTAGCTTCAAGCTAGTATAGCAAGGTTGGATTCTGAATTCATATGTCCTGGTGTATGCCCTTGTAATTAAGTGACGTTCTTTAACTCATTTTCTTTTCACTGGTAAACCTGTAGAGAAATAGAGAGGAGGACTTGGCGCATTCCCAAGGAAACCTGGGCAAGGGTTCCAGGGGTGCAATGCCTGGATCTTCAGAGGTATCTTGTCAATCTGCTACAATTCACAGACACTTTCACAGTGTATCTTGTTAGTGCTTACATACTAATTTGAAAACATCAGGGTTCGATCGTGCACCTCCGACTTGGAGGTGACCAGCTCCTCCAAAGAACATTTGATCTAAGGAATGAGTTTTAACCAACTAACCCACAGACTAATTAGACTACGGCATAACTGTAGTCCAGCTCCAGTACTTCCAGGAGGAAGCTCACTTTGGTTTCCTCTAAAATACTATTGGATGAAGTGATTTATTTCAGGGTTGTAGTACATCTGATTAATCACTTCATCCAATAGTGTTTCACAGGAAACCAATGTGTAAGCCTCGTCCAGGAAGTAGTGAACGGGACTGCAGTTATGCACTTAGTCTATGTTCCTACAGCTGCCCAGCTGGTTGAACAGAGCTCATGAGTATCCAAATCACATCAGCTCTATGTCACTGCATCCATCCTCAGTTGTCCATCTGGGGTTCCATCTGGCTCTATTTCTTACACCTGGCTCATACTATTTTAGTTAAGAAAACATAACTGTGAGCTTAACCCACTGTGCAATGTGGGGGATTAAAGCTAACCCACTGTGCAATGATTTTGGTGAATAGAATACAGTTTCCAAAAAGGTAGGCTAACTTTGTGTTCTCCATGTTGATCCAAGTTAAAAATAGATCCCATGACAAAAACATATTGTCAACTACTACGCAAAAAGATAATCCTGCATAGACTAGAACAGCTGGTGTTGACCGTGACTTTACATGGTTTTATTTTGGCAAAACTACAGAAGAGTTAAAAATTAAATGGAATAATACAAAATGTGATATTTTTCTATGTTTATCTGCAGGCAAAGGAAGATGCATCTGATCCTGAAGAGGGCATGAGCGGTGGAAACACAGGACCCAGTAGAGACTTGATGCAAGGAGATTCTGATGAGGAGAGCATGCCTGGGCCTTCAATGGTATGTACTTAGATTTTGCTTCAGTAGTATAATAGTCTTGTCAGCCACGTTCAAATTTCGTTCATGATACAGTTTTATTACCTGTAATCATACACTTTTATTACCTGTTTGGAAAATGAATAGGACCCCAACTCCGTTCATACTTGCTCGTTTTCATGCACTCTCGGTCATCGTAGGTATATAAATCAGGCACCTTTTCTATCATAAGTGAATCAATACTGGGTAGTACCTATTTGAATCAGTACTTTCGGTACCATCCCTGCTATTCTGTGCCCATCCCTATTTATTACATACATGATTTATCAGATTCTTTTGGACAGGCAGGTTTGACTCAGTTCATAACAATATCTCATGTAAAGAAAGCCGGTAACATAGAAAGATAACCTTATTGAGACTAACTCGAGAGCTTAGAAATGAAATGGAATAAAACTAAATCATATTGTTTCCTGTGTTAACCCTCAGAGTGAGGAAGACGCATCTCGTTTTGAGGAGAGCCAGGCTGATGAGGAGAATCTTGAGTGCACGGGTGGCGAAAATGAAGGAGCCAGTAGAGACTTGATGCAGGGAGATTCAGATGAAGAGAGCATGCCTGGGTCTTCAAAGGTATGTACTTAGATTTGGCTTCAGTAGCACATACAGTATCTGATTTATTAGATTCCTTTGGACGGGCAGGTTTGACTCGGTTCATTACAATATCTCATGTAAAGAAAGCCGGTAACATAGAAAGATAACCTTATTGAGACTAACTCGAGAGCTTAGAAATGAAATGGAATAAAACTAAATCATATTGTTTTCTGTGTTAACCCTCAGAGTGAGGAAGATGCATTTCATTTTGAGGAGAGCCAGGCTGATGAGGAGAATCTTGAGGGCACGGGTGGTGAAAACGAAGGAGCCAGTAGAGACTTGACGCAGGGAGATTCGGATGAGGAAAGCATGACTGGGTCTTCAATGGTATGTACTTAGATTTGGCTTCAATAGCCTTAGTGTTAGTGTCAGCCACTATCAGTGTTGCTTGTGAGACTGTCTTATACCTAATATCTGTTGGGAAAATTCCCTAGCCTGGCACAGCTACTCATGTTCTTGTGTTATGTTCTTACGGGTGTTCCCACACTATGTCTCGAGAAACGCTCAAATCAATGTAATGTACTGACCTCAATGCCACAGATGTTACACAGATGACACACGATTGAAGTTGTTTTGCGCCATAAAATGCATTTTTATCCGAAATGTGCCTGACAGCAGGAACGCAACCGCTAGGCGTGCAGTTTTCAGTTTCCCTCCCTATGCATAGAGAAATCAGACAGTGACAGACACAATTCGGATGAAAATGCCTTTTAACAATGCAGAATATAACACAATTTCTGATCAACCATATATCGTTCTAATATCTGAGTACATTACATGTTTGAATGCTTATGGAGACATAATTTAGGAAAGCCATAAGAGGGCCACAGGATGAAAAATGTGGATTTCACAGTCTTAATCACATCAGTTGGCTTACATTTCACCGCAATCATACAGTAGTAGAGCCAAAATGTTGGTCTATTATGTAATCTTAAAAAGGTTAAAGTCCCACTGATTGCAAGGATGCAAAATTTGTCCTCCACATTTGACCCATCCCCTGAGGGAGCGGTGGGCAGCAGCGGTGCCGCGCCCGGGAATCATTTGGTGATCTAACCCCCCAAACCCCCCCACTTGAATCAGATAGCTGAGTGGAGAGGTATCTCATGTGAATAAACATCTCTTGACTATACAGCCTTTTTCAGAACTAGAGTTATTAAATAAAGAATAAAACTAAATCATTTTTTTTCTTTGTCAACATGCACAATGAGGACGATCTATCAGATCCTGGAGAGAACCTGTCTGATGACGGTGTGATTGCTGGAAGTCAAGGAGCCGAGGAAGATTTGATTCAAGATGAAGTTGATGTGGACAGCATGCCTGTGTCTTCAGAAGACAAACCAACAGATGATCTGTTGTATCCTGGGGCAAGTTTTACAAAAAAAGAGAGTGTATTGATGCTGATGTCTTATCTATTACGGCATAATTTAACCAGCGAAGCAGTCAGTCACTTATTGGAAATGTTTAACATAATGTTTCCAGGTCTTATCCCGGCATCACATTACCTGTTCAACAAAGAATTTGGAAGTTCCTCTATTTTGATGTTCACTTTTATTGTGAAAGCTGTTTGACATACTTTGGCATTAGAGCAGACTGCCCTTCTCAGTGTAACTCATGCAACACAGTTTTTGACACTGAAGCAAATTTAAAGAAGGGCATTTACTTTATTGTTTTGCCACTGCATGGACAGATTAAGCAACTTCTAGAAGAACATGCTGTAACTCTTAATGAGAAAACTACAATCACTGGGGTTTTTTCTGACATAGAGTCTGGTCAAGAATATCAAAAACTGTGTGACACTGGAGTTCTCGGAAAGGATGATTTGTCTCTTATTTGGAACTGTGATGGTGCACCAGTCTTCAAGAGTTCCAAATGTAGCATTTGGCCCATCCAGTGTCAGGTAATAGAACTAAAACCAGAAGTGAGGAAAAAACATGTTTTGGTGTCAGCGTTATGGTTTGGGCAAGGTAAACCATCTGTGTTTAAATTACTAACACCCTTTGTTAAAGAGGCCTCACTGCTGGAGAAGGTGTTGAATGGCGAGATGTTCAGGGAAACAATCGCATCTCAAAAGTGTTTGTTCTAATCTCCAGCTGTGACTTGGTTGCTCATCCGATGCTGCGTAACACAACGCAGTTCAATGGTCGCTATGGTTGTGACTTTTGTTACCATGAAGGCGGTAAAAACTATCCTTACCAACAACCAGAACCTAAACTTAGAAATGAAAAAGATCATTACAGGCATGCAATGGTTGGTACAGAGAAAACCCCAGTGTATGGAGTCAAAGGGCCATCTCCTTTACTGAAGCTTGAGCACTTCCAGTTGATAAATGGTTTTGTCCCAGAGTACCAACACAATGTGTGCTTGGGAGTCACTCGTCAGATAGCTTCATTGTGGTTTGATACCAAAAACCACGAGAGCCCCTGGTATATCGGCAGACAAATAGAGGAAGTGAATCGACGACTGAAACAAATAAAACCTCCTGTTGAGGTAACAAGGACCCCAAGATCGCTTCATGAGAGGAGATTTTGGAAAGCTTCAGAGTGGCGAGCGTTTCTCCTCTTTTATGCCCTGCCTGCTTTAAAAGATATACTCCCTGCCCAGTTTTGGAACCATTTTTTCGTACTCGTTTTTAGCATGTATACACTACTACAAGATCAGGTCAAGTCTAGCTGTACATTCATGTCTTAACTGTGTCTAAAGAAATTTGTGATACAATTCCAGATACTCTATGGCGAACACAACATGTCATTCAACATACATTTGCTAACACATGTCCACCAGAGTGTAAGAAATTGGGGTCCATTATGGGCTACGTCAACATTTGTATTTGAATCTAATATGGGCACTCTGCTACAGTATTTTCACGGAACCCAATATGTCCCCTCCCAAATTGCTTCGAAGTTCCTCTTGTGGAGAGAGTTGCCAAAAGGTTCAAACAAATAAGATGTCCAAAGGTTCAGTCCTTTGTCGAAAAAATGCACTTTAATGAACGAAGAACTGAAAAATGCGAGGTACTGAATGAAAGTGTTAAAGGGTTTGGGCATCCCCCTGTGAGAGCAAATGTGATAAATAGGCATGCCATTCAAAACTTGTGTCGGTCTTTGGGTAACCGCTTTACTGTTGGTGACTGCTTTTGGTCAAATAGACGTTTTTTGATTGATGGGGTGCTGTACCATAGTGAAAGGTATGAAAGGCTAAAAAAAAGATCTAACAATGCAGCACGCTTAAATGATGGCACATTTTGCTTGCTTGGCGACCTTGTGGTTTTAAAAAGCAGCTGTGAACATCAAAGCCCTACAACTTGTGAATGTGAAAAACAGTCTTGTATTTTAGTTGAGATGCTGAAAACAAACAGAAGGCCAGTGTGTAAAGACCCGCAAGTTGGGGTAGTGAGTAGTTTCATCCATGTTGTTGAGAAGACTGGTAATGTTTGTGCGATCTGGCCGAATATGGTTCAGAAGAAATGTGTTTTGGTTGGAGTTGATCATTTGTATGTTATCCCATTGCCGAATGTGCATGAACGTGACTAGACTGCCCTGCAACTTGTGAATGTGAGATGCTGAAAACAAACAGAAGGCCAGTGTGAGTCATTCATGGATACCAAATTCTAACAATGGATTATTTATTATATATATTATATATATTTATTATTATATAATGCCGTATCTCTATCGTAACACATCTATACAAGGATAATTATACATCATATTCACATCTCTATAATCTTATATTCTATTCTATTATATATTATATTATACTCTAGCACTCTATTATATAATAACATACTATTGTATCTCAGAACCAAATTCAATCATGCATATACCTATAATAACACACACCATTATATACTACCATACTATTGTATCACATATACCAAATCAGTCATATATTATATTTCTGTCTGTATTATAATACTAAGTCTATATTATGTTACTATTATAACATTCAAAAAGAAAAATAAATAATATACAGCTTTCATTATGGGTGTAGGGCCCCTTCAAGCCTGGGTCAAGAGGTCCAACAGAGAACCAAACTAGATAAATATGAATGACCAGGCAGGAAAACACTCTTTCACCCCACTGAGACCTTGGACCATTATCTATCTATTAGCATGTATAAATGTGGGAACACACACACTCCTGCCATCATATAGACAGGTCTTACAACGTACCAGCCAGTCCTACATCGACACTGATGCTTATTTCTGGGGTAGAGAGTAATTTCATTAATGTTGTTGAGAAGACTGGTAATGTTTGTGCAATCTGGCCAAATATGGTCCAGAAGAAATGTGTTTTGGTTGAAGTTGATCATTTGTATGTTGCCAAATGTACATGAACGTGACTAGATTGTGATGATTTATGTACATTGTGCATTTTCATGTTTTTAAATTGTAAAGCACTTTGGCACAATGTTGTTGTTTTTAAATGTGTTTTATAAAGAAAGAAGTATGGTACTTTAAGTATGAGTTGAAGTGTGATTTCAGCATTGTGTACTTCCAAACCTTGTGTGTGGCAACCTTGAACCTATAAACAGTATGTACGTAAATATAGTAGTATTTAAGTGTAAATGTAGTAAAGTATAAGCAGTACACTACAGGTTCACTCACAGTGTATGTTTTATGGCAACTACCTCAAAGCAGCCAATGTGAGAAATAGCTATACAACAAGCCAGCTATAATACAGTAAAATCACACTCCATGTTGCATGCAAGCAGGTACAACATTGTTATATACTTGTACTAAGTTTTAACTACTATTGGATATAGGATAATATACTTAAACATAGTATATCATAGTAGTATAGTATATCATAGTATATCAAGTATATTATACTTAGAGTATACTTAAACTTTGTCTGTGTACTCGTCAGTATAAACTAAGTATATTTTTGTTAAGTATATTCCTGATAGTACATTCAAAGTAACCTGAAAAGTATACTTACCTAAGTATTAATTCACAGAAAGTATACTTAGTTCATAAAAGGTATACTTATAAGTATACTTAAATATACTACTTTTTGGTAAGGGCTGAGACAGACTATTTTAAGCACATTGGGACACATTTGAAAAATCATGAATCTGTCAATTGCATGTTTGCTGATTGTTCATACAAAACAAATCTTTATGGTGCTTTCAGAACTCACAAATGGAGAAAACATACCCCCCACACAATTCACGGTTTTAAGCCTGGAATTGTTGATGGACCTGTTGATAGTCCTGCTGTTGTAGAATCATTTGAAAGCGGCACTACTGAGCAGTCAGATGATGATATACCATCTGAAGAACTTCCTGATGAAGAATCAACAAATTTGACAAAAGTTATTGAACTAAAATTAGCCTCAGTCCTACTTAAGTTAGAACACTCTTTTCTGGTGCCAAGTGCAGCTGTGAATGAACTACTTGAAGAGTTGCAATATTTAATTGGTACTGCCTCTGTGCCAGTCGCCCAAAAGACTATATTCGACTTCTTACAAAATAACAGTTGCAGAGTTGATGAATCTGTTGTGAAAAAGTTAGCCACTGTACTTTGCACTTCTAATCCCATTCAAGCTGCAATGGGAAACCACGGTCCACTGTCGACTGCTTGGAAACGGATGACATACTATAGAAAAAACTTTAACGTTGTGGAACCTGTTGAATATGTTTTAGACCGAAAGAATAATAAGTTCTTTCAGTATGTACCTTTACTAAAATCCTTGCAGCAACTTTTAAATTGTGAAACTATACTAAATAAGACTATGAATTTGAAAGAAAAACATCATCCAGTGGAGAGTGATAAACAGGTACACAGATCCTTTTGGGATGGACTTCTCTTTAAACGAAATGCTATTCTCTCAAAAGAATGTGCAATTTCTTTGATTTTATATGTTGACAACTTTGAAATATGCAATCCCCTTGGTACGTCATGTAAAAAAGCACAAAATTTGTGCCTTGTATTGGATTTTAGGCAATCTGCCACCTGGTTGTCACTCCTCGTTGTCCTCTATCCATTTGGCTGCATTGATCAATAGCAATGATGTCAAGGTCTACGGTTACGAAAAAGTGTTAGAGCCTTTGATTACTGATCTCATAACATTGGAACAACATGGGATTTTTGTGGATAAGCTGGGGAAAACTTTGAAGGGCACTTTGCAGTGTGTTATTGCCGACAACCTTGGCGCACACAGTATTGCTGGTTTTGTAGAGAGTTTTTCTGGCAGATATGTTTGCAGGTTTTGTACGGCACATAGGTTAGAAATCCAGGACAAGGAAGTTGGAGCTGGAGGTTTCTCTCTGAGAACTGAGGAGATTCACACAAATCATCTGAAAACCCTTGAGGAAAATTCCTTGAACAACTGTTATGGTGTTAAGAGTAAATGTGTTTTGTCAGAAAAACTTACCAACTTCAATGTTACTAGTGGTTTCCCTCCAGACATTGTCCATGATTTATTTGAGGGAATAGTTCCTGTTGAAATATCTCTCTGTCTGACTGTATTCATTTCCAAAAAGTATTTTATTTTGGACGCTTTAAACAAGGCGATAGAAGATTTTCCCTATAAATGGACTGATAAAACAAATCGGCTCCACTCTGTTCCACTGACCTATGCATCCAGGAAAACAATTGGTGGAAATGCACATGAAAACTGGAGTTTAATAAGATTTTTTCCACTACTACTTGGACAGAAACTGCCCACTGATGAACCAGCCTGGAAACTCCTTGCTGATTTGAAGGATATTGTGGAAGTTGTTGTTTCTCCAGTTCAGACTCAGGAATCAATTGCATATTTGAACCTTAAGATCTCTGAGCACAGAGTTAGATTTAAAGAGGTCTTCCCAGAGTCAAACTTTCTGCCTAAACACCATTTCTTAGAGCACTATCCTCATTTAATCTGTGAGTTTGGACCGTTAGTTGCATTGTGGACCATGCGCTTTGAAGTGAAGCACAGCTTCTTCAAAAGAGTTGTGCGGCATACAACCTGCTTCAAAAATGTGCTTCTGTCCTTAGCACAAAGACATCAGTTTCTCATGTCACATCACCTTCACACGTGGAGCTTTCCTAAATCCCCCCTGGAGGTAGCAAATGTTTCAACTCTTCCCATTGATGTTTTAAAAGAGGACATTGCATTTGCTCTTAAGCAGAGGCACCCAGAGTTGGATGGTGTGTGCTTGGCTAAAAATGCAATGTACAGTGGCCTGAACTACAGGAATGGAATGATCTTGCACATGGCTCATTGGCAGGGCTGCCTGAATTTGTGGAAATAATCCAGATGATTGTTGTCAAGGACGACCTGCTTTTCATCGTCAGAAAGCTGAGTGCATGGTACTGGGAACATTACAGAGCATATGAACTGAAAGTGTGTCCTACAAAGGAGGTGGAACTGGTTGACGCAAACCAACTGGCAGATCCATACCCACTGACAATTGGGGGAATGTGGCTGATAACTCTCAAAAGATACATGTGTAAGGTCTGTCTTAAAGTGGAACACAACAAAACATTCATTTTAAAGTCTTTCTTCCCATGTTATGCTAATTTCAGCTCAATATTTTATTCTCAGACTCCACTAGAGTATATTTCCATGATTTACAGTTGATGGTCTTCACTTTCTCAGAAGATGGGGGGACATAAAAACTTAGTTCTTGGGGCTAACAACAGAACAATTTAATTCAGTAGCTTTTCAGTGGGCAGGAACAGTCAGCCTGCTGGAGGAGGAGGTCTATGTTCAATAGATTCCTTTATAACATAATGGGAGCCAAATCTAATGCACACATTTACTGAGAGATGGAGCAGGAAAAATATGAAAGTGCATTTTACGTAATGTCTTCTTAAGTTTAATTTAGAAAATATTAAGTATTACAAATGTTAAAAAGCAACTTAGTCAGAATTCTCTCTATCTCTTTCTCTCACTCTCACAGAGCACCATGGCACATATCACACCCGTTTGATTGCTGGTCATCCTGAGTGAAGACAGCAGCATAAGAATGGAGCTAGCAAGGGGATTCCCAATTTACTGGAAGAGCTTATCGATGAGGTCAAGAATGCATGTGGATTAGAGGGATACATAAGGCTGCAGTACAAGGACATAGATTTTGGGAACATATTTGTGAATCTGACCTCTACAGCTGTAATTAAGGATCTTACAGTTCTCAAAGTAATCCAATTAGACCCTGATTCCACAACTACTGTCTTGTACCCAGTTTATCCCCCAGTGAGTAGCATCCCTTTAGTTGGACTGGACAGTGATGACTCCTCAGTGTCTGCAAATACAGATGACACAATACTGCTTAGCAGTTCTTCCTCAGACTCACTAAGAACACAGCAGTGGCCACAAGTGTTTCCAATCCCGTGCTTCTCCTATGACACAGAATGTCAACTGCAGAGGGGAAATACAGAGTACATGAGAAGCCAAACTAGACTGACACCTAGCTCAAAAATGCTGTCAGACATACTGGAGAAATTAGCTGAAAGTATCTACTCATACACACCATACCCTGAAGATTCAGACTTCAGTGATCTTGCTGAGGCACTGACAAGGAAGCACCCCTGCCTGAGAGAACCAGGGTCTTTCAGTGAGAGCTATGGATGGAAACGCAGGATGAAGATAAAAATGGGCAACTCCCGGACCCAACTTAAGGCACACGGTACATCTGCCGAGTTCACAGTGAATTCTTTGAAATCTAAGTCTCAAGAGGACGCCTACCCGGCAAAGAACGTGAAGAGACCAAGACAAGCTGAGGTCAATCATTTCCCATCTTTGCCGAGTGGTGAGACTACAGAAAGCTGGAACAAGAGAGGATTTCCCTTTTGGCAGAACTACAGAAAAGAAACAACAGTGAATGAATGAATGAATCTTTATTTATTTTTCGAACATGTATACAAAAACTAAAAGTAGAAAATTAACCTTCATATACAAAGAAAAGAAAAAGTAATAAAGCATTATACAAGTTCGAAAAAAGGAGTAGGAATAAGTAAACACTTCTTTTATTCCTACCCCTTATTGCTGTTCCTCATGGGTCATACAAAACTATATTCTGCTCTAACATCTATACAAATATAATATACACTACAAAACATATATCCATATAATTATATTATACATATATCCACTACAAAATATATGACATATAATAAATATACAAAATATAAGTATCAATATAGACATAATATACATATTCTACATAGCCATCCTTATAATATAATATGTACCTATACACACATACACATACGTACCTATATACATACTACTTAAATATCCATATAACTATAATGTCTATATCTAACATCTATACAACTATATAGCAAATACTAATCAATTACAATATAGTAGTTTCTATTATTTATTTATTTATTTATATCCCCCATCACACTTATAGTTAATACACTTCCTCTTCCATATACTTGTTTATAAATTTTGTTTTGTACCTCTTTTTAAACAGATTTATGTTTGTACTTTGTTTTATCTCTGTATCCAGATTGTTCCATAAAGTCACCCCACAGCTCGATATGCAGAAACTTTTCATTGTTGTTCGAACCTTTTGTTTTTTAAAATTTAGGTTTCCCCTTAGATTATAACCTCCCTTCCTTTCTGTAAACATTGCCATCTTTTCTTTTATTGTTTGTTGTTGTAAGAAAGAAATCTACTACCAAAAAATATATGGGAAGAGACGTTTGAATACCGTAGACAAGAAATAGTGCACAAGCAGCCAAGCATTGAAGACATCTTGGCAAGATGGCCAGCACTTTTCCAGATGGAAGAGGTATATTTTTAGATGCAAGGCACCTCAGACCCATGAGCTATTCAGACATCACTCACTCACTCATGTACAACTATAAGAACTGTAGGAACAAGGACAAAAAACACATTTTTGAGAGGACAGGGACTTAATACATGTATTAATGTTATTAATTAGACATTCATAAAAGTGGTTTGATCAAACCTTTAGTTTCAAAGTTCTTTCAGCATGCTCTGTTTTTCTTTTCCAGATAAATGCTGAGTTCATGCGAGTTACAACAGTTCCCTTGGAGACAAAGTTCTTGGTGCAGTTGGACAAGCACTCCACCAAACTGCTGGAGGTCATCAGAAGCAAGGGAGGACGTGTGAAAGAGCAGACCACCAGGACCTTGCAGGTTTTAGATGAGGTATCTATGTATAAGTTGGCTATCAGTGGGATCCATAGTTGAATAGTTGGTGTGTGTGTGTGATTTTAATAAATAGTAACTGTTTTTACTCAGATTGTGGACATCACCATCAGAAGAGAATGCATCTTCAAATCTCTGATGATCTACCTGGGTGAACCTGTTCAGCACCTTATCAAAGAATATCAGGTATCTCTCTCTCACTAACACAGACAACACCCACACACCCATTTTTGTTGTTGAGATGCAACAGTGCACTGTATATTTTTTCCTGGTATAAACATTCCTTTGATTTGTGTGTATTTAAAATTTTTGGTCAAATTGCTATAAAAACAGCCCCAAGTGGGGAAAAAATTTGTAATTTTTGACGAGTCCTTGACTTTTATTGTAGCACCATCATCAGTCTAAACTGATATATGACTATATATCAAAACGTGCAGCTTCTTCTGGACATTATTGTTATTATCAATCTATTTCATACTATTTATACTTTTTAAAATGTACAACTTTTTCTGAAATTTTTCTCTTGAAATTCATTTGAAATGAGTGAGAACAGTTTTCAAGCTGTTCAAAACCCTGTAGCTATGATGGAGCCACAGAATGAAGCCTTGTTATTTTGCTGTCTGCTACTTAATCTGTTACTAATCAGCACCTCAGTGATTTCATACATTTGAGAGGGATTTTGAAACTTCTTCAACAATGTCTTTCTATTCAATACATTTGAGTTTGTTCACATAATGAAGACTTCAGGATTTAGTTTCAGCCCTTTTCTCAACCATTTCAGGACTATCAATCTTCACATTACACATTTCTCTGCTTTGTTTATATTGTCATACATCTTTTACACTAATCTCAACCAATTCAGGATTTTTCTTTAATCACTTCAAGTCATTCAACCTCCTTTTCACAAGTTCTACTTTAAATACAGTTTAATCAGCTATTGCTTCAGCTATGTTAGCATTAATTCAGCCATTTTCTTTTGTCGTCAGGTTCCAGTGTATAGCAGCGGATTTCAATTCTTCAAAATCTTCAACTGTTAGACTTAAACATGCAGGATCTTCTAAATGCCTTTTTAACATTTCAACTCCTTTTAGCACTTTAAAAGCCAATCATCTCTCAGCTTACAAGTTATACTTTTCAGCTATAGCATCAGCCTTTTCAACATTGCTTCAGCAGTTTCTTCAGTGGATTCAGCATTCAGCATTGCATTCACGTGCATTTTCTTCAGGAAATGCTCTTTCTAGTTGTCCTCATTTGTTGCTTTTTTGTGTGTGCAGGATATGCAGGAAAATGAGGCTGATGAACTGGAGCAGGCAACCATCGCAATCTTTGTCACTGGAAAAGAGGATCCTTTCCATCCACCTAAAGATATTAAGGTCATCAATGGAACACAGGTCCTGAATGAGGTGCCCTCAGTTGCAACAGCTGTTGCCATGTTCTTCGGGCTCACGTACGCACTCAACCTAAAATATCCAAAAAATCAGCAGTACAATCTTGAATTTGTACAAAAAGTCCTGATGGAGCTTGGTGGAAAAAAGATGTCTCCAAAAGTTCATAGGCTGAGCACCCAGCTTTACAGCCCAGAGTAGGCAGAGTTGAATTCCACTGACTCCCCTGATTTTATTTTCCCATTGGTGAGAAAATTTTATAGTGTTTCTATAACCAAGACTTTCTACCCTTTTATATGAGGTTGGTGTTTGGAGTTTGCATTTACATGACTGCATTTCCACTGTAGTATTGACAAAAGTATCTGCCTAAGTTATCAAAGGCACAAGTAGGCAGTGTGCTGAAAACCTGAAGAGCTATTGCCTTTGCACTGTAGTATTTGTACTGATTTTTGTATGGCAGATAGTGAGATTTTTAAGACCACCTCACACATGTTTGCAGGTTATGGAACTGAGGAGATTTTTATTTTAAGGAATAATTCCTCACTGACTGTATTACTTTCCTTTTGAAATATGACCATTTTCTGATTTTGTTTTAGGAACATTTTCTGTTACTATTTGTAATTTATTTTAGTCACTGAGTCTTTAGTTTGGTTCTGTTCAGCGAGAACAAAATGTACCCAGTGTGTTAACTTGGAAGTGCAGATGTTTCTTGAACCTGTGTTACAGTTGAGAAGGACTCACTGCATGAAAAGAGGGATTTCCGTCAGTATGCGGCACTGTAGATTGCCGTGGAATTTCAGGTTTACGGCTGCGCGCGGCAATTTACAGGCAACAAATTGTCGTGGGCCTTGCTTGGCAGTTGTCCCCCCTTCCCCTAATTCTAGGGGAGGCTTTAACATGTAAATGAACATGCTGTGAGCTATAGAAATGCAAACCAGGGGAGCAGGGGGAGTTTCACTCCCCACACAGAGGTGACATTTCTCTAAAAGGTATTAACTTCATTCATCGCTGGTATAATATAGATGAGGCTTAGTATAGCCTAATTATAGACTCTTAAATTTTAGCTTGAATTGATTTATTTCATGAAAGTATGCTAGATTAATTACTGTGTATGGTCATTAGCAATGGTCAATGTTCAATAAAAAAGATACACAGAACAATTTATTTCAACAATTAGTTTTAATCAGGCTTTGCCACAAAGGTCAAATGTGCACTCCATGCAAACAACATCACAGTCTCCTAGAGCTCAACCACTGTGCTTAGTCAGAGACTTTCTTATGAGGAGACTGAACACTCCCATATAAATGAATGGAGGAGTTTGCAACGGCAGTATGGCGGTCGTACGCACATGTCCCGCCTCTTCCGTCACTCACAAAGCCAATTGTTTGGTGATTTTTTTTGTTAATCATGTTGTAGTGATGTAAGCCTGCCTAACCACCTTAACGACAGTTTGGTCAAGTTGCTGCATAGAGGACTCCGGAGGGAGGGACCATTGACAGTAGTAGGGAGGGTCACAGGGAAAGTGTGTTTGGAAAGCTACACCTCGCCGCCTCGCTCTGCCTGTGAATTTGCATGCCTCTCAGTCTGCGACCTGAGATAATAAGAGAAAAGACTTAATCCATCGACTTTATTTATTCCAGGCAACAAACGTTCTTGGTTATAGTCGGGATGAAATTACAAACAGACACAGTTGGAAATATTTAAGCAATAAGCCCCGAGAAGCCGTGGGTTACAGTGATTTTACAACGGCATGGGACGCGGCTCAGCCAATCACATTTAAGGATGGGAAGCACCCGTTTTATGAAAGTTGTTTTCCTCTGTTTACATGTCATCTCGACCGCTCCGCTGCAAAGATCCTTTGCACCACCTGTAGAAGCCACAGGTATCTGGGTGTGCGCTCGCTTGCTTCCTCATGATTATTAAATACGCTGTGCTCTAGGGTTCCCCACCCCTCAAAACAAAGCTCATGCACCGGTGACGACGTACGTTGTTGGAGTCGTATTTTGAAACGGTGTCGTGAAGCTTCGCGCGTGCGCAGTTGAATAACCTGAGGAAGAAAAAAGCGGTTTTAAACCTTATTAAGGAACATAACTGGCAAGTCTTCTCATCGATTTGGATCAGTCTTTTTTGCTGATGCCATTCATATAGTTTTTATGTCCCAGCGAGCTCTGGAAGTAGAGAACTAGACCCTCGCCCATTCATTTTGAATGGGCGAAGGGAATTAAGTTCAAATAGCTGCCCTGGCGCGTTTCAAAGATGGCGTCGGAGTGTTACGACTTGCCTTAGAAGGACTTTGGCTTAGTGGCATGACTGCAGCGACCTCTTCCGTAAACAATGATAATGTGATTGGAGGAGCCCAACGAAACTTCTAGCCCTCGTCCAATCACGTGCGAGCTCAGCACGATTCAAACGGAAGACCCCCAAGACGAGCATATCAACAGCCCTGTTTTTACTCCTGTACATTCAGACAGTCTCTTCCATGTCGCTTGTTTTTCGCTGCTTTGCTGTTTCGTGAACTACAATGTCTGGACAGCGTCTCTCCTTCAACACCCGGAAACTCCTCAGCATGGACGAAGACACAGCTGAACGCTATCAGTGGGCTGTCTGCCAGCTTGCTGTGTTTTCTGCCGATATGACTCAGCAGTTCACCGCAGTAAACTCATGTAGAGGAGACTAACTAACAAGAGAAGACGGGTGCACAATCCTCAAACGGCGGTAAGAATATATTCAGTGACTGCTAGCTAAACTAAAAGTACAAGAACAAATGAAGAAGCAGAACCAGTCTAAGTTTGGTTATTAAAGTGTATGTTTTTTGGTCTTGTAATTTTCAGGAAGCAGTGCGCCTTCTTCACAACTCGGAGACAAATTGTATGCACTACGAACCGGAGCAAGGGTAAGTTTAAAGAATATGCTTTCATTCTGCTGTATGAGGAAACATTCAGACACGTTCTTGACCGATCTTAAACGTACATTTTGTTTTTCACAGACTGACCACTATTCATAACGAGGCCGTGACCTCCTATTTACTGAGAGCTCTGTCTGCAAGTCCGGATTTACTTGATGCGGATAATGACGCCATTGTGTGTAAGTGACTGTTTCTTTTTTACTTTTTACTGTGACTTTTAGATCAGACTTGTTGTTGGTCAGTGTGACTATTTTTCAGGTGCATTAATAGATGTGTTGTGTCAATATGCAGTGCACTGCGCAATACTTATTGTCTTTACTGATTGTTTTTACAGCTGCTGGAAGCGAGACGGAGTGTCCTGGTATGGAGTTAGATTAGTCTCAATATTAATAAATGCACACAGAAGGATTCACAAATACATGTTAAGATTTATATATAAATGACTCTCTCCACACAAATATTTTCAATGCACACACATATATTTGGCATTTTATATAAATGTAAAAAAAATCCACAAATAACCAAAAAAGTTTCACAAATATATTTCTGATGCACACACAAATATTTATTGTTTTAAATATATGCAATTTTCATTAAAACATATGTGGATGTCATATACAGATGCTTTTATTTTGTGAACCTCTACACATTCGTGTGTGAATCTTTTTGAGACTCCCCTGACGTGACCCGATCCACAAATGCATTTTTTCTACCAAGGGGATATAGGTAGCCAATCAGATGTCTCCTTCCTCTTCAGCCAATCACATGAGCGTCTCGCTACCACCCCCACGTGGGATATATTTTAACGTCGTAGTGTCAGAGGGTGGCAGTAATGCACAACTACATTGTTTGCCGACCGCCAAATTAATAAGGACGAGAAGAAGAAGAAGCAGCAGCAGAAAGCGATCAATGCAGAGCCCCGGGTCAATGGTCAAGAGCAGGGTTTCCCCTAGAAAAAATTGGCACCGGACAACGTGATCGGCTTTCCGACGTGTTGATCGTGCCCTTGTTCATTTGTTTGTTGGGTCCTCTTTTCATGTTATTTTCTGCAGTTATTTTTGCATTTGTTCGTGCCCATAGCTAGCCTGTCTGGTTTAAGTGTTTTTGCTTTGTGTATTAATCTGTATTGTAGCAATAACCTCAAGCTGTACATCCGTCATCCATTCGTATATGTCCGTGTGTGTGTGTGTGTGTGTGTGTGTGTGTGTGTGTGTGTGTGTCTCAGTGAAACGAATTTCCCGAGTTGCAGAGAGGAGGGGAGCAGCAGCATAAAAATAATTTTAAAAATCCTCTCATTATTTCGGTCTTTATGTCTTTTCTTCTGCAATATTTTATAAAAATTCAATATATAGTCAACAATATAGCAGACTAAAAGTTATATACTATTTGTTATTTAAGAGTGTACTAAGAGTGCTAATTGTCATTATCAATGGAGACGTGAAGCAGCGAAAAAAATGCGCACGGTAAAAAAATTAAATACATTTTAAAAAGCTGACTTGTATATTGACATGAGGCGTTGAAAGGTTTGCTGATCCTCTTGACTGTGACATTTTGTTCATTAAATTTAATTGCTGGTACGTTTATCTAAAAAAAAAACAACAACTTCTTGATGTGCTTCTGAGCAAAAACAGTCGAATTGTGTATGACGGTCTGGCTGACCGCTGCTAGAATGTTGGCGGTCCTAGTGTTAATAACGCGGCGTGCTGCCAACTTGAAATAAAAAAGTCAGTTCGCTATTGAAATATATATGCAATAAAAACTCTAGATAAACAAAATGAAAAAATCCTTTGACATGTTTAATTCAAATTGTGCTTGGAGGGAATATTTGGACCGGCGGTGTTAAAAAATGTCGGACTTCGGCAGATTTTACCGGTCAAAGTCCGGTAATTACCGGATAACGGAAACCCTGCTCTTGACCATTGACCCGGGGCTCTGCATTGATCGCTTTCTGCTGCTGCTTCTTCTTCTTCTCGTCCTTATTAATGTGGCGGTCAGCAAACAATGTAGTTGTGCATTACTGCCACCCTCTGACACTACGACGTTAAAACATATCCCACGTGGGGGTGGTAGCGGGACGCTCATGTGATTGGCTGAAGAGGAAGGAGACATCTGATTGGCTACCTATATCCCCTTGGTAGAAAAAATGCATTTGTGGATCGGGTCACGTCAGGGGAGTCTCAAAAAGATTCACACACGAATGCGCAGAGGTTCACAAAATAAAAGCATCTGTATATGAATGTATCAACATCCACATATGTTTTAATGAAAATTGCATATATTTAAAACAATAAATATTTGTGTGTGCATCAGAAATATATTTGTGAAACTTTTTTGGTTATTTGTGGATTTTTTTTACATTTATATAAAATGCCAAATATATGTGTGTGCATTGAAAATATTTGTGTGGAGAGAGTCATTTATATAGAAATCTTAACATGTATTTGTGAATCCTTCTGTGTGCATTTATTAATATTGAGACTAATCTAACTCCATATCCTGGCAGATGACGATGATGAGGAAGACTGGGTGGATTGTGCGACCTCCGTCGTTCCGCAGCAAGAGCTGACTAAACTCTGTGCAACGCTGCAGTCAGATTGGAGGCGAATCCGAACTACAGGGCAGCACCACAGACGTCTGCAAGATGGAGCACATGCAGACAGATCGCCATCAGATGCCTACAGCTCCGAGGCGGCGAATAATAGACAGTTGATGGCGCTGTGTGATTTTGATTTGTTGTTGAAATCTCCTATTTGTATTTGTACATAGTTGTGTGTTATAAATAAAGCTCTTTATTTGAATAAACATGTTCCTTGCAAATGTTCCTTTACTCAATAAATTAATTCATGTCCTTGATGGTAATAATAGTGTAGCCCATAGGATATATACATAACAATGACATGAATATACAACATAATAATTGTATTTTAGTTTTTAATAATAATTATACATTTATTATAATTATTATATTATAAGTATTATTATTATTATTTTTTATTATTTTTATATTTTATTATTGTAAGGGAGGCGTTTACATTTATAATGACCCAGGGTGACCAATAGCGACAGATCAGCCGACCAATCACGAATGATTTTTCTTCTTTCAAAGTAGTGGTTTCATCCAATCCTGGAGTGACGAATTTCAAGCCAGCCACGGCTCAGCTGCTATTCATATGCTAATTAGAGCCATTAGCACCTCCCGGGAGGTCTCCACATACGTCATGGGTCAGTATTTGACAATTTGTGGCACCCGTAAACGCCACGTTCGCAGCCTGTAAATTGTCGGAAACTGCCGAAAACGAGTGAGATTTCCGGGTGTTTACGGGGACGAAAATCCCACTTTTCATGCAGTGACTGTTCATATTTATACATTTTGAAAAAAATGTAGTGTTAGCCATTTGGCTAAAAAAATGTTCATTGTACAATAAATAAGAATGTGTTAAAAAGGAATGTGTTCTGAGTATAACTCAATATGTATTAAAAGCATTTTTTTTAAAAATGCAGTTTTATACACATTAAAATATGAGAACTTTAAATTTTTATTTGAGACATCTTAAAAAAAGTAGTTTGCTCCCACATTCAAAAGTGGTTTACATGAAGTTAAAATATTCAGGTTTAACGAAGTGGATTATTTACATTAAGTAAGAAAGTCAATTTAATTATTTTTAATTTAGGAAAACTTGAAATAATTGGTTTGCTTCACCTTCAGACATTGGTTTACATGAAGTTAAATATTTCAGGTCAAACTAAATGAGTTATTTACATTGTGTCAATGCTAAAATATTAGGTGTGACAGATTACTTCAGTTTTTTTCAAGTTGAGCCAATGTTTTATTTTTTTCAGTGTAGGCTACATTGAGGCTCTGCGTTGAGCTGACACACAACTATAAATCTGCCTTAACTAAAACTGTCAAACAATTGTAGTGCAGTAAAAAGTACAATATTTACCTCTGAGATTTAGTGGAATAGAAATAAAACAAAACATAGTACACAAGAAAAGTGCAAGTACCTCAATTTTTTTCTTAATTACAGTACTTGTGTCAATGTACTTTCCACTTGACTAACAGTCTGAGCATATCTAATTAAAGACAAACATGCACACATTTATTTCTCTGTGTTTTTCCTTCATGGTAAATGGATGTAAATGGTAAATGCATTTGTATAGCGCCTTTCTAGTCATCTGACCACTCAAAACGCTTTTTAAGCTACGAGTCACATTCACCCATTCACCCATTCACACACTCCTAGCCGAGGCCATCATACAAGGTGCCACCTGCTACTCAGTTTTTAACACACTCACACACTCTCACACTCACACTCATCGGGAGCAATTTGGGGTTCAGTATCTTGCTCAAGGAGACTTTGACATGTGGACTGGAGGAGCCGGGGATCGAACCGCTGATCTTTCGATTGGTGGACGACCCACTGTACCTCTGGGCCACAGCCGTCCACACTTTGTCACACACACAGACTAAACCTCTTCTCCCTGTAACAGCCTGTTTTTACTTGTGTTCTATATAAGGCAACCTCACCTAGTAACTGCAGTCTGAGGATCTGTGTGGCCCTGCAGCCTTTATGACTGTTTGGCCCACTGAATGTCAACTGTGCTCTGCAGCATGAGTGAACAGCAGTGTTAGTCAGGACACACTATGTGCAATATATCCTCTGCTTCCAGCTCTTTGGGGTCAAACCGTTCTATACAGAGGCATCAGATCCAAGAGGATTGCCTTAACTCTACAAAGTTATCCTGAATGTTTTATTGGTCATAACAAGTCCTTAAATAATATGAATGATGTGGTTGTTGGGTTTAGTGATTTTTTTGCAAATGTTGGACCAAAGTTGGCTGAAATTTTCATCTAAAAGCATCTAAAAGAGGGGGGAGTTGTTGAAAACCACATACATAGAAATCCAAGCTTAATCTACCTCCACGCTATGGAAACTAAAGAAATCATAGGTATAGCAAACAAATGTAAGAATAAAACATCCACTGACTGGAATGGCATTGATATGACGTTAATCAAGAGTCATTTACAGAATCGCAAACCTACTAACTTACATCTATAACCTATCATTCTCAACTGCTGCATTTCCACAAAAAATGAAAACTGCTTAAGTTATTCCATTATATAAAGCCAGGGGAAAACAACATTTTGCCAACTACAGGCCAACAGCATTACTCTGCCAGTTCTCTACAATATTAGAAAAACTGTTTATTAGAAGGTTGGATTGTGTCATTGTAAAGTATCATTTACTCTCAGGCAGTCAATATGGGTTCAGAACAAACACATTTACATCAATGGCATTAATGGAATTAACAGAAGAAATTACTGGTTGTATTGATAACAAGAATTATATAGTATGAGTATTTATGGATTTAAAAAAAAGCATTTGACATGATAAACCATGGTATATCAATCAAAAAATTAAAAAGATACAGTATAAGAGGGATTATGTTGGAATGGGTAATTTAGCTATATGGGACACAGGCAGCAGTTTGTGGAAATGCCTAGACATAACTACTGGAGTCCCACAGGGGTCAGTATAGGGCCAAAACGATTTATTTTGTACATAAATGATATATGTATGGCAGTGGTGGCTGCTGGTCTTCCAAACAGGCTAAGCTCACTTTAAGTTTACATCATAAAATTTGTCATATTGTAGCGAGGCAGTAACTTAGAAAAGGAACATTTAATTGAAGTTGTTTTTCAACCACACTCATGCCATAGAACCACAGCAAAACACACCTCAAAGATTCTGCCGTTCAGGTGTAAACACCTGACTCCACCCGCAAATATCTGCACGGGACTGAGCTCAAAATGTGACGATGCTGGTGTGTATTTCAAAAGGGCTATCATTCACAAAGGGGTTCAGCCTTTTAGACAATTCCTCCAATCATCATGCATACGCCGAGCGTCCTCTCCTGCCTACCGCTCCATTAGGTCCCAGGGAGCCTCCCTGGAAGTGACGATTTTGTTGCATTTATCCAATGACCGTCTCGCTTTGCTGCATGAAAAATACCTGCTCAGCACTGTCTCATAGGAATGCTTGGAGGCTCCGTGTCCACCATGCTGATCCGAGAATGTATGACAGGGAGGTCGCGTTTGAAAACTGGTGATAAACAGCTGACATTTGAACATCATAGTCATGCTGTTAAACGCATTTGGATGTCTCAGAATTTCCTACAGCTAAACAAAGATAAAACCGAAGTAATAATTTTCAGAGCCAAAAATGAACAAATAAAAGTCAGTACTCAACTTCAGTCAGTAATGCTAAAAACCACAAACCAAGCCAGAATCCTTGGTGTGATCATGGACTCAGACCTGACTTAACAGTCACATCAAGTCAATCACAAAGTCAGCCTACTGTCACCTCAAAAAATATATCAAGGATTAAAGGACTCCTGTCTTAGCAGGACTTGGAAAAACTTGATCATGCATTTATTTTCAATAAACTCGACTACTGCAACAGTGTCTTTACAGGTCTGCCCAAAAAATCAATCAGACAGCTGCAGCTGATTCAAAATGCCGCTGTTCAAGTCCTCACTAAGACTAAAAAGGTAAGTCATATCACTCCAGTACTGTGACCTCTACACTGGCTTCTTGTCAGTCAAAGAATTGACTTTAGAGTACTAATACTAGTTTACAAAGCTGTGAATGGTCCAAGGCCAAAATATATTTCTGATATGCTCCCATGTTATGAACCAGCCAGACCTCTCAGGTCATCTGAATTGGGTAAACTTACTGTCCCCAGAGTCAGAACTAAACACAGTGAAGCAGCATTCAGCTATTATGCTCCGCATATCTGGAATAAATTACCTGAAGACTGTAGATCCGCCCCAACTCTCAGTATTTTTAAATCAAGACTGAAGACCTTTTTGTTTACTGTATGTTTTTAGCCTACTATTTAATTGCATTTTAGCTTTTTAAACTCCCTTACCAATCCTTTTATATTGCCTTTGTGTTGTTGTTTTTACTTTTTATTTTCTATCATTATGTATTATTGTTGTTTCTTGATGTTTTTGTGTATTTTAATGTAAAGCACTTTGAATTACCTTGTGTTTAAATGTGCTATATAAATAAAGTAGCCTTGCCTTGAATCCTAGCGCACGTTTAATGCAAAGTAAGTTCTTATTTTAATGTAAATTCAATAGTGCATATTTGACCATTGCTTCTATGAAATTTTAGGGGAAGTTCAGCCTCCCTTGTTGTCTCAGAGCAATTGCCCCTGATGTGTGGTGTCCAGAAAAAAAAAAAAAAAAGGTTTTATTCGCAGACAACACCAGTGCTCTTTGTTCAGGGGAAAATCTGCAGCAGCTTTTGGAGTAGGTCACGACAGAAATGCATAAATTGAAATAGTGGATTGGCATAAATAAATTGTCTTTTAATTTGAACAAAACTAAATTTATGTTGTTTGGACACCACAGTACAAACACAAAAGTACACGTGACAATAATGTTAATGTGGAAAGAGTCTATGAAACTAAATTTCTGGGTGTGATTTTAGACAACAAAATCTGCCAGAAACCTCAGATCAATTATGTAAGAACAAAGCTGGCAAAGACCATTGCAGTTCTGGGGAGAAAAAAAACACATACTGGACCATAGATTACTGCAAATTCTGTATTAATCACGTGTACTACCATATTTAAATTACTCTGTGAAAGTTTGGGGCAACACTTACAAAAGCAACTTACAACTATCATATATCTGTCAAAAGAGATCAATCAGGACAGTACACAATGAGGGGTACAGAGAACATACAAACACTGTTAAAAGTGTGTTTAAACTTTAAACTTTAAAGTCACATGCATTGACATTTTTAGATCTGGTCAAATTTAAAACTGAAATAATCATATTTAAAGCGAGAAATAATTCATTTTTGGGCAATATTCAAAAAATGTTTTGTGACAGGAAAGGGGGTTATAATTAAGAGGAGAATTTAATTTTAAAAAACAATATGTTCATACTAATAAGAAGAGCCTGTGTTTTAAGTGTTTGGGGTGGACTTGTGGAATGGGCTGAGTGGCGAGTTGAAACAAAGCACAAATATAAATCAATTATTAAAAAATGTATATGTGAGTTAAAAGAATAAATGTAAGAAAGGGGTAGGGACCGATATGTTTTACTTCTACCTACTCCTTTTCAGACACTGTTATCTTTGTCTTGTTTGTTTGCTTTTTGGTTCGAAATTAAGCCATTCATTCATTAATTCCTCAGGGCTTTTCCCTTCCTCTGCTGTCATTGACAGAGTCACCGATCCACTTATTTTAATTTCTTCCCCCTTTTCAGCAGAAACAAAGTGGCATGTTTTATCCCTTTATCTCTTCCCCCTCTCCCTCCCCCATCACTCCATGTCCACTTGCTTCTCCTCCTCGTGCAGGGCAGATGGTGCTCTACTTTTTTATCAGCTGCTGCTATTTGCAGTAACGCCTGAGGCTATGAGCACACCAAATTGTGTGTATGCAGACTGTTGTGTCTCGATATCTTGGCAGCAGGACGTTAACTGGACAGATGACAGGTTCACTGTTTGGAACAAATGACTGAGTGGCTGGCTCAGGCCGCCATGTTTAATCCACTGACACATATTGGACAGTAGCAGGCCCATAGTCGATGCCTGAGAACATGCTGAAAGAGTAATCAAGGAAAAACCTGGACCTACACAGGTGGCTGTGTTTGTGGAGTGTTGTTTGAAGGAGACATATTTTGCTAATTTTTAGGTTCATGCTTTAATGTTCAAGAACACATTAACTTTCTTGAGCTGTCTTTTCTCACACACTCCCTGTCTGAAATGCTCTGTTTCGGCACCTGTCTTTTTAAGCTGTAGCTGAAGGCATTATGTTGTCAGGGTGTCCATCCATCCCTCCATCCCATTCTCGTGAACACGATATCCCAAGAGTGCCTTGAGAGAATTCCTTCAATTGAACACAAACGTCTACTTGGACTGAAGAAAAAACTGAATAGAATTAGGTGGTTGAAGGACAAAGGTCAAGGTCAGTGTGACACAAAACTCAGTGGTGAGGTCAGTTTCCTCACATAATTACAATTTATGACAAATGTCTAATAGGATAAAACAATTACGTGATGATTTTTTTTTTTAAGATTACTTTTTGGGCTTTTCAGGTCCTTAATTATGGACTAGACTAGTGTGAAATGGGAGAGAGAGAGGGACAGAGAGAGAGAGAGAGAGAGAGAGAGAGAGAGAGCGAGAGCGAGAGCGAGCGACATGCAGCAAAGGGCCACAGGCTAGAAGTGATCCTTCGGCTGCTGCAGCAAGGACTGAGCCTTTGTATACGGGGTGCATGCTCTAACCGCTAAGCCACCGATGCCACAAGAGATACTGTTTTATATCCAAAAGGTCTTAGGTCAACTTCATTGTGACATCATGATGACACTTTTCACTTTTTCACTTTTCAACGTCATATCTCAGAAACAAAAGGAGAGACAGACACTGAATTAGTAACTTAGTAATTGTGTTGTGCTGTAGCCTACAGACAAAGGTAATACCATTAAATGTCCAGTTATAAACAACATGGATCAAAGATTGTTGGCTTTGTTGGTACTTGCTGCAACAAAAAAATAGACTAAGTGCACAATTTTAGCAGAGCAGAGCACAGTGTCACAACTGGAACACTTCTGAAATGCGCTCCAGCACATCTGGTGAAATTACAAATATTATATAGAGTGGCCATTATCAGAGAGCCATTGTGTGGCTCTTACCAACCCTTGCCCCCTCCCACTCACTACCCAGTGAGCCACTACAGCTGTCAGCTATGAGCACGTTAGCATCTAGGTGCCAAGCTGGTCAAGGCTATACAGTGTTGTCAAGAAAAGGAGTTGCTCTGTCTAAAATTCCCTACAGTTTGACCATTCGTTTTTCACATGTGTACCTTCAAGGCACCCATATCAACTAAATCTACACACACAATACAGCAGCAACACACATACATACAGGTGAGGCTCAGGGAGCCCAAGAAGCCTTCATGTGTAAACAAAGCCAGCTGAGCTGGTAACGGTATATAGTTTCACAAGAAGCAACATGAAGAACAGTTACACTCATTCAACCTAATGTAATTCTTTAGTTTTAAATGAGGCTCGAGGGGCCCATATTCCAAATAATCTCAAAGGATTAAATTCGTTGGATCGGATTACATTTTGATCTCATCTGAAAATTGGGTATTTAAAAGCAGATCCAAAGCTCTGTGATCCTAAAGGTTTTAGATTTGGTAATTTGGATGAGGAAATCACCTTTTAATCCAGTTTTAAGACACTTTTTTATTAACACACGTTATAAAAACTGATGTTTTTAAAGTGATTCTTTTAACTGGTTGGTTGATTTTAGACATCGGCTCGGAGGTTTTTAAGATTTTAAGTTTTATCTATCTCGCAGAGTCACCCGCCCGCTGCTAGCACTGGCTTGTTTTTAGCCACGGTGCTAGCCTGGACTTACCTTCGTGTGCTGCGGTGCCTAGTGTGGCTGTCTCCCGGCTCAGGCTGCAGGCATGCTGGCGGTGTGCGAGTCCTGCCTCCCCACATTCTCCAAACTGAGGGAGAGCATCTCCGGGCTCCAGTCCGACCTCAAGGAGAGGGACAAAATCCTGCTGGACTTCTCCGCTGTCGCCATGTCCCAGGCAAAACACATCGCCCTCCTGAGGGCATCTGGTGCTGGTGACCAGAGCATGACGGCCATGAACGACACCACCCTGCCGTGGATTGGGTCCACCACCACCGGAACTTCGGCACCAGCACCGGCAGAGTCCCGCTGGCACCGCCAGGGAGCCAAGCCCAAAGAAGCGGCTCCCTCCACCTCCTGCCTCCGCCCCGCGGAGTCGCAGGGTTTCATTACTGAGGTCGGAGCAGGAGTCCCGGTGAGCTCAACTCCGCTCAGACCGAGGGAACCCTGGTCGGTGGTGGCCAGGGGCGCTGGGGCTCGTCCATCTCCCCCTCCTCCGCCTCCGGATCTGCCACTGGACAACAGGTACGACATCCTAAGTCTGCAGGACTTCCCTCCCGTTGGCGCTTGTTCCAACTCGCCTCCAGGTTCTGTCCGTCCAGCTGGCTCTCACCAGTCGAGGAACCAGGGTCAACTCGCCCCGCCTGACACCTCCCCACCATCCCGGTCAGGAGCAGCCACGGCCTGGCGCCACCATCCCCAGGCTGCTCTCCGCCACCGTCACACCTCCAGGCTATCAGAGGCGGCCACTCAGGTGCAGCGCACCCCTGCGGTGCTGGTGGTCGGGACCTCAATGGTCAGGCACGTGGCGGTGCACGACGGCCGGACCTTCTGCCACTCTGGTGCCCGTGTTAGGGAGGTCACATCCTCCGCCCTGCAGCTGAGCGCACAGCACCCCTCGGCCTCCACGCTGGTCCTGGAGGCCAGCATCAACGACCTCAAATTCCAGCAGTCGGAGGTCCTCAAGCAGGACTTCATCTCGCTGGTGGACCACCTGATGGACACGGGGAAACGGATAATTATGTCGGGCCCGCTTCCCCCACCTCGCTACGGTGACGTCATCACCAGCCGCCTTCGCCAGCTGCACAAGTGGCTGAAGGGATACTGCTTGGGCAACAGTATCCCCTTCGTTGACAATTTCGCTGCCTTTTTAAATAGACCCCATCTTTTTAAATGGGACGGCCTCCACCCAAACCAGGAGGGGTCCCGGCTTTTGTCTGTCAACATTGACCTGACTGTCCGTTCCTGCACCACATCCACCTCCTGACTCACAGTTAAAGCACATGCACACGGACACTCTGCCCCTCACTCACACTCACACCTGCACTCATCCCCCACATGCTGCACCATACATACCTCTCCATCACTACCCCCATATCTGCCATCAGAATCACAGGACATTCACTCTATTGAAACCATCACCTCACACAGACAGAAACCCAGGACTGCTTTTAGATGCAACAGTGTTTTTATTGTCCCCTTGAAAAGACATGACGAGCGCACGTTCAGCACGGACATAAAAATGGCCGTGCTGAACATGCGCTCTCTTTTAAACAAATCTTTTATAGTAAATGATTTAATTTTAGATAGAAAACTAGATAGTATTCTCCTTACTAAGACATGGCTTAGCGCTGATGCAGGTGTTGTTCTCACAGAGACTTGCCCACCAGATTTTAACTTTTTATTTTCTACAAGGGGGGGCAGGAAATGAGGTGGAACTGCTTCGATCACAAGGACCACAATGTCATCAAATTAAGTTTCTTTTAATAAGTATTCATCATTTGAGCATCATGCCTTTGTTTTTAGCAGCCCTCCTATTCTATGCATAACAGTTTACAGACCACCCCAGTACTCCACCTCTTTTATCAGCCAATTTTCTGAACTTTTATCAATCATTCACACCACATACAACAGGATTTTAATAACTGGTGATTTTAAGCTACACATCAACAACACCTCGGACCCAGTGTCCAGAGAATTTTTAAACCTCCTTCACTGTTTGGATTTTAAACATGTCGCGCAGCCGACCCACAGCAGAGGGCGCATCCTGGACCTGGTCATAACCTATGGCCTGTCCGTGGGTGTGTCCTCTGTTGTGGATCTGGCTGTGTCTGACCACTTGTGTTTTTTAACATCACCAGTTTTAACCAGCGGGAGGCCCCTGTGAGAACAGTGAGGAAATGTTACCTAACTTCTGAAGTGGCTGCAAATTTTATCCAGGTTTTACAGAGCACTCCTGCAGAGATTTTACCAGCACCGTGTGATTTTATCGTTGATGATTTTAACAACAAACTGAAGTCAACACTGGACTCAGTGGCTCCACTTTTAACAAAAACAGTAAAAACAAGACCTACACCACCGTGGAGAAATGAAGAAATTAAAAAACTGAAAAGAGCCTGCAGGAGTGCTGAGAGGAGGTGGAGAAAATCCAAGTTGACAGTTCACAATGAAATATTTCGTCAACACCTCAAAACCTAAAACTATCCTCTGTGAGGCACTTTGTGTTACTGCCATGTATGAAAAGTGCCATATAAATAAAATTTGATTTGATTTGATTTGAATCCAATCCTTCCTTTAATCCAGTCAAAATACCGCAGTGGTGTATTCTAAATATAAGGGTAGAAATCGGAAACAATTTGATTCTAAAATTCGGTATCACTTGGATCCCACCTCAGAGGCAGATTTGACGACGTAGACTGATAAATAGCCTCTTCTCACTTCTTGGGGATATTGTTATCCAAGATGTTCATAACACTGAAACTCTGCTGAATGTGCCTGTCAAATGTTTAAGTATTATAGTTCTCAAAGAAATAAATGTAAAACATTACAAAATATACTTAGGGAGCCATATGCAAACTAGGCCAAGAAGGTGAAGGACACACTGGACAGAAAAACTTCAAATGACAATTTTTATATCAATTTCTCACTCTGTGTTAGGTGGAATTCTAGAAGAAAACGTTTTGCTAGCATGCCTCCATGGTAAAGGAAGGATCCAAAAATGGAGAAATTGCCTGATGAATTGAAACTCAACTCAACAACTCCTGCAGTATACAGTAATCCAAGTTTCATGTATCCAGTCGTATGCTCAGCATTTCCGAAACAGAGAAAACTGAACTAAAAGTGAAACTAATCTATGTTCTCATCCAGCCTGCTCTTATGCCAGGTGCACACTACAATATCAGCCCGCAGCAGTGTCGTATGGTGTTGGCTCGGATTGTGACCGACGAGTGTTGTATGTGATAATCCATTATTTTATCTTGTGTTGTGTGTCATAGTAGATGACAACCGATGCAGTGTCTGGGACCCCTCACAACATCATGACAGAAGGTCTAGCATGTTTGATTTTCTTTTGTCATTCACGACTTCTCCCGTCACAGCCGTCACTTTGACCAACAGAAACACAAAGCGATCTGCTGCCACAGACAACTGTATCTCCACAAGGATATTTCCTCTAGGGACTACCACACAGAGTAAAGAAGGAAACATGATGGCGTCAAATAGCAGGGGCACTATACCAACCAGGTGAGTCCTGCCATTAGCATAAGGTGAGGCTTTTACTTACCTTAACTGAAGAGGGTACCAGCTTCATGTGAAATTGATTCCCTCTGTGTTTTTATATTTTTACTTTTAATCTGCTCCCATTTGCCTTGATAAAGTTAATGCATCACACTGTCATTTCAAACTCAACGCTTCCTGTACTGGTTTAAAATTAAAAGCCATTATTTCAATTGAGAGAATCTCTCAATTTTCTAAAAAGGCTTTTACTGTAAAATATTCGCAGGAACTCGTGGAGGATTCAGTGACCTGCATGTTTGCGATCTCATTCTTATGGTCACTACCGAGAGCTCATGACCATAGGTGAGGGTTGGGACGTAGATGGAAGAGTAAATCAAAAGCTTTGCCTTCTGGCTCAGCTCCCTCTTCACCACGACCGACCTGCGCAACACCCGCATCGCTGCAGAAGCCGCACCAAACCGCAGATCCATCTCATGCTCCATTCTACCCTCACTCGTGAACAAGACCCTGAGATACTGGAACTCCCTCGCTTGAGGCAGTAACTCTCCCAACCCCGAGAGGGCAGTCCACCTGTTTCTGGCAGAGAACCACGGCCTCAGATTTGGAGGTGCTGACTCTCATCCCAACTGCTTCACACTCAGCTGCAAACCGCCCCAGTGCATGCTGGAGGTCATGATGTGATGAAGCCAACAGAACCACATCATCTGCGAAAAGCAGAGATGCAATTCTGAGGTCCCCAAACTGGACCCCTTCTTCCTGCTGGCTGCGTCTCAAGATCCTGTCCATGAAAATCACAAACAGGACTGGTGAAAAGGGACAACTCTGGCAGAAGCCAACACCCATCGAGAACGTGTTTGACTTTACGCTGAGTATGCGGACATAGCTCTCACTTTGGTCATACAGACCAGATGGCTCATGGCAGTAAGCCTGGTGCCCCATACACCCCCAGTACCACCCACAAGACCCCCCCAGTTACGCGGTCGTAAGCCTTCTCCAAGACCACAAAGCACATGTAGACTGGATGGGCAAACTCCCACAACCCCTCCAGCAGCCTCACAAGGGTAAAGACCTGGTCCACGGCCAGGACGGAATCCGCATTGCTCCTCCTGAATCCAAGGTTCAATAATCGGTCAGAGCCTCCTTTCCAGCACCCTGGAGTAAATTTTACCCAGGAGGCTGAGCAGTGGTATACCCCGATAGTTGGAGCACACCCACTCCCTTTTTTGAAAATAGGAAACACCACCCCTGTCTGCCACTCTGCAGGCACCGTACCTGACCTCCACGCGACACTGAAAAGGTGTGTCAGCCAAGACCGCCCAACAGTGTCCTGAGCCTTTAGCATCTCAGGGCGAATCTCCTCCACACCCAGTGCCTTGCCACTGGGGAGCTTTTTAACTACCTCAGCAACCTCTGCCAGTGATATGGGCCCCAAGTCCCCTGAGTCTTCAGGCTTTGCCTTCTCCACGGTGGACATGATGGCTCTCTTCAATCGAGTGTCCAAGACACACGGCTGCAGATCTGATGACACAACCATAAAGTCGATCATTGATCTTTGGCCTAGGGTGTTCTTGTACAAGGTCTGTTTGACCCGCTCTTTGTCTGGCACCTCCCCTGGGACCACTTTGCCTTAGGAGACCCTACCAGGGGCTATTAGCTCCAGAAAACACAGCTCCCAGGATCACAGGGACACGCAAACCCCTCCACCACATTAAGGTGGGGATTCAAAACAATCGCCAAAACAAAACAAAAAGAGCATACAGTCACCAAAACAAAACAATACGTCCCCTTTAAGAGTGCTAACACCTCAGATGCTAATTGATATGAGCCCTTTAGTCTTCATATCTACATGGTAAAATAGGTCCTTGTAGCTAAAATGAGCTGTATGGTTGAGATTTGCCCAATTAAAGCCACTTTATGAGGTGATAATATGTCAATCTGCCATTCAAATACAATTTTAAAGAAATCCTGTTATTCTTCCTATTTTCACTGTCAAAATGACTGCAGTACCTCAGATAGCATTATATTAGGTGGACAGGTAGCTCTCTGCATGTGCGCTGCCTCTCAGGAGTAACAACATCTGTGTTCCACAGCAGAGCCAAGTAAAAGTCTGCAAACCATTTGTACAGCTGAAATTTGAAGCACAGGATCAAAAGGCTGTTAAATTATTCAGATGTTCAGCATTATTCTGCATTTTCTAGGAAAAAGTGAGAGACACAAGGAATGCCCTATAATGCTATTATAGGGGAAACTGAATGACAGTGTAGCATATGGAATGGCTCCATAATGTAAACCGGGCTGATGTCTCCTTTCTACTTACGTACAGTATATTACCCAGCAATCATTACTACATTCATTCTTTTAATTTAGTCCTTCAATAGTTTATATAGGATAGGCATTCAATTTTGTTACAGATGCTACTGACTATTTAAAAAAAAAAAACAGATGGGTATCATGTTTCATTTTCATATCCTTTTTGGAATTAATGACAGTTCTTATATGAAAATAGACATATTTCTAAGTTAGCAATCACATTGTTGTCTCTATGGCCCCCCACCTCACAGACCCCAGTGCAACCGCACTGCCTACACTGTCTATATATACACCCCTGTGTAAGGGTTAACCCCAATAAAGGCCTTTGGTAGAGGCCTGGATGTATCTTGGATTATGGTAGTGTGATGGGGTGAGCCATTAAAGCTCTGTTATCTGCATTTGAAGGGACAATCCAAGAGGCTGTTAGACTTACTGGTATGAAGAGCAAAAAGGCATTCAGAAATGTCTTACAGCACAAAGTGTTCATAAGACATTCTACTTTTTCTTTACTTTTTCTTCTTTTACTTTCTTTTTGAGGAAAACTGGTTATTTTCTGATCCTATCAGTGCTGTGCCTGGATGATACTTGAGAGGCACAAACTGGAACCTCTATAGACCTGTTCCATCATAAATACAATTGGTGTTTAGAACTGAAACAATGTGTCAATTCAACGATTGGTCAATCAACAGAACAGATTTCTCAGCATTTATTTTAATAATTCGTTCATCGTGTAGTCATTTTGTTATGCAACGATACTAATTATTTACTGGTTCCAACTTCACAAATGTGGAAATTTACTGCTTCTTAGTTTTGTATAATCCAAGATGGATTATCTCTCAAGTTTGAACTGTTGGTAGAACAATCTGAATATGTCATGCTCTGCTCTGTATATATGCCGCCTTGGTGGGCTCCCTTCCTCATTCAGTACAGCCATTGTCATGCCTAGATAAATACCACTCAATCAACAAGTAGAGACACACGTCAGTATATCAGTAATGAAGAGTTTATTAGGTCTGTAAGAAATCTGCATGATATGAAATCTCAGCAAACTCCAGCCCTCTCTTCTGACCAAACTGTCATTACAGGTTTTTCCACCATCATAGAAAATTATTTCTGTAAGTGTTTTTTAGGTCTTACTCCAGTCATATGACAAAAAATGGAAAGTGATTTAATTCTGAGAAAGCATTACTATCTCACTGTATTTCTTAGTAAAAGAGGACTGGATAAAACTAATATTTGCCTATTTGTCTAAATAAGGTCCTCTGGCAGTTGCTGGCCCAAGGCAGCCCCAGTTTTGATGTTTAAAACATAAGATTACAGCAGGCTATCTCTCAAACCAATTGGCTGCTCTTAAAGGAATAGTTTGGATCTTTTGAAATGGGGTTGCATGAGGTTCATATACATAGTCAGTATATTACAGTAGATGTCAGGTGGGGTGGTCCCCAGTTTGTAGAAGCAGACAGGAGAACCACCAAAGAAGCTAAGCAATGTACAGCTGAGGACAGAACCTGCAGCAAAACATATTTTAACCCCCTAAAAAATCAGAGCACAGGAGCTGCTGCTCTACCACTGCCTGTGTCATTTAGTTTGTTTGTTTTATTGTGTGACGTAGACCCCCTTTACACCTTGCATCAACATGCGTTTTTTGCGATCGGATAGCAATCCGATTGCTCGTGACCACATGAAAGTACAGGTGTAAATACACTCGAAACGCATCTGAAGGTGGTCAGGGATGCATCGCGACCACATCTAACACAAGTGTAAATGCAAATGCGTCTCCAATCCACATGCAACAACTCCGTGGATGAAAAGAAGTAAGCGCTGTGCGCCAGCTGGACACAGGAAGAAGGAGGAAGAAGATATCAACAACACTCACCGGGTAGTGACTGCAGAGAAAAAGAGAACACCGTGGTGAAGATAGTTTGACGTTGGATATTCACAGATATTCATATTTTCATTTTGGGTTCAACACTGATTTCCACCTCCATGTCATAGGCAGAAAACAATGAGCAACACAGGGTAGGGCTATTAACCCAATAGCTTTCACATAATTGGACCCAGACACCACACACAAATGTAAAATGGTTTGTTGAAGTTTGTTTAAAAAATTCTTATAAAATAAAAAGTGTGTTTTTGTGAGTGTTTGTGTGTGTGTGTGTGTGTGTGTGTGTGTGTGTGTGTGTGTGTGTGTGGGCGGGGGGTTAATAGCCCTACCCTGTGTTGCGCATTGTTTTCTGCCTATGACATGGAGGTGGAAATAAGTGTTGAACCCAAAAAGAATACGTGAGTATCTGTTGAATATCCAACATCAAACTATCTTCACCACGGTAAAGAAACGCCGAGGACGGAGCCACGGTGAGACGAAGTGTCTGCTCTCCATTTGGTCTGACAAAAGTGTCCATACAAGAACGCAACTTCATGGGTGGTTAACATCTTGTTGTTGTTATTGTGCTGCACATGATATGACGTTGTAGTGTGCCACTAGGATGTAACGTCGGCAGGACGGAGCGTGATCGGATAGCAAACGGATCTGGATGGGACACCGGAGACGCATGTTAATACCAGGTATAAATCATGGTCATACACTATCCGATTGCTATCCGATTGCAAAAAACGCATGCTAATGCAAGGTGTAAAGGGGGCCTATGGCATTAAGCAGGATTAACTGGATTCACCAAGTTTGAAATTAACACAAGAAACTTGTGCTCCAGAAAAGGGATCAGCACCCAGTGAAAATAGCTTATGGCACAGCTTACCAACGTAGACCAGTGAGCAGTGATAACTAACATGTCTTTGGGGTCATCAGGTGGGAACCTCCCTTTATCGGTGTTTCGTCTAGTTGGTCCCACAACACCTTCAGGAGGCTAGACTGTGATCTCTGGCATCCCAGCGCCACCCCCCTAATGCCAGCTCTCACTGCCTCTCACAACGACACAACAACCCTCTTTTCCTTACCTATACTACCACTGCTACCGCAACCAAAACAGCATGCCACCTTCAACAAACCCTATCTTACATTGCCCTACCAGCATGGTATTTCAAATATATGCTCAATAACAAACACAGGGGGAAAAAAAGGACAAAAAACTATAACTTACAAACAAATAAACTCACCCAAGATGGCCGCCTGAGGGGTGTACTACGAAGGAAGCTCAACACAGCCAGGCTTTCTGTTCATGTTCTGGCTTAACAAAACCTAAAGCCCCTAAACAGAGTTAAACGGTATCATGAAGGTGGTTATCAACTTGGTTTGTCAAGTCTCTGCAGCTTTGTCTCAGCTTTGTGCTCCTGTGCATTCACGTAAAAAGAGGCGTTTGGCGTCATATGATTCTACTTCCGCACATGGTCGCTGATTTCAGCCAAGAGGAGCAGGTTGTTTTAATGGAGAGAGTATGAGCAATATAAAAAAGCGTGATCACAGCCAAAAGCAACACTGTTGCAGCAAATATGATAATTAATAATAAGTAAAGAGAGGAGGCAGATTTTAATTTCTGACAGCTGAACATTGCGGTACTTTTAAATACGAAGCTTTATCCATTTAAACAAAATAAACTACAGCAACAACTGTCATTTTTAAATTGTGTTTTATATTGTTTTCATATATTTTACTGATCGCAATTATAGAATGCGAGTGTGTTTTATTGAAAGTGAGGCTGGGTGTGCGTATGAATATACAGTGAACTTTTTAGGTGCTGTACAAGTAAATCTCATAGCCTATTGTCTCTGTACAATGACAACAAAGACCTTTTTAACTGTGAAAATAGCATAGACCTATTCAAGATTTGTCTTTGGGTAACACTGCCATATAGCAGGCAAAACACTGAAATTAATTTATTCATTCATGGCCACATCAAAGTGAAATGATTAACTTAACTGATTACCTATCTAATTATCTGTAATGCTGCGAGCGCACAACTTGTTTCAGTGTCCTCCTGACGCTCGTCTCAACAGTGAGTGGCGTATTCCCTCAGCTGAACATCTGTAGGCGGAGACGCTCAGAGAGAAAGTAAACACCAGCGGATCAATACGATCTCTCCCTCCGTACAAGTCCTCGGTTCTGATCCAGCTCCACTGGACTTTCAAAGTAAAGGTTACACCAGCTCCAAACGCACTAAATTGTGAAACAGCGGCGCTTTTATAGCTGATTTTAAGATTAAACTCTGAACATAACCTGGTCGGGACCAGTTTATGAGCTAAGCATAAGTTACCATGGTGATCTAGCCAGGTTAAAAGAAAGCCACCTTCGTGACACTGAAAACCCTGGCTTTAGACTCAACATACCTCGCTAACCCGTTAATCTCGCTTCGTAGTACACCCCTCAGGTCCCAAAGAGACTCAAACAGGCCACACCCACCTGATATAAGCTTCCTCTTCCTGGATATCTGCCTATTGGGAGAGGGAAAATGGGCAGGGAAAGCAGAGTAGGGGGGTGATGTCCTCCCTCTGGCCAGGTTAGGCGGTATCCTATGCCGCCCCCTAATCCCTCACTACCTTTATTTGACCGCCAACTAACATTATTTCTCCTCATATAAGCTTCCTCTAAGCTTCTCAAAGTCACACAATAACAAAAACTAACAAACTGATTGGGGCAGTTGGAGAGCAGCAGCTCCTGTGTTCAGTGACCCAAACTTACTGTTTTTTTCAATGGAGTCTGATGCACATAGTTGGGGAACTGAAGCTGTTAACGGCTTCCCTGTCAGAGGGGGCTGTCTAATGGAAAGATAAAGCAGTGAACATATTCTTAATATCGCGTGCACTTCAGCTAATATTGAATTTTTAGGCATCTAAACTATGTTTTGCAGCTGCCCCCATTTACAGCAGCACATTGTTCAGCTTCCATGGTGGTCTCCTGTCTGCTTCTTCTAACTGGGGGCGCTCAGACTGCCATCTACTGTATGTAACCCACTGACTATGGATAAGTACCTCATCCAACCCTACTTTAGAAAATCTGAACTATCTGCACTTTAATGCAGGCAGTAATGTTACACAATGACTTCATCTCAGTTATGAAACGTTTCTGATGTTGCTGAAGCTTACTCTGAGTCAGCACTTACTGTTACCACAATAATACAACAGATCAAAACTCATCAAAATTCAATTGTTTTTAACTTTAGAAATATTTTACACAGTTTTGAATACAAGAGATAGTCTGTAAAATTATTTATTAAGCCTACACAGTGAATTTATATTGCTAATAATGTCAAATTTAAAAAATTGGGATAAAGCAGCTTTTGTCTTTCACCCCCTCAATACCAAGCCCCTGCCAAGAAAAAAAAATCATTAAGGTGAATTGAAATTAGTAACATTGTCCACTTCAGAGGGAGAAAAACATTAACAAGTGGCCTTGTTTCTGACTGAAACTCAGACTTTATCATACAAGTTTTATTTAACAGTAGAGAATATAAAATCAAACCGACCTGGGTCCACCTGCAGCGCCCGGTCCCCCTACCGTACAGACGGGGCTCACCACTGGAGCATGGCTTTTGACGAGCTGCGATTGGCTGAGTTTCGTCGCTAACTCCCGCCCCTCTGAGCCTACGTCACCGCAGCGGTGACCGTGGAGCTCTGCAGCGCTGAAGGAGAGCCGCACTGCACACTGACGAGCCTGGACGGGGCGAGGCGGCGATCCCAGTATAGCCCTCATCCATCATCGCTATGGGAATTAGCACAGCGTTCTTTTTGAACCAAGCCCTGATCCCGTACTATCTGAAACCGGTCCATCTTGAGACACGGACTATAAAACACTGCAGTTGAGACTGTCGCTGCACCAGAGCTTGGCTCAGCTTCTCTCCTCCAGTAAACCGTGGAGGAGGAGCAGAATGATGATGAGAAACATCTAGGGTTGATAGGTGTTTCTCCAGCAGACAACTTGGACAAGGACGTTTTCTCGAGCCTCATCTGTGTTGTGTGATTTAGGACCATGTCTGCCATATGTGTGTCCGCAGTGGTGAGTAGCTTCCTGCTTGTTTTTATTCTTTACTCTAAGGACTCCTCCAGCAGGTTCTCCATTTAAAGGGACAGTGCCTGTTTTTTTCGTCCCAGCCTGAACTTCAAATCAAGTATCCAAAATAATTTCCAACTTTTACTGTTAAATCAACTCCAGAGAGAGAGTTAATCTTTAGATTGAATGTCACTGCAGTGTGTCAGTCATTCCTCTGTGGGTGAACAACAAAATAGTCTACAGTGGAAGGATGGCGAATGAAAAGGCACTCAGCAGTCTGTTGTTCAGCCTGTGTGTCGGCCAAACAACTGGAGATGCCAGTCATTGGACTCTAATTCATCAACATGTCTGTCTTAGCAAAGACATGGTTTGATTTTAAGTAAACAAAGAGAAAGGAGATAAAATTAAGACAATCAACAGCAAATTAAATGATTAATAATCTGGTGTGACTGACATATGTGTCAACAGCCGCAGGGATGTAAATAAGAATGCATAAGCTTGCCGGTGATGGAGGGCTGTTTGCCACGGCAAGTGAACACGCCATCTGCTGAGTTTGTCACTGACCTGACCAGCTGAGTACAGTTTCACTGGCTGTTGACACAGGCGACGTGCCTCATGTTCTCAGTGTGACAAGATGAGTCACAGGGGACACCATCAGCTGGCTTGAGTCAAGCTGAAAGGAGTCAGTTCATACCGCTATGACTTTGTCCTTCAACATCCTGAAACCATTTTGTTGCAAATCTTTGGTCTGAACTAGTGTCAAAAATATTGATTTATTGCTAGACATCGATTCCAAATATTTGAGACAGTTTTGATACTCATCTTTGGCAATACAGATACACTGCTACTGGCTGCACTTTCTCGCTGTCTCCTCTTGTTAATGTCTCCTACACTCATTCTGCAGTTCTCTGCATTTAAGAAATAGAGGAAAAGTCTTCGTTGTTACGTTATAACCTTGCTATATTTATCTTTTAACTGAAATGTGTCACTTGTATGCCCTCAATGTCAGTTTTTCCCCATTATATTGGAAATTGTGTTGAATATTGATGATTTTCAGGGTACTGTTTTGAAGTTATAACAGTATCTTGACAACATTAGTCTGAACTGGGCTTTCAAGACTTAAGGACTGCAAAAACTCATCGTATAAAATCAATAAAAATGGACTGTGTATACAGTTTCTTGTTGCAGCCCTAAAAGACATTCTAGGTTTCGATTTGGGTCTCAGAATTAGGCCTGTGTGGACCTCTGCATTTCTTTCCCATGGCTGACACAAAAATGAATGATGGCTGATTTCCACTTATAACATATAGGCATCATTAATGTCAGTAGTAACATATGTGCCTTTCCCACTAAGACAAGTCAAAAAGACACGTTGACAATGAAGACTTGTTTAACCACTGTAAACCCCAATTCACTCACTTAACTTAAACATTTTTTTGGAAATGGCTTTCACTAAAAATTTTTGAATTTAGCACAATACAGTAACATAAAAGTTTTGAGTACACCAGTCACAACCCTTGTCTAACAGGAATTTTATGTCAGTTTAACATAACTCTTTTTTGTTGTTTAAGCATTTATTTCCATGTCGTATAAACAAAAACATTGAGTACACATTTTACAACAATTTCTTAATTTCACTGAACTATCAAATATATGCTAAGTGCACAGTGATAGTGTTGTTTATTGGCCTTAAACTAATAAGGGTAAATCAGCTTTATACATTTTAGTCAAATTAACTCAAAACTCATAAATTGTTGACTTAACAAAAAAAATGTCAAGCTCACAAGGGATGAGTTTTTGTATCAAGTGAACGTAAAGGTTTTATGTCATTTTGGCAATCTGGGTTATTTGGGTAGACTTTAAATTAAAATTTTGTATCAGGAACGGATTGGGGTTTACATTGCAGCGCATTAGTGCATTTGTGGCAAAGCTCTAAAAACGACATAAAAATAGCTGGTGATACCCAGCAGTTCTTCCCAGTGCTCCCTTCTTTAGTCATTAGCAGTAAACTCAAATGTCATCGCTGGCTATTGTCAGCGATCAATTCAGTCTCACTGAATCCAAACAGTCTCTTTCTGTGAGCTGAAATAAGCTGCGACCACAGAGCAGAACGACAGGACACACAGCAACAGGTGCTGCTGCACTGCTTGCTGAGTGGCTCGGTATGTTTGTATGGGTGCGCTAGTGTGCACGCATCCATCTGTGTGTTTGTGTTTTGTGGTGGGCCCTTCTTTAATTGGATAGTAATTCCAGCTTAATGTGTTCTGCAACACACGCAAACATCCCACCCACACCCAAATGTTTGCATGCAGACACCTGATTATTTAACATGTGGTCCAACACATACACACACACACACACACACACAGACACACCAGCCTACATAATGGCTCGATTGTTTCCTGCTGTGACCCACTGTGTACAGTTCATTAAGTCATTCCTGGAAAAAAAGCAACATTTCTAAAGGGATATCAACACTGAGCCATGTGAGACTCCTCGGTCTACTCTCTGCTCCGTGGTCAAGTTTGTTAGTCCTAAGCATAAATCACAAGTCTTGTCACACGATGAGGTCAGTGTGTGTGTGTGTGGTGGTACTGTGATGCCTAGCAGACAGACAGCTCTGCCTGGGTGTTGACAGACTGCATGAGGTGGCGTGCAGTCTGTATGTCCATGTGCACATGTGCACACTAACTGCTTATTTTGAGATGTTGTTAAGAAATGTTGAGACACTCAAAGGTGCTAATGTGTCTGTTGTTCATATCCAGTTTTAGGTGAGTAGGCAAATTTGCCCTTTGTGTGTCATTGGGATACAGGGAACAGATTCTGTACGCTCCAGGCCCAAACTTTAGGCAGTGATTAAAAGTGCTGTGTATGGTGTTTTAAAAATAATCACTGTTTTATATCATGGTATATACCAAAATTAGAGAGATGGTCAACAGGAGGCTCTCTGCCTCTCCAACGAAGATGGCGCCATGCTAGATGGCAGCCTGTTTTGCAGCAGCTCCTGTCTTGTGTTTGACTTTTCGTCTTTTTTGTCAACTTTTTGTCTTGTTTGTGTGTTCATCTGTCAGATACAAGGACAGTAACTGAGGGGCAATGGCTTCGTTTAGTTTTGTAACTTTTCTCTCGGCTTTTCTGTTACTTCTGTTACTCTTTGTAATGAAGAGCCATGCAGAGAGAGGCAAAAGCATTGTTTACATGCGCAAACAGCTGATCGCTGCTGCAGGGAGCGAGGACTGACAGCCCGGGGAAGCTGTGGAGGAGACGCCGGGGTTGCAGAGCTGCAGCTAAACAGAGAGAGAAAAGGAGGAAATATAGACCTGCCATCCCAGCAATCATCATGGGGAATGTGAGGTCTTTGGGAAATATGACGGAAGAACCCGGTGCGCTGATTAAGACCCAGAGGGCATACCATGAGTGCAGCATCTTGTGTTTAACGGAGACGTGGCTGCACTCACATATTCCAGACCACAGCATTGCACTACCCGGCTTCAAGACTGTACGGGCAGACAGAGATGTTTCACAGAGCGATAAGAAGGGAGGAGGGATTGCACTGTATGTGAGTGAGAGGTGGTGTAATCCGGGACATATTCACATGAAAGAACGTTTCTGTAGCCAGGATATTGTTCTAGCTGTGGGAATGCGTTCGTACTATCTGCCGAGGGAGTTTACATCTACCATTGTTACTGCTGTTTACATTCCTCCGTCAGCTGATGCAGCGGTAGCAAGTGATGTCATTCAGTCAACAGTCGCAAGGCTTCAAACTCAGCACCCAAATACTTGGACGGTTATTACACTTCCAACACTTTATCAGTATGTTGACTGCCCCACTAGAGACAATGGCACACTGGACCTCCTGTATGCAAATGCTAAGGACGTTCCTAACTGTTACTATTTTTGGTACCCCTTCTGCTGGGGTACCTAGCACACAGATCTGGTACTAAAAGGTGGAGAGGTGAACACGTCTGTTGATTGGTCAATAGCGGACGGTCACTCTGCTCAGGGCTGAGTTGTGACTGGTTTTGAGGCAGAAGCCATTGTTCATATCGGGGAGAGTTTAATCAGTAAATTGTAACTCTAAAATATAAGGGTGTTTTGCTGCCTCTTGCAGCAGCAGGAGTTGGAGAAAAAAAAAAAACTTTATTCACTGGGCCGAGTGCTAGCGACTTTTATGGTGGAATGTTAACTCGTAATGTTACTCAATGCACGAGCTGACAATGAGTATGTTTACATGCAGTCAATAACCCTTTCATAACCGGAATATTAGCAATAACCTGGTTGCGCACAGCCATGTAAACACCAATAACCCTTTTGAAAAACCGGAATTTGCTCATATTCCGGTTTTTAAAAACCCCAATATGACCCCTGGGTTACTCCTTTTCTAACCCGAATATTTGGTCATGTATACGCCTATCGGGATATCCCCATCGAAAGGAACATTAATTTGTGTTCTGCGCACGTTCTATTCGCAAGGAATCTTGGTCTTTTGAGTGCAGGAACTACTTGTTGAAAACATGGCGAAATGGAGGACAGCACACTTTTGGAGCGAGGAGGAGACAAATCACCTCCTAAGTGTGAATAAAGACATGAATATCATGTCTTTTGTAGACGGTAGAAAGTACCGGGATAGCGAGATAGCGAGGTTTATGTAGCACGATAGCAACACGCATCCCTAGAGGCACCGGTGTGCGAACAGTGATTTCACAGGGCTCCATCACTCTCTCCATCATCTGGCAAAGTTTAGTAAAGGATCAACGCGACATAAGGAAATTGTCAAGCCAGTCGGCATCGGTGAACTCCATCATTACTACCCGTTCCCACCAGTCCTGACTGCGCACCTTCATCCAAAGTGTCCGGGGGGCTCTGGTGGAAACGGGTAGCATGGATATGGATGGCACAGCTCCTATTTCTTCATGTTCTCACCTTCCATTAATGAAGAAAATGAGACAGAATAGTGTCAAGTACTGGTGGTGGGTCAGTACCAGCACCAAAGCACTGTTTTCATCGGGATATCCCAGTTGATTACAATTACCATGTATAAAGGAATAACCCTGTTTGCTCACGCATGTAAACAGGTTTTTCCGAATGTTTCAGAAACCGGAATATTGACGTTAACCCGAATATTGACTGCATGTAAACGTACTCAATGTGACTCAATCAACACACCTTAAATATTCTATATTACAACTTGACCATTACTTTAGTTTATATATGAGTAACGAGCAGATCTGCAAGCGTTTATATGTATTAATTTCAGCCGGGTTATGTGAGCTTTATATATTCTAATCCTCAAAGAAAAGTATTGTGGAGCGTCGGGCTAATGCAACACTAAACCCCTGAGCTTGCGTGAGGACTAAATGCACAAACCCGCTATTTTTAAATATCCCATGGAGAGAGACTCTTACTGCAGCCTGTTTTATTTTGTTCTGAAAATGTCGGCGTACAGCCTCTTTGTGTGGATGATACATGAGGTGCAGACTTCCATCTGTGCCACCGTTAATGAGAAAATACAGTGACTACAGGATGGAGCAGTGAGTGAAAATAACCCTGCCCACATTTAAGGGTACGGTTTGCAGTGGAAACGCTAGGGTCTAGGTACCATGTCTGAAGGGTACTTTCTGTTCCAAAAGTACCATATCGAAAGTGTTTGGTGAACCCGCTCTACCTCTGAGCCACAGCTGCCTTGTGGATGGACCATGCAGCACTGTGAGAATCACATTCTTTGATTTCTCCAGTGCATTCAATACTATCCAGCCACTGCCACTGAAGGAGAAGCTGCAGGCGATGAGGGTCGACTCATCCACAATTTCCTGGATTACTGACTACCTGACAGACAGACCACAGTTTGTCTGACTGGGCAGTGTCCTGTTTGACATGATGGTGAGTAGCACAGGAGCTCCACAGGGGACTGTCATGTCTCCCTTCTTTTTCACCTTGTACACCACAGACTTTCTCAGTATGACTCTGGGTCATGCCACCAAGTTCTGATGACTCTGCAGTGGTTGGGTGTATAAGTGATGGATGGGAGGAGTACAGAGCACTGGTGAATGATTTTGTGGAGTGGACTGGAAGAAATCACCTTTTGCTGTACGTGGCCAAGACCAGGGAGATGGTAATCGACTTCAGAAGCAAGAGGACGGCTTCTCAACCCCTGTGCATACGGGGAGAGGACATCAGGAAGTCATTCCTCCCTTAAGCCAAAGCGCTACGTAATACCTCACCTCTGTCTGACAGAGAGCACTCACAGCTCTCTATAGTTGCTCCTTTATAGCTAAACCATTTGATTGCACTGCTGGTCATAACCAATTGCACACTTGTAGCTATTTTGTAGCTATTTGCACATTTTCTACATTTTCTGCAACCTCTATGTCATTTTCTTTACTCCTGCAATTTTGATATTTTTATTTTATTCCTGTATATTTCTTGTATATTTTAAATTTTAGTATGACTTATTACATTAACAGTGCTGCAGATGTCACATTTATTACAATAGTAGATAGCAGAAAGAATGAATTGACAAAAAAAGGTAATGATTCAGCGGTTTTGATGACAGCATGCACAATAGCATTCACCCATTAAACACTTTCAGTATCTTCTCTAAAAAGGTTAAAGACAACACTTTGAACAGATAAGCATCATTCTCTACGTTAGAGGAAGGGTTTTTGGGTAATGTAGTTCATTTCACAGGGAATCAACAATCCTAAGTGTTCCCAATCAGCAACCACCCTAGCTGGATGCTAAAGCAAAACAAAACTACATTAAAGGGCTACTCCTGAGATTTACTATGCACTTACAAGAGACACATTAAAAAAAAAAAAATTGTCAAAGCACCAGAGGCTGAGATATCCTGAGTGACTAAGTCCCTAATATGGGCCAAGCTTCAAGAGTTGCATCCTGCATTTTCCTTATTGCAACTTGGTAGTGTCTTTGTTAAAGTCTCCTGGACAACATATCTTTAATGTTCCGCAAGTAAAGTTACTGTGGTTTGGTTTAGGGAGGGAAACATGGTGAGGACATAGCTTAAAATGGAACAAAGTTCACTCACAGTTCACACAGTTCTGAACACTGGTCTGCTTGGGAAAGTCCTGTGTGTTTGCACATCCGCCACCCCAACGTGCCTCCTTACTGGATTGCATCCTTCTTTACTCCCGTCAGCACATTGGTCACCTGATTGCAGCCTTCACAAATACACTGCTCAAAAGAATTAGGGGAACACTGAAATCACACATCAGATCTTGATAAATGAATTATTGAAGTTGAAAATCTTTACCGATGTACATTGTGTAATTTTTTGAGGACAAAATGACATAACAACAGTCAATGGGAAACAAAATAATCAATCCACTGAGGGCTGGATTCTTAATGACACTGAAAAGCAAAGTAAAAAAACATGTAATCACGGGCTGATCCAACTTGTGTGAACTTTATCATGGCATAAAGTGTCACAATGTGACTCAGTTGTGTGTATGGCCCCTGCATGCCTGTATGCACTCCCGACAATGTCTTGGCATGCTCCTGATGAGTCGGCAGATGGTGTCCTGGGGGATCTCCTCCCAGACATGGATCAGGGCATCAGTGAGCTCCTGGACAGTCTATGGTGGTACTTGGCGGCATCGGATGTACCAATACATAATGTCCCATAGATGCTCAATTGGATTTAGGTCAGGGGAACGAGAGGGCCAGTCAATGGCATCAATGCCTTCATCATCCAGGAACTGCTTCCACACTCTGGCCACATGAGACCAGGTATTGTCCTGCACCAGGAGGAGCTTAGGGCCCACTGCACCAGCGTGAGGTCTGACAGTCGCTCTCATGATTTCATCCTGGTACCTAATAGCAGTGTTGGCTATGACACGGAGGTCTGTGCAACCCTTCAAGGATATGTCCCCCAAGACCATCACTGACCAAACCAGTCACACTGAATGATGTTACAGGCAGCATAACATTCACCACAGCGTCTCCAGACCCTTTAAATCCTGTCACATGTGCTCAGTGTGAACCTGCTCTCATCTGCGAAAAGAACAGGGCACCAATGGCAGACCTACCAATTCTGGTGTTCTCTAGCGAATGCCAATCAAGCTGCACTATGCTTGACTGTGTCCATAGGTCCCACTAGAGGGTGTTTGGTTCTGACCTCCAGTCATTTTGTAGGGCTCTGGCAGTGCACATGGGATTTCAACAAATTACTGTCTCATGATTACGTGAGATATGTACAATTTTTGGTTACTTTTCATAGGAAAACATACAACAGTTCGTTAGAAAAGCCCATGTCTTTCAAAGTCCCCACCCCCAGCTTTTTAAATTATATATCATACATCTGTTGCTAAGATAACCCTGGTGACATCACTATGATATCATCTTGGCTATTTTTTCTGGACTTGACAAAGTTCCGCCAGAGACATAGAAGACGTTATAGAACTAAAAATGCCACCTGTATTGAAATTAATGGTAAAATCCCTAACTTCCTTCTCCAAATACAAATTCAGCACACTCATTCTCTGGGACCAGGAGAGGTCTTCATTTCATTTGGGTATTAAATTTAATAAGCAAGACAAAAAAGTAAGCTTTTTGAGGCTTAAAGGGACAGTTCACCGAAAACTCAAAATGACATATTTTTTTCTCTTACCTGTGGTGCTATTTATCAGTTTAAATCAGCCATGCTCAACTCACTGCCCATGAACCAACTCTGGCACACAGTAGGGTGTCAGGTGTGATTTATATTTGGAGTTTTTTTGTACTTTTTATGTCAATAAGATACCAAAGTGCATAGAAAGTGTCACAGGGGTGAGACTGAACCCAAATGCAGCACTGTGAGGCAGGCAGACAGTTGATAAGGACTTTTATTTAACACAAGGGAACGGGAACATGAACAGACAGGTAATTCTTCGGGCTCAGAGCCCATACACAGTCTCTGGGTTCAGGGTTCAGGGTCCAGGAAATGAGTCGACAGGTAGGAAACAGGAGGACACACACACACGACAGTGTGTGTCTCATGACAGGCAACTGACAGCAAGTGGAATCACTCACTTTGAGACGTCGTGGCAGCAAAACACCACACAGCCACAGGCAGACAGAAACCAGAGACGCTGAGGCAGAACTCGTGGTCGGGGACAGAAGGCTGGTGAGTTTACTGGGAAACAGACGACAGGTCAGAGGCAGGCAGGGACGGTACTGGGGAATCAAGCCGAAGGTGAGTGCTGGAATCTCTTGCATGAGGTGGAGGAACAATCTGGCCCTGAGGGACAGGCAGCAGCTGCTTAAATGCAGGGAGAGCCGATGAGCAGCAGCTGTGTGAACAGGTGAGTGGAGTTGGCTTGATGAGGGGGCGTGGCTAGCTGGCAGGTGAATGGAAAATTACCAAGACCAGGAGAAGGAGAAGGGAAGGGAAGCAGAATGCAGGCTGTGACAAAAAAGCATCAAAATAGAGCCTGTTTATTATGAAAATGTGCCAGACAGAGGTCTGGGTAAGCTCAGAATGTCCACAAAGCCTAGAAATGCCCCTGTATAAACCTGACTTATCCAGGTTGCTGTGACTGGCATATTTTGCAAAAGGGGTCCCTAGGCAAAGCTTGTTGAGTATCCCTGGTCTATCCTGTCTCTCTTGGTCTCTCTCTGTCTCTCCCTCTTTTTTTGTATCAGTTTGTCATATGGATTGCTGTAAATTTATTATGTTGATCTGTGCTGTACACACATCTATTGCATGTCTGTCCATCCTGGAAGAGGGATACCTCCTTAGTTGCTCTTCCACCGTATGCTGTAAAGCCGTCTGAGGCAAATTGTGATTTGTGATGCTGGGCTTTATAAATAAATAAATTGAATTGAATTGATAGTTTTGGTGTGAGCTGCTGAGTGTTGGAGATATTGGCCATAAAGATATCTGCCTTGTCATTAATAGAACAACTGAGCACTGCACGACAGAAAGTATGCATCTTAAATTTGATGCTAGTACCACTGAGCTAGGTAGCATTACTGCTTAGCTGAGGACGGCATTAATGTTTACATCTCATGCTGTCACAAGCACAAGCCTCTCATCTGCGCTTCCCTCTGTGCCGTGGTATGGTTGGTGGGTGTAGTTCAGTAGAAAGAAATTATTTCCTATATTAAACTGCTCACAACAAGGTCTGCGGATTGGAATTACCAGGTCATTATTCCTGGAAAGAGTTGAGTTTTTTAAAAGTTTTTTTTTCTTTTTGTTTTGGTGTTTTGAACACCACAAGCAGAGTGCCACCTAGTTCCAATTTTTTGGAGAGAAGGCAGATATTTCTATGGCTGATATCGCTACAGGTAAGAGGAAAAAAAAAGTATTTTCAAGTTTTGGGGAAACTGTCCCTCCAAAGAACGGTATTTTTTGAGCCATGTTATTTTGATTTCTAGGTGTCATATTTATACTTGTCAAATTTGCTTGTAGTGGTTGCCATCCCACCTCAGCTTGAACAAGGCTCCACTCAGCATTTGCTGAAATTTGAATATTGTGGTTTAAGTAATTGAAAAAGATGGTGGAAATTGTTAAAAGTAAATACAGGATTCATAACATGCCCCCAGATACTTTTGTTTTTGTACAGTTTACACCAATTCCATATGAGTCATTGGCTGCTTACTGTAACAGTACAAGATATGACATCAATAATGCAGTAAAGTTTAAAAACAGAATGTTGCATATTACATAGGGGCAGCAGTTCGATCCCCAGCTCCTCCAGTCTGCATGTCGAAGTATCCTTGAGCAAGACACTGAACCCCAAATTGCGGCCACCAGTGCATGAATGTGTGTGTGAGTGGGTGAATGTGACTCGTAGTGTAAAAAGCGCTTTGAGTGGTCAGGTGACAAAAGAAAGGCACTATACAAATGTGAATGCAGGTCCATATGTAAAAACACACCTGTATAAACCCTCCCCCATTCAATGCTGTTTTAATGTACTGTCTTTACCTCTTTGTAACGCTCATACCAGTCAAAATAAACACTGCCTTATTGACTATGCCTGCAGCCATTTCTCATCACATGTCAGACGTGTAGACAACTGACTGCTCACACACACAAACAGGGAAGTGAAATGAAGTTCAGATTTGATTGCCTGTCACCTAAAAAAAGATTTGACCTATCAGTTGTCCTTCTGCTGCGATGCCTACATGCAGACTGGGTCCTGGGTGTGTCTGTGGATGGCCTGAAGCTGCTGCTTGGGGTAGAGTTACATCGTTGAGGGGGTTGAGGTGTTTGTTTCACTGAGTGCCTGTGTGTGTGTGTGTGTGTGTGTGTGTGTGTGTGTGTGTGTGTGTGTGTGTGTGTATGTGTTAACAGGAACCTGCTCTGCAGTGGTGCAATGGTGCCACAGTGTTGCCTATATGATGTAAATAAGATCTGGCTAGCTGACTGACAGCTCCACCCTCAGATCTCTCCCTTTACTCTGTGCTCTGTGTTGTACTCTGTTAGTGAGTTACAGGGGCATCGGCTGAAAAGTGCCCTGCCATCCCCTCCACAGTGTCCACCAACAGATTAAACCCCAGCATGCAGCAAAAGCAGAGTGCTGGGGATCGAGTTGCACCAGCTATTCATGAGGCTCACAGAGATTGTCAAGATACAGAAGACACACACAGTGACAAAATGTTGACACACTGACATGTTGAATAGCAGCCGCTGCAGTAATTATCCTTATTGGCTTAGAACAGTCGCTGCAGACAGAGCTTGGCTGTCTCCGGTCAGTCTGATCCCCAAAGACTGTATCACAAGCCACAGCCCAACACACATAATAACTGTGTGAAGAAGTGGGTGTTGCTCAGTTTTACTCACCCTCCATAGTGACCTGTCTTTCATTGGCTTCAAATATTACAATGCTTTGTTATAGTGGAGGGTAAATACATGTAGACTCAGTATAGACAGCTCTGTATTTACTGTAAAATACTTCCAGAGTGACATCAATCATCATGACCATACACTATGAAAAGCAACAATAAACATTGGTGTGACATGGTACTGTACATTTCTGTATATTTATAGAATATTTGTATATCTCTATAAAAATAATATGTGATTAATTATTGACATCTATGTTTAGGGCTGCAGAGAATGTGTGTTTTTGGTTGCTGTAGCTATCCTGCAAACATTATAATACAAGTACAGCTGCTCAGTTCGTAATTAAACACTAACTTAGTTTCAATACAAACAAAAAAACAAAAAACAAATGTCCCTGAAGAACTACAAATTGTGAATTTTACACTGAGTGTTATGGACAAACAGGGGTGTTTCTAGTCACCTTGGGGGCCCTAGGCAAGAGTGACCATGGGGGCCCTCCCGGCCCAAAAACACCAAGAAGATCATTCAATCCAGAAATCTTTTATTTTAAATAACAGAAGTGCACAATCATGTAAGAAAACTTTAAATACAATATAACATTTTTTTTGTGAAGAGGACGTGGTATGAAGATGTGGTGTGGCCTCAAACTGTGATGGTGGCGGGGCTGCCATGCTGCTGCTGCCGCTGCTGCTGCTGCATGAAGGCATGTCCTGCTCACCTGAGGCTGATAGAAATAATAATAATAATAATAATGCATTCAGTTTATATAGTGCTTTTTCATGACACCCAAATACCCACAATGTAAAAACAAGAAAAAACATACTGTAATTGTTTGATATTTATTTGTGTTATTGCATTAAATTAGATCATATCATGATAGATTTGAAAGGAGAGCATATCACTGTAATCTTAATTTGTTTAAAAAAAAAACAGTTCCTACCTTCATCTGTAGAGGTAAATTCTTGTTGTTGTTCTTGTTGTTGCTGTTGTGGTCCTAAGAATTTCAACAAAGAACCTCCGGGGTGGAAAAAACAATGGGAGAAGCACAACGTATTTAGTCAGCTGGCTTTATGTTCATGCTGCAAGAATTGTGTATGCTACACACTCAACATTAAGATCTGTTTGGAATAATTAATGAACAGCCAACTTCACTGTTCCTGATAATATTTTTGCTTAATGTGACATACAGAAAATTCAAGGAGATATATGATATCGCCCTCTTCCAAATACAAATTAGTTACTGGTTAGCTTACTGTTAATTACTCTTTAAATAAGCTAGGCTAAGGTGCAGTAAACATGTCATGTGCAGTTGTGCTTCGTGAGACTGCAGACTGGGACAAAGTGGCATCACAACTTTTTTAAAAATAATGTCAGATTATACATGTTTGAACTTACCACTTCCCCGTTTTCTTTTTTCTTCATCTTCTTGTTTTTTTTTTTCTTTTTGCATGCCCTGACGGATACGCTCACGATACTTCCTCGAGTTTGAAGTACCGCAGAAAGCCGGCCACGGGCAGTCGGGGCCCCATTAGGGGGGGGTTCCAAACATGTCGCTGCACTGTCTATGGAGGTTTCAGGTTGTGTCATTGATATGGATCGATATTGGCCGTGTCTCGGGGTCCCTTAACACACTAGGCAGTGACAGTTAGTGGGGGCCCTATGCGGGGGGTTTTCCAATGCATCGACGTTGCAGTGTGTAAAGCAGTTCAGTCATTTTGTCATTCACAAAAGGACCAATGTCAGCGCTGTCCTGGGGCCCCTTCCAGCTCGGGGCCCTAGGCAATTGCCTAGTATGCCTACCCCGTTGCGGCGTCTCTGTGGACAAATTAAACATTTAGTGAGTTTAGAGGTGTTGGTAGGCAGATTTTTTAAACTTTGAACAGAGCCAGGCTAGCTGTTTCCCCCTGCTTCTAGTCGTAATGCACAGCTAAGCTAACCACCTGCTGTATATCTAGACATTATGTTTTTAGGTGTCAGTGCATCTAATTTTCGTGAGCACTATATCTCAAGAACACCTTATCACATTATCCCTCTTTTCTTCCATACTGGTATATCCTGCTCACTGGATGAAAAGTGGGATTTTCGTCCCCGTAAACGCCCGGAAATCTCACTCATTTTCGGCAGTTTCCGACAATTTACAGGCTGCGAACGCGGCGTTTACGGGTCCCGCAAATTGTCGAATACGGACCCATGACGTATGTGGAGACCTCCCGGGAGGTGCTAATGGCTCTAATTAGCATATGAATAGCAGCGGAGCCGCGTCTGGCTTGAAACTCCTCACTCCAGGATTGGATGAAACCACTACTTTGAAACAAGAAAAATCACTCGTGATTGGTCGGCAGATCTGTCGCTATTGGTCACTCTGGGTCATTATAAATGTAAACCCCTCCCCTACAATAATAAAATATAAAAATAATTTAAAAAATAATACTTAGAATAATTATAACAAATGTATAATTATTATTAAAAATTAAAATAACATTATTATGTTGTATATTCATGTCATTGTTATCCTATGGGCTACACTATTATTACCATCAAGGACATGAATGAATTTATTGAGGAAAGGAACATTAGCGAGGAACATGTTAAATAAAGAGCTTTATTTATAACACACAACTATGTACAAGTACAAACAGGAGATTTCAACAACAAATCAAAATCATACAGCGCCATCAACTGTCTATTATTCGCCGCCTCGGAGCTGTAGGCATCTGACGGTGATCTGTCCGCATGTGCTCCATCCTGCAGACGTCTGTGGTGCTGCCCTGTAGTTAGGGTTCGCCTCCAATCTGACTGCAGCGCAGCACAGAGTTCAGTCAGCTCCTGCTGCGGAACGATGGAGGTCGCACAATCCACCCAGACACCCCGTCAAGTGTGCCGTCTTCCTCATCGGACATCATGTCTACGGTGGCGCAATTCCACAGGTCCACCTCGTCTTCTGCCAGGACACTGTCTCGCTTCCAGCAGCTGTAAAAACAATCAGTAAAGACAATAAGTACTGCGCAGTGCACTGCATATTGACACAACACATCTATTAATGCACCTGAAAAATAGTCACACTGACCAACAACGAGTCTGATCTAAAAGTCACAGTAAAAAGTAAAAAATAAACAGTAAAAGTCACTTACACACAATGGCGTCATTATCCGCATCAAGTGAACCCGGACTTGCAGACAGAGCTCTCAGTAAATAAGAGTTCACGGCCTCGTTATGAGGAGAGGTCAGTCTGTGAAAAACAAAATGGACGGTTAAGATCGGTCAGTAACGTGTCTGAATGTTTCCTCATACAGCACAATGAAAGCATATTCTTTAAACTTACCCTCGCTCCGGTTCGTAGTGCACACAATTAGTCTCCGAGTTGTGGAGAAGGTGTACTGCTTCCTGTGAATTACAAGACCAAATTAAAGCTGCAAGCAGCGTTGAACGGGCCCTCGCACCCCACGCAACTCGGGGCCTGGCGCGGCCGCCACCGTGTCGCCAGAGGTCGACCGGCAGACGAGGCGCTGAATGTTCGCCTCCTTCGGACAGTGTAGGAACCAATGCGTTGCGACTTCCCGTCTCCACTGGGTGGCGCTATGACTCTGACTCCTGAGCGTCATGTGGGTGTGTTCATGCCAGGACTATTATCATACATGTGAAGTTTGGAGCAGATTCGACCATTAGATCCCATGTTATAGCAATATCGTGTTTCATGGTGAGACATCAAGTGTCGACGCCATGTCACAGCCACACCGTTCCATGCTGAGCAATTCTCTTAATGTGTTTTGATCACACACTTGTGTAGATGGTACACACCAGTTTTGGAGTTAATTGATTCATTTCTGGAGGAGGAGATCATTAAAATACAACACGTGGAAAACGCCAAAAATGACTGTAAATTTCAAAATGGCCGACTTCCTGTCGGGTGTGGCCTATCCGTGCAAGAGGCTTTTTTGTGCGTGTGGATGTTATACATGTGTCTACCAAGTTTCGTGCATATCAGTGAGACGTCCTATGGTGGTTATTTGTGTGAATGGGCGTGGCCAATCCATTTAGCCACGCCTATTAACGAAATTCATAACATATGTTCTGGGTTGGACTGTCAATATACCTGTGAAGTTTCACACAGATCTGACCAAGTACAGTGAAGTTATTGCCACTTCCTGTTTCATGGCGAGACGTCAAAATTCAACCTCCCACAACTGGCGTGCCCTTTAGATTCTGCGAGACCTTTTAATAACTTTTGATCAGGAAGTGTTCTAGATGGTAATCGGTAATTTTGAAGCCGTTCTGATGAATTCTGTAGGAGGAGTTCGTTAAAATACGATGCGTGCGCGACACCAAAAATGACCATGACATTCAAAATGGCCGACTTCCTGTTGAATTTAGCCTAGAGGTCCAAGAGACTTTTTTGTTTGTCTGGGGGTGATGGAGATGTGTACCAATTTTTGTGCATATCGGTGAGACGTCCTATGGAAGTAATTCATATGAATGGGCGTGGCCACGCCCATTGACGAAATTCATATCACATATTCAGGGCTGGACTGTTGACACACATATGAAGTTTCAGGTGGATATCATCAAAAACACCAAAGTTAAGGCCATTTTTATGCATTTTGGCGAAGGGTCGACTTCGCCGCCCTCCGGATGGAACGCCGTTTGACGACAGTCAAAATTCTTCATCATGGAGCATTACCAACATGTTAAGGCCTTTCTGACCAAATTTGAGTTGAATATGGTAAATGTGGTCAGAGCAGCACCTCAAAGTGTAAAACATGGTATTTCCTGTTGCCAGCAGGGGGCGCTATGACAATTACTGAATTTTTTGATGTAGATGTGTTCAGGGCGGGACTATTATCCATCATGTGAAGTTTGGTGCAGATAGGATCATCTACACCAAAGTTGTAGTAGTTGTAGTATAATTTCGTGTTTTTTGGCGAGATATCCAAATTGACCCTTCCGCAGCGACCGCGCCCTTCGACGTGACGAAGATCTTTTAATAATAAATTGATCCCACTGTAGTCGAGCACGCACAGGTAAATTTTTAAGTCAATCCGATAAAATCTGTAGGACGAGTTCGCTCAAGTACAACGTGTGGAAATGGCCAAAAATGACCTTATTTTGAAAAAACAATTCAAAATGGCCGACTTCCTGTTTGGTTTAGGGTGTCGCTCCAAGAGGCTTTTTTGTGCGTCCCGGGATGATACATATGTGTACCAAATTTCATACGCCTAGGGCAAAGTTAAAGCAGGGGGCTTCGATTTTGAAAACTGTTAGGGGGCGCCATTGAGCCATTTTGCCACGCCCCTTTGTAACGACCATAAAATATCGAAATTTTCACCAGACGTGACGAGTGTGCAAATTTTCCTGACTTTTTGGGCATGTTCAGGCCCTCAAAAATGCGATCAAAGGTTTAAAAGAAAAATAATAAGAATAATTTTTATGATTTCAATAGGGCTCTCGCACGGTTCGTGCTCGGGCCCTAAAAATACACTTTAATAACCAAACTTAGACTGGCTCTGCTTCTTCATTTGTTCTTTTACTGTTAGCTTAGCTAGCAGTCACTGAATATATTCTTACCGCCGTTTGGAAATTGTGCACCGTCTCCTCTTGTTAGTTAGTCTCCTCCACACGAGTTTACTGCGGTGAACTGCTGAGTCATATCGGCAGCAAACACAGCAAGCTGGCAGACAGCCCACTGACAGCGTTCAGCTGTGTCTTCGTCCATGCTGAGGAGTTTCCGGGTGTTGAAGGAGAGACGCTGTCCAGACATTGTAGTTCACGAAACAACAAAACAGCGAAAAACACGCGAAACGAAGGAGACTGTCTGAATATACAGGAGTAAAAACGGGACTGTTGATATGCTCGTCTTGCGAGGTCTTCCGTTTGAATCATGCCGAGCTCGCACGTGATTGGACGAGGGCTAGACGGCTCGTCGGGCTCCTCCAATCACATGATCATTGTTTACGGAAGAGGTCACTGCAGTCATGCCACTACGCACAGTGGTTGAGCTCTAGGAGACTGTGATGTTGTTTGCATGGAGTGCACATTTGACCTTTGTGGCAAAGCCTGGTTAAAACTAATTGTTGAAATAAACTGTTTTGTGTATCTTTTTTATTTAACATTGACCATTGCTAATGACCACACACAGTAATTAATCTAGCATACTTTCATGAAATAAATCAATTCAAGATAAAATTTAAGTCTATAATTAGGCTATACTAAGCCTCATCTATTTATACCAGAGATGAATGAAGCTAATACCTTTTAGAGAAATGTCACCTCTGTGTGGGGAGTGAAACTCCCCCTGTTCCCCTGGTTTGCATTTCTATAGCTCACAGCATGTTCATTTACATGTTAAAGCCTCCCCTAGAATTAGGGGAAGGGGGGACAACTGCCAAGCAAGGCCCACGACAATTTACGACAGTTTCTGGCAGTTTTCTGTGTTGCCTGTAAATTGCCGCGCGCAGCCGTAAACCTGAAATTCCACGGCAATTTACAGTGCCGCATACTGACGGAAATCCCTCTTTTCATGCAGTGCTGCTCCTTATGCACTGCAGTTCTTTGAAATAATTCCATCCCATTTGATGTGAATACAGCAGAAAAGTCAGGATGCCTCTGCCTCTGCTGCTTTAAATTTTGACTATTCTTTTTATGCATAGCTGTGGCCGGAAGCATTATGTTTGCAGGTTGTGGGCCCGTTCCCATGAAGTGCCCTCAAATTTGGCACAATGTCCCCTTGGACTTAACAGTGATCTGATTAGATTTTGGTGGTCAGTGTGACCTTGTTTGTTGTATTCTCATAAATGCAGTATCTCAAGTATCTCTTCAAATTGGGCAATCAATTGGGCATCAAATTACAGTCAAGGATTAACTGATTAGAAATTGGTCGTCAGAGGTCAAGGTCAGTGTGACCTTGCATTCGTCATTCTCATGAATGTAATATCTCAAGAACACCTTAAGGTAATACCTTAATATAATTCGGCACAAACGTCCAGTTGGAGTCAAGGATTAACTCATTAGGTTTTGGTGGTCAAAGGTCAGTGTGGCCTCACAAAACCTTTTTTTGGCGGTAATTTAATAATTTATATGCTAACTATGACAAAACTTAACTCAAATGTCTGACAGGATATAATGATAAAGTGATGACATTTTATATTCAAAAGGTCAACTTCACACAACGTGACATCATAAGGTTATGCAAAAGCACTTTTCTGGCCATTACTCAATGTTATATCACAGGAGCAGAAGGGGAGACATTTGGTCCAATACTTAAATAGTGACACTAATCTTGGGTGCTGTTACGGCCACTGCCGTTTCCTCCCCGTGTGTAACCATTTTCCCCGTGTAGTTTTCCTTATGTTAATTGCAGTGTGTCGTCTCCATCTTGTGGTTGGCTCCTGTGGAGGGGAGGCGTGGCCTGCTCCATCATCCGTCCACCAATCGCAGGGATGCTGGCGACGTCATAAGAGCTTGCCGAGCGTGCCGGTTGACCCAGCTGTCACCTAGACGCTCGGCTTGTAGTATGTGCCTCGTAAGCTCGTATCTGTGTAGACTGTTTGACATAAGGCACCATAGTTGTGTTGAGAGGAGCAGGGTTAGGAAGAGCTTCAAATACTGATTCTGTTTTGCACGCCTGGTAGATTAACCTCTGTATTAGATTACACTAGGCACAGGGGTGCTGACTCTTTTGTAGTTATGTTTTAGGCATATAGTGTATAGAGTTTGGTTGTATCTCCTTTTGTTTATCAGGCCCTTACATATAGTGGTTAGCTCTATTTTAGTGAGTCCTCTTTTTGTTATATTTATTTCTTTGTGTTGAGCAGCACCCATCGGCCCTGTCTCCTCTAGGAATCTTTGTTCTCTTTTGTATCATTTGTCAATTAATCAGCCTTTGTTTTAATAAATAACTTTATTTTACCAATTACATCTGGTTTATGTTCGTTCCCTTTTCCACCACGACCTAAGGGGTCGTAACAGGTGCCCATCTTGAAACTGTGCTGTTTGTATAGCGCTGTTTGTATAGCTGAGTTGCCAGGTTGAAGATGCAGCAATATCCACATTTGAAGCATTGTCAGCACAGACATGGATGTAAACGGTAACTGCAACTTGACTGGTTGGCGGAGGCTTGCAATCACAAGGCGGTAATTCTAGTTAGGATACAGACATAAGAGTGTATCAGTCTTCTCCTCTAACTCTTGGCAAGAAAGCAAATGCACGTATTTCCTTAAATGTTTTACTTTTCCTTTAAACTAACTAAAGCCTGATTTTTGCTCACTGTTTGCACTCCTCTGTTTGAGCTGAGTTTTTCCACCACATTCCCAACTGATTGGCCTTTGTCACAGAACACATGCCACAGTAGGTATAGCAAAGGTGTACTAAATAAAATAACAGCTTTAGTTTCAGTTTACTTGATGCCAAGCCTATGTATGTCCATGACCTTGCAGATGCAGAAGTATGTTTCAGGCTTTAGAACAAGCAATAGATGGATCATGTGAATTCCTATCACACTGTTTACATAAAAAAAAAAAAAAAAGATTTATTAAGCTCTTTGTCTTGATTCTCAGGAGATGCCTGGTATTTTTTAATGAGCCCGCTTCCCCAGACCAAAACAAACCAGCACTGTGGGAACCGGCATGAAAAGCATGGGCTTCCTATAAGCTATCGCAAAGTTCCTGTTTAATAGTAGCATGCCTTCTCTTCCCCAACCTCACATTAAAGAGTGAGTGATACACCTCAATTATGGTAATGTTCAGCGCATGCTGTTTGAATAATAAAACTCTACAAACAAGCAGAAAGAACCACAGGGGGACCATCTATTGTCCTGTAACAAGCAGAACGTTCCCATTTACTGCTGCGTGCATTTTCTACCAGCGTCTCACTTTGAACATTGATGTGAATGAATGCATTCATGTTGCTGACGCAACTGAGTTATGAGCAGCATGTTGAGAACATGCTGTGATGTTTATGGATGAGGTTCTGGGAACTAACACAAAGAGGCCAATGGGTGGTGTGGTGAAAGGGCAATGGAGCGGTGAGAGAATGGACTGCTTTATTCTTATTAGCTCAGATCATAAAATGGGTTTGTCTTCCTTTGACTGTTCATTAAGGGAAATTTGTATGTCTTTTTGTATCCCACTTTGATGTCTGGAAAACTTTATTGATCACAGTTTTCTCTGTTAGTGGATTGCATTCAAATCAGGATGTCCAAATAATTCAAACACATTTCACAATTTATATGTATGGCCAGTTTATGGGCCCTATAATCTCTCAACTTCTGAAAGAAGCTTGATGCATTGGCATCTTTTGTTTAGTGCTCATGCATGACCAACATTTATGTGCATCATCAGCAAAATTCTCCCCTCAGTGCATCACTTCAACACCACCAGAGCTGTTTGTTCTGCATAAACAGAAGAGCTGCTCACCCTCATTCACATTTGTCTGAATACACACATTTAGCAGGGGAGAACACACTTAAACACAAATTTCTGCACACAGATTCACACGTCTCCATCTTTGTTTTTGCTTTTCTCTTATCATCTATCACTGTGTCCTCCTCCTCCTTATCTTTCAGATCAGGCAATCATAGAGTCATAAATTGTTGTCATGGGACAAAGCCATGTGGTTGTGAGACATAGCAGAGTACATGGCAGTCCTTGTAGTACATAGGTGATAGGGAGGGAGGTGCCAGGCTGGGTCGGACTCTCTTCCATCTGCTGTATGTAAACACAGTTTTATGAAGGAAAGAGAAGCTGGCACCAGCTGGCACCAAAGATTGTTCTGTGCTCCTATTAGTCGATATATGTCTGAAGGCAAAAAATGATGGTCTTTCACTATAGCACCTTTTACACTGCCTGTTTAAGGCAGGAATTTCATGCTAATAAGTGTTTCCCACAGAATTACGATCTACTGTAACTTTCAAGCCTAACTTTCAGCAGCAAATTGTGAAGTTTTGAGTCATGGGGTGGATAACTAATCAGTCGATCCTAGCTTCACTCTATGATGTGATCAGATCAGATTGATGGATGAGAGGATAAACTGCTTGTGGGTGAAAGCAAACTTTAGACCCAGAGAACTGAATGTTAAGTCCACTCCTTGTGAAGCTCCCCCAAATTATTGAATGGATTTTGCTTGACAATCCTCTCAAGGCTGTGGTTATCCCTTTTGCTGGTGCACCTTTTCCTACCACACTTTTTCCTTCCACTCAACTTTCTATGAATATGCTTGGATACAGCACTCTGTGAACAACCAGCTTCTTTAGCAATGACCTTTTGTGGCTTACCCTCCTTGTGGAGGGTGTCAATGACTGTCTTCTGGAAATCTGTCAAGTCAGCAGTCTTCCCCATGATTGTGTAGCCTACTGACCCAGACTGAGAGACCATTTAGAGGCTCAGGAAACCTTTGCAGGCGTTTTGAGTTAATTAGTTGATTAGGATGTGACACCATGACTTTCTAATATTGAACTTTTTCACAATATTCTAATTTTCTGAGACACTGAATTTTGGGTTTTCATTATCTGTAAGCCACAATCTTTAAAATTTAAGAAATAAAGGCTTGAAATATTTCGCTCTATGTGTATGAATCTATATAATAGATGGGTTTCACTTTCTGAAATGAGAGACAAAAAATATTGAACTTTTTCATGATATTCTAATTTTTTGAGATGTACCTGTATACAGTCATGGAAAAAATTATTAGACCACCCTTGTTTTCTTCAATTTCTTGTTCATTTTAATGCCTGGTACCACTAAAGGTATATTACCTGAAGAATACAATGAACACGACAAAATTGCAGCTGATTCCATAATACTTAATGTCCTATTTGACATGCTTAAGCTTAATTGTATTCCCAGGGTATATAAGAGGCCATGCCTTCAATTTACATGCAAAAGCCTAGAGTGGTTTCCTGCTTACATTCAAGCCGTAGCACAACTCAGAAGTTGTCAGCTCTCACATAATGCCTAAAACAAAAGAATTATGTGAAGCCACAAAGGCAGCCATCTTTGCACTGCTGGAAATTGGCATGAGTGAGAGACAGGTAGCCAAAAAAAAGAAGATCTCCAAGACAGCCGTTCATTACACCAAGAAAAAGCAAGCCGAACATGGTACTACCAAATTGCTAGCTGGTCGAGGCAGGAAACGTCTTTCTACCCCACGAGAGGACCGTGCACTCATCCGTTCCTGTGTCAAGAATCGTCGTCAGACCTCCAGGGACCTTAAAAATGAGTGGGCACTGTCGAGAAATGTGACTTGTTCAGCAAGGACATTTTGAAACCGACTTCTTGAAGCTGGTCTGAAGTCACACAGGGTATGGAAAAAGCCCTTCATCAACGAAAGGCAGAGGAAGGCCCACTTACGCTTTGCTAGGGATCACAAGGATTGGACTGTTGATGATTGGGCTAAGGTTCTCTTCAGTGATGAATCCAATTTTGAGTTGATGCCCACTCCAGCCAACTTACTGGTTAGGAGGAAGCCTGGAGTAGCCTACAAACCAGACTGTCTTGCCCCTACAGTAAAACATGGGGGTGGATCGGTGATGATCTGGGGTTGTTTCAGTATGGGTGGAACAGGGCAAATGCAATTGTGTGAAGGGCGAATGCACCAGGTCACGTACAGGGCTACTCTTGAAAACAGTCTTCTTCCATCAGCTGATAAACTCTTTCCTGCCTCGAATGACTGGATTTTCCAACAAGACAATGCCCCTTGCCACACGGCAAGGTCAGTTAAAGCCTGGATGGAGAACCAGAACATTCGAACCATGCCTTGACCTGTTCAATCACCAGATCTAAATCCAACTGAAAACCTGTGGAACATCATCAAACTCAAAATGGAGAACCACAAGCCCAAAAACAAAGCAAATTTGTTTGAATTTTTGCAACGGAATGGGCTGCTGTGACCGCAGAACAATGTCAAGAGGCTGGTGGAGAGCATGCCAAGACGCATGGCTGCAGTCATCAAAAACAATGGTTATGCAATCAAGTACTAACTCCTGTGTGTATCATGTGACTCACAGACAGAAAAGAAAACATGAAATGCCTAAAAGCACTGCTTTTGGCAGTACAATGCCATAGCTATTGATGTAAGAACTTAAGTGATTTTGGTTATTATCAAGAAAACCATGGAAAATGGCTAGATATCAGCTCTTAAATTAAACTCTTATGAGCTATTTTTGTTGCTATCATTATATTTGTCCAAACAAATGTACCTTTAGTTGTACCAGACATTAAAAAGAACAAGAAATTGAAGAAAACAAGGGTGGTCTAATAATTTTTTCCATGACTGTATGTCCGTAAATCATACGTATGCACTGCGCTCTACATCTCTTCCTCTCTGGTTTGGTGGATAGTCCAGTTGCATTTCCCACTGTAAGCAAACCGCACCAGGGTTCACTTGCAAGAGAACCGAGACATCAGGTTCTCAAGCGGACCAGGATTCACTCATTTGGCCCGCACCAGAGTTCAAATGAGCATTCACACCACTCCATTTTTTTTTTTTCTTTTTCTCTTCTCTTCTTATTGTCTGCATTTATTCTCATCGTATAACACCACAAAAGGGGTGTCAACTTTTTATGAGATTGATGCATATTCTTAGTCTTGCAACAAAATATATTGATATTTTGTGCGTGTGTTGTGACCATCACCGGCCCCCCCTGGAAGCTAAGCTGTCATTCTTTATTGGATTGTCCTAATATGTGCCAGAGGGGGCAGTGCTGCACCACAGTGAATAGGGGGGGGGAACAAATGCCAGGCAGGGTGAGATAAGACAAACGGGGGAGGGGCATGATAAGCAGTGCTATTAGGATGCAAGAACTCAACAACCAATATCCCATCCAAAACCACAAACAAAGAATCGGAATTGGAGACCATAATTGTGGGAGTCCTGATAGTAAAGAGTAGGCCGCCAGAGGGCATGAGTGAGGGAGGAATGCACAAAGGGCGTGATTTAAGTGATAAGTCGGAAAAGTGACTCAGCGCATTCTGGCGGGTTCCCACACAGCTCAACAGTGGGACTCGACAGGAGCTGGCAAGCCCTGAACGAACATGCATGCGCGATGGACACCGAAGCCCAGAGCAGCCACAATGACCCAGCAGGGCCAGGCTGGCCAAGCGCCCCACCCCGGGACGAGGGCGCCCCAGGAGGCATCCCCCAGAGAGCTACAAGGGCCATGGACAGACACACAGACCCAGAGGCCAAGAGGGGGCAGCGACTGACGACCCCAGGGCACCCCGGACCAGCCCAGGAGGCACGGGGCAGGAGGGCCCACCCGCCACCCGACAACCAGCCCCCACCACCCCACCCCACCCAAGCACCATAGGACGCCACCGAGTGCACAGAATCAGATCACGCGACACTCGGCCACCCAGCAGACACAAAGCCCACCGCACCAGCAGCACAGACAGCACCGCAGTGAGCGCCCCGACCGACTGCAAACATGCAGCGAACAACCAGAGAAGAGCCAGGCCGCCGGCGCGCCCCAGCCCACACTCCGCAAACAGACCCAACACCCAAAACCACGCCCACCCCGGCCCATAACCCCTCCATCCCAGGCCTACAAGCCCCATCCATCACCCACCCCCCCGGCACCCCCACCGCGACCCATCAAGACATGCGACAACGACAGCCCACATACAAACGGACTCCCACCAGACGGAGACAAATGCAGCCATCTCAAGGGGCACAGGCCCCATCGATGAAGCAAAGTACCCACCGTTACCCCCCTATTACTACATTTCCACGTTTCCTGATGAGGAAATGTTCTTCCTACACTGTGCCTAAGTGCTACTCTAAGTGAAATGTGGTGCATTAAAAGTTGGGGGGAGGCAGAGAGGCGGCCAGGGGCCCGGCCGGAGGGCTGAAGGGGGTGGACACTCTGCAGCCTACCCCGACCTGAAGTCCCGGAGCCAACCCAGAGCTCCCCCCAAGTGCCCACTGATACCCCCCTATTACTACATTTCCAAGGTCGCTGACGAGGAAATGTTCTCCCTACACCGTGTATAAGTGAAGGTCTAAGTGTAATGTAATGTGGTGCATTAAAAGTTGGGAGGGCGGGTGGGGCGGCCAGGGCCGGGCCGGAGGGCTGCAGGGAATGGGTACTCTGCAGCCTACCCCGACCTTAAGAACCTGAACCACCCCAGACCTCCCCCCAAAGTGTGAGTGTGTGAGCAGCATTAAAATAGTGGAGCAGGAGAGGCAAGTAGGAGGGAGGATGGGGGGACGCAATGCCGTAAAGCATTGCAACCCGCCCCACCACAGAGCCCCCTGTCCTCACCCTCACCTGTCCACAGGGCCCTAGTTGTCGTGTCCCTATATATGCCTAAGATTAACTACAGTGATGTGTGAGATGTGTGGCGAATACCTCATCGATGAGACATGGGACCCCCAAAACAACTGCACTCACCCCATCCAATGAGAGCACTTCCACACACGGGCCACCGCCGACACACATCCCGACATACCACTGTGAAGGCGCCAACAAGCAAACAACAGACGGGGCCCGCAGCTCCAGGACAGAAAAGCCCAGACCAGGTATAGGAGCAGCTCCAAATGCCGACATCCATTCACAAAATGCAGGCCAAAACGCGCCAGCAGTCCGACCCCTCCCCCAACAATCCACCACACGCCCACAATAGCCGGTACACCCACCGCAGCGCCATGCATGCCAACAGTGCCGCAAACTCCAAATCCACCGAATGACCAGACGCCACGCCACCCAGCCCCACACACCCAGCAGCACCCCACAGAACCCAAACATAAAACCCGGGCCGACCACCCGCCACCACCTCCACAGAATCGCACCCGATCCCGATCCATCCAGCCTCAACAAAAAGGAAACAAAAACAAAAAAAACAAAAACCCACACATAAAAAAACACACACACACATGAAAAGTAATAATATATCTATCTCGACCACCCAAGCTCTAAGATGCCCAGACTGTGAGCGCCAACACTACCCCAGAAGGTACGCCGAGGGCACGGGACGCACGTCCCGCAGCAAGACCAACACTGTCCATGCACCACCACACCACAGGACAGCACCGGACCCGGAACAAGGCCCACAGCTAGCAGTACTCAACCTCCGGTGGCGGCGCACAGGCACGGGAAGGAGCCTGTGTGAGGATGAGCTGGAGCCCCCCCACAAGAGAGGACACCCGGCCCCCACAGCTGACCCCAGGCAGCGGAGGGCCCCAAGCCCCCCCGAGGGAAGGCGAGGGGCGAAGAGGAGAGGGCGGGCAGGAGAGGAGGGAGGAGGAGGGAAGGGGAGCGGAAGGGGCACGGGGGAGCAGCAGGAGGGCCAACCCGACCCACACCCCCCAGGGCCAACCAGAGCCCCCCAGCAAAGGCCAGCCGCCACCAACCCCCGGACACCGGGAGGGCGCACCAAACCAGCAGCCCCAGAGCTCAAAAGGAGAGACAACGGCCGCACCCACCCCTCGGGGGAGAAGCCAGGACCAGACAGGCCACGCACAGCCAGAGAGCAACCCCGGGGATAGGGGAGAAAGAACACCCCTCTAGTGCATGCACAGGGTCTTGGGATCCATGTCGCCATCATTCCTTGATGAGGAGAGGGTTAACAAACTGTAATATAGCAGAGGAGACACGAGTTAGGGGTCAGAACATAGGCACAGACAGAATATACATGTCCTGGAGCAACTCAAGTCTACGAGAGGGGGGTGGCATACGCTAACAGACAACAGGAAGCTATAGATTTATATTTAGAGAGCTAATAAATGGAGACCATTTCTCTGTAAAGGATGCCAATTGTTTTTTTTTTGTAGCAGATATTTTCTCAAGTGAAATGTGTTCAGCGAGAACGTTCAGCCAGTGGGTGATGTTGAGGGCTCTTATCCTTCCAGTTAACCAAAATAGTTTTCTTGGCTATGGCGAGAGCTGCAAGTGTGGGTTGGTATTGAATGTCTGGTAGGGTCGTAGTTGTTAGATCGCCAATTAAGCAGAGATTTGGAGATTGCGGGATTCTGCAGCCCAAAATAGAAGATAGTTTCTGTGTGACTGTTTCCCAACTGATAGACAGGTGTAACGAAAACAATTTCCCCTAGGGATCAATAAAGTATTTCTGATTCTGATTCTGATTCTGAACATAGCCAAAGAGCATGAAAATAAGTGTCGGCCGTGTTTTGGGTGCATTGTGTGCATATGTCGGACTGTGAGAAACCCATTTTATACAATTTAAATTGCGTTATATGTGTTCTGTGGAGAACCTTAAATTGGATCAGTTGTAAGTTGGAATTTTTTGTCATTTTAAATGTATTTTCACAGATCTGGTTCCAGAATCCGTGGTCAGGAGATATGGATAAGTCCTCTTCCCATTTGGAAATTGGTAGATGTATAGTGTTTGACTTTGAGAGTGAACTATAAATCTTTGAGAGATTTTTCTTGTTTTTTGGAGACAGTTTTGCGATTCGGGTTGCTGTAGATCAGGTGGTTCTAGAGTGGTCTGTAGGACTGGAATTCTTCTTGTAATTGTACTTTTTACCTGTAGATATTGGAGAAAATTCCCATTACTTATTTCAAATGTACAGAATAAATTTGTATATGTCATGAGTGTGTTATCTTGGAGAAGGTGATGGAGGTGGGTGACCCCTTTCTCTGCCCATGTGCTGTGATAGAGTGGTATTTTATTGTTCACAAAGTCAGGGTTGTGCCAGATTGGGGAGAGTATACCAACATAGGTTGTAGTTGGGAGCCTGTGACTTACAGGGTTTTCCACCAAGCAGTCAAGGTGGAGGCAATCAGGGGGTTCTTGAAGCAAGGATGATGTTTAAGGGTAGAGGTGATGAAGGGAAGGTCAGAGATTGTGATGTGGTTGCAGTCTATCTGTTCTAGTTCTAACCAAGTTATGCTCTTCATGTGGATGTATCCATTTCGTGAGATATTGTAGTTGGTTGGCTAAGTAATAATGCATAAAGTTAGGAGCCTCCAGTCCTCCTTCCTGTTTATTCTTCTGTAGAGTAATCAGGCTGATTTTAGCTTTTTTGTTCTTTGAATAGAATTTACCAATAGCAGAATCTAATGATTGGAACCATTTGGATGTGGGTTTGAATGGGATCATGGAGAAGAGATAATTGATTTGAGGTAATATATTCATTTTGACTGTAGCTATTCGTCCCAAAAGTGAGATGGGAAGTTTGTTCCAACGTTTCAGATCACCACAGACTTTGTCCAAAAGTGGGGTGTAGTTCAAGTGGACCAGTATAGAGAGTTTTGAGGAAATATGTATGCCCAGATATCTAATATTGCCTGTGGTAAAAGAATAATGCAAGTTTTGGGCTGCAGGATTCCACGAGCTCTCCGTTAATGGAAGTATTATTAATTTTGACCAATTGATGGAGTAGTCTGAAAGACGCAAGAAGGTGGTGATGAGATTACACACTTCCTTCACTGATGTTTTGGGTTCTTGAAGATAAAGTAGAATGTCATCTGCATGTAGATTAATTTTGTGTTCGGACCTCTGAAAGCAGATGCCTTTATATTGGTATTTTGACGTACTGCTGTTGCCAATGGTTCAATAAATATCGCAAACAATAAGGGCGAGAGTGGGCATCCCTGTCTGGTTCCCCTTTGCAAAGTGAAGCTTTGTGAGGTGATCCCATTAGTGGTGACTGTGGCCCTAGGTGAGTTATACAGAACTGATACTCATTGAATAAATGATTCTCCAAAGCCAAATTTGTGGAGCACAGCAAAAAGAAAGGACCAATTAACTTTGTCAAATGCTTTTCTGCGTCAAGTGACATAACGATTGCTTCTTTGTTGTAACGTTGTGTCAAACTGATCAGATTAAGAAGTCTTCTGACGTTGTTAGTGGAGTGCCTACCTTTAATAAATCCTGTTTGATCATTGTGAATTATTGATGGGATAATTTTCTCCAGCCTGGAGACGAGCGCTTTAGAGATAATTTTGATGTCGGTGTTGATTAGTGACAGGGGTCGATAGCTAGAAGGATGCGTGGGATCTTTGTCTGGTTTCAATAATAACTTTATTGCGGCTGTATTCATGTGAGCGCTTATATAACCATTACTTTTAATCTCTGTCACTGTCCTGAAGAAAAGTGGTGCTAACATTAACCAGAAGTGTTTAAGGAATTCCACGGGGAAACCATCAGGACCAGGTGCCTTGCCTGCTGGCATGCTGTCTAATGCACATTGCAACTCACTGATAGTCAACGGAGCATCTATGATGTCTCTATGTTCGGTCGTTAGTTCAGGTAAGTTTAGATTGTTGAGAAAATTATGAATATCTTCTTTGTTTGGGTTAACTGTCGCTGAATATAACTTATGGTAATAGCTGTAAAAGATCTGGTTAATTTCCTCAGGTGATTGAGTGTATTTGCCAGTGGGATCCTGAATTGCTGTTATGAGGGATTTTTCTTTGTTGCGCTGGAGTTGGTTAGCAAGAAATTTCCTGATTTGTTGTTATATTCGAAATCGTTGTATCTTAGTTGTTGTAGTACAAATTCTGTTTTCTTTGATAGGATATTGTCAAGGCATAACTTTGCATTTTATAATTCAGACCATAATTGGTCGCTTGGATTTACTGCATAATCCTGTGTAAGTTGTTTAATTTTTTCCTCCAAATCTGTCTCTGCTTGTTTTTCCTTTTTTTTCTTATATGAGGAGTACGATATTATTTTACCTCTGATTACAGCCTTCCCAGTTTCCCAAAGTAAAGAAGGAGATATATCAGGAGAGTCATTATTTTTTAGAAAGTCTGCCCACTCCCTCCTTATTATTTGATCGAATTCCGGGTCTTTAAGTAGAGATATGTTTAGGCGCCAAGTCTGAGGAGGTTTACAGATGGGATCGGTTTGCAGGCTAAGGGATATTGGTGCATGGTCGCTGATAATGATTGGGTGAATCCTAGTGGTAATTTTATGTGCGATCGAGTTATTTGAGAGGAAAAAGTCAATTCTTGAAAATGTTTGGTGCACCGGAGAGAAGAAAGTATAGTCCCTCTTTGTTGGATATTTGAGTCTCCATATGTCGTCCAGTCCAAAATCTTTCATATAATCCTGTACGACTTTGACTGATTGTGATTGTTTTGCATGTATTTGACTACTAGAATGATCTAGTGAAGGATTCAAAACTATGTTGAAGTCGCCACCGATGATGGTTGTTGAGTTAGCAGATAAGTCTGCTAAGTGAGAGAAAACTGTATGAAAGAAGGCTGGGTCGTCATTGTTAGGAGCATATAGGTTGGCAATTGTATAAAGTTTATTAAAAATTGTTGCCTGGATAATAATGTATCTGCCCTCTGGGTCTGTTACTATGGAGTTTAAAGTGAGCAGTACTCCCATGTGGACTAGAATGGAGACCCCTCTCTGTCTGTTGTTATAACAAGACGAGAAGATGATATTATAATTTGGATCTGTAAGAGATTTTTCTTCTGATTGTAGTAAATGTGTCTCTTGCATGAGGAAAATATCTGCCTTTAGTTTGGTCACATAGTCCAAGATTTTAATCCTTTTTGTCTGTGAGCGTATGCCATGTACATTCCAGGTTACTAAATTTAGCTTAGACATGGGGAGAGAAGATGTTCTGTCATTGAGTAAGTGTCCATGTAATATAACTTCTGTGTGTGTCTATGTGAGCTGTCTATAGCTGTCTGTAAAGTGTGTGTTGCAGTCTGTGAGCAGTGGGTGTTAGGATGGTGAGGTCTGAAGTGTTGGATAGATGACGTGTGGATGTTTGAGAGAGATATAAACAAGTCATGATCACTACATATAACATATAACAGCACCACGAGGCCTGACAAGCTAACAACAAACACATTATAAAGCATACAAGCACAACAAACAGAGGGGGTACATAGGGTGTAAGTGAGAGTGGGAGGGAGAGAGGTGAAGAGGGGTACATGGAGATAAACAGAGAAGGAGAGAGAGAAAAATAAAAAGAGGGAAGGGATCCCAAGTGGAGAGTGGAGTTTGGGAGGGTGAAACATATACACCTGTGAGATTTTTTTTGTTTGTTTTAAATTGCCTTTTTTTAATTTTAAATTAATAATTAATGTGATTGAATATCAAAGCCGTTTTTTTTTTTTTTTTGAGGGTACTTATCCGTTTTTTTTTTTTTTTTTTTTAGAAGAGCCAGGGGGTGATGGAGGGTTCCCGGAATAGCTGACCATCCACGTATAGCTTGTCCACAACCAGAGAAGTCCGTTTGCCTTTCTGTCGGTGTTCTTTCAGTATGGGATAAAGCACTTTGCGCCTCTCGTTAATTTCCCTGGGGAACTGGTCGTTCATCCCGAACGAGGTGCCTTTCAGCTCCCGGCCTTTGCTCTTTACGAATTTCTTACGAATTTGGCGATGATGGGACGGTGTCGGTTTCCTCCTCGGGGTCCGAGTCGGTGAATATGGTGGAAGTGATAGTTTTGACAGCTTCCGTTGGGATTTTAAGAGCAGACACCAGGAAGTTTTTGACAGCGGACTCAGGATTATCCGGTGTTGACTCTGGGATGCCCGAAAAGATGAGGTTGTCCCGCATGCTCCTGGACTGGATGTCCAGGACGGACTCTTTAAGGATTTTATTCTCGCTTTTGAGCATACTTACCTCGGATGTGACGGCTGTCAGCGTGGAGCGGAGTTCGGTGTTGTCTCTCTGCAGGTCGCCTATCGTCTGGTGAGTGAACTCCAGACTAGCTTTTAGGTCCTTAATCTCCTGGTGAAGCATGCCCAGGACTTCGAGCTTTTTATTAATTGATTCCAGGACGCTAATCTGGACATCGGCGGTCTCCAGGTCCCGTGTGTCTGTAGAGGAATCGGTTTTCTTCCTCTTGTTTGGGTTCTCCGTGAAAGTGGCGGAGTCGGAGCTTTCCATGGCGCACCGGATGAAGTAATCGTCGATAAATGTCTCGAGGTCCTCCACTGTGAGCGATACAATGTACAGATCTAAGCAAGGTACCTAAATAGGTTATTTACAGTTATTTTACTGTGATAAATAAATCTGAAAAGACGACGATTTGTTTTGGTGTTTCTCAATTGCAAGGATCCTTCCTTGGGAGGACAGATCCTCCCAAGGAAGGATCCTGGAGAGGCAAGACAAGAGTCCTCCCTAGCATCCAGTGAACACATATTGGAACAGGCTAACAAGTGTCCCCACGTGTGCGTCATTAGCCCTCTTGAGACTGACGGGGCTTCAGGGTACTGTGGAAATTTGATACTCTCTAATGTTGTTGTACAGTTTGAACAAATATAAGCGGCATTTTCAGAGTCATGTGACTTTTATGGAAAATATATTTCTGGATTCTACTTAAAGAATAAAAATCAGGTCGGCTAAATGACATTTTTGTGAAAGGTGTTTTTAGAATTCCTCCACGATGTATAAAAACTGACCTTACCCATTGTGCTGAATGTTTAGATCAGTTGATGTGTTTCTGTAAAGTCTTATGAATGTATGAAGCATTAACACTTTCATCTGCTCAATTGGTTTGGACAATTAAATAGTTACCTAAAGTGTGTCCTGTTGTTATGGGAAGAGTTGGTAGTGGGAGGGTTAATCCTTCTTTTCACTGAATATGCTAAAGGGGCTTTTTACAGGTGAGGCCAGGTAAAGCCCCCCCACACACACTCACATTCACACCCTAATCCCTTTTCAGAGTGCAGTTAACCTCAACAGCTGAAAAAAGTACTACATCACCACAGCACCTACAGTATATAAACAGACTTACACACATAAAATCCAGAACACTTTGGAGTCACAGTGTGATTCTGTGTGTATCAGCACAAATTCAGTTACAGTAATATGAATAGCGATCTGATCTGATGAGCCGAGCTGATCTGAAACAGCTGATCGCGCCAATTGTACCTGATACCGCCGTGTAATCCTCTGAAATAAGTTCACCTCAAAATTGATGAGTGATGCTTTTACTCTGGTCGTTCTCACCGCGCCCCCCCCCAAAAAATACACCAAGTGAAGCCCAAAGAATGAGAGCAGTTATCACGTCGTTATCATGTGAATAGTGGGGGGAGGAGGGGAGGGGGACACTTAGCGCTCCATCTCTACTGTAAATGATTTGTTTAAAAACTTTGATGTTTTATCTAAATCCCGTTATTAAAAAAAAAAATCTCATTCAGCTGTGAACACAGTGGAAAGTGTAAATTATGAGGTTTCTGTCAATATTTTTTTCACGCTTGTATAATAAAAACTCCTGGAGACATTAATCCAAATAAATTACATATTTATGTTAGTCCTGCCGAGCTCTGCTGGTGCAGGTTTCATTGAAGAGGCCCCGCCCTCACCTCCAACAAATCGTGTGCAAAGCATTGTGGGGATTTTATACCCGTGGAGGATCCACACATGCATCCTCCGAATTTCGCTGAAAGAAGGACTCAGTCCTTCGTGAAACTCGGGAGGATCCTTGACATTGGAACAGTCCTTCGGCGGAGGTCAATGACGTAGCATCCTTCAAATCCGCCCATTTGAGGATCCTTCCTCACTGACTCGCGATCTCACAGCATCACCACCTCTCTTTTCTTTCTTTTTTTTTTTTTTTTTTTTTTTTAGAAGAACAGTTTAATCATACATAGTCACAATTCTGCTTCCAAAAATGAGTTTGTTTTCTTCATCTAACATCTGGAAATGTACATAAGGCTACCTGAAAATGTACATGACTTTGACAGTGTGACAAAACTCATATGTTCATATTTATATAATTGACAATATTTTACATTGCTTTTGCTTACAAGGTAGAAGCTGTTCCAAAATACAGCACTCTTCTGTACAAAAATAATTCTTGTCATATCCTGTGAAGTTTCCATGGTAGCAGAGAGGACTAAATGCAGCCTCAGTTTTTAGTAGAGTGTTTTTTTTTTTTTTAATCCTTCTCTTTTTTAAACTGTCACTTCAGAAAGACTATCAACAGTGGATGTTATGGCTCCAGTTCAAATAGAGGCTGGCCTTTCCCATAACAGATTAAAAACAAAAAAACCATGCCAGATTGTGAAGCCATAAAGTTTTTTTTCCCTTTAAAATAACACTTGATCAAATAAAACTGTATACATTATATTCAAGGGGAAAGGAGTGATGAATATACACACATCAAAATGCACATTTTTGCCTTTTTCTCCCCGAAAAGTGTAAAAGACATCCCATTTACAGCATAAACGTTTACAAATGTACAACTGTACAGACGAAATAAAAGCATCACTACAAATTTTAGAGCAAGGCCTGTCAAACACCACGACTAGACGTTTTTTTTTCTCAATTAAACTAATAATCTTACACTTATTAACTGCACATATACTACATGTATTCTACAATTATTCATATGAAGCAAAGAAGCCATCACTACGAGCATTACAGGTGAATTGTATAGCTTTTGATGGCCCCACCGGCCTCCACCAATGCACTTGCATACCCAACCAAATGGAAAAAAAAAATAATAATAAAGTTTTAAAAAACAAAAACAGAACCATTAAAAAAAGGTTCTTTCAACATCCCTTTCTTATCCCACTACTTCTAGCTCATTTCACCTCAGATGTACAAAACCGGGATAAGCTCCACTTCACGACATGTTTGTATTTTTTTTTGGACTACTCTGACCTTCAGGCGGTGGGGGTCCCATCATGGCTGCAAGCCCCCTAACCCAAAAGCAACAATTTTACTCATACATAAAGATGCTATACATCGCTAAACTACTTCTACGCAAGAGATGATTATTCAGTACATAAAGATACCGTCTCTAGGGCAGTGTTCATCTTAAAGTACAAGACAGATAAGATGTTACACAAAACATGATAAAGAAAAAAATCATTCCAAGGATTAAAACCTGTCACAGCATGCCAACACATACCCTGCTCCCACCCCACTATCCCCACAAAAAAAGCTCCCCCACTACGGTCATTTCATGTTAAGATTATACCAGGTTACACACCCACTGTACAACCAAACCTCATGCTCTGCTTCTATAAGTTAACGGTAGCTTCTTTTTTATTCTTTTAAATTTTGCATAAACGGATGGATGGATGAGGGACAGACGGCTCAAATGGGGCTCAGAGGATGCAGCAACTCAGGTTGGTCAGTCTGTCATGTTTTAGTACCGAAACTGCTCAGATAATTACATCAGGCAGACGACAAGCTGGGGTAAACACACATGCCCCCCCCCCCCAATTAGCCTGGAAAAAGGAGGCGAGAATAATAAGCCACCGCTGGAAAACACCCCACTACACTAAAGCACCAATCCCCAAAGCCAAGCTCGCAAACCCGTCGTGAGGACCTCTGGGTGACTGTGGCACAGGACACATAGTACTCACCTGTGGACAGAGGAGTTCGTGTCCATCCGTACCATGCAGTGCTGTTTGAAAACCTGGGGGCGGGGGGGGGGCGGCACGCTGGGGACCTGCACCAGGGGTGGCAGAGTGGCAGGGGTCAGTTGTCACAGCGTTCTTAGGTGAAGTTGTCTTTTTCTTGTTTCTTTATTTTTTTTGGTAATACCCCCAAAAATGGGATATCAGAGGGTGTCAAAGGCTAACCCCTATGGCTAAGGAGCATCTCTCACAGAACAGGGATTGAGGGGTAAGGGGGGGGGGGCTCCTACTCCTCTCAACTTCTCCAGGGGACTCACGGTGTTGATGTGACTACATGAGGCCGTTCGTGGGGCCGCCGATGGGACCCAGTTCAGATCTGCTCTTCATGTAGTACTTTTCCAGCTTGGCCAGAATGTGCTTCCCGTAGGTGTACTTGCGTAAAGTGGCGATGTGAGGCCGAATCTTGTGCATGATGATTTTGTGCTGAGCAGGTTCTGCCATGTCGATCATTCTTTGGACAACATAGTTGGCGTACTGGTCCTTCATCATGGTGTACAGGGCGCTGTGGGGCCCGTCTTTCTGGCAGCACACTTCATCTATCAGCAGAGCTCTCTCTGCACGCGAGGAGTGGATCACACACTTCTCCACAACATTACTTGCAAATTTGTGTTGGCTGAGGACTAGAACTTTCACACCACTCCAAACAAACTAAACTATCCGTGGAAGCAGACCAGGGTTCATTTAAAGCGGATCAAATAGCGCCACTGTATATGCGCCCTTAAAAAGCAGTTAGAAGCAGTTGGCAGCTAACCCAAAGAGGAAGAACAAAAATGTCCACAAATTTTTGAAAACAATGAGATCCAGGAGCTCCTTACCCTCTGAGCAGAGGACGAAATCATCAGCCATATTACAGGGATGGTTAATGATTGTTATTGCCATTGTTACTGTTTATAAAGCACTGCTGATGCGTATGTTATGTGTAACACTAGAGGCCGATGCTGATATTGTGTAGTGAGATCTTGGGCTGAACATTGTGGGAAATAAGTTAATTCTAATTCTTTTGACCAATATTATGAATCGGATTTAGTATGCAATTTTTTTTATAGTTCCATATCTTCCTTTATCTTCTGTCTTCTCATTATTAATATTATTGTTTTTGAAAAATAAATATGTATCTTACTGATCTTCAGTCAAATACAGTACCAAATCATACAAACTAAAGTGCTCACTGACTACAGCTCTAATAAAAATATTTTGATATATTGTTGTCTTTAGATCAAGGTAAATGTGCCATTCTTACAGTATCAGACCTCAGTGCTGCCTTTGACACTGATCATTGTATATTATTGAACCATCTTCAAGAACTGGTAGGCATCCAGGGAACTGCTCTCAAGTGGTTTGCCTCCTATTTATCGGACAGGTCCTTTTCTGTTAAAATTGATGGCCTCTCCTCCTCATCTGTCCATATCACTTGTGGTGTACCTCAAAGTTCCATCTTAGGGCCTCTCTTATTTGTACTGTACATGCTGCCATTAGGTTCCATTTTCCGCCAGCACAAAGTCTCTTTTCACTGTTATGCAGACGACACACAACTTTATCTTCTGTTAAACCCAGGGGATTCCAGCCCCATCACATCTCTCCTGAACTGCCTCCGAAACATTGCAAAACTCAAGTCCACCATCACACACAATGACATGAAGACTGTAATCACTGTGTTAATCTCCTCAAGCCTGGACTATTGTAACTCTATGTACCTGGGTGTCTGCCAGTCATCTTTGTCTGCAGTGAGACTCCTACCCGGTGCCAGAAAAAGAGACAACATTATACCAGTACTAGCGTCCCTGCGCTGGTTACCCCATCAAATACAGGATCGATTTTAAGGTTCCTTTATTTGTTTTTAAAGCAATACATGGGCTGGCACCACAGTATATTGCTGAACTCCTCTGCCCCTATTCTAGCTCCCTACCTCTCAGATCCTCGCAACATTGTCTTTTAACAGTTCCGCGTTCGAGGCTGGTGGGTAAGGGAGACCATGCCTTTACAACTGCTGCTCCAAAGCTCTGGAATAGCCTTCCACTCTCAATCAAATGCTCCCCCACCACTGACACTTTTAAGACAAATCTTAAAACATACTTGTTTTCAATGGCCTTTGGTTGTTTGAAATGGTTTTAATATTTTATATTCTTTTCATGTTTTTAATTGTTTTCTGTTTTATATTTGCGTACATTGGTACTGTGAGCATTATAGCTTGGCATTTCACAAGTTATGAAAAATATTGAAATTTTGACCAGATGACTGGAATAGCTTAATTTGGATAATATGAATGAAATGATAATAATATAGCTGGAAACAACAACAATGGCAGACTACTGGTGGTGAACACTTCTTGGTCTAATGACAACTTTACACTCACCACTGCAATGATAAATGGAGACATTTGATGCACCCAGTGTTTTTGTGTCACCTCAGCATCCTGGATTTAAAGTCCACTATAAATGATGGTTTTGGATCAGGGCCGTCGAACCATCAGATTGTGGGACACTTTGCAGAATGGCATTGTTGTTAATGAAGAGTGGAGGGAAACTTTTTTCATATCTAGACACTTTTTACTGATTACTTTGGAAAGGCATGCCCTTTACTATGTCCACGTCACTTGCTG